>OY728157.1:1454108915-1455358915 GCA_963277665.1 Viscum album | reverse complement strand
AAAGGAATAGATCCTATCAAATATAAAATCTAGATTAATCCTTGAGTTTGTGATTTTGATGAGATTTAAAGTGAGATTGTACCTAATATGTGGAAAAATAATTTACTATGTCATCATAACATGGTACTTCACATTCCATGATATAGAGTTCTCTTCAGGTATATGATCATTGAGTGGGTTCAGTTATGGAATTTCGGTTTCAGAAGTTTAAGTTAGTCTACTAAGGTGATCTACCACCTACATTTTAGCTCCCTTATTTTACTTGATCTATATATTGAACTCTTTAAAGATTAGTACCCATATTAACAACCTTGTCTTAGAATCAACATACTTCATTAAGAACTTAAGTGCTACATGATTATAAAATACAACCACTTTAGTTCCAAGAAAATAAGATCTAAATTTATCTAATAAAAAAACAACAGAAAGGAACTCTTTTTAGTGGTTGTGTAATTGATCTAAGTAGCATCCAAGTTTCTTGATGCATAAATTATTACTTTTTGAATTCCCTCAATTATTTGATAAAGGGATACTCCTATAGCTTGGTATGATGCATCACAAAGTAATTCAAATGGTTTTTCCAAATTTAGTGGTTTCATTATCAGTGGGGTAATCAAAATTTTCTTTAGATCATCAAATGATCTTCTAAAATCATTAGTGAAAAAATATATTCTTTTAAAAAAAATCTTGAAATTGGAAGATAAATATTACTAAAATATTTTATAAATCTTCTATATAATCCCACATGTCCTAGGAATGATCTAATATGCGTGACATAAGTGAGATATGGATTGATCACTTCAACTGTAGATTTATCTACCTCAATGCATTTTTTTTGAAATTATATATCCTTTCAACATTACTTTATCAACCATAAAGTGACACTTTTAAAAGTTAAAAAAAATATTTCTCTCAATTCATGTTCTCAAGACTTTTTCTAGATTTCCCATACAAGATTAAAGAAATTTAAAAAAATAGGAAATTCTTCGAGAAATACCTCTAGGAAGCCCTCAATATGATCTAAAAACATGCTTACCATATACCTATGAAATGTACCCGGTGTACTACATAACTCGAAAGGAACCCTCTTGTATGAAAAGGTTCTAAAAGGATAGGTGAAAATTTTATTCTCTTTGTATTTCAGGGAAATTGGCACCATAAAATATCTAGAAAATATATCGAAGAAATAGTGATGTGTCCTTCCTACTAATATTTATAACATTTGGTCAATAGATGGGATGGGGAAGTGGCCTTTTCTTTTGACTTGATTCATCTTTATATAGTAAATGTATACTCTCCATCTATTCTAAACTCTCATTGGAATTAATTCATTATTTTCATTTTCCTTAATGGTCAAACTAGTTTTATTGGGAACCACATAGATGGGGCTGACCCATTGTGAGTTAGAAATTTGGTAAATAATATTGGTTTCTAGAAACTTAAATATTACTTACTTTACTACATACATAATGGTTGGGTTTAAATTACTTTAGGGATAATACGTCAAGAATCCCCCTCTAGAAATATTCCATGTCATTATATTTTTGGGTTAATTATATGGATGTATCATAGGCTCCATCTTAAAGATTGGATTTTTCTTTTCAAAAAGCCAATCAAGTTTTGTTCTTGGTTCTTGTACAGGTTGTTAGTTATGATTATGGGAAAATTTTCTCCTTTTATAATATGTACATATTTTGAATCATATAAGAGAGGTTTTAATTTCAGGTTTGGGGGTTTCTCTATATATGATATTGAATTCAAATTTTTCCACTTCCAAAGCATGGATTTCCTATGCAAAGGGAATCATGTCAGTTTCTTCCAATAAATTATCAACGAAATTAGTTGTTATTTATTCTTAAAAATTTCAAATAAAATATCATGATTTTTTAGTATTAATTTTTTTCTCAGTGTTCTAAATAGAAAAGTAATATCTTAAGGCTAAGAATTTTCAGTTTATACCTGAATCTTAAATGGGCTCAATAGCTTCTTCATAAAAAATTACAAAGAGGGACTGGTTGATTGAAGGGTTCTTCTTGAGGTCAAGAACATTATAGCACACCTTTTTGTTTGTAATTTCTATAGTGAGGATTCATTAATGGACATTGGTAATTTTATTGGCCTTCTTTAGGAATTTTATTCCCAATATGATGGGTGAATGTCTTGGTGCTTTATCTTTCTCTATAGTGAGCACATAATTTTTTTTGGAAAAATTAATCCGTAAACTTCTACAAGAAGATATTATCACACTGTTACTAAAAAAATAATGGACATGTTCTCCAATTGGACAGAAAATCTTTTGGTATTTAATTCATCTATTTTTAAAGATGAAAAAAATAGACTGAGACATGACATTTATGGATGCACCAAGATCACACAAAACATTATAAAATTTTAAAGAACCAATAGTGTATGGAATAGAAAATTTCCATGGATCTTGATTTTTTTTGGGAAAATGGTGGTGTGGTCATGGCTTAGACACTCCCACCAAAGCTTATTCTCCCATTACCATAAATACTATTTCTTTGGGTCAAATATCCTTGATAAATTTAGAAAATTTGGGAATTTTTTGGATGGATTCCAAGATATATATTTGAAGTTAATCTTCCTACATTTTATTTGATTCAATAAAAATAGAATGGAATGGTATATGAATATCCATTTTCTCTCCTTATTTCCTTTAAAATGGAGTTTCAAGTATTTAATTTCCAAATCTTATCCTAAATTATTCTTCCTTCTTTGTTTTTTATTATTTTGTTTAAGTGAGTTATTTTTATAAAGTTTATCCAGAATTTTCAGACCCAAATTCTTCTAGTTTAGCTATAACTTCCTTTGGATCAGGTGGCTGAATCCCCTTTTTATTTATTGTGATGATCATACTAAAACTCTCCTTTGGTTTCAATATGGTAAGGGCTGGTATCTTTCTAGATTTTTTGGAAAGCACGTCCATGAGACTCTCAAAATTATTTTTCAAATCCATCACTATATTTTTTATCTCCTTAATCTTTATTCTTTATATTCTTTTGGATTGTGATGCACTAGACAAGGGGTTTCCATATGATTTTTTTTAAAAATAAGGTGGCTTATAAGCTATTTTGGGTAAGGTTTATTATATGGTTGTTGAAGAAAAGGTGGTTTATGGATTTTTTATTGGAAAAGATGCTAATTTGGGAATTGGATGTAAAATGAGGGTCTAGATTGGTTTTTTGACCTCCAAATCCCTATTGGGATTTCCCTTCTCTCAATGGTTATTTTTTTTGAAATTTTCTTGGTTGTAATACAGTTTCACAACTCTTCATACCCTATATCTCAATACATTAAGTAGTAAAATAATGGGGTGATAAACACAATCCACATAATCGAGGTGGGGCATGTTGTTTATTATCTTATTTCACATCCTTCTGTCACACTAGAATTGTTAATTATTCAAGTTTGGTTTAAATTGGAGGTGATAAGTTAGAATTTATTACCTAATTAATATCTCTTTTGGTCATACCTCTTGTTCCTAAATGTTTTGAATTCTATGATATCTTTTCAATGAGTATCCTATATTTTGTGGTTTATTTGTCAATCAAAGACCCCTAGATGATGCATCAAAGAGTTTCCTCTCATTTTTCATCAGTACTTGGTATTAAAATACTATAAAGTGGTGTTATTATACTAATGGATGAGGGAATATTGCTCAATTCATCTTGAATTATTCCCAACACTCATAGAGGGTCTCACCAGTAACTTTTTAAATGGTACATATTTCCTTATTACTATGTTCTTGGAGGTTGGGAAGAATATTTTCATGAAATGTATTTGGAAATAATACCATTCATGGATCTATTGGGGTTTTATACTATAGAAAAACTCCATGGAGGCTCCCTTAAGTGAAAAGGGGAATTCCCTCTACTTTACTTGCTCCTCATATACTCTTCTTAGCTTAAAGATCAAACATAAAAAGTAGAATTCCTGAATGTGATGGTTAGATACTTCACCTTCAAGGAAATGGAATTTAGATATTACAAGAATCATATTTAAATAAAATTCAAAATAATTTTGTTGATCAGGCATAGCTAACTAGTTTTTTGGTTAGAAAATTATGTGACACAAAGTTATCTTATAGTTTTTTGTGGGTTATTGCCATATTTGGTGGCTCAGAGTGAACACTTGAAGTTTCCCTAGAGTCCTCAATATTTATTTGATAAAATTTATTCTTTAGATTAATTTTCCTAGCCTAGTTAGCAAATTCCCTTCTATATCACGATCAAAAGAAAATAATTCATCATTGGAGGTCCTAATCATGTAGTTTTTTAGGTTATATTACCACTCATTCCATGAAAACGATGACAATATTTGACATACACCTGTCATGGGGTGCATAAAAAACTATTTAAATTCCCCTAAGGGTATAGTAGTAGTATAAATCAAAGTCATTTCCAAGGAGCAATGATTAAATATTTTTGTCACTATTTAAATTTAAATTTTTTGAACAAGATCACTAGGGTTATCAAACAAATCGATATGGATTAGGAAAATTAGATGAGAGACAAGTAATTGGGGTTAAATTTGGCTTCCATTTTGTAAATATATCATTGTACTTTTCAAATTTATCTATTCTCTTTATTAATTTATTTAATGAAAGTATTAATAATTATTTTTCCATTTTCACCCTTGATAAATTTTGATGATGATGAGATTAATCATTAAAAATTTCTTTGATTAGATTATTCTTCTTATAATGTGTGAAATACATAATGATTTTTCCTTGAATTATTTAAGAAATACCAAATTTGTTATTGAAATTCCCAAACATCTAAGTTAGTCCACTATTTGTTCCTTACATGCTTATTAATCACTAAGTACTTCTCTACTTGAATATAGACCAACCAATCAACATGATCCAAAACAAAGAAGAGGTATATAAGATTTATTAATCAAGAAAATAATTAAAATTTACAATTAAATATAAAAAATAGTATTTATTTTAATTATGAAATTAATAATTGAAAAACATTTAAAAAATAAACAAATTCATGAATTTAATTAAAACTAGACTCAAGAATCAAATTTTTGGGTCACCACCCCTTCACCCAATCACATAAATCTTATACCCATCTATTAAAGTGGGGATCATTGGAGCTAAATGAGTAGAAGAAATTATCAAATAAAATATAATAGAAATAAAGAGTACGAGATAATCTAGAATGATTGGAAGTGGGTCTTCCCTCCTCTATATTCCTACAATTTTTGATTATATACCATATCCCTTTTCTAGTATGTGTCCAACTCCAAAAATTACAACCCCCATCCTACATGGTGAAATCTTCTATATATATGAAAAAAAACATCTCGATCTCCTACAGTATCTCTATGAAATTTTATTATTGGGAGATTATATCTCTCTTTTCTTATATCTTTATTTTCTCTAAATATTCCTTGAGACCAAGGGTATATCATTAATGTAATCCAAATATATCAGAGTTTAAAAATTATTATGGAATAAGTGGAATGAAAAAGTATGGCAAATCTTTTTCATGGTATTCATGGTAGCAAGGTACCCATTGCTTCTACAATGTAGTGCAATGAATTTTTTTTCTTATCCCAAATCAAGTACCACCGTGGTGTAGTAAAGACCCAACAAACAATATCCTTTCTCTATCAGGCCTTCCTAGTGGATAGATAACACTCTTGATATAATTAATGTGATCTTCATCAGTTGATCTGTGCTTCACCAATGTCTGCCAAGGGTCCAAAAGTCATCCATGTCATCCCCAGTCATCGACATTTGTGTTCCACTCGAGTTTGAGTTTCCCATGTGCTAGCCATGGAATTCTCTTGTGAGTGACATGGTGGTCCAATGATGTTAAGAATGATAGATGTGGTGGAAAGCTATTTCTAAGTGTGGGGTTAATCAACTGAGGATAAGATGCATATTTTTTATGATGAGTAGTACTCATGTTGGCTGTGTCTCATATTGGAAATGTGGGCATTCAAGTGATCCTTACAAAATCATATTGTGAAAGCTAGTAGTTACACTATTTACATGTGGTATCAGCACCCTCTCACACTATAGCCACACATATGGGACCTTACTGGAATGCATGGGCCTACATGAGACTTGTCCCACACTATGCTTGCTTGTGCTCCTGTGTACGGGCCGATCCTCCTCATACTTAGAAAACCCCCATGGTGGGATGTTTGGTTAGACGAACCATATTGGGTTGGATATGTGGATGGTGGCTCCCTTGGTTGAGGTCCAACCCAATTGGCCATTTTTTTTACCAAAAATGAGTTCAAATCAAATAGTAAGCACAATTTTACAAGAATCTATAAGTTTATACCAGAAGTTATTCAATAAAATATACTATTAATTCAATATTTTTTATTCATTTGATTCCATATTAATTCATTATTTGTAAATTACCAATTTTAAATAATACATTGAAATAAATGGGAATATTAATTAAAATCTATTTAAAACTATTAATAAATGTTAAAAAATTTTCATGCAAAAATGAGTGCATAAAAAATCTATTAATATAAATAAAAGAAAAGATTTTAGGGACACCAATGATACCTAGAGTGCTAGTGAGGATCCATAATATGATAAAAAAATGGTTTTAATAGTGATTACTATGGATATATTATCAAATTTTAAACTAATATTCCTTAATGTAATCTATGCTTAATGGGATAGGTACATCTTGATACTCTTAGTGAAATGTATCTTGATGTTAATTTTACGTTTAAATCGACAATGAAAAAATTTCAACTTCATTAAAATATGAGGAGGATATTACATCATTTTATGAAATGGTAAGATATGTGACTTACCTAGAGAGAAAGAATAAAAAGTTATAGATAGGAGTTTATTAAGTTAAGGTTGATATAAAAAAAGTTTATTAAATGATAATTAAAATTACATAGTAAATTACAAACATAACTTATGAGATTTATGTTAAATTAAATTTAGTCCTAATAAATGATGATTGAATACCGAACCATTAAGTATCTTAGTTATAGAGGTAATTATTTTTCTAATATTGTTTATTTAGGTGATTTTGAGGCTATGAGGTTGTATATCTTCTAAATAGGTTGTTCAAAGAATTCCATGTGTGGAGTTGATATTGATCATTTTGTTAATAAATATCTCAAGGTAGAGCGACATGGTACCTTATGATAGGTTAAATTTGAGGATTTTTTTGTGAGAACTTGAATACCTGGGTTCAAGTTTTGAACCAACTATAATTTTGGTTTAAAATAGAAGGGTTTTGTTGTTAAAAATTTTCTTTTTAGGTATTTTTATTGTTATCTGATATCCTATTTTGTTTGGATATTTTTTGTTATATATATTTTCTTTATTAGATAGTGTTTATATCCTGATTTCTTAATTTTTATTTTGTTAAATCTTTCTTGAATATCGAACCATTATTTTTTCACTATGCTTATTACCTTAGTCATATTTTTTTCAACTTCCGATGTTATAATTTCAATTTATTTTATTATTTACATTGATTTTGATCATAACTTACTAACTTTTGACCAAATAAATATTTCAGTTTGAGAAAAATTTCTAGTCATATTTAGACTATAATTCACCCCTATTATAGTTCTATATCTTGTCCTTCCGAGCCAACAATATCATTTTGATTTATTTTTTTATGATTATTTAAATTACATGAGATCCTAACCTTGATAATAGAGTACTACAACATCAATTATAATGTTTCAATGTTTATATAATGGGAAAATTTTATTTTTACCTATTTCCAAATTTCCATGAGCACCCAGTTCTAACAAATCACTCCCTTCAGATTTTGAGAACCCAAAACAAAATCCATCGAGATTTATTCCCATAAAATTTTAGAGATCAAAACTGGATATAGTAAATTATCTAGTAAAAACAATAAATACATTTTTAACAAATTTTGTAGTATATAATAAATACATATACTTTTAGGGTTATCTCTGTTGTAAATATATACTAAATTATAAACCTTGATATGGTGATATTCATTACCTCATGGTTTGTGTTGGTCATAGTTCTTGATTCTAGATCATGGTTTTATATTGAATGGTATAACATATTAATTAAACAACATCCCTATGATGATTAACATTTCCATTATTCTTGTTGACAACTTATGTGATGATGTTTAAATAGATTATAGATTGTTAAATGAGTTTAACAATTGTATAATTAATTAAATAGGATCCTTAATTCAATGAAGTAGTTTTATAAATTAGAGTTTCTAGATGAAATTTGTGTAAGCTGGTGAATATTAATGAATTTGAAGCTCCTCCCATACTCTTCTATTCATTTTCCTTTTAGAGAGGGGAACCTAGAACACCTTTGAAGTTGAAGAGGTCCCATCTAAATGTTTTGTGATTATAGTGGATAGAGGATACCTTTAGAGGTTGGAACTCATTGTTATTATATTTGTATAGTCACCACATGAAATCATTATTGTTATTGCTACAAAGATGGGAAAATTTTGTGGTTATATCTATATTTCCCTTTAAGGTGTGGATAGTGTGATAAAGCAGTTAATATATAGTGGTTACCAAGATGTGGTCATAGTGATTCATATGTGACAATGTGGATGTATTAATGCGGTTTTAATGATCCATATGGGCTAAAAAGAGATGGTGATGTAATTATGGTAATATGGATGACACAAAGTTGTGTGTAGTGATCTAGATTTTTCTTGGTTAATACTTGGATAAATATTTAGTTTTTGGAGTTATTAAGAACTCCACAGAGATAAAACTATACAATTACCCTAGTAGAAGGCCTCATAAAGATTATTTATTGATCTCACTGATTGTAGGGTGTGGTTCTTACCCCTGGGATGAGGTGGTGTGATATTTTGGGTGTGGAAAATTCTTGATAAAAATATATTTGGTATAAATATTATATATACTAGTCCACACGTTCATGGTTCTAATGAAATGATTATACCTCCTAAATGGAGTCTCAAATGGTGAAACTGAGACCATATTTGTGTCTAGAATGTAAGGTTTACTATAGGAGATGTATTAGATATGTTCAAACTAGTACCTTCAAGTGTTCACTGACACATATGAACTTGTTAAGTAAATAAAATAAAATAATTAATTAATCATATAATTGTTTTGTTTACGATATGACCATATAATATTTCTTTATTTATATACTATTAACCTATCTCTCTGGGGATGATCACCATGAACCCTATCTTGAGAGATGAGAGGGTGTAGGACTGGGTTATTAGTGATGAAGATATCTAAGAAGAGGAATCAAACTGAATTAGTAGTGATACAAATGAGCATATCAAATAGTTGAGACAATGGATATAAACAACAACCATTATACTAAGATTTATGGATTTTTATTGATTATTTTATCCTTTTTCTATTAATTTTGAGGGGGTATAAATGTTCTTAACTAAAATATTACTTCTTTCATGGACATTGATTTTAAATTATTTTGTTTGACCTAAATTGTTTGATTCTTATATTTCTTTTATATAATATTTGATGTTCACACCTATTATGGATAACCATATTTTTAACTGAAGAACCCTTTATAATTAGAGGATTTTTTAAAATCTTTATGATTGTTATATTTATTTATGGTTAGGTTTGCAACTGAAGAACCCTTTTGAGGTATAGAAAATTTTAAAGTCATTATGATTGTTATATTGGTTTTAAACCAAGTTTTTGAAGTGATATTTAGGTTTTTTATAGTGTGATAATTTACCAATGTAATTTGAAGTGGTTTTGAACTTAAATAGAGAACTATAGAATTTGTGAGTTCAACCACAAAAAAGGTTATGTCTAGATATTTCCATGGGGATGAGTGATATAAGGATTATCCATAGATATACAGATGATTATTCCATAAGTATGTAGACCCATTTAACCATGATTTCCCATAAGCATGAAGTTATACATAAAGAACACTCCCCATGTAAGAATGAGAACTATAAGGGTTATCCACATAATTATTTGCACCATAAGGTTCAATCATATGAGGATGATCCCATAAGGAGAAAGCTGTGAGGATGTTTTAGAGATGTGTAAGAATCATCTACTTAATATTTATCTATTACCTCATCATTTATGGATAGTAAGTCATGTAAGTTTTAACTAAAATATATGTTATACATGTAAAGGTAATAAAACTATGCATACATGGTATTTTAAGTTGTGTAATGGCTATTCTCTCATAAAGATCACATGGATTCAATGTAAATTCATATGTGCATCTATATAAGGGAATTTATTAGTGTTAAAAAGTATAAGTAAGGGTATACTAAGCCTTACAGACCTTTTTAAGGGTAATCAAGAATCTGAATAAGTGTATGTTTTCAGTTTTCTAAAATTTAAATTCAAATAAAGAAAATAAAATGGGATGATGATTTGTTATTCTTCACTTCCAAAATCACATGATAATAAATTTTTGATTCAAGTTGAGTATTTTGAATTTTTATAGGTAGATTCTAGGAAGAACTTACTAGTTTAATTAATAGTTGAAGAAGAATAAATAAGTTGTGGAAATTTTCTTTGGAAAGAAATCAAGGGCAACTAGCTCACATAAAAGTCTTGGTAAGAAGTGCAATAATGTTTTTGATTACTAGAAATGGGTATTTGATAATTATTCTCTTTGGTATTAGGATCAAGATATATTTTAATATTGTAATTCAGGTATATGGAAAATGAAATGAGAAATTAATGTTCCACCTATACAAGAATATTTTTTTCTCAAAGAGAGAGAATATTGATGCTTGTAAATATATAGGTTGTTAACAATTTGAGATAATAGGAAAAATAAAAGACAATATCACTACTATTAAAATATATTCAAGTGTTCATGATTGAGTGTAATAAAAGAAGAATAAGTTCCTAAATCCAAGGCTATGTGAGCTATGTAAAAATATTTATACTTGATATTTCAGAGTTGTGAAGAAGGAGAAAGAGGAGAGCCAATAACTGAGGTATTAGTAACCTAAAATATATTTCCCCAATATTTCAGTGTTGACTGTGAGAGAAAAATAAGAAGCGTAACCATTAAGGGTACTAGATTTAGTGAGTTGAGTATACTGAGCTCTTCAGGGTTTATTCACCAGGTATATTCTGAAGCAATTGTTCTTGAAGAAGGTGAGATTTGTTCTTTGGATAATTTTTTAGGTCAAAGTGGAGGCTCTATCATTTATTTATAAAAAACCTATATTCTAAAAAATACCTCTATAATTGGGTGATACTTTTATTTAATTATTTCTACCAGGAGACAGTGGAACCATCAAGAGTAATGTATGTGCTAGGAATCATGGGTATCAAGATAATAGTAGTCCCAAAGTCTTGTATTAATAAAAATATATTAGTAGAAAATTTATATCATGGAATGACAATCAACTAAAATAAGGGGTAATCTCTCACATTGATGATTGACATTGTAAATATATGTATGTTTCTTATTCTTATTTATCATTCATTACACTCTGGAGAGGTTGAGTTTTTTTTTTCTGAGAGGGTCATTCCTTAACTGGTCATAGAGGTTTATTTCAATGGAGAAAATTAAAAAAATTAGGCTACACCGATTCCCCCCTCTCATTGTATCAATTTGAAACATTGGGACTTTAAATTGGTATCAAAGTAAAGGTTCCATCTTTTAGATTCTCTATTTGTGAAGGATGGACAACATCAAATCTATGAATAGTGGAGGTGTTACCATATTTTATGTAAAAAATTTCCATGGCTGTAAAAATAGAATGCTTCCATATTAGTTATCATTGGGTCTTGATGTTCTTAATACACCCACAATGGGATTTAATTCATTACAAAGGGGTAATAAAATGAAATTTATTGATAAAAGTTTTATACCTAGGGACACTCTAATAGGGGAGGGTTGAATCAAGTGTTAAATTTTTATTTTGATATAAAGATATTGTTCCCTAATTGGTAGGATCTTATTAAAACTATATGATATTATCATAAAAACTCCAAAAATAAAAGTGTAGAAAATAAAAATAGAACACAACATATTTTACTTGGTTTACCACAAAGGTTTATGTGCATGGATAACACACCAAAAATGTGTAGACGTGCTATGATTTACTATGATTTACTATTTTTTTGAATTATATATTTTTCCATGATCACTCTATACTAGGAAAACTACCTTTATAATATATTTAGCGATAACAAACTACCTCCCTTGGATCACCAATATCAAATACTCCTTGTGCACTACTCTGGATGATGTCTTCCTCAGTTTAATGACTTAAATTTTGTCTTATCCTCATTAAAATTATTTTGATTTTTTCATCATTAATGCAAGAATATGATACTTTAATATGTTCCTTTTCCTTTATAATATCTTTAAAACCCACTTCTTTAAGAGTTTAAAAAATTTTCCCTAAAAAATTATGTGCATTAGATACCCCCAACACATAACCTGATCTCATAACCATATGCACAAATCATGGAGTGTATATCTCTTTCACAAGACTAGTTTTTGTGTAAACCAATCTTAAGAGTTTGAGAGAAAAACCATAATGTGTATCACCTTTATGAGACCATCTGGCATGGAACCCCAATAAAAAAATCTCAAGAAAAAAACCCACTACACATATCTCCCTGGTCACAAGATCTTGAACATGAAACTCCAATGCACATCTCTTCACTGATTATTTGATCATGGGACTGTTTCATAGAAACTCTCTTGAATCCATATTAAAACCTTAACCTCTTCCAATTAACCTTTGACCTAGTGCAGAGTAGGTATTTATAGAATATTTTACATTGAATCATCTCTGAGAAATGTGATTATCTATCCAGACCACTGCCTCAAATATATTTTTTACTTCACATGAATATACAGCAAGATGATCACATAAAATCATTCAGCACATGCGATCACATGACTTATATCACAATATAACTCACCATAAGTCCCCTTACTTATTGAGTTCACAAGATCTCTTTAAGATCATGTGCTCGATATTCATCACAAATCATAGGCCTCTCTGCCTCAGGCTGACTTACCTTAATCATGCATGTCACTTGTATGGATTCATGATTCCTTCTAGAAAATCGTGAGATTAGAGCGTATGAAATCTCCTTTCAATAATTATATCATAACTCCCTTTATGCACTTTATGTGACCACATCACAAGATATATTTGACATTATGTTCTCACTAGTCCTCACTTATTATGATATCAATTATCTATCATGTGATTCATTCAAACTTTACACAATAATGTAACTTTCATGCATTCATGTGGTCACATAACCCTTAAGGGTTTATGAAATCATGCATCACTTACACACATACACAATCACATGATTCTTTATTCTTTATACAATTGTGTAAAGATTTAAAGCTTACGAAATTTTAATTATTTTACTCCATATTTTTAATCTCTTAAAGATGCCAATCACTAGGATATGACACCATTTTATTCAATATTATGCAATTCCAAATAATTTTTTATTATTAAAAACATCTACTTTCTTAAGAATCAACCATCATGATCACACCAGAATCATATTAAAAACAAACACAACACCATCTTTTCAATATAGACCACCTTGGTTACAACATTATCCCCCTATGGTATTGTTGAAAATCTAAAGTGAAATTCACTTCCATGTATCCTTCAGATGGTCATAGAATATCTCTTCCATCAGTCTAATTCTACATGAGTAGTGTTTGGTGTAGAAAAAAAGAGTTCAAGAGAGAAATCCATTCCATGAGACATTCTATAAATTCCCTTATCTCTATGCATCAACCAACTTCTATATTTTCACATAGATCACATCCCCATGGATCATAACTCCCCCTAACATCAACACCATAAACTACTTCTAAATAAAAGAGTTCTTTAAATCTTAGAAAACATGGAATTTCACAAAATGTTTCTCCCCCTTTGAAAATAAACCCACTATGAATAACCATTAAAAACATGAAAAAATAGTAAAATAAAAATATACAATGGGGAGAGGGGAATAATTTTATTCTCAGATCGAGGAAGGTGGTTGAGCACCGAGGTTCAACTAATACTTTTCAAACATTGGTATGAGCAATGAATCTGTCACGATATCTAATAGTTGCTTAGTTTTTTCAATGTACTCTATTTTGATCAATTTTTATTCAACCTTATCTTTTATAAAGTGATACAAATTTTCAATATTATTTGTATGATAGTGTTTCACTATATTTTTTACAAGACCAATTTCAATTTTATTACTACAAAAGATCACCATAGTACATTTCAATTCTTTATCGACATTCTATAGCTATTTCTTCATCCACTGTAGTTAAGTTCATACTTTGGTTACTAGAATTTATTCCACCTCTACGATGATTAGTTATATACTTTATTTCCTCTTACTCATCTTAGCAGCTCACATATTACCAATGAATAATTCTCCACCACTTGTGGACTTTTATTCCACCACATCGCTAGCTCAGTTCACATCATATAATGTAAACAATTCATGATATTTTATAGTATTAAAAAAAATCCATAATTGATATTAACTTGAATATATCATATAATATGTTTAAATATTGTGATTTTATCTTCCTTTGGATCACTCTAAAAATGATCTTTAAAACATATTTAAAATACAATATCCGACAATTTTGTAGTTAAGTATTGTAATATTTCGATTATTCTTCTGTATAATGTGGGATCCTTTGATTTTTTATCCTTGAATTTTCCAATTTTTGTCTAAACTAAAATTGGTGTAGAAATTATTTTGGAATCATGCATATTGAACTTTTTTAATATCTCTCATGCATACTTTTCATGGGAGACAAAATTATTTTTTTCCTCCTAAATCACTTGAAACCCCATAAATCCTATTAACTGACCAATGAGAGAAATCTAAAATTATGAGCTCTCAGTCTTGAAAATTATTCCATATATATTTTTGACTTCTACTAAATATGATATCATCAAAATAAACAGGCACAATAAACTCTTCTTCTTGAGAGTTTTTTATATAAATATTGTTAATTGCTCTACCTATTTTGAATTACATATTTATTAAGTATGAATCTAGATGTGAATACCATGAAAAATAATCTTTATTTAGTTCATATAAGGACTTACTCAACCAAAAAACTTTATTTTCAACATTTTAAATCATAAACCCCACTGGCTATTTGATATAAACATCATACTTAAGAAAACTATTTAAGAATTCAATTTTAAAATATATTTGGAAAACTTTGTATCTTCTTTGAATTTATATATTTAAAAATATCCTAATTGACTCTAGATGGGCTAATAAGAAAATATTTCTTCAACATCTATGCCTTCAATATGATCATAGCCTTTAGAAACTAATTGTGACTTATTTCTGATCACATTTACATTCTCCTCAAATTTGTTCTTGAAGATCTATTTTTTCAAATCACATTGTGATTCTATGTCCTTTCAAGAAGTTACCAAGTTTAGTTTTTATCAATTTTATCTAATTATTCATTCATGATTTTATTTCATGACTCTTATTTCACTGCCTTTTAAAATTAAGTTGGCTCAACTGTAGATTAAAGTGATGCATGCTATATACTTTTCATCCTCCTTATTTTATTTGGAGAAAATTGATCCCCCATTATATTGGAGTTATCAACCTTTTTTATTCTATTTTTTATTTATGGAGCATAATGATTATTTTCAGAAAAAATTCCCTCCTATGATCGATCCTTTAAATCTTTATCATTTTGGGACTCCTAAACATTTAGTGTATCTTTCACAATATCAAAATTTTAATTAATTTTATGATCTACTTCATCTTTTTGTCCACCAAACATAATGGAAGTTATATTTATAATGTTCTACATAGATTTATCCTAAATTATATTAACATTATTTATATCTACAATTTTATTTAACCTATTGTTTTAGAATTTTTAGGACTTAATTTTAATATATTATCCAAGGAATACTATTTCATCTTATATATCACCATACATTCACTGATTTCCTTCTTTGTTTCAGATATAACATTGGAATCCAAAAAACAAGAAAGTTCTTTAGATAATGATTCCTTCTATTCCACATTTCGTATGGTGTTGTCTATTCTTATAGACCATGAACTACTAGATTTTGGGTGTACAAAGAGACTTGAATATCATATTTCAAATAGTGATGAGGAATTCCACTCTTGATCAGCATAGTTTTGGCCTTATTATTCACTTTTCAATTTCTCCATTCCACAACCCCATTTTGTTTAGGGGTTTTAACTGATGATACCTCATGTTTAATGTGATGATTCTCAAGATAGTTCTTAAACTCAATGGATGTGTACTCTATTCATTGTTTGGAACATAGAATTTTAATAATACACCCAATCACATTTTCAACCCTTCTTAGATTTTTCTTCATGTACCCCATGACCTCTCGCTTAATTTTCATGAACTCAAAACATGTTGTTCTATTGTAATCATATATAAAGATAATGAAATATCTTGCTCTATATGCCCCACACATATTAATTAGACCACACATGTTATTTTGAATCATATTGAGTATATTCAATAATTGTTTTATCTTTGGTGGATATGGATTTTGAACCATTTTACCTACATGTAAGAATCACACATTTTTCATGATAAAATTTCAGATTAGGAATAACCACTATAGATTTTAACTTGGATAAGTTCCCCATTCTCTATTGGTGAATATGACCAAGCCTCTGATGCCACAAGTTTTTTCCTCTTTAATTGTTATAAGGAAGGTATCCTCTTTGTCATCTACTTGATATAGATTACCATTGGTCCTATATCCTTTCACAAGAGAGTTCATATATCTTCCTTTCATAATTAATCCATTTTTATTGAATGAGAATTTGAGTCCTAATTCACATAGTCGACTCACACTCAAGAGAATATGTCACAATCCATCAATATAGATAACTTCTATTTTATTTAGTTAATTTCCATCCAACCTTGTATTACCACTACCTTTGATTTTAGGGATCCATTATTTTGGAAAATCACTATTCCATCAACTCCCCCCTTCAAATTCTTTAAAATATACTTAAAAATATTCATGTGGGATGAGGACCCACTATTTATAATCTTGGTGGTTCTATTCTTTATCAATTTGAGAGAAATTTTTGTAATATTATCCTTCTTAATATTATTATTTTCTTTCCATGATATTTCTAGTCAAGTTAGTGTATAATGTGAATTTACCTTCCTATATTCAGTATAGAACATTTAATCATACTCATATTCATTTTCCAATAGTTAATATCCATTTTTAAATGAAAATTTATTAGGTTTATTGAATTTATCTATCTTTGATTTCCATGGAAGGAATCACTCCTTATCTTTTCACTATAATTAACTTCTTTGTGTCCAAAGTTATAATTATAGATACAATATCCATAGAAGGAATTATTTTTCTAATATGGTGCATATAGTCCCATTCTAATTTATTTACTTCCATGTGTTTCTTTATTAAAATATATTCTTGCTTCATCACAATAAGACATGGTGTGACCAAGCTAGCCACAAAACTGATATTTCATAAGAGGAAATATATTTTCTCCTTCAATATTCTATATGTCTCCATTCTTCAAAAAAACCTTAAGTTATCAGTTATCCCTTGAATATTTATAGGTGTCTCTAATCCTCTGATTTTATTTAACCTTATCAGCACAAGAACTGGTTTAGTGTTGATAGTATGATCAACAACCTTCCACTTTCCCTTATCCCATTCCGTCATAGTTGAAACCTTCGATATCTTAGAATTAAATAAAATACCACCTTTATATACTAATATGGGTCTTTATATATGCAAAATGTTATTGAAATCTTTCGATCCCTGATTGACACTATTTATCAATTCACCATTTGTGAACCTCCCAAAACGAAGTTTCTTCTATGAATGTATTGATTTCATTTATTTTTTAAATTTTTTTCTTATATAATAAATATTATCTTCAAGATATTATAACTTCTTCGTACACTATTTTATGAAAAAATAAACGTCATTAATTTCCTTAGTTCTTTTATCTTCTACTTGAAGTTCACTACTTCTGAAATAACATAACGGGAAAATTTTCATTCAACTCTTCTTGGATCCAATCAATATTTTCTCTGAGTTGATCCAAAAATTTATAGGATTACTTATAAAATCATTAATCTATTGGTTTTTATTTCTTATAATATCAAGATCATCGAGAGTTCTTTCATATTCCACCTTGAGATCAACTACCACTCTAGTTCATTGAAATTTTCTGATTCAGTTTCTTTCTTGTAAATAGTATCCATCATAGTATCTTCAATATAATATATGAATTATATTTCAACTTCCTCCATAAAAGACTTTATTATCATTCTCTTATTTTCTTACAAGGATCTTTATTTGAAATTTACTTCCAGATGAACTCAATTTTTTGGATGGGAAGCTTCTTTATGGATTCTATGAAACTTCTAATTAACTTTCTTCACCACCAAATATCCATGGGATATTGTAGAAATGTTACCAACTTTTCCAAATCAAAAGTATGAAATATTTAGATATCCTTTGAATCTATATTTTTCTTTTTTAAATTTTCTATCCACCATTAATAAAATACCCACTTCTTAATCATCTCCATATTAATCTTCATTGAAATTGAACTGATTTGTAGCCATGAATGCAATTTAATTACTAGCATGGGTTTAAGTGGACTCTGGATCAATTCACATTTCACAAGCCATAATATTTCTTAGTATAATTCCAATATGAATTTTAGTAAAATACCTTTCTTCAAGAGTTGAAAATTTTGGATTATACTGAGGAGGAAAGCATCATAATATATTTTTGCTGATATTGATATCTATTATTTCTTCTCTATGTATCCGGATATCACCAACAACCTATGTGATTTAATTAATGAAACTATCAACATTTTTATTTGGATACATTTTTAGATCATTGAATTTGTTGTGCAAGGCTTAGATATGTACTTCTATAATATTTCTATCCACTTTGAATACATTGACCAATTTATCCCACATGATATTAACACTAGTTAACTCATAACTTTGATATAAATTTTATTCTTCAAAGATCTAGTTAATTCACTTAAATCCTTAGAATCTAAATCCAAAAAGTTTCTGTTAGTTTAGTCATTGAATTTCCTTTCATATCATCATACTTAAACCCATTTAAATTAGAAAAAACTACTTACATACCAAGAGAACTGATATTTAACTTCATCATATTTTTTCATATATAATAGTTTCTCTCATCAAATACATGAATTCATATGACATTAAAAACATTACCTATGAGACCATACTTTTAAATGAAAGTTAAATATTTAGAACCTTGCTTTTGAAACCAATTGTTAGACCCTGAGACACCTTGAGAGGGGAGGGGAAATTAGGGTGTAACGT
Organism: Viscum album; assembly: GCA_963277665.1. Classification (NCBI taxonomy): domain Eukaryota; kingdom Viridiplantae; phylum Streptophyta; class Magnoliopsida; order Santalales; family Viscaceae; genus Viscum; species Viscum album. The sequence goes on along the minus strand of OY728157.1, from coordinate 1,455,339,537 downwards.
TTTTTTATTTTTATATAAGGATATTATTTCCATGATGGTAGGATATTATTAAACCTTTATGATAGTATCATACAAACAATAAAAAATATAACTATATAAAATAAAAATAAAACACAACTGATTTTACTTGGTTCACTACAAAGGGATATTTATAAGGATCACACACTAAAAATGTGTTGATGTTACAAGATGTACTTTGATTCACTAGTTTTTTTTGGATTATAGATTTTTTACATGTTCAATCCATAGTAGGCACAAAACCTTTACAATTTATCCATGGATAGTACACTGCATCCCTCAGATCACCAACATTAACTCCTCTTTCATATTGACTTGGATGATGTCTTCCTTGGTTTAATGACTTGAAGAACATATTATCATTATTAAAAGTATATTTAAAATTTTACATCATTAATTATAGAATATGATTCTTCAATATATTCCTTATCCTTAAAAAATATCTTTTAAATACACCTATTTAGTATTTTAAACAAATTTCTCTGAAGAAGCATAATGCATCAGATACCCCCAATGGATAACCTAATCACATAACCCCATGTGAAAATCCTAGAGCATGCATCCCATTTTCAAGATTATTTAGTGTGTATCCCCGATCTAAAGAGCTAAAGCGTAAGACCAAAACACATATAACCTTTTAAATACCAGCTAACATATAACTGCAATCACAAAATCTCATGTATAATACCCTTAACACATATCCCTCTATCCCTAAGAGACAGATCATGAAACCCCAATGTGTATCTCTTCACTTATTATTCTATAAAGAGACTACTTTGTAGGAACTCTATTGAATTTGGATTAAAACCATAATCTCATATATTTATTCTTTAACATGTTGAACAATGGGTATTTAGACTATATTTTCCATTGAAATATATCTATGAAATACAATTAGTTATCCAAACCTCCACCTCAATTTTTTATTCTTCTTTGCCTAAACACATTGTATGACGCTCATGTAACATCATTAGACAAATGCGATCATGTAAATTACATTAAAATACTACTCATCATGAGTATAATCGCTTCATTAAATCATATTATCTCTTCAAGATCATGTGCTCAATATTTGTTGTAAGTTACAAGCCTCTCCACATCAGAAATACTTACCTTAATCACATGCCTCAGTTGTATGGTCGTGGGATTCCCTTCACCCGATCATAATATTTTGAGTACATGAAATTTACTTACATAATTTATAGAATCACTCTATTTATTCACTTAGCATGCCCACATCATGATATCTCTTTGATCTTTTGAGCATACCAGTCCTCATTTATTGCAATCATAATTCTCTATGACATGATTTATTAAAACCATACATGATAGTGTAACTTCTACATATTCATATAGTCATGTATCCCTTAAGGGTTTATGTGATCATGAATTAATTATACAGGTATGTGATCACATGATTCTTTATTCTTCATTTGATCACTTATAGATTTAATGATTACTTTATTTGACTTCTTTTACTTAGTATTTTAAGCTCTAAAAAATAGAGAACATTGGGAGAAAATTCCATTTTATTCAATATTATTCAAGGTATCAAGTATTTTTATTATTCATCAAAATAAAATTCATTAATAATCAACCATCATTATCTTACTAGAATCAGATAGAAAACAAACAAAACACCATATTTTCAGTTCATATAACCTTGGTTCCGATAAAAAAGAACCTTATAGTTGATGGAAAATCAAAGAATTCCATTTTTATGTCTTTCTATGAGAAGGTTTTTACCAATGTGATGGGGTTGTAAGATTATAAATAAAATTAGTATAAAATTGAAATCAAATATGAATGAAATTTCAAAGTTAAATAAGCCAAGATATAAATTTAGAGAAGAAATTATAAAGATATAAATATAGTTGAGGAGGAATCCATTGATGATTACTTACCTAGAGTAAATGAGATATTGAGTAACATTAGAGGCTTTGGTTAAAAACTATATGATCAAATTATTATGAAAAAATTATTTAGGAATTATACCAATTAATTTAATCTAATAATTTCAACTATTGAATATAGGGATGATATATTATTGGATGTGTTATACAATATCCTTACTGCTAATGAAATGTGAATGATATCTGCCTTTATAAAGAAAGTGAGTGATTGGGTGGATTTTAAAACCATGAGGAAGATGAAGTTAAAAGAGGAAGAAAAAAACCTTGAAATGATTCTATTGATGATTATTATAATATAAATAATGATAGCAAGAAAATAATTCCTCTTATCATAATAACTTTATAAAATCCAAGGGTAAATTCAAGATGAAACTTCCCTTGAAATGATTTAAATATAGAGGTGCTAGAAACTTTTCAGTCAACTACCCAAATAATAAAAACATTGAGTTTTATGTTGATGATCAAGTTAAAAACCCACAAAATAAGAAATAGGGAAAATGCTTCAAAATAGTGTAAAATTTTGGTGAAAACAAGAAAAAAATTTCCACGAATGAAAATAAGAAAATTTATGTGTAAAGAGGGAGACAATTCCTCTACTGTACAATTAGAGGATAAATCAACTGATAAAATAAAATATTTCATGGAACATGTGGAAAGGAAATAAATATATTCAGTGGTGCTGATGATGGTGGTTAATAGACATATGTGGAACACATGTACAAATCTAAGTTAGAGGCTTGTCTTGAGAAAAATACCAAATTGAAGATGAAAGTAAATAATTTTAGATATATTATAGAAAAAAATTTAATAAAAATGAAAAATATGTCAAAATAGAGAATATAATCATTGAGGAGATCAAGAAATTCAATATGAAGGTTTTTAAATATGAAAATATAAAAAAGTATCTTGAAGAAAAATTCATATTGGAAGAAGAAGAAATGAAAAATATGGAATAAAAAATATTTATAGATAGAAACAAGTTAAATAAGGTAAAAAGAGATTTCAAATAATATGTCTAAGTCAGGGATCAATCATCTAAAAAAATTGATATTATGAGAACATAAATCTAGGTTAAACTAATACCTGGAACTTCTCAAAAAGCTAAATATTTTTATTATTATCATTCTATGTATTAATTCAAATTTTTTACAATTTCGGTATAGAAAAAATGATGTGAAAATATCTTTTACATATAGTTGATAAATAATAATATAATAAAAATTAACTGCCTGAAGTATAAGTAGAATCATGGTAAATTTGAAGAGAAAATTAAATAACATATAAAAAAGTTTTCTAAATAGAATTATATATTTGAAAAAATATTTAGATTCAATAGTTAATATTGGTACTATGGTATTTTATAAAAAATCTTACACATGTTGATATAACATTTACTTTTTTAGGAAGAGGCATGAATCAAGGGGGATAATATTTAAAGTGAAAAAGAATGAGTCTCCAAAGAAAATGGATATTAGTAAATTTTTTCCAGAGTTTTCCTACTTATAAAATGTTTGAAAGTTTAAATGAAGTTTGTAGAATGTGTGAGAGACCAAGGAAATGTGAAAAAAGTTCATAAAAATCTCTTCTTCATTTCTCTTATAAATAAAAGTGGAAATAAGTTGAGAATAAGAATAAAAAAGAGATTTTATTCATTATAGAAGTATCATTGAAGTCAAGAGAGGAAGACCATGGATCCCTGTCAATGGTTGTTCTTCCCACAAGAATAGATACATAAAAATATTGAAAGGCATTGAAAAACAGAAAGGAGTATCTGTTATATTTTTAAATTACATATATTTAAGAATTAAAGGTATATAAACTACTTAAATTGATCTTGAATGATTCAAATGAAAAGATGTTTTATTTACAGAAGGGATAAATCATAACTTTCTTAGTGTTAGAAGACTGTGTGATGATGTAAATAAAGTCAGTTTTTATAATAAATATTTCATCATCAAAATAAAAAGGATGGAAAATCCATTAATATAGGTGAAATAAAAAGTGGTAACTTATTTTAAATTAGTGATCATCCAATTAATACCATTTTATTTCCAAGGATAAAAATTATCCAAATAATATAATACTTGTCCATATTGTCTAGAAAAAAAGAGTGAAATTTCTAAACATGAGTTAGTAAGAGACTTTCCCAGACTAAAAAAGGAGATATAATCCATTTGTGACACATTATTAAGTGGGAATATAATGAAAAGGACATAAAAAGAGATGGATATTAAATATAATAGATGATTGTAACTCATATATTCTGATGTGTGTGGTATTATGAGGAATAATTCAACCAAGGGTGACATTTATTTCATTATATTCATTGATTAATACACCCAGATTCATGATTTTATCTTTGTGAATAAAAAATCCATGGATCTTCATATGTTTAAAATTTTAAAGAGACTAATTGAGAACAAACATGGTGTTTATGTCAAGAAGAATAGGTATGATAATGGGAAGGAGTTCACACCCTATGATTTTAATATATATCTAGAAAATTATAGAATAAATAATAAATATATAACACCATCCAAACCACAAAACAATGGTGTTAGTGAGAAGAAAAATTATAGCATTATAGACATGGGAATAAATATTTTAGCTAAAAATAGGACTTCATATGTATTCTAGAGAGGGGATGTGTTAAAAATTGTGCACATTCAGAATATATGATTATTAAGGCCTGCGACGCATAAGACTTAATATGAAATGTGGTACCACAAAAATCCAACTCTAAAATATTTCAAGGTATTTGGAATTCCTTGTTACATGAAGATAAATAATAAAAAATTATTAAATTCTAAAGAAATATTTAAATAAGTAACCCTTTAGGGATACATTTCCAATGGATGTTGGTAAAAATGTTGAAGAAAAACTCAATACAGGATGGTATAGTGTTTAAATGTGTAGTTACCAGATCATATGGTGTACCATTGAGGGGGAGAGGGTGAATCAGTGGTACTTATTTTTATAAATTATTTATTTTTATAATTAAACCCCTTTGACTAGTAAGATTCTTGATCCACTATTATTAATACCTCATTGACCACATGCAAGAATAACAATAAGAAAAACAACACATGATAATTTTACAAGGTTCGTTGTGATTAACTCATGGTTAGTTCAATTATTTTATCATCACTATAATTTATAGTAATTAAAAATTCCTTCAATTGGTGCACAAGGTTTGAGAAAGGATTGTTTAATTCTCTTTATGTGTAGTTATCATCCACTTTTCACTAAAATAATACATAGAGTTATTCATACTCATACCACTAGTTCTTAAAAGGAAATCCTCATCTCTCTTGAATGTAAATTAGTTCTTTAGAATACTTATAATTTAATTAGCATCAAAGAATATATCTAATTCCTTGAAGACTTAAACTACTAGAATGTTATCAATATAGTAACATACACATCGACTTCACCTCATAATTATTTTGGATGATATCATCATGAATGAGATTACACACATAATAGAACAACCTAATTCCCCCTCAATAACATGACCTAGATTATGTAGGTTTATAAATTGTGAGCCTCAACTTCTTCAAAATATCACAGATGCAGTGCAGGTTGATCTCTCCGACTCTCTCATTTTTTGATACATATAATTTTCAGAGTTACATAGTATCATATTTTTCTCTAGAATTATCAATTTTGTTTCTATTTCTCTATATAATATTCACATTAATTCATGAATAATATTTCCATAAATTTTTTTAGAAACTCACATGAGTCTAGTCTGCATGAAAAATCCTTGAAAAATAGAAGAATTATCAATGATAAATAATTTAAAATATTGAACTTGAAATCCCGTGGAAATCACCCATGATCCTTTTCTTTTAATATCATTAAAACTCTAATGAATCTTGAATTGAATCATGGATTTGAAAATTATAAAATTATATTTTTAAATTAAATCACATCTAATCATCATATAAATTAGGTGTTTTTTACTTTGTAATATTAAATCTAGATATTTCTAGTTTTTTATTTTGCAGAATTCCCAATTTTGAAAAAGTGTCAAACTTTATGCAGATGAAATCTAAATTCATAGAAACTCTATAAAAGATATCTACATTCATAGGAAATCTATTTATAAACTTTATACTCTTTACCTATTCTGAATTTCTACATCTGTATCAACTCTATATTTTAGTAACTCTATGTAGAAACTATATGTTCACATGTGAAATCTATGTAGAAACTCTACATTCATAGAAATTATATGTAGAAACTTTAAATTCACTTCATTTTCTGAATTTATAAATTTTTCTCAACTCTACACTCTAAGAACTCAATCTAGAAACTCAACATTCACATGAGAACTCCAAACAACCTTAAATGTACACTACATTCATAGGATAAACTCTTACCTCATGAATTAAGTGATTTTATCCTTTTACATAGAAGTTATAGAGTACTAAATAAACTTAGAATATTCTAAAAATATTTTATGCCACTTACAAACATATAGAAATTTTTTTTCAAATATATTAACATATTAAACAAATATAATTGACAACACAAAAAATTTCTTCAAAAATTCCATGGTAACTTCAATATCCCCTTTATATTTTTGGACAATCCATGCAACTCTTTCTCAAAATTATCTCAAAACTCAACTTCTCTTTAAGGAGACACCAAATCATAACCTTTGTCAAAATACAAAAATATCAACACCGCAATATAAGTTATAGTAGTATTTTTAAATAAATAAATCACTTGGTTACAAAAAAATATTTTGTCCATGTGATAATATGCTCTCACCCTCAATCCATGAACTCACTATCTCAATAGACTCCCTATTTTTTCAATAAAAACATCTACTAAAATAAAAGGAAGAGAAATAAAACTCTTCCCGTTTAAAAAACCAAATTTCAAGAAAAGATATGTTCACTCACAACTTTCCATTTTAAAACTTAATCCAAGGATTAGTGGGGGGAATTATCCCAAATATTCATAATGATGTGGGAGGGGATGAATTCCTGTGCTTAGTCTCAAGTAATCAAATATTTCCTTGAGGATATCCTTAGTAAAGATTTTAGTTAACTAGACTTGAGTGGAAATAAACTCGAGATTTATTTCTCTATTTTACAGTCACTCATTAATAAAATGAAATATGATATCTATATTATTAAACCTTTAATATTGCACCAATTTTTTAGAGAGGTATATAAAACATTGATCATCATAGTGAATTATAAGAGATTTCTCAACATTCACTCTAAAATTTCCCAACTACCCATTCATCCAAATAATTTGAGTGAAACTGATAGTAAAAACAATATATTTAGCCACTTTAGTACTTTGTGTGACTGAGTTATATTTCTTGTAGTTCCAACTCACATAATTGTCTCTCAAGATGATAATTTATCCTGAAGTGTACCTTCTATTATCACAATCACCTACGAAATAAATATCTATAATCCTGAAAATATTTAAATTACTTCCCTTCTTATAAATCACACCATAAATCATAGTCCCTTTAATATATTTAAGAAATATTTTGGTAGAAATAATATTTGACTCCTTTTGGTTGCTCTAATATCTAACATAAATACTCACAACATATACTATATCTAGTCTTGAAGCTTTGGGATAAAGTAGACACACAATCGGTCTTCTAAATTCTCTTTTGTTTACACTCTCATCATAAACATATTTAGATGGTTTCAATCCTCCTTTAAGGGTGTAGAAACTATATTTGGATCCTCCATCTCAAATTTATTGAAAAATTCTTTGGTGTACTTATCTTAGGATAAGAAAGTCAAATTATCTTTTTCATGACATCTAAACCAAAGAATTATCTTAGCTCACCAAGCATAGAAATCTCAAGTCGTTTCTATATTTGATTTAAAAAATCCTGAAAATAATTCTCATGATCACCTATAAAAATTATATCATCAATATATACAATTACAATAAGTGTGATTTTATTTAATTCTTTGATATTCAGGTTTTTGTCCACCTTTCCTTTGATGAATTTTAACTCCTTCATGTACTTGTCCAACCATGAATACCAGGCCCTTAGGGATTCTTTTAATCCATAAATATGTTTTGTTAATTTTCATACACTTATTCCACCATTATTAAGAAAAAAACCTTTATGCTTCTCAATATATATGTCTTCTTGAGGCTCTCTATTTCAAAATAAGGATTTTACATCCATTTGATATATTTTTATTGCCTATATGCCCACAACAAGGACCATTATTATGAAATCATTTATTGAAACATGAGAAAATGATTCTTCAAAATACCCTCATTTCACTTAAGAATATCCTTTTCATTCAAGCCTATCATTTTTCTTGAAAAAATTTCCTTAAACATTTAGTTTGTTCCTAAAAACCCATTTTGTTTTAATGATATTTTATTTTTGGGCCATGAAACAAGATCCCAAGTATCATTCTTTTCAATTTGATTTAACTCATCATCCATATACTAAATACATTATTTATAATGTAAATGTTCATCCATTAATTATGGTTTAACCTGATAAATAATATAGTTATGATTCTCAATCCTTATTTTTTAGTTTATTCTATTACAAGTTCATTATATCTTAGCTTCATTAAAATTTGTACATGATAATTTTTATATCCAATGATGTTTCCTCCTTCCAATTTTTTTAAATAATTTTATACTTATGTTTTAAACTCTCAATATCCCTTTCATATTCATTGGGTTTATTAGATTCATCTTCTGCTGCACTTGGTTCAGCCTCAACCCATTCCTCACTCTTCTATCTAGAAATTTTCTTGGTAGGTTCATTACTTTATTAAAATATGGATACATCTAGGACACTCTTTATGGGTTTTATTTCAATAATTTTTGAATCATAACAATCAATCACCTTATGAAGTCTTTTATTCTATCATATGTATCATTTTCTATTAGTTAGGTACCCAGGAAATATACCCTCTACAACCCTTTAATCAAAATTTCCCCCATTCAAGTATTTTATTTTGATGAAGTAAGTAATTAAAAACGATATAATGAAATTAAATTTGAATTATTTTTATAACAAATCTCATATAAGATCCTATTTTAGGTTGGTCTAAAAATCATCTATTATTAATTTTTACACCCGTGAAAATATCCTCTCTATAAAATAACTTTGATCATTCAAATTTAGCAAGCATTGTTATTCCTATTTAAATAGTGGTGTTATTTATTCTCTTAGTAATCCTATTATAATGAAGTGTGTAAGAGGTTATATATTGATGTTTAACCCCATATATGATAAGGTAATATTTAAATTTATTTCTAGTGTACTCCTTCCCATTATCCGTTCTCAATTTCTTTTTATGAATTCTAATCATTCCTTCAACCTCTCTTCTATAAATATTGAAAAATCCACTACCTTTGACATATGTTTCTTGAATAACACTCTTTCCATCCTTTCATAATAATAAATTAACGTGATTAAATATTATTCACCTCATATTTGTTTTTGTCTCACTGTCCATAAAAAATATGAGAGATCTAATTTGAGAGGACTTATTGATTATTTCTTTGCTCTTTTATGCTTCACTTTAACCATTTTTCATTTTTTACAGGTTGTAAAGACTTGATCTCTATATCTTATCAATTTGGGTATATCTCTCACCAAATCTTCTTTAGATATATTACTCATAATCGTTTGATTTTTTCCAAGTCTTCTATTCCATAGATTTTTTCTTCTCTATCACTAAGATAGTAAGAATTATTGGGATCTCCGATATGAAATAAATTCCCACTGGTTATTTACCCTTTGATAACAATCCTTACAATCACAAATATTTTAATTATAAAAATGCTCTTCTTGATGATTTACTCATTTCCTTTATGACATAATTGACTAGAACTCAACAAGATATTTTTGAGACCATTAACAAAATAAAACTTCTTGTGAGTTCAGTATGGATGGTTCAATTTCCGCACAAATAATTTCCTTGTTTTTTAATTAGATCTCATTACTAAAGGTTAAAACATTCCTATAATTCTCTGTAATATTTTTTAGGGTATGGTATCTCCTATTATATATGAATTTTATCCACTATCTAGAATCCCAGATCTACTTCTCATGATAGCCTTTAACAAAACATCCATAATTAATGATTTTTTAGCCTCTATTCTCTATTGAATATTATTAACTTTAGAAATATATTGTTATTAACCTAGAATCATGGTAAAAAATTACTTATAATTGTGATATTTCTGGTCACACATTCCATAAATATCCTCAAAACTTTCCAACATATTTTGTATAGACATCACATATGAGTTATCATTTTCTCTTTGTCTTTTTATATGTTTGCAACTATTATTATTAGAGTAGCTCCCCCTAAAATCTAGGATTAATTTATTCCAAGTGAGAGAAATATTTTACTAAAAAACATAGGATTTATATTCATAGGTTCTACAAAACTAACAATATACTTTGAAAGTTATTTTTATAGGAAATTTTTGAGTTTTTCTGATTTTTTTTTGTTTTTTTGTAATATAATCAACCATTGCTTGGTTTTTGATAAATATTTCTTAATATTATATTTATAAACTCCATTTGATATATTATGTTTCTTCTCAAGGTTTTCTCAACCAATTATTTTATATATTTTTTATTTATGACCGAGATTATTATTTGAGAAATATTTAATGTTTTTATAAATTAAAAATGTAGATTTTACCTAAGTCGATATACAATGTTTATAAATATTGATAACTCTAATCTAACTTAAGTAGAATTTTCAAAGTCAAGTCTAATTTTTCCAAAGGTCTTTTAAAATTTATGACACCTTGATTTGGCCGTAATTTTATACATCAAAGGGCTTTAGATACCCTAATGGGAGGGGGGGGGGGGTGAATCGAGGTATGAATATTCTTTAAGAAATTATTCTTGACCCACTGTATCTTGACCACTTTATTATAAAAGTCACTTATTATTCTCTTTAACATTTATATTAATCTTATCCTTACCAACTCTATCTTATGATGATGCATATAAAGTCCACTCCAAATTAACATTTTTATTTTCCAACCCTTTTAAGGGTAAAGTGAGAACCCTCACAGATAAAGAAGATCAAGAATTAAAGGATAAAACTGACTTATTAAACACAAGTCTAAGGTGATTGGAATCTCCTTCCCTAAACAGATTCTAGGGAAAGGAACTAACCTGGTAGTCTGGATCGACCTTCAGGATTTTTTCATAATGTCGTGCAAGATAATCCCAAGCTTTAATATACTTATCTTTTCTAATGTTCTTCGCATTAAAGCCTCTAACCAGTATGCAGTCTTTCTTATCAATCCAATCAGCTTGCTCACTAGTCCAAGGATCATGAATCCAATATTATGTTGGTGCACCAAGAATCACTAAGATCATTGCTTTTTGGTTTCATTGAGGTTTATTTTTCCTAGTCTTACTTCCCTTACAAAGTTTGGGGAATATACACTATCTACCTAGGATCAATTCCTACTTAATTCCCTCTAATTCTCAATAATTTAGAAGAAAAAAATTCTTATTCATACTAAAGAACAATATTTTATATTTTTGATATTTGAAAAATATTTATTAATGGTGCCTCTGGACTTCACATGCTACTTCACATCCCTGATGTGAACACCACCTCAAGGATCACCTTTCCATGAGAGATCATGGAAACTCCTCCTCACTTTGGAGATACATTTAGAATAGTACAAGTCTTACCTTCACTTCCTTGGATGTAGTAGTGAATAAAATCCTACTGCAAGTATTTTTGAATGTTGTAGATCCTTTATCTTATTCTTCTTATAAATTTAGATATGAAAATGATATTTATCATAGGGTAATACTAGCACATATCTCCTTTCACAAGACCCTAGTGTGTTATCCACATGTGAGACCCTGGCATGTAGCCCCTTGTGTGAGATTCTAGAATGTAAACCTTGCGTGAGAACCTAGAATGAGATCCATATGCGATACTTTGGCATGAGACCCATCTGTGAGACCCCTCAGTGAGATACCCTTCATATCATGTTTATTGTGTGAAACAACCTTGAGAATCCTTCATTATACCTATAAAAAAGATTCCTTTTTAATAACTAGTTCTGTTCATATGGATTGAAAATCCTTGTTCAGATCATGCAGTGTAATGTCTCAGGTTTTTTGGAGTAGGTGGAATTCCTCATCCATTTTTATTTTTTAGGTTTGGTGGGTAGAACAACTCCTTTATTGATAAATATAATTCAATTTTGAGTTTTCCTTTGACCCAATACCTTGATTTTAGATGAGTCTTAATTCTCAACAATAATTTTGAGTTTATTTGGGTTTCAGGTGCATTAAAGTCCAAAAACCCAAACTTTTTAGGGTGTGTAGATTGAGACACACAGTTAGAAAAAACCATGCGCCCCCAAGGAGTAATCATACAGCTCTCTAGGTCTACTATGAATGTTTTTCTGAACCATGTAGGAGGGGGTGAATAGTTGTGTGACTATGAATATAGTTTTTTAACATAGGGATCACACACAGTTTGTGCTCAATTTTTCAAACCATTCACATGAACCGTGTAAGCTTGGATAGTGGGTGTAGCGCAGTTGGCACATGATTTTACAAACATTGTGAGATAACCATACGACCCAATAAAAGTTTCAAATTACCATTTCCCCATCAACCCCTTTTATTTTTTCCTCATTTCTTCCTCCTTCATTAATGACAAACAAGACCTTCTCCCATTTCTCATTTTAGGTTGTCTTTGAGCCATCTCACCCATTTGGTATCCATTTCTCGATCTATCCATGACGCTGGATATGTATCGATAAGGTTTTGAATCCTCTTAACACTTTTCTTCCTTTATCTCTCCATATGAAATGCAGAATCTGTATGAGTCATTTTACCCTATTTTCAGGGAGTTCATCTAAAATGACAATTTCTTCTAAATCGGTTCGAGTTATAGGTTAAGATCGGATGTACGAGAATCTACCAACATGAGGTAGGTGGTGTTTACCTTTCTTTATGATTTTATAGTTCTTTTGGGGGGAACATATTTTATCATGCCATTGGGTATTTTGAGTGAGATTCTATAATTTAAATCAATTATCTTTAATTAATTAATTGAACCCTTTAGAGATGCCTATGGGCATGCTCCTCAATTATACAAATGGTTGAGGCTTAGTGAGAGGAAATACCTTGGGAATATTTGGATATGGTGTTTATTTATTTAAATTGAGTTGTTCAATTTAATTATATTGCTTTTTTATATATATGTGAATTTCATATGAGTTCCATGGGTACGTGACAGAATCAAATCGAGGATTGAGATAATGATCACTATCAGATTTGAGGTGATATGATCGTCATGATAGGCATGGAACAAGATATATATATTCCAATTATGTTGATCATAGGTTGGGTATATCAGTTATCAAATAAGGTGATGAGGTCATCATGTTATGGGTATGGCCTGTGTGATATTAGATGGCATTGGACATTAGTTTGAGAAACACAATTGTAGGGACATGAGGTGCCATATTGGTGTGTCTTAGGAATTTATTTGGTGATTTATGATCACCCATGTTGGCCAATGCACCATTTGGAGTCGTGCACACACATTAAGACTCAGATTATGAGGTGGTATTGACTAATTGTTGGGGTAAAGGCCTCTGTTAGATGCTTATTAAGGAAATGGTTCGAGGTTCTTACCATAAAAATCCACAGGGATGGTGAGGAGCCATCAGTTGATAGTGTTAAGGCTATTGGTTGGGGGATGAGGCTCTCCATACTTAAGGCCATTGAGCCAAGACATTCTTGGGAGGACATACATTGTCTTTCCTTGGGATGTTGGCTGTTGAGATGATGGTGTTATCATTTAGAGTACCATAATTTCTGTGCCTTAGGAAATCGATCTTTTCTCTGATGGGTGATTTTAAGAAAGGGTCTGAGGGATCGGGTTCTTACTGTTTGGGCATGCCTTTGGGACATTAGTGACTTAACTTGAACATGAGGAGTTGGTTGGTACATGGTGGCAGGTGAATTTACTAGAGGGAAAACCTGAGGGTTCACCTAGACTATTTTACATTAGGGGATGCCTTAGGCTATGATATAAAGATCCTCTCCTCTATAGTTATACCAATAATGGATAAAGCATGTGAATTATATCCTCGTGGCTATTGAGAATGAGGGAATTATTTTTTTATGTTGATATGTAGTGACTCTTTTATTTATTTTAGACACACTTGATTAATCACATATGTAAGATAAGAAAATGTTGGTGGTGGCCTACTGAGATTCTTTCTCACACCCTATATGGGCCTTTCGAGGAACGTGTAGATTTTATATCCTTATGATCAGGTAAAGGTTTGGGCTCTGGATCTGGACCATAGTGTTGGGATTTTTAGTATGGGATGGATGGAAAGGGACCTTGAGGTCCCTACATCCACTGGAGTTCTCTTTTGTTCTCTTTTTTTATCAGCATTCCTATACGTATATATGTATTGTGGTCATCCATTGGAGACCTTTATACATATTTCTTTGTATTATATCTTATGTATTCATGTTTAGATATAATTTGAGTGTTTGGTTTTTTGGTTATTTTTATTTTTGTTTCTTAACTATGATTACAAAATTGTTTGATATTTATTATGATTCTTCTAAGGGCGAGTTAATGGTTCAGAGTCTATATGGTCTTTCTTTTATATACTTTATATTTATATTATCCATTATTATATCATCACCAGAGGGTATAGTATTCCCACTATTACCCCTTTTTACACCCTCAATGCTAGTCGCAATCCTTTAGAATATGAGGAGGCATGATTAAGGCCAATGACACTTGGCTCGATGCAATGTTTGGGTGGCTAATCTGGTCAGGGTGATAAAAATGGCATCAGAGTAGTTCTTGACTAGGAATTAGTAGTAGAGTTTGGATAACTACTAATGATATAAATTATTAACCTTTTATTTTTTGGTCTTAATATTTTGGTTATGTTATATTATATATTAGGATGTTGTCAAAACTAAGTTTAGAACTCATATTTGGGTGCCTGTAGCCCCATGCAAGGGGGACGAACCAAGTTTCAAGGGGTAGAAATTTATGTCCTATTTTTCTCATTTTATAGTTGATGTGATTTCCAACTTATGTGGTATTCTTAGATATGACTGTTACCTGTTATGATATGTGAACCTTGACCTTCTATGGTAAGGGAGGAGTTATTTGACTCTTGTCCCAATATGGAAAGGGAGGCTTGTTTTTCTTTCTGATTAGGCACATAGAATGTTTAAATATATATATTCATGTGTCATTATATAAACTGCTTGCAATTTTTATTGGGGAATTGGATTTTTATAAGATGGGTTGGGTTGTCTTAAGTGTCAAAAAAAGGAAGCTAAACGGTGTTTTCCGGCCAAGAATCTCTCGGGTGGAATCTTACTCAACCAACCTAGGAAAGTGGACCCAATGAAATATATTTGTGATATGCGAGATATATTTGTATGGGCTTGGTTCTTATAGGATCACGTAGGGATAGTTACATGGGGTGATGTTGATCACTAGGTTGGATGATGTGGCCGTCAGATTGAGGTGACATGGTTAGTCAGGATGGGCATGGCCCAAGGCATACGTGACACTTGGATCTGATACAGTCGGGTAAGGGGCTATAAGGCTAGATTTCATGTGACATGGTTGTGATGGGGGGGTGGGGGGTGGGGGGGGGGGGGGTAAGGGTAGTGAGTTTTCATTTCCTATTACTTCTTTCCCTATCTTAATTATATATATATATGTTATTTGGACTGTCTAACCTTGTATTTGTATTCAATGGGATGCCACCTAGACAGGCTCTAATGGATCTTCAGACATGTGATGTTTTAGTTTTGTAGGAAGAGCACATGTTGAGACCCTTGAGGGTAGGTATGAGGCTGGAAATAGTCTGGTTAAGAACAATCCATAAGTATAGGCATAGGTACAAGATCAGGTGTAGGAGGGGTAGCCGCTAGATTTGATATCTTTCTAGACATGTCTTGATGATAATATCAAAGAGAGTTTAGTACATGTTATCTAGGGGTTTAATAGGGGATATTAGGGAAATAAAAATCAGGAGTTATAGTTAATGAACCCACTATTGTTTCATGGTGATATCAGACCACATGTAGTTGATAACTAGATCTAATCGATTCAGATGATCTTCAAATAACTAGAGACACCTCCAGGGTGGAGGGTGAATCCAAATACTTACATTCTCCGAGTACAGGTTAAGCGCTGGTGAGACATACAGGTCCAGAAAGGCATAAATGAGGGACTAACCTGGAAAGTCTTTGAGGTTAGGTTCTTTGACCACTTCTTTCTAAATACGCTAAGGGAAGAGAGATATCAAGAGTTATTAAGCCTACAACAGGGATACATTTCCATCATGGACTATCTGACAACATTCGTTGAGTTGTCTCACTTCACACTCGGTATGGTGGGTGACATCACCTTGAGGGTGAGGAATTTTATGGATGGTTTATTGAATTCCATTCAGGTTAAGGTAGACATATTAAGATTGGAATCATTATAATAGGTGGTGAATTAGGTTATCATAGTTTAGGGAAACTTAAAGTATAGGTCTTACTCAAGCTGAGTTATGGTGTCAGGTGATTTTAGTGGTGATAATTCATATAACAGTAAGCGATGCTGAGAGAATTTTTAGCAGGGTAGTCAGGCCAATGACTAAGGCAGACCACCACGGAGTGGGTCTTCGATGGTTTTCTTCTAGTGAGGGTAGTCGGGTCATTTGAGGACATAGTGAGATTGGGAAACGAAGGAGTTTTGAGCTTGTAAACATGCTTGGAATCTTAAGAGGTTCTATAGGAAGCCTTCTTGGGTAAACGAAAGCCAGGTTTTGGGGTAGACTCAGGGTTCTAAGATTGGACTATGAGTGGTACCAGGTGATGGGAACTAGGTTTAAACTACACATGAAGGTCATGATAGAGAAAGAGGGACCCAACAGTGGGGTTAGTGGCCTGTTGCTGGTGAAACATTGTACAGAGGCCATGCTTTAGGTAGTCGAGCATCAGGCCTAGTTCATGTAGTGGATCTACTAGGGTCATAGTAGGCTAGTGATCTGGTTACGGTTAGAGGTATGCCATTGGTGTGACCGTGGTTTCTTTTGTTTTATTTTGGCATGTAATTTTTAGAGGCATGTCGTTTTTGGGTGCATGAGGTGCCCAAGATGTATCCATGGAGTAATCAAACACTAGTTTTTAGGTTGAAATAATATTAGACGCATTATATATATATATATATATATGTATGAGGTGTGTGGCACTAGGATTTATATGTGAGCACTATTTGGTTCATGGATTTTGAGGTGAATTAGAATCTAGGAATCATTGTGATGTGGGACTTGATTCAGGTTCAAGGCACCAAGACTATTTTGATCATTTGGTGAGGTGAAATACCTCATAGGTTCCATGTGAAACATGGGCATGGGGTGATCATCAAGGAGGTGCATGATTTTGATGGGTGTTAGGTATTATATAGGATCACCCAATGAGTTGCAATAGTGACAATGCATTATGATAAGACTTTGAGTCTGAGAATGGTCGGAGGACCATCAGTTTCTTTTGAGTTTTGGTCCAAGATGCGACCGGGGTATGTAACTCCTAAGGTGGGGATCTCCCTCAAGGTAGTTGACCTATTACCTTTTGACCATGGTATTAAGGGTTAATTTTTAAGAGATAAGTATGTTCGGTACTATCTAGGCTCTATTTTTTATAGATCAGGGATGTTCTATGTTAAGGTGGGGAGATTGTAACATCTCAGGTTTTTAAAGTGGTTCAAATTCCTCTCCCATTTTTTGTGAATTTTGGTGGGTAGAACAACTCTTTTATCTATAAAAAAATTCAATTCTAATTTTTCCTTTAACCAAAAACCTTTCTTTTAGATGAATCTTAATGATCAAAAATTTTCTTGAAGTTTTTTATGTTTTGGGTGCATCGGAGGATGAAAACCCAAACTTTCTAGGGTACGCATATTGAGGTGAAACTTTTAGACAAACCATACGGCCCCCAAGGAGTAAATATACAACCCTCAAGGTCTACTATGCATAGTTTTCCAAACCATATAGGAGGGGGTTCATGACCATGAATCCATGTCTATAGTTTTTGATAGAGGGATCACACACGGTTTGTGTATGGTTTGTCAAACCATGCTCATGAACCATGTGAGCCTTGAGCTGGGATAGTGGGTGTCACACAATTTTCCAAATCATGTAACCCATTAAAAGTGTAAAACTACCATTTTCCCTCACCCCATTTTTCTTATTTTCCTTCTTTTTATTTATCCTTTGGCCATGCATAGCATAATGCTTCTCACATTTCTCCTTCTGGATAGCCTTTGAGTCATTTCACCCATCTGGGCTCCATTTATCAATACTTATATGGCATTGGATCCATATTGGTAAGGATTCAAATCATATCACCTCTTTTATTACTTTCTCTCACCATATGAAATTATAAATTTTTTCAAGTCATTTTACCCAATTTTCAGGTAATTCATCTAAAATGCTGATTTCTTGCAAATTGGTTTGAGTTAGAGGCTAAGATCAAATGTATATGCATCTACCAACACAAGGTAGGTGGTCCTTACTTCTATTTGTAATTTCACAGTCGTTACAGTGGGTGAAAATTTTAGCACACCATTGGGTATTTGAGCAAGAATCTATAAATTAAATTGTTTGTAATTAAATAATTAATTTAACCCTTTGGAGATTCCTATGGGAATTCTCCTCAACTATAAAAATGTTTGAGGCTTAGTGAGAGGCCAGACCTTGGGTAGATTAGGCTAGGGTATTGATTTATTTAAATTGAGTTTTTCAATTTAATTATATTGAATTGTTATATATATGAGAATTCCTTATGAGTTTCATGGGTACGTGATGAGCTCAACTTGAGGATTGATATAATGTTTTCTATATAATTTTAGGTGATATGATCATCATGCTGGGCATGGACAAAGATGTATATATATTTCGGCGATGTTGATTATAGGTTGGGAGAATTGGTCATCAGATGAGGTGATGAGGTCATCAAGTTGTGGGAATGTCCCATGTGATTTTGGATGGAGTTGGACATTAGTTTGAGAAATATGGTCGTAGGGGAACGAGGTGCCAGATTGGCATGTCTTATGAATTTATTTGGTGATTACCACCCACCTGTAATGGCCAATGTCCCATTTGGAGTCGTGTGCACATAGTAGGACTCATGTGGTGTGGTGGTATTGACCACTGGTGTGGGTAAATGCCTCCGTTATATGTGGATTAAGGAAATGGTTGGAGGTTATTTCCATAGAAAGCCATGAGGATGGTGAGGATCCATCATTTGATAGTGTTGAGGCTATTGGTTGGAGGTTTAGGCTCACCGTACTTGAGGATGTTGGGCTAGGACTAGCTTGGGAGGATGAACATTGTCGTTCCTTGGGATGTCAACTATTGAACCGAAGGTGTTATCATTTTTAGGATTGGAATCACTGTGTCTCAGGACGTTGGGCTTCGAGCCAATAGGAGCTTTCGAGTAGGGGTATAAGGGATCGGGTTCTTACTGTTTAGGTGTACCTTCGGGATATCAGTGACTTGACTTGGACATGGGGTGTTAGTTGGCACATGGTTCTATGTGACATTACTAGAGGTGGAACCCAACGGTTCACCTGTATTATTTTACATTATGGGATTCCTTTGGATATTAGCTAAGGATCCTCTTCTATATAGTTATACTGGAAATGGTCGAAGCAGGTTAATTGATTCCGTGTGGCTATTGAGCATAAGGGAAGTATATTTATTTATGTTAATATGTAATGGATCATTTATTTATTTTATACACACATTATTATTCACATATGCAAGATAAGAAAACATTGGTGGTGGCCTAATGATATTCTTTCTCACACCCTACACCCACCCTTTAGGACATGTGTAGATTTTATGGCCTTGCGATCAGGTAAAGTTTTAATCTCTGGTGCTGGACCATAGTGTTGTGCTATTTAGTATTGGATGGATTTCAAGGGACCCTGAGGTTCCTACATCAACTGGAGTTCTCTTTTTTTCTCTTTTTATATCAGCATGCCTATACATATGTATGTACTGTTTTTATCCATTAGTGACCTTTATTATTCTTAATTTGTATGAACTATTATGTATGCATGTTTAGCTACAGATGGAATTTTTGGTTTTGTTGTTATTTTTATTGTTGCTGCTTAGTTATGCTTCCTCTATTTCTTGATATTTCTTGTGGTTCCACCAAGGGTGGGTTACTGGCTCATATTTTGTATGGTATTTCTTTAAACTATTTCATATTTATATTTTACATTATTATATCATCACCAAAGGTTATATTCTTCCCACTATCACCCCTTTTACTCCATCACTACTAGTTGATAACATTTTTCATATGTGGAGGCATGATTAAGGCTAGTGGCACTCGACTCGATACACTATTTAGGTGGTTAATCAGGTTAGGGAGTTATATGAGGATTATGAGACCTTTTTTAGATCATGAAAATCATGAGACCATGTTTAGTTCATATATATCACAAGATTTTTTTTAGCTCATGCAGATCATGAGACTCTAGTGTGAGACCTTGTTTAGGTTATGCAGATCGTGTGTTGTCAATGAGTTTTCCTATGCATGTAAACACCATGCATATACTTCTATTCACAAGATACCTCATGAGAACCCTTATTAAGACTTTATTCTTCTCATGTAAAGCACTTACCTAATTTCAATAACATATACTCATTTTATTCACACAAAACCCCTTAATTGGAATTTTATTCAGATAAATATTTTAAGAAAAACATTATCACATATTAAAGATAGGTTAGTGAGTATTTATAGTAAAAATTAAACATCCTTAAATATAAAAATTATTGTTAACCATACGTTTCACCACCTCAGCAATCGACATCATGTGCTTCACATGATCGCTTTACATGATCACCTGATGCATGTCACAAGTGCTTTGTTTGATCATCATTATTGTCTTTAGGTGCTTCATGTGGTCTCATCATGAGATCCAAAGACAATCATGTGCCCAATTCCATTTTATTACATTTATTCACATGACCCCATCATAAGATAAAATGAAAATATTTCAGTTTTAATGAAATTGTCTTCAAGCACATAGTGAGATCCCATCATGAGATTGAAAGACAATCATGTGGTCACATGAATTTGAATGACCACATGATATATCAATAATTTCCAACATATTTTTATTCATGATATTTACATGAAATTTCTATGTTATCCTCTAACAATCATGAAATGTATTTAGGTGCTTCAAATTATCTCTCTATGATATCCTCTGAAAATCATGTAGTGCCTTCAAGAACTTTTCATGATCTCAATGTGAGATCTCCTAACAATCATGTGGGGCCATGCTTGAATTCTTTGTGAAATCAGTTCTGAAATTAATTCTCCATGAGATCAGACATTCACACTCCATGAGATCATATATTTCTTTCTCCATGTGATTAGATATTCACACTCAATGAGATAATACACCTGTGCTTTTATGATATCAGACATTCATGATCTATGAGATCATACATTCATGCTCTATGAGATTACTTCAAGAATTTGTGCTCCTTATTCACACATCCTTTTAAAAACAACCTTATTCAACAACCTAAAACCATGTTAATAAATCCAATCAACCCAAAATCACCTCCATGAGGTATTTTTTCCAACAATATATCCCTTTGGGTTTATTAACAACACTTATTCTCTTCAAGAACCAACTTGTTAACAAGTCATGAGAATGAAAAACCATTTTCCTTATATAACCATAGATAGTGATAAAGGAATTTATTAACACATACTATAATCCCACATGAGTTAATATTGGTATGAGAAACACATGTATCATGCAAAGTTCATTGATGAATCACTTTTTTCTCAAAACTACCACTAGTAACATTCTTGATACCAAAAGATAGAACAATATCAGCCTTCAAGACCACTTCTTAACCCTGATTACATCATGAACCCAAATACCACTCCTTTTAATGATTATTATTCATTGATATACTAGTTATAGAATCATCATATTTAAAACCCCCTTATTTCACTGCTCCCTCTATCATCTTCCCCCCAACCTTGATTTTGACATTTTCTCCCCCTTTGTTAATGAACCCAAAGGTCACTTCTTTCTGGTCTGCACCATGGTAAAGAACACATATCAATATATAGGGGAATACACACCAAAACTTGGGGAGAAGGGGGACACACATCCATACCATTCAAGTGTGTGTAATTGACTGAACTCCAAGTTTTAGTTAATGTTTCCCAAATGTTACTTTTGGTATGGACTTTGTTAGAATGTTTATAACCTATAGGTCAATCGGAACATACTATAACTTCACAAGACCATGGTATACATTCTTCTTGATGAAGTGATATTTTATTTCAATGTTATTTTTCCTTGAATGATGGAGTGGATTTTTTCTAAGATTTATTGCACTTGAATTATCACAATGGATTCTGATCAGAATCTTCACTTCAACTCCTATATCATAAAGTTATTTCATCATCTATAGTAACTATGTGCAAGATTTACTATCCATGAGGTATATAGATTATACAATTCTCAAATAAATGAAATATTTTTTCTTTATTATCCAAGAATTACATATTCTTCCAAGATAAAATGCACCACCTGCTGTTGAATTTCAATCATTAGCTGAACTGGCCCAATCTGCATCTTGATACCACACTTCTTAACATGTGTAAAAACAATATTGGGTCATTTTGATATCAAGTATAATAGAATGAAAATAATATTTCTATATTATATGATATTTAGTCCTTTTACTTCATCATGAATTTACTCTCCCTTAATTATTGGTCTCTGTGCATTAGATAAGGAGAGATTTTCCAGATAAAGAGAGATTGTCCTCCCCCTTTGTTTATGCACTTCTACTTGGAAAATGTTATACCATAGGTTGACATATGAAGACCAAACAAATATTTTAAATACTTTAAATTTCATCTTAAACTCCATTTATCAACACAGGATTGAATTTTTTCTCCTTTTAACAATTTTCAAGCTCAGAACCATATTCTTCTTTATAACTGCACAATGTATGAGCTTCTTCAATTATTCAGAGGAATCTATTGTCAGACATAACAATATCAACTAGAGTTCTTTTCACTATATTTTCCTAAAAATCTACAACTTCTGATTAATATAGACCATTAATATTGATTATTTAGTTGTATTCAGATGTTTAATTACTCTTCAGAATAGGGAGGCTATTTGTCAGAAATGTTGTTGATTTTATCTTATAGCATCTTAGTATCCTAAAAATAGTAAGATGATACCATATTGTTAGGAAAAAAATATACAATCATGAAATACAAGAATGTTTTTACTTCTACCCTGATCGTTCTTCTCTTAGTACAAAATAACACTTGAATTGAGATAAGATACCAATGGTTGAATATTCAATGAAACTTAGAACCATTTGATCACTCAAGTATAGATTTTATATCCTTTTAATTACACATTAGGATCTTTATCATATAATAAACCTTTTACATAGAACATAAATTTCATATACAAATTTTAAAAATATAGTAGTTTTGTAACACCACTTTTTGAATCTAACACCATATGTGAATTTCAAGAGTTCAGATTCTTCTTGTTGCATGTATCTCTATTCAAACTATGCACCAATTCCCTTTTAGAACAAACACACACCATGGATTGTATCTCCCCTTGTCCCTACAAAAATTCCAACAAATATTATAAACATTTAACACATAAGGAGTATGGTACCTATAGAATCCTCAATAAGAGTATTGTTTTCAATCTTAATAGACTAACCCTTTAATATTTTATTGTAAAACACTGTACTCTTTTCCTAATGTTCCAACTACCCATCTAACTTCAAATATTATGACCGTATAACTAGACATTCTTTACCCACATTCTCAATCTTCTTCCGATATCTAGATTATTTTAGCTTGTTATTTTTCAAAATTTGGTGTTTAAATCCACTAGGACAAATTTCTTTCCTTGATCCTGCACTAATATTCCATTTTCTTGATTTTTAGTATGAGTAAAAATCTTTCCACTAGTAATCTACTCTTTATTCATCCTTTGTTAGAGATATCTTTATATTTCTATCACTTATCAACTTGTGGCATGATATGTGAATTTTTAGAGGTATTATTTATTCATTTTTATTTTATCAGTTATCTGAGTCACGTTGACTTTTCTTTCCATGTTTGAGTATTTAACTAAACACACATTTTTATTACTTACAACTAGAGTAGCTCATCCCCTTTTCTTATAAGTTAATTCACATTATTTCTAAGAGATATGTTGTGAGTGCAATAAAAGAGGTTCTTGGTACCATTTTAATTGATGTCCTTGTGTTTCCTAAGAGGTTATAAACCTATTTTTCAACTTATAATGTTGTCTTCCAATATATTCTTTTTGTTATACACCATCAGAGTTGGGGATCTCCTTTTGGGTTACTTTTCCTCCCATTATTTCTTCCAACTTCAATATCTTTCCAAATTCCCATGATTAGCACATATAAGATATATAATTTAAAAAAATACCTCCCATAATCAATTCTTGGTTGAGATATTGATACAATTAGAGTTCTTCTTCTAACATTGAGCCCTTGGGCTTCTTGACACATACTCATGGTGTTTCCCAGTCTTCCAAAATAATAGAATTTCTTGGATACTTTCTTATGAGATACTCATATTTTAGATTTCCCATGAATCTTTTGATTATTATCTGACTTGGGAATATTTCATTCTTCACAACATGAAATATATTTCAAATCCTAAAAAAAGAAAAAACATTAATTATTACCATGCATCCAATAGAAATAGTGCATGTTTTCATTACTTCCTATAAAATCCTTTTTAGGTATGTTTCCATAACCTATAGGATTTTTCCTTTTTCTAGAATTTCACATGGATCTCTTCCTCTCATGCATGGGAGGGGGTTCATCATATCCAATGATATATTTTCCAAAATTTCAAAGCCTTTAGGATGAGAAAATCATTTAATTTTTTTCTCTGAAGTATCATATTTTCTTTTCATTTAATTATTACCCACAGAAGGACAATCCAATAATAAATTCAAAGCATCCTTTAATTTGGGATTTCCTTTAGAACTAGATTTATACACTTATTTCTTGACTAATTAAAGCTCATATTCCAATTTCTGAATCACATTTTCCCTAGATTTAAGTTAAGAATTATGTTCTCTCACTAGATTCTTCCCACTAGTCATCTAATCTTCCAATTCTTCAGAGTGATTACCCACTATGTCGCTTTTCTATTTTATTTTTGAATTAATATAAACAAAAAAAATATAAATAATACATACTTCATAACTATTTATGATAGGTTTGTAGAAAGTTATTCATTTTTTACTTCAAAATTTTGAATTTCTTTTGATTTCAGAGTGTTTAACTTGTCATAATATTTGAGTTTTTTTAGTTATTTATCTTGGGAATCATTCTTCTCCCTTAGATCTATGACTAATTCAACAAGTATTTTATTTTTAACTTTTATATTGTTGACATCAATTTATTATACTTGGATCCAGATATATTTAAACTCATTTTATTCATTCAATTTTTGATCAAATTCCTTTATTACATGGAAAAATTACACTTTTGGCCTTCTTGGAATCTTTTCATCATCAGTTATTCCATAATTACTTGGAATATCAAGTTCTTTAATTATTCCTAAAACATAATTGAATGAGTAAATATTTTCACAATATGATTAATCCAAGCCTTTATTTATTACATTGATGGTTTTCTTCAACTAAATCACACACTTCCCATAGACACATCCACACTGAGGAATACCTCCAAATTTCTTCTTCTTTGAAGTTATTCCCTTTTCCTTGACACTCCAAGATGATATAAAACCAAAACTTAAATTCTAAAATTTGAATAAACCTTAAAAAAAACAAGCCCAATAAAATAGACCTACACTCTGATACCAATGTTAGGCATAAAAGGTGTTTAGATATCCTGAGGGGGGGGGGGGGTGAATCAGGTAAGTATATTCTTTACAAAATTATTCATGTTCCATTGGATATTAACCTATTTATTACAAGGGTCAATTATTTTAATGTTTATAATTTATATTGATCTTATCCTTAACAACTATATTTAATGATGATACACACAAAGTATAGAAAGGAAGAAAGAACATGGGCACACAAAATTTTACTTGGTTCACCACTATGGGTTAGTCCAAGTAGCATGAATCCAACATTATGTTGGTGTACCAAAATCACTAAGATCACTATTTGTTAGTTTTGTCTAGGTCACTCCTTCCTTGGATCAATATCCTTAAAAAGTTTATCGTTGATGTACTACCTCCCCAAGATCACTTCCCTCACACTTCCATCTTATGTTGACTACTTTTGAAGGAAAAATAATTAGCATAGAGTCTAAATAAAAATAGATTCTATTTTTGATAGTTGCACTGAATATATGATAGGTTCCTCTTAACTTCATGTGATCCTTCACATCCTTGACATGAACATCACCTCAAGCATAACCTTTCCTTGAGAGATCCTGGAAATCCCTCCTCACTTTGGAAATAACTTCAAGAGATTACAAGTCTTCCTTTCACTACCTTGGATGTTGTAGTAAATAATATTCTTATACAAGTATTTTCAAATAGAGAAGATACTCTATCTCCTTATTCTGAATTCATATATGACAATGATATTTCTCATAGGGTAATGTCGGCATGTATCTCCTTGCGCAAGACCCTATCATATAAACCTTGTTTTAGACCATGGTATGTAAACCCTTTCATGAAATCCTAGTGCGTAACCCTTGCATGAAATCCTTGTACAAGATCCCTCTGTGAGACTCTAGTGTGATACCCCTCTGTGAGACACCATTCAGATCACACAGATAGCATGATTACACCA
Organism: Viscum album; assembly: GCA_963277665.1. Classification (NCBI taxonomy): domain Eukaryota; kingdom Viridiplantae; phylum Streptophyta; class Magnoliopsida; order Santalales; family Viscaceae; genus Viscum; species Viscum album. The sequence goes on along the minus strand of OY728157.1, from coordinate 1,455,312,680 downwards.
CAATACTCCTTCACAAGACATCTCCATGAGACTCCTTCATAAGTCCTTGTTTTATTCATGTGTATTACAAGACCTTATTCAGATCATGGAGATTGCGAGATCGTGTTCAGATCAAGAGAATTGTGAGACAATGTTCAATTCATGCAAATCATAAGATATTGTTCAATTCATGCAGATCATGAGACTCTAGCATGATACCTTGTTCAGGTTATGTAGACCGTGTGTTATCAAAGAGTCTGCCTATGTGCACAAAAACCTCATGAATAATTCTCTTCATAAGATACCATCATGAGACCCCTTCACAAGACTTTTTTTTATTATACAAATCACATGATTCTAGTGAAAGAATTTATTCTATTCTTGTGAAAATCTTATGCAATTTCAATCGAGTATACTTCTTTTCTTCATGTAAAACCCCTTATTTAGACTTTTCTTTAGATAAATATTTTAAGAAAAATTTCATCACATATTAAGGATGGGTTAATGGGTATTTTTTTAGTAAAATTCCACCATCTTAACTCTACAAATTACGGTTGGCCATCCGTTCCACCGACTCAGCAATCGACATCATGTGCTTCACACGATCACTTTACATGATCACATGCTTTTTGTCTGTAACGTCCTAGATCTGGATGCCACTCAACTAGTTCCCCATACCTAGTTGACCATATGGCCTCAAGTGCATTTCCCCAAATACCAGAGGCTTCCAACTAGCAGTGAGGTCCTAGGGTGTTATAGTGGGGAACTATGCCCTTATTGGCAAAGTTTAACATAATGGAATAATAATATACAATAGCATAATCCATAAACAACATATAATTGAAATGAATAATAGAAGACTAATAAGATAAATAATCAGGCATCATTCAATACAAAAGATGATGATGCATGTCACATGTTCTAAGAAAGTAGGCAAACAAGGTACATTATAAGAATCTATAATATAAGTTCTAAAAGAAAAATAAACAAAGGAAACTAAGAATAATTGCAAGACACAACTCAACCCCATGCTCTCCTGCTACTAAACAACATATCAAGTACTTATAGAAGGAAACTTACCCTTATCGACACCTATAACAATATAATATATTTGGATCCAAAGCATGACCCAAACCGAGTTTGAGAAATAAATACCAGTAGGAAACCACCAAATATCTGTTCATATCTATCAGTGAACATGTGTAACAAGTAGTGTAAAAAAAGGAAACACATTAAACTATGAAGCACTCAAAAGAAAACAATCCTATAAGTCTCGTTTTCCATTTTTATTCATTATTTTCAATTTAACCATTCAATTAAATTGATTTATATAAGTCTTAAGATCCAACCTAATCCCGTCAATCCCCTATATAAAGAATACTCAACAGATACCTCAGAAGGATATCTAAAAAAATAACGTGAAGAACGAATCCAAGATTGTGCTTTGGCTTGGCAGACACATCATATGTCATTTCATTTCAATAATCTATTCAATATCTTGCCCACAGACATAACAAAAACCCTTCCCATAGTCATAACCAAATCCTCACCCTTAGGCCAAATAGATTCTCACCCACAGGCATAACAAATCCGTTTCCATAGGTCTAACAAATCATTGCCCACAGGCATAACAAATCCTCACCCATAGGCATAACAGTTAATCAGGGTCAAGCCCGGTATATCATCATTTCAGCATAATAAACAACACATGTAAATTACCCTATTACGCGGTTAACATGATAACAACACATGTGGGCATCATACAAAACAAGTAAAAAGTGAATTAAATAGTTACACGACTTTAACTATAATTGGAATATCATAGGGGAAAAGGGAAACCACTAATCCCAAACCCTAAATCAAATCAATCACAATTTACCACAATTACAATTCCATTCTAAATGTAATTCACACTTAACAACCCAATGAGGGAAAACAAGGCATGCATCATATACAACCTCATCCAAATGGCCATAAATGGTCATTCAAAGGGAACACACTTATGGAGTGTACCTTAATCAAACCAATAAGCTCAAACATGCTTAATTTAATTTAATTCATGACCAACTCATCATTAGGAAACAATAAGGGTCAATTTTCATTCAAGGTTACACCCTAAACATGGGATAATGGAAATATGACACATATAAACAACTCAACATTGACCAAAAGGAATAATACCACCTACCTCGTTGTAGTATGAATCTCCTCCAGCATCGAGCTTTGATTCGACCTAGAATGGGGTAGATCTACAAAATGAGAAAAAAGTCTCACCCCTTGATAACTCAATCGAGAGACAAAATCAAGAAGAAAGGTTTAAGAGTAATATAGTACTAATAGATAGGATTCTAATAGATCCAATGATGTTCTAATCGGAGACTAGATGATGAAATGAAAGGCAAAACCCCATTTGGATTTTCCTAAGTGCGCTGCTCGTTGAATGGGGTTCATTTTTGTCTATATAGAAAAACGACGTACTGTTCGACTTAATAATCAATTAAAAAAAGTACACGAAATGTACTTGAGACTACACACCATATCCATAAAAATTCTAGACCAACCATTATGTGGCCATGTATCGGGATTACATGGCATGTATGAAGGTCTCGGGCACGGTGGAAGCTCGTTGGTGGATGTTCCCACTTGGCTTTTTGTCATTTTTAATGATCAATCGGGGATCAATACGACGATAAACGCCAGTCTCCACGGATAAAATCACATAAATAGACAAAGAATAAGAAAGTTCGCGGAACCATAAAGGAAGGATCATCACAGGTTGATTATAATTAATTTAATTAATTGACAAGAACTACCTTTTATGATGTTCTTTCTTCGTTGATATTTTTGATCACGTTCCAATGTGATTCATCATTGCGTCACAGAAACCAAGTGTAGACTTTCTCTAGCAGTGATCCACATGTGCACCATGTATCTCTGGACGTCGCCAAAGGAATCTCTGGGTGCTAGAATGGAGAAGCCTTTGCTTTCCTTGTCCACCTTAGATCGCCTTGATCCAATGAAGGTAGATCTCTCTCGGTCTTGAGAGCCTTCTTGGAGGATAGAGTTCTTCCGGTCTTGAGAGAATTCTATAGAATTGTTGTGCACAATGATTCTTAGGAAAAGAGTTGGGTTGTGAGGATATTTAAAATCAGGTTTGAGGTTGTAGTTTTATGACAATAAATAAACATGTTATGCATTTTATTTATTTCATTAACTCTCTTGAAAACCCTAGGTCAAATCATTAATTCCTTGACATGCGCCCACGCTGATTATAATAAATATCATTTAATAAAATGATATTTCCTCAAAATCCCGACTGAAAAAACTACACGGCGTGTAATCATAAATACACAGCGTGTACGTTTTTTTCAATGAAAACTACATGGCGTGTATATTCAATGTACATGGTGTGTATATCTTGTTTTCATTTTTTTTATTTCCTTTCCAAAATGAAAAATACACAATGTGTAATCATTAATACATGACGTGTACTTGTTTTCAAAATAAAAACTACACGGCGTGTAATCATTAATACATGGTATGTACTTGTTTTCATTTTATTCTTCCTCCAACATTAAAACAATTTAGGCTTCCTTGAATAATTATTAAACCACATATGGGAATAATCTTTATTCTACTTGAGATACTTGAATACACTTAGTGTGTGACCGTCTAGGCCTCTTTATCGTTGGCATTAGGTAGGATTACCTAAAGTCCAAGATTACTATCTAGAAATAGGTCAAGGCACCCAAGAGAAAGAATTTGACGCCACATTGACGTGTCACCTCATACGAACACTTACCGTGTAATTTAATTCCTTTGTCTCAATATCTCATCAAGCTGGTTTCATGGAAGTGTCATAAACCTATATGTTTGATCTGTCATTCTTTGACTTCCAGAAATAAACTCGTCGTTACACCATGTCCATGGAATTTGGGTGGCAGTTCTATTTCAATCAAAGGGCCCAAGATATTTACTTCTATAAATATGGAAGGGAGAAATCCTTCCTCGACTTATCCATTAACAACATGTCATTCATGATGCACCTAACATACCTTACTTCCCACCAACTGTCTTTGTGACAGTTTTCATCAGTAAATCTAAGTGCATGAGTCATGACATGAGTTAATGATAATCTTCCAGTCTAAGGGACATTACACATGCTCATAGACTGCAATGTCTGATGAAACCAAAATATGCGGAATTACTACTGGCGAGTCTATTATCATAATCTCCCATCTTGGAGATTACCAAGTAAAAACTCCATGAGAGAGAGTCTCATCTTCTTATGAGTACTCACACATGACAGTCTGTATACTATGTGTCCTATCATAGTATGTCATCCAACCATATAACTTTATTTAAGAATATTGTTATAGCATTTCAAGGTTCTCATCATAGCGGGGATCTTCCATGACCTTATTAATGAAAAAAATATTCTAGGACATTATTATATTATAGTCATGTAGAACAATGAACAATATATAATAAGTGTACATTCATGTAATCAAAGTAAAAAACAGTTGGTTCTCAAGACACCAACCCTAACAAACTCTCACTTGGACTAGAGCCAACTGCCTACGACTTTTAGTCCGCTAGAACTCACATGATGATCATGTTTCTGATAATTCAAGGTTTTAGTCAAGGGGTCTGCCACGTTGTCTTCCATGGAAATACTGCTCACTACAACTTCACCTCTCTGAGAAAAATCCCTCAAGAGATGATACTTCCAAAGTATGTGCTTTGTCCTCTGATGTGACCTTGTCTCTTTTGTAAGTGCCACTGCTACAGTATTATCACAATATAGTGTGATTGGATCTTTACTGCTAGGTACAACATCCAACTCTTGGATGAAGCTTCGTATCCATACTGCTTCTTTAGCTGCCTCAGAAGCTGCGATATACTTGGAATCTACTGTAGAATCTGCAACCACACCTTGCTTTGAGCTCTTCCAGCTCACTAGACCTCCATTCAAACTAAATATGTATCCAGTCTATGACTTCATGTCATCTTGATCAGTTTTGAAACTAGCATCTACATGTCCTATGATGACTAGTTTCTCATCTCCTCCATAAACCAGGAACATATCCTTAGTACACCTCAGATACTTAAGGATAGTCTTGACTGCCATCCAAGGGCGGTCTCCTAGATGAGCTTGATATATTACTACCACACTTAATGCGTAAGCAACATCTAGCCTTGTACATAGCATATCATACATGACTGACCCAATCGCAGATGCGTAAGGGATCCTTGCCATTTTCTTTCTTTCTTCATGTGTATGAGGACACATTTTCATGGAAAGATGAATGCCATGTGACACTGGAAACAATCCCCTCTTGGATTGTTCCATACTTAACCTCTTCAGTATCTTGCCAATGTATGTACTTTGACTCAGGCCCAACATTCTCTTGGATCTATCACGATGGATCTTGATCCCAAGAATATATGCTGCCTCGCCCAAGTCTTTCATAGAGAATCATTTATCCAACCATTCCTTAACTGACTGTAAGACAAGTACTTTGTTTCCAATTAGTAAAATGTCATCAACATATAATATTAGGAAAACAACTGCACTTCCACTAAACCTTTTGTAGACACAAGGCTCAAATTCGTTCTTAACAAAGCTAAATTCCATTACAACTTCATCAAAATTAATGTTCCATGACCTTGATGCTTTCTTTAATCCATAAATGGATTTATGAAACTCGCATACCTTGTTGGAATCCTTTGGAGTCACAAACCCTTCAGGTTGTGTCATGTAGACATCTTCCTGAAGGTTCCTATTAAGGAATGTTGTTTTGACATCCATTTTCCAAATTTCATAGTCATGGTAAGTGGAAATTTCCAATAGGATTCTAATGGATTTCAGCATAACAACTAGTGAAAAGGTTTCATCATAGTCATTTCCTTGATGCTGTCTAAAACCTTTTGCAACCAGTCGTTCCTTATAGGTGTTAACTTTCCCCTCTATGTCCATTTTCTTCTTGAATACCCATTTATTACCAAAAGGCTTTACATCAACTGGAGGATCTACCAAAATCTAGGCTTGGTTTTGGTACATGGAATCCATTTCAGAATTCATGGCTTCTTTCCACTTGGCAACGTCTGTGCCTTCAACTGCTTCCTTGTAGGTAAGATGATCATCATTGTAAACCAATAACAAGTCACCATCCTCAGTGACAAGAAAACCACATCTTTCTGGTTCTCTTACCTATCTCGTGCTCCTACGCAGTTCTTATGTCTCTTGAATAGATTGTTCTTCCACAGGGCTTTTTGGAATCTGTTCTTGTACCAACTCTTGTGTATCTTGAGCCTTGAATTCATCGAAGTCCATCTCACTCCCACTATCTCTTTTGGAGATGTTCTTCCTCTCAAGGAATATAGAGTGTCTTTCCACTATTACCTTTTTATCTGAGGGTTTTATAGGTAATATCCCCTTGTTTCCTTGGGATATCCTATAAAGGTACAATTTGTGCCTCGGGGTGAAAGTTTGTTACCTGAAGAGGCCTTAACAAATTCTTCACAACCCCACACATGTAAATTTGATAACATGGTTTTGCGTCCACTCCATATTTCGCATGGAATACCATTTATCGATTTATTTGGTACTTGGTTTCGTATGTGTGATGCTATTTGTAATGCATATCCCCAAAAGGATAATGGAAGACTCGCATGACTCATCATTGATCTCACCATGTCCAACAGGGTGCGGTTCCTCCTTTCACTTACGTTATTCCACTAAGGTGTGCAAAGAGGAGTTAGTTGAGATAGAATCCAAAAATATTGTAAGAAATCAATGAAGTCCTGATTAAGATATTATCCTCCTCTGTCTGAGTAGAGTTTCTTAATCTTCTTACCAAGATGGTTCTCAACTTCATTCTTGTATTCTTTGAATCGATCAAAATAATATGACTTATACCTTATTAAGTAAATATATCCATATCTATTAAAATCATCAGTAAAAGTTATGAAGTACAAGAACCCACCCCTTTCTTTAATTGTAAATGGTCCACATACATCTGTTTGAACTAATTATAGAATCTCTTTATCCCTTTCACCTCTCCCACTAAATGGGGATTTGGTCATTTTTCCTTGTAGACACGCATGACTTACACCAAGTGGTTTTAGTTCGAAAGAATCTAAATACCCATCTTGATGTAATTTTGTCGAACGTTTCTCATTGACATGACCTAGCTGGTGATGCCAAAGTTGGGTGTGGTATGAGTCATGTGAATTAACTTTTTCATCGATTTCCATTACTTGGTTTGTGTAGTCTAACACATAAAGGCCGTTATATAAATGTGATCAACCAAAACAAATGCTATCTTTATAAAAGTAGCAACATTCATTTCCAAACTTAAAGATGAATCCATCAATATCTAATATGGATACTGAAATAATATTTTTAGTAACAGAAGGCACATAATAAAAACCCTTTAACACCAAGATCATTCCAGTTGGTAATGTGAGGTGGTAGTCCCCAATAGCTACAACAACTAGTCTGGCTCTGTTGGCTGCTCATAGATCCACCTCCCCTAGATCAATCTTCCTAAATCTACTTGGTTTCTGTATTTGGATACATATGTGAGCACCAAAAGCTATATCTAATACCCAATTTGTAGAAATAGATAGATTTCATTCGATAACAAACACACATGAAGCTTCCCCTTGCTTCCTTGTCTGGGTGCAGTTTTTCTTCTAGTGGCCCTTCTTGCTACATGCGAAACAAACAACCTCTTGTTATCTTACCTCCCCCTTGATCTTCTTTTTCTTGGAAGGCCTTGAAGAAGATTTTGGCTTAAATCTCTTCTCCTTCCCTTTCCTTTTATTCACCATAAGGACAAACGACTTTTCACGCTTCATATCATTGTCCACTTGGTGAATCAGGATAAGAAGATCAGATAGAGACTTATCAACATTGTTCATGTTGAAATTTATAACAAAGTTAGAGAAGCTCTGGGGGAGTGATGCAAGAATGAGATCATCACCCAGTTCTTTGGGGAGTTTAAACCCTAGAACCTCCAAGAACTCAATGTAGCCAATGATCTTGAGTACATGAGTCCTTGATGGAGCACCCTCTCCAAGATTTCTCTAAAATAGAGCCTTGGAGATCTCAAACCTTTACTATCTTTCTCTCTCCTTGTATAAACCACGGAGGTGCTCGAGCATGCTCTATGCATCCATGTCTTCATGAGACTTCATGAGATCACTTGACATTGATGATAGAATCAAACATTGAATGTCATGTGAATCACTCAAATGTTGATCATAGACCAAGAAATATTCATCACTCGCCCCTTGGACAGGCGGATCAGGAAGTGAGTACTCCAGCACGTAAAACTTTTGTTCATGGTGTAAGATAAATCAAAGGCACCTAAACCATTCCTGAATGTTACTGCCAGTGAGGATATTTTCTTTATCCATAATTGATCACAGAGAAAAGGTGGTTGATGAGTTTTTCATATTGATTCGACAAATTAAAAGAGCAGATTTATCAGTACTTTCTTGATTACATTTTATGAGAAATAATATATTTTATTAAGTCTCCCACTATTTTATAAAGTCCAAATGACCCTCACCATTGAACTCAGAATGTCCAGTTTCTTTAACATTCTAGTGGAAAGGATCCATATTCCCCTTCGCATAACCCCAACAAGTGTTAGTCAAGCTATTTGAAGGTATTTAGGTAGGAAGGTCTTTGCCAACTATGAGCTTACAGTTCCTTGATCTGTTGAGTGGACTCCCCAATCCTGAAATCTTGACTTGGATTTCCTCAACACTTGCCTCCATTTTACAACAAGTCTAGAAAGGGCTACTCCTCTTGATGTAAAATGTTTAAGTCAACCCAAAACTTTCATAAGAGCTTCCTTTATAAAAGTAAGTGTCCCAACAAGGGTTGGTCAAACATATAGTTTGATTGAGTCTTTCCCTTAATCAAGTAATGGAAGGCTTGGTATTACTTAATATAGTATTTGAGGGATTTTATTCTTTATGCGTAGTTTTTTATTATCACATGCTTGTTAATATTAAGTGATGCTTGCTTAAGTGATTAACCATGTTCTGATAATGTTTACGCATAGTTCGGTTTTTATTTTATTCCATATTTGCATGATTTTTTATTTCATTAATTATGTGAACGCAACAGTATATACATAATAAATAAACCATGCAATCAGATAGAAATAAAATAAGATGACATGATCATGAGATTCTATTGGTTAGTTTATCTAGAAGTTTTGAAAAGATAAACCTGACCTAGGGAAAACACCTTGAACCCGATGGTTCGTGTTTTGCAGCTCCCATCTGTCCACCTTTGCATCTTCTTGGGTTGGTTTCACCTCATCTTTGGATTTTTGTACCATCTCCACTGGCTTGGGAGATCATCCATTACATGGGGTTTACATTAAAGAAACCATGGGCTTGTAGGCCCTACATTTTATTGGAAGAAGGCTCACAGGCCAACGAATTTAAATTAAGAAAATTTAAATGAAACCATACACACATACAAAGGGTCTTTGGTCTAGCTCATGATCATCCATAGCATGCAATTACATTTACACATATTTAGAATTAAAATTATTTTAATCATTATATTATTCAAGATAAAATGTGCTTGAATTCAATTAATTATGATATTATAATTAATCAATTCTTTATCTTAAATTCCTTTCTGAATTTCCTTGAGATTCTTCTCATCCATATTCCTTGTACAGGTCTTTGTACTTTTGGAGGAAATCTTGTGAAATTCCATTTTTGGAAAGTACACGACGTGTAAGCTATATTACATGGCGTGTATTTTTTACCCTTTATCCAAAGTACACGCCAGAGGCTTTGGGGTTTTTTTTTTCTGTACCTTGGAAATTTTGGAGTACACGATGTGTAGATTAATCTAACACGACATGTACTTCCTTGTTACATGGTTACCGGCCTAGTAATCCCATGTACTCGGAACATGGATTCTCCTTGTACACGGTTTCACTTGGGCCGGATTGGACTACACGACGTGCTGATTCAACATACATGCCGTGTATTCTGGTTCCCACATGCCATTAATTTTTGGTCAACATGGTGTAATAAATACTTAGGTATACTCAATTCACACGCGTGGTTTGGCGGACCAGTACTGGTTCGTTGAACCTAAGTACACGGCGTGTAGTTTTCACTACATGCTGTGTATTCTTATATTGTATAGACAGAAAGAGAGGCTCCTCCGGATGAGTTCCTCATTTTTAATTTAATCAAAATTAAAATTAAAAGTTCATTTCGGTGATGTGAATCGAGAAACGAAGGAGGAAGAACTGATCTCATTCATTCAGTTTTATAGAATGATTTATCTTGAATTGAATCAAATATAAATGCGTAAATTATCAATTAAAATTAAATAACTATAATCAATGTTGTGACCTTCTCTGATATCACTTGTAGGTCCCGGGTGTGCAGAAGCTCGTGGGTGGATGTGCCCACTTGTCTTTTTGTCATTTGTAAAGATCAATCCAGGATCAATACGACAATAAACGCCAATATACACAGATCAAATCACATAAATAGACAAAGAAGAAGAAAAGTCCCAAAACCATAAAGGAAGGATCATCACAGGTTGATTATAATTAATTTAATTAATTGACAAGAAGTACCTTTTATAAAATTCTTTATTCGTTGATATTTCTGATCATGTTCTGATGTGATTCGTCGTTGCATCATAGAAGACAAGTGTAGACTTCCTCTAGCGGTGATCCACACGTGCACCACATATCTCTAGACGTTTCCAAAGGAATCTATGGGTGCTAGCATGGAGAAGCCTTTGCTTGCATTGTCCACCTTAGATCACCTTGATCCAATAAAGGTGGATTTCTCTCAGTCTTGAGAGTGTTCTTGGAGGACGAAGTTCTTTCAGTCTTGAGAGAATTCTACAGAATTGTTGTGCACAACGATTCTTAGGAAAAGAGTTGGGTTGTGAGGATATTTATAATTGAATTTGAGGTTGTAGAGTTATGACAATATATAAACGTGTTACCCATTTTATTTATTTCATTAACTCTCTTGAAAACCTCATGTAGAATCATTAATTACTTGACATGCACCCATGCTGATTATAATAAATATCATTTAATAAAACGATATTTCCACAAAATCCCAACTGGAAAAACTACATGGCGTGTAATAATAAATACACGGCGTGTACTTATTTCTCATTAAAAACTACATGGTGTGTACATTCAATGTACACGACATGTATATCTTGTTTTTATTTTTTTATTTCCTTTCTACAATGAAAAATACACAACATGTAATCATTAATACATGACGTGTACTTGTTTTCAAAATAAAAACTACACGGTGTGTAATCATTAATACACGGTGTGTACTTGTTTTCATTTTATTCTTCCTCTAACATTAAAATGATTTAGGATTCCTTGAGTAATTATTAAAAAACATATGTGAATAATATTTATTCTACTTTAGATACTTGAATACACTTAGTGTCTGACCCTCTAGGCCTCTTTCTCATTGGCATTAGGAGGGCTTTCCTAAACTCCAAGATTAATGTCTAGCAATGGGTCAAGGCACCCAAGAGAAAGAAGTTGATGCCGCATTGATGTGTCACCTCATACAAATGATTATCATGTAATTTAATCCCTTTATCTCAATATCTCATCAAGCAGGTTTTATGGCAGTTTCATAAACCTATATTCTTGATCTATCATTCTTTGACTTCCAGAAATAAACTCGTGATTACACCATGGCCATGGAATTTGGGCGATAGTTCTATTTCAATCAAAGGGCCCGAGATATTTACTTCTATAAATATAGAAAGGAAAAATACTTCCTCGACTTATCCATTAACAACATGTCATTCGTGACGCACCCAACATACCCTACTTCCCAGCAACTGTCTTTGTGACGGTTTTCGTCAGTAAATACAAGTGCGCGAATCATGACATGATTTAATGATAATATTCTAGTCCAAGGACCATTACACATGCTCGTAGATAGAAATGTCCGATGACACCAAAACATGCAGAATTACTACTGGCGGGTCTGTTCTCATAATCTCCCATCTTGGAGATTACCAAGTACAAACTCTATGAGAGAGAGTCTCGACTTCTTACGAGTACTCGCACATGACGGTCTGTATACTATGTGTCCTATAATAGTATGTCATCCAACTGTAAAACTTTATTTAAGAATATTATTATAGCATTTCAAGGTTCTCATCATAGCAGGGATATTCCACGACCTTATTAATGCAGCAAATATTCTAGGCATTATTATATTATAGTCATGTAGAACAATGAATTTTTTTTAATAAGTGTACATTCATATAATCAAAGTACAAAAAAGTTGGTTCTCAGGTTACCAACCCTAACAATGTAGCCTTCCACACACAAAATGTACCTATTAGTACACGGTGTGTAGTTCCCAGTCACATCATGTAACAGGCCTGTAGCCAGCCCCATGACCACTTTTTCCCACATTTTCTTAAGTACAAAATGAAAAGGAAATATCCATACCTCAAAGAAAGAACTAGGTTCTTACCAAATTACCCACTTTAAGCAATTTTTCCTCAAATTTCCCTTTGAAGGGTGATGAAGAAAAATTTGAGAACAGCTCTGGCCACTATGATTGTACGTCATCCTCCCTCTCCCAAGTCTCATCCTACACTCGGCTGTTCTGCCATAACACCCATACTAAAGGAATAGACCATCCATGGAGAACCTTCATGCTATTATCCACAATATGAATGATATTCTCTTCAAAGGATGCATCTTCCTGCAACTCCACTTCCCCAGGGTGAAAGGTGTGATATGTGTTTGAAAAGTAACATCACAACTAAGAAATGTGGAGTATGTCATGTATAGCCTCGTACCTTTTAGGTAACTAAAATCGATAGGAAACCGGTTTTACCCTCTCCCATATCTCAAACAGACCAATGTATCTTAGCAAAAGATTACCTTATCTATTGATTCTCTTGTGTCCCAACCTCAGTGCAACATGCAAGATAATTCAATCCCTAACCTTGAACTTCAGAGGTCATGTATGGGGATCAGTATAATATTTTTGATGAGAATGCCAAGTATACATCTGATTTTGAATCAAATAAACCTACTCTAAAGTCTCCTATACAAGATGTGGTCCCAATAAAGCTGCCTCACCCACCTCGAGATAGCACTTGGGTGATCAGCATGACCTACCGTACAAAGCCTCATAAGGTGACATCTAAATAGTTTCCTGAAAATTGTTATTGTAGGAAAATTCAACCAGGGTAATATGATTCTCCCAAGATCCCCCAAATTATAGGACACATGATCGTAGTATGTCCTCTAGCACCTACATCATACACTCTAACTGGACCTCACTCTGAGGGTGGTATGTTGTGCTTAGAAGAACCTGTGTACCCAATGCCTTTTGATAACTCTGCCAGAAATGAGATTTAAAGCAGGAATACCTATTTGAAATGATAGAACGAGGGACCCCATGAAGTCGTACCACCTCATGAATATACATCTTCCTAAGATCATCAACCTCTAAGTCCTCCTTAATCGGTAAGAAGAGAACGACCTTCATAATTCTATCAACCACTACCCACACAACATCGTTACCTATAGGTTCCCTTAGTAACTCAGTCACAAAATCCATTGTGACATCATCCCATTTCCACTCTGGGATAGGTAACTACTACAAAAGCTCACCTGGAAAATGATATTCCACCTTCACCTGCTAACATGTGGAACACCTCATGACAAAACCAACCACCTCTCTCTTTATACCCAACCACCGGTAATAATATCTCAAGTCATGGTACATCTTGGTAACTCCAGGATGCACTACCTAAGATGAGGCATGAAACTCCCATATAAACTCCATGAATATGTAAACTGGAACCTAGACACATCTATGAATACACAAGATCTCATCATCACCTACTATCCAAATAGGAGGTGGATCCTCACCTGATACAATCTCTCGCAGGACTAGACCCTCAGAATCTAATAGACATCTTTTCCTCACTCTTTCCAAGAGGGTAGAAGTCACAACTAAAGAATAAGGGAAAGTATGTCCCTAATTTTCATGCATCTCAAAGAACAATTCCATAAGATTCCACTCGCTACTAGCCTTCTGCACTTCCTGCATTTGAGTCCTTCTCAGAGCATCATCCACTAAATTACCTTTTATAGGCATGTAGGGAAGCTAAAATTTGAAAGAATAAAGGTATTCCACCCACCTTCACTGCCTAAAATTTAGATCACGTTGAGTAAATATGTACTTGAGACTTTTGTGGTATGTGTACACCACAAAAATCTCTCCCAACAAGTAATGTATCCAATAATGCAAGGCATAAAAAACCGCGACCAAATCAAGATCATGCATCGGATAGTTTCTCTCATGTGGCCTCAACTGCTGAGACCCATAGGCAAAAACTCAATCACCCTACATAAGCACTACTCTCAGTCCAATACTTGATGCATTATAGTACATAGTATAACTCATGCCCGACACTGAAAAAATCAGTATCAGTGATGACTTTAATCTCCCTTTCAACTCATGAAAGGACATCTCGTAAGAATCTGACCATACATACTTTTCACTATTCTTTGTCAAGCCCATTATCGGCGTTGATAAGCTTGATAATTCCTATATTAAATGCCTATAGTAACCATCCAGCCTTAGAGAAATCCACACCTCAAAGAAATTTTTGGGATTCTCCTAGGTAACTACTACTCTCACCTTATCTGGGTCCACTGGTACTCTGATCTCTAAGATGACGTGACCCACGAAGTGAATATGATCCATCTAGAAGTGGAACTTTGAGATATTAACATATAAATGATGATCTCTCAGTGTACTGACTGAAAACTAACATTTCTATTGACTTTCAAAGAAAAAACTGATACAAGAAAATGACGGAGAACGAAAAAAGTGCAATCCCAAAGCCTCATTAATCAAAAAATTCATCCCATCACTAGGAAAAGAACCTATATTAAGGAAAAAATACATAATCTGTTTGGGTAAACCTATGGATGCGAAGAAATCTTCCACATGGTTCCCTTCCCGCCATGCGTGAGTGATATCGATAAGATTACCCAAAATCTGCTTGCACTTTTTGATGATATAAACTCTATTCCACGGAACCCAGCCTATACCTACTAATGATTTGCATAGAATTAAAGAATATATTTCCACCACTTTAAGAGTGACATTACACTACCTGCAAATCTCCAAACCCGTGAGCATAGCCTGCGCTTCGGCCTGGAAAACGTCGCCCCTGCCATAGAAAGTAGAAAATGCTGCAACAACAGACCCTGCCCAATTCCAAATGACCCCGCCACCTCTCATCTCCCCCTACAAGGGATCTATCCATGTTGAGTTTTAGGCCAAAGTGGAGTGGATGACAGCATACCGAGTGCCCACGACCCAACTCCCTGCTTCGGCTAGATAGAAAAAAACTGGGTATCATGGCTTTCACCAATGGCACATCTTGACAACCAGTACACACCCAGACCATGTCCTAAAAAGAGTTCTTCATTTTAAAAATAATACTTTTCTGGGTACCTCTAATATTTTTGTGCCATGCATCATTCCATTCTCTCCAAAGGGTCCAACATCCTGCTAAAACCAAAACAACTCGTGCCTTCCCTTTTAGGTTCATGACTGCCCGCTCCTTGAAACCATGCACTTCCGAAGATTTCCATCGTCCCTACCTGACTGTTTCACCCAGTGAAAGCACCGAACACTAGCCAGATCCATCTAGCCCATTCAATATCAAAAAACAGATTCCCCAGTGATTTTGTTTTGGGCTCCCGGCAACACCAACACCTGGAGGCAAAGCTAACACCCATACGCTGAATGTTATCATCAGTAGGCAAAGCTCAGTTCCTTACCCGCCACAATAAGAAATTAAATTTTTAGGGGACCTCCTTTCACCACATAGTATCCCCCCATGTATCATCATCATTTTCATCCCTCCTCACCTGAGAAAAATCCTTTAATGAAAACACACCTGACGAACATCCTGTAAAAATAAGATTATAATGCTCATCATTAATAACAATGCTATTGAAAACAAACCATTGAATATCATCCAAAATGGCCTGAATAAAAACAGAATGACCGCTAGACTCACGAAACGATATATTCGATGTGGGGAATCCTGGAAAACACAACCTACCAGCCCCCCAATCTTGCATCCAGAAATTAATATCACCACTTCCAACCATCCACCTAGAGTGCTGATATAATACCTCCAGGTAAGGGTGAATCAATTTCCAAATCTTAGAGTGTCTTACTCTCTTCTCATTCACATTAATTCCATATTTGTCCTGAATTGTCATACCCCAAATTGTTCTTCCTTCCATATCCACCCATGCAAGTTTGGCATGTAGACCTTTCATGGTCAATGAAACACTCCTCATATTAATTCCCCCATCTGAGAGGGGTTGTGCAAGAAGTTTTCCAGACACCCAGTTATGCCTGCCTTCCATCTGCCCATCCCATATGAAAGACACCATTAACCTCTCCAAGTTTGTGATGAAACTATTGGGGACCTTCAAGGTGGACATTACATGCATGGTAATAGAAACAAGAACACTATTCACAAGGTTAATGAGCCCACTAAATGACAAAAATATGTTCTTCCAATTGAAGATGCGCCCTATGATCTTAGCAACCAACTTATCAAAATTCTGAATTCTAAGAGAGTAAGGTCTCACCGGTGCCCCAAGGTACTCCAGAGGAAATGATCCCATGATCATGTTCAAGATGCCTTCAAGAGTTCTAACCCTGCTCTCTGTGATATCCTTTGATGTATAAAACAAACATTTCCCTCGGTTCACCACCTGACCACTCCACATACAGTACTCTCCTAAAATCCCATTCATCCCCTGCACTGATCTTCTACTTCCATTGATAAAAAAATTGTGTCATCCGCAAACATCAAATACAAAATACCCCTTGTAACATACTTATTCCAATAATTCAAAACTCTCCCCAAGAGAAGACCCTGATTAATATAGTAGCTAATGAAATTTTGAGAGAGGATGAATAGAGTGGGAGAAAGAGGGTCTCCTAGCCCAATTCCCCTGAAAGTCTTGAAAAAACCAAATAGTTTTCCCAAAAATGATGTTGTTATCTAGGCTGAACTGAATCAATGAAAAAGTAAATCAATCGTCTAGTTGGAGAACCCCATGCAAGACAACTCCCTTAAGATGAAACCCCATTCCAACCTATCATAAGCCTTGATCATATCTAATTTGATCACCATGTTACCCCCAAAAGACTTATTGTTAATATCACCAACCACCTCTTACACCACTCCCATTTCCCCCTGAATTGAATGCCCTTTAATAAAGCCATGTTGTTCCGGAGACACCCAAGTATTCAAGTGAGATGCCATCCTTTTATTGAGAATGATGGCCAAAACCTTGTAAGGCATATTACACATGCTAATAAGCTGATATTGATCAATGAAATGTTGATTATAAATCTTTGGAATCATCACCATCTTGGTTGCACATGAAATATGGGGAAAATTCCCACCCTGAAAAAAGTCCTGCACTACCTTCACTAAATCTCCCTTGACTGTGTCCCAAGACGCCCTATAAAAAGACCCTTGAATTCCATCAGGCCCTGGTGTACTCTCTAGATTCAAAGTCCAGACAGCCTCACACACTTCAATATCCTCCGGAGTCCTCAAACATACATCGACTTCCTCTGAAACACAGCTCAGAATAGCCTAAAAAATTTCAACATCGCCCCTCGGGTACCCACCATTCAAGGCAGGATTGGGCCCTGCCAGTAGGGATTGGATACTATCATTGACCGTGAATCTAACCTTATCCCGATCAGTAGAATAAGAACCATCCTACCTTCTAATATTTGGTATCTAAACATGAAGATTATCCTTAATACAATCATGGAAAAAGCCATTGTTATGGGTCCCCTCGCGAAGCCACTGAATTCTAGCCCCTTCCATAGCCAACCGTTCCTGCCTCAGAAGAGTATTAGACAGAACATCTCTTTTCAGCCTTAAATCAGTAAAAATACTTTCATCTCATTCCTGCTCTAGACCCTCCTCCATTCGAACAATATCCTTGCTGATCTCAGCCAAGTCATCATCCCTCGTAGGAATAGCCTTCCTCTATCGCCATAGAAGATATTTGAGACTCCTAATCTTGTTGTGGAGTGTAATCCACAGGTTTCCCATATGTTGTAGACTCCAAGCCTCCCTAACCACATCGTTGAAACCTGTTTCATCCACCTAGGTATTAGAAAACATGAACTGCTCCCCTTGTGATGATCCTGAATCTAAGGAAAGTCGAAGTAGAGAATGATTAGAGAGACACCGAGCCAAATGAGAGACTTTGGCATCCGAGAATATAGATAATGCAGCCTCATTCATCAATCATCGATCAAGAAGACACTAGGTCCGACATCCTCCTCGTTGATTGTTACACCATGTGAAATTATCTCCTTCAAATCGCATATCCAACAGACCACTAGTTTCCATAAACGAGACAAAAGCTTGGCTAGTGGCCCTAGGAAAAGCACCACTCTCCTTTTTCTCCTTCGGACTAGCTATTTAATTAAAATATCCCCCAACAATCCAAGGATCATAGTCAGAGATAATACCATCCAAATCCCTCTAAAGCGTCTCTCTATCCAGAGCAAGGAACTTAGCATATATGAAAGAAAAGGAAAACGAAAGAAGCCCAACAAAGATTTTAGTAGCCAAAAACTGATCCGAAACAATATACCTATCGACCGTGATGTGATCCTTCCAAAACAACCAAATCTGAGAGTTTAGAGAATCCCCATGCATGAAACCCTTCACTTTCAGCCTTTTAGCATACTCCTTGATTTTACTATGCCCCTGCTTCAGTTCGAGCAATGAAACTATCGATACAGAATTATTGAAAAGTTCATTAACTACAAAATCAGATTTCACCCATGCCCCTATGCCTCACGCATTCCATATGAGGATTCTAACCATTAAAAACAAACTTGTCTCATTTTGGCCCCAAACTTCTGGCCCCTGACAGTATGATATACAACTGGGGAAGAAACCAATCCTAATATGGATTGAGACCACGTGAGAACACTGCTCTACACCTTTGAACCAAATAAGCTTGGGGAGCACGAACCATTGAATAAAGCCTTTGAGAGGACCTTTGAAGTGACATAGCACTGAACTATTCCTTTACTTGAAATGAAACCATTCAGCATTGAGGGAGAGTGCGGAGATGAATAGGGAACCTGAGAAACATGAGACAGTGGGGGTGGAGAAACCACTGGTTGAAGATTGTCCTCCATAGGCGAGGAAGACATCACCGCTCCCTGATCTTCAAAGCCCAGCTCTAATGGTAGGATCTCCGAAATGCAGATACAGGAGGTGACCCAAGGATAAAGAAATGACTGAGGAGGCTGGAATAAATTCCTGAGAACTACCCAAGCAGATAGGAAGCCCCAATCCCAAAGTTTCAGAGACAAAACCTCCCCCATACCTTTGTTAAATAAAACCATATCCTGAAAGAGAGGCTGAAGACCTTCACAACTCAAGGGCTGCGAAGACGAGGGAACCTCACAAGGCAGCCCAGAATAAACTGCCCCCTTTCCTTTATCCCACCCCATCGGTTCTGAAGAGCAACACAGAGCCGAAACCCTAACAGGAGTCTTCGAATTATCCCAAAAACTAGAATCCCCTATACGGGCCTTGCAACAAACCTGCAACGTGTGACCAGAAATATGACAATAAGAGAAAAACCTAGGAACAATAGGGTAAATCAGCAGTTGATGAAGATCATCCATTCCTTCTATCCAAAGCACCAAGTGACTCTGAAGCGGATGAGAGAGATCCAACTCAACACAAATCCTCACAACAAATGCCTCCACTAAGAGACTCGTCCTGTCGTCCGCGCACAAAAAGGAACCCAACGAATCTTCAATCACCCTTAGGAAGGATTCATTCGTAAGGGGAAGAGGGATTCCTGGAAGAAAATTCCAAACCTCTACATTTGAGCATTCTTTCCCAGCATGAGCCTCCATTGACCATCGAGAAAGCGAGAACCTCCAGTGCCCCACAAACCACAGAATACTACTCCATTCTTTAACAAAATCATCCCTCGAAGCTAAAACAATACAAAAAGCTTTCTAATCGAAGATCGACACCGACGCTGGAAGAGACAAGCCCCATCTGTGAACGCAGTCCTAAAAGACAGCCAGGGATGTATTATCTTATCTACACCAAAATGTGCTATCAGTGTCCAGCGAAGATCCTTGGCTGCTGCCTCGAAAGAAACCACCAGAACTGAAAGCACAGGACAACCCTTCTTTGTGAAAAAGGTAGCCGACAACGAAACCGGTGGTGAGGAAACCTGATCCATACCTAGCCCCGAGGGAGGCCACAAAAGGGAATCCTTTAAAGAAATTATAGGAAGATAAGAAAAACCACCATCAGACACCGAAGAGCCAGGCGCGCCGCCGTCAGGGATTGCCGACGCAACGGTCGGAGTGGGAGAATTCGGAACGGGAGCATTCAAATCCATTCAAGCCTCCTCTCATGGAAAATCCTCTCTCAGTGTACTCAAAACCATCTCAAGATGGGTGTAATGTTCATGTAGGGTATGAGAATACACCAAGATATCATCCATGAAAACCACCAAAAAAGAATCCAATTAGGGAGGGAACACTCAGTTCATCAGTACCATGAAAAATATTGGTGCGTTTGTGAGACTGAATAGCATAACCAAATACTCATATAGACCATACCTGCTACGAAACACTGGATGAGGTATGTCTAAAGGTAAAACATATACATAGTGATATCCTAACCTTAAGAATATTTTCAAGAACACCCAGTCTCCTCGAATATGATCAAACTAGTCATCTATCTGTGGAAAGGGATATCAGTTTTTAACCATCAGCTGGTTCTGTTTCTGATAGTCCACATATAGCTTGAGGGTACCATCTGCCTTCTTTGAAAAAAGGACCAGCAAACCCCATGTAAAAGTACTGGGTCAAATAAACCCATTTACCTTTAAATAATCTAGCTACCTCTTGAGATCTTGCAACTCCATTGTGGACATCCTATAATGAGGAATGGATACCAGTACAACTTATGGCCCTAGATCGATAGAGAAATCCACCTCTATTATCGAAGGTAAGACTAAAAAGTCATCTGGGAAAACATTCCTGAAATGATAAACCACTAGAGATAAATCTATATGATGTGCTCCCTGGTCATCTAGATATAAACTGGAAATCTGTGCTATCATCCCACTTAATCCATGATACTCGGGTCCATCTTGTCTCGCATGGACATCCCATTCATACTTGTGTAGAAACAATCCACCCTATGGTGATGTGAAACTCACCCTATGGAAATAACAATCCACAAAGGCATGAAAGGAAACTAGCCAATCCATTCCGAGGATGACAACAAATCCTGTAATCTCTAAGACATAGAGATCCCAAATAAAGTGACACCCACCAATCTCAAGGGGGAACTCCATGCACTATCACACACCTGTCATTCTTATCCCTAACGGAGTGTCTAGAATCATAACATAATCAGAAGAGAAAACACAGAGCCTAAGAATCTATACAATGGTAATATATATAAAACTATTTGAATCCCTATATCAAAGAGTACAGAAGATAAAACAGAGGAGACAAGAATAGTACCTATGACAGTAGAAGTTATGGGATCCTGCTCCTGATGGGTTTACTGCACTACAAAAGTATGGCCTGCACCATGACCCTATGACACAGCTTGGATGCCCTGAGATAATCCACTCTATTGTCTCTAAAAACCTATATTCTGCCTATATCGTCCATGACCACCAACTCAACCCATGTAGCCTAACATATTCTAGTTTCCCAACTGGTGAGAAGCCGCTGACCCTGATTCTGAATGTGGAGTCTGTGTAGAACCTCTCTCACTAGATGATGGTGGAAACACCATACAATAGTGCTGTAGATGGCCCATACTGCCCTAAGATTGGTACCCAACTATGTCCATTAGGAACTATAGTCTCATATTCTCAGCTCTACCACACTGATAGAATCTCTCCTGTCTACCAGAAGAAACATTATGACTGCTCTTATCCCTATGAGAAAGTTAAACCCACCAATCTCAAGGGGGTACTCCTTACACTATCGCACACCTACCGTTTTTATCCCTAACAGAGTGTCAAGAATCATAACATCATCAAAATAAAACACAGACCCCAAGGATCTCTACAATGGGTACAAATATATAACGATTAAAAGCCCCTATATCAAAGAGTGCAGTAGATAAAATGGAGGGGACTATAATAGTACCTCTAATAGTAGAAGGTATGAGATCCTTCTCCTACTGGGTCTACTGCACTACAAATTATGGTCAATACTGTGGCTCTATGGCACAACCTGACTGGCCTAAGCCGATCCACTCTATTGTCTTTGAATACTTGGAGTCTGGCTACCTCAAACACAACCACCACCTCAGCTTGAGTGGCCTTACATATTCTAGTTCCCCGACTGGTGAGAAGACACTAACCCTACTCCTGAATGTGGAGTTGGTGCAGAAACTCTCTCACTAGATGATGGTGGAAACACCCTGCAGTAGTGCTATAGATGGACCATCCTGTCATAAGCTCAGCACTCAACTGGGTCCATCAGGCACTGTGGTCTCATATGCCCAGCTCTTCCATACTGATAACACCTCTCTTAGATACTAGAAGAAACATTTTGACTACTTGTATCCCTGTAATAAAGCTCTATATGATGCTTATTTCTCCTAGTCGATACAGTACCAGATCTTTATGCTGAACTACCCTAGTTCGTACCTCCATCTTACCATAGATTATGCTCAGTAATCATCACCTGATTTATGATGGAATATACAGAATTAAAACTGAAAAAATTCACCTCCAATCAGATGTTGTACCTGAGACCATCCTCAAATCGCCTAGCCCTCAATGTCTCTTCACCCATCAAAATAGCTTCAAATCTGTGAATCTCAGTGAAACGGGAAGAGTAGTCCATCACTGACATATAGACCTACTCTAGATACATGAACTCCTAGGCTCTATCTGCCCTCAACATCTTTGTAAAATAGTAGTCATAGAAGACCGTATGAAAATCTCCCCATTCTATGTCCTGATGATGCTATGTATGTGTGATAACATCCCACCACCTCTTGGTGGAATCACACAACATATAAGTTTTGAACTTGAACCTCCTCTCATGAGGCATCTCTAGATGATAGAAAATCGTAAACATGGACCCTATCCATGACTCTATATCCTGTAGTCCACCATCCCTTGAAAACTTAGTTGGATGCTGCTTCTCGAATACTCAGTTCAGTTCTTCCATAGATGTAGCAGGATGAGATACTCCCTGGAAGGTATGTATCAACTTCACAAAGCATTCAAAAAACTATGCATCCACACCTATGTATGGTATAAAATATGGTGATATGATAGGCGCATATAGAGGATCCATTTGTAGCCCATGGCCTACCACCTCTGGGGTATGCTCATTACCACTTTCCTGGTGTACAAATAGAGTTCGTCGTGGTGGAATTTCTATGTAAATTCACACACACACACCTTAATATAAGATTATTTATCAAGGTACATAGTTCAAGAGCCTAAGAACTAAATAGGATAAGTAAATCCTCTTAAGTTCACAAAATAAGAGTACACGGTGTGTAAGAACTGTACACATCATGTACACTTAATCCCTTACATGGTCATGTACTCCTACCAGCCTGGGCATGTAAACACCCCAGGTACACGGTGTGTAGGGACTATACATGGTGTGTATGCTTAATCTATTACATGTTTGTGTACTCCCGTCGACCTAGGCGTAAAGAAACTCTAGGTACACAACATGTTAGTAGAGTACATGACATGTACACAAGTATTCTCTCTTGGCCATGTACTTTTACATGGCCAGAGCAACATGGGTCTACCTATGTAAAACTAAAAAGGGTGTACATAAGGTACACAACATGTTCTGATCAAAACTCAACAACCCGTGTTTTCTCTCACACGGCCAGTGAAACAGTCATCTATCACACGGTGTGTACTTAAAGTACACGACATGTACTTGGAAAAGTTATTTTCTTCTATAATAGAAGAACACATGGAATGTTTTCATAGGACCACATGCTGTGTTGTTTGGGTTTCATGATAGTAAGCCTCAGAAACTTCCCCGAAACCCCTATTTTTGAAAAATAAAGAAATGGTGTGCCCAATTCCAATCCATGGGGGCCCATACTCCCCGCGAATTAAATCTTGGAACAACATTAAACATATAAAAACAAAATTTATATCCCATATAAAAAAAATGATCCACTGAATTCTGATCCAATAGGGCCCATACTCCTCATGGTTTAAAGCTTGTAATCAGTTCAATTCAACCATAACTCATACCAATACACCTATCACAATACCAGGAATATCTATCCTAAAATCTATCACAAAAGCATGAATATTTAGCATGACATCTATCACTATAGCATGCAATTAGTAATTATCTCTAATTATCATGAAAATAATGCATGGAATGTGATTTCTAACAAGTGCATATATGATTCATGTTATGGAATACCCTCATCTTATTAGGTTGTAACAAAATATAACCACAATGATATCAATAATAATAGCACAAAATAAGTGTGTCACCCAAAAGTGAAATCGAAGAAACTGTAATAGATAAAAATACAAAAATCACAATCCAATTCAAGGTAATTTGGATTTTCCCTATACATGGGGTAGCTACTCCCAGTCACATCTAATTACCAAACTCCATTTCCTTCTTATCCCTTTATAATGTCACAAAATAGTAAGATAAACCAGAAAATAAAACTCATTTGATACCACTTTGTAATGTCCCAGATTCAAATGCCACTCAACTTGTGCCCTGTACTCGGTTGGCCTCATGGCCTCAAGAACATTTCCCCAAATTCCAAAGGCTACAGGCTAGCAGCGAGGGCCTGGGGTGTGATAGTGGGGAAACTATTCCCTCATTAGAAGAGTGTAACACAATGGAATAATAATATACCAAATCCATTTTTTTTGTATTTTAAAAAGCCACTTTAGGATGAGTGGTAACCTAACAGAGTTCAATATATTACAAATTTCAAAATAGAACAAGGCGTCAAATTCAAACAAAAACCATGATCATGGATGGTCAGTGACATCCACATCACCACCGAATGAAGAAAAAGAAAAGATTCAATTTTCAAATGACAAAGGGATCCACAATATAAGTTCCAAAAGAAAAATAAACAAAGGAACCTAAGAAGCATCGCAAGCCACCACTTGGTCCCATGCTCTCATGATCCTAAAAAACATCTCAGGTACCTATAGAAGGGTGATTTCCCTTATCGACACCAACAAAAATACAATATATTTGATTCCAAATCATGACCCAAATAGGGTGCGAGAAATAAATCCCAGCAGGAAACCACTAAAGATCTATGCCTATCTATTAGTGAACATGTGCAAAAAGTAGTATACAAAAAGGAAAAGTAGAAAACTAGGAAGCACTCAAAAGTAAACAATCTTGCAAGTCCCATTTTCTATTTTCATTCATTATGTTCAGTTCAACCATTAAATTAAATTGAATTATATAATTCTTGAGATCCGGCCTAAGCCTTTCAATCCCCTGTATAAAGAATACTCAATAGATACCTCATAAGCCCATCTAATCAAATAAAGTGAAGACTGAATCCAAGATTGTGATTTGGCTTGGTAGACGTGTCATATGTCATTTCATTTCAATAATCTATTCAATATATTTCCTGTATGAATAGAAAAAACCCTACTCGTAGGTATAACCAAATACTCTCCCTCATGCCTAACAGATCCTCACCCACAGGCATAACAAATCCTTGCCCACAGGCCTAACAAATCCTTACCTATAGGCATAAATAATCCTCTCCTATAGGTATAACAGTAAATCAGGGTCAATCCCAGTATATCTTCATTTCATCATAAAAAAACATGTAAATTACACTATTACATGGTTAACATGATAAAAAATCACGTGGGCATCATATAAATCAAACAACAAGTGAATTAAACTATCACGGGGCTTTAAAAATAATTGGAATATCATAGGGAAAATGGAAAACCACTAATCCCAAACCCTAAATCAAATCAATCACAATTTACCAAAATTTCAATTCCATTCTAAATTTAATTCTCACTTAACATCATAATGAGGGAAAAAAAGTCACGCCTCATAGAAAACCTTGGCCAAATAGACCCAAACAGTCATTCTAAGGGAATACACCCATAGGGTGGCCCTTAGTCAAACCAACAAGCTCACACATGCTTAATTTAATTTAATTCATGACTTAATCATCACTAGGAAACAAAAAGGTCCAATTTCCATTCAAGGTTACACCCTAAACATGGGAGAATGGTAATATGTCACAAATTGACAACTCAACATTGAGCGAAAGACACAAGACCACCCAACTCATCTTAGTAAGAGTCTCCTCGTCCAGTGCTGAGACCTATAATGGGGTAGTTCTACAAAATGAGAAAAAATTATCAACCCTTGATAACTCAATTGAGAAACGAAATCAGGAATAAAGGCTTAAGAGGAATCAATTACTCACTGAGAGGATTTCAACAGATATAATGGTGTTCGAATCAAAGATGGGATGATGAAACGGGAGGAAAAATACCTTTTGGATTTTCCTGGGTGTGCTTCTCATCGAACATGGTTTGTTTTTATCTGTCTGAAAAAACAACATACTACCCGACTTAATAATCAATTAAAAAAATTACACAGTGTGTACTTGAGACTTTATGTCGTGTCCTTACAAATTCTGGACCAACCATTACGTGGTCGTGTACTGGGATTACATGGAGTATATCCTTCCATACATAGTGTGTACCTATATGTACATGACATGTATTTCCCAGTCACATCGTATAACATTCCTACAGCCAGCCCCTCGACATCTTTTCCCCCATTTTCTTAAGTACAAATTGAAAAGGAAATATCCATACCTCAAAGGAAGAACCTATTTCTTACAATGTTTTAAGTTCTTCATTTGATCATAATATTTATATTTAGGGGATTCACATTATCTCATCATGAGATCCAAAGAAAATAATATGTCCATCACCATTGTCTTCCTGCACTTCGTGTTCCCCTATTGTGAGATCAAATAAAAATAATACAATGTCAGCAACATTGTCTTCAAGCACATTGAAAGATACCAACATGAGATCCAAAGACAATCATGTGGTCAAATGACTTTGAATGACCACATGATATCTATGTAATTTCTAGCTTCTTTGTCTTTATGCACTTTTCATGGCCTCTCCATGAGATCCTTTAACAATCATATGATGCCTTCTTGTGCTTCGCATGATCTTTCCACTAGATACTTTGAAAATCATGTAGTGTCTTCAAGTGCTTCACATGATAACAATATGGGATCTTCTGAAAAATCATGTGGTGCTTCACATGACTACTCCATGAGATCAATTTTGAAATTCATGCTCTACGAGATCATACATTCATGCTCCATGAGACCAGACATTTCACTCTCTATGAGATCATATTTTTGTGCTCCATGAGATCATAAATTTACACTCCATGATCTCATACATTCTCACTCCATGAGATCAGACATTCACACTCCATGATATTAGTTCATACATTCACACTCCCACTTCATGCCTCTTTTGACAACCTGCTTTCATCAACAACCTCAAACCTTGTCAAAAAACACAATCAACCCAAAAGCACCACTAGGAAGAATTTTTTCCAACATGGATTAAGTTTTTTTCTTAGGAAACCAAATTCTTATTTGATTATTTTATAATTATATCCTTCTAATTAGATTTAACTTTGTGCTTTTTTACCTTTTTAATGCACTCATTTTTCTTACTATGAAACTAATATTCAAATTTCACCAGCCTATCAACTTTCTTCTTGAAAAATTTAACTCACTTCTTGAGCCCAGTGTTCATTTAAATATAGGATTAATGTTTTATCCTAAACATGTGAATCATATAATCTTCTCATTTTTCCTCTTCTTCTTCACTATTGAAACTACATACAACATGATCCATAAATTTGGTGTGTCATCTAGCATAACCTTCTTCTAATTCACTACATGGGGAAGAGTTTTCTTCTTTATCCTTATTAATAATATTTTTTTTTCATTTTATTATACAACTCTTTTCTATCCTCATCATATTTATTTTAGACTTTATTAGATTTATTTTAAGAAATTATTTTAAATTTACCTTTATCTTATTCTTCCTTAGATCTAATAAATTTATTCTTTATTGAATAATATATAACATAATATTTGATTCCTCCATAGCTAAATCATTTAAGTTAGAGGTTTCATTTATATTTTCCTTTTCCACTCTTAATAATTTTAGATATGAGAGCCATGATTTTCTAATGTTTTTAATCACTGTTATCATCTCCATTTGAGTTAAATGAGGAATCATCTTCCTCCTCCTTCATCTACATTTTTTATGGATTTAAAATCAATATGATCCTTTTCATTTTCATAGAAATTGGTAATTTTTGAAATATAATAATTCAAAATATCCATGTATTTCTTCCAAATATAATATCTTTGTCTAACATATTCCTAGAAATTTTATCATCAATTTTTTTAACTATAGTTAAACTATAAAACTTATCTCCAAAACCTTTAATATGGCTGACTCTCAAATTTACTCATGTGAAATAGTTATAAATATTCTCATCTTCAGTCATCCTTATGCCTTCAAATCTCTCTCTATAGATTTTCATTTTTTTCTTATTTGATCTTGATGTGTCATTTATATATGTTCTTCAGCTTATCCCTAATTTATTTTGCAAGTTTTAGTATCATAACTTTGGAATATAATTTTTCCGATAAAGATGATAAAATTTCATTTTTGGACTTCCCATTAATTTCAAGATTTATTTTTTTAAAAAAATATCATATAATCATCTCTTATAGGAAGAATAAATTCCATAGTCATAACATCACTCACTTATAAACCCTTTGAGAGAAAACATGGTAGCATCTAATTCTTTCACCCATTGAAATTATTCCCATCAAAATAAGTAACACATCTACTATTTAAAGAACATTTATTTTCTATGATAAAATTCAAAAGAGAATAATATCAGGGATGAACTTGGATCTAATACCTATTGTAGTCTTTATATTAGATTATGTACCACTAGGGGGGGGGGTGAATCTGAGGTATTGGTTATAAAACGGTTCTTTCTTCTCAGAATTAAATTCCTATGAATTTTTATATTTAGGCTCTAATATCATTAATACATACATATATGTACATAATAATAAATTGAATACAAAAAATACATGAGAATTTTTATAATGTTTTCCCTCTATGTGATATAATACTTATTATCTTGATCATACTGTAATAGTTTTATAGATTTTAGAACACTATAATTTGAAATAATTACAAATTACTAAAATTGTCACACAAGGTTTGGGGAGGTATTTTCTACTTATCTTGATGGGATGGTATAATACAATTACCACTACAATGATGTATGAAATTATTTATACTAGTACCACAAGTTCTTCAAGAAATCCTCCTCACTCTTGAATGTGAATCATATATTTAGAATACATAAAAATTAATCAAAATCAATGATAATTTTATATTTTATGAATATTTCAATTACTAGGATGCTATCAATGCACTAACATGCACATAGAATTTACATAAAAATTCTTCAGGGTGATCTTCTCATGCATGAGATAATTAACACATGAGAAAGACCTCAATCCTCAGAAAAGACCTTACAGTATGCAAATTTAGAAACAAATCACCTAGAGTTATTCAAAATCTCATAGATTCAGTGTAGGTTGACCTCCTTGATTATACTATTCATTGACAAATATAATTTTACAAGTTTTAGAGTTTCATGTTTTTCTACAGAATTCTTGAAAAATTATTTTTCTTCATTTAAAACTTTAATATTCACATTAATACATGAATAATATTTCTATAATTATTTATGAAAACTCCCATTATTATTAGTTGTATGAAAGATCCCTCAAGAAAATTATATTTTATCATGATAAATAATTTAAAATATTTAATTTAAAATCCCATAGAAACATTTCATAATCATTCTCATCTAATAGCATTAAAATTCCAATGAATCTTGTATTTGATAATTAAAAAATGATATTTTTGAACTAAATCACAACCAAGCATCATCTGAATTATGTTTTTTTACTTAAAAATATTAAAAATAAATATTCCTAGTTTTTCATTATACAAAGTTCCAAATTTTGAAAAACTTTTGAACTCTACATAGCAACTCAATATTTTCAGGAAACCTATTTAGTATTTCTATGTTCATCTCCTTTACCAAATTTCTATACATATCTCAACTCTAAATTCCAAGAACTCTATAAAATAACTATATGTTTTTATGGTAACTCTACTTTCATAGGAACTCTTTGTTACAACTCTAAATTCTATTCTTTTTCAAAATTTCTTTATATGTGTCAAATTTATACTCTAGGAACTCTAAATAGTAATTCTATGCTCACATGGTAACTCTATGTGGCCTCAAAATTACTCTATTTTCATAAGATGAAGTTTATACTCATAACTTATATGATCTTATAATTAAAAAATATATAGATTACTAAATGAACTCAAAATATTCTAAAAACCCTTTAGTAAACTTATAAGCATCTCAAAATCACTTTTCTAAGATATAAATATATTAAGTTTTTTTTTGAAAATATGGATAACTTCTTCAAAAATTATATGGTACATTTAAGATGTCAAAATAATTGAAAATAAGCACACAAAAGATGTGTTTATTGATCTTGAAGATGAAACACTTGGTGATGGAAAAATGGTGTAATTTATTAACTTGGTTCACATTCTAAATTGTAACAGGATTGGTTCACTATGTGACCTCTGGCCCACCTACCTCAATGCCAGAGGTTTCTGACTAGCAGCGAGGGTCTAAGTGATATTATGGGAAGACTATACCCCTTGTATCAGATTACGAAAACATAAATTAAATAAATATAAAATAATTTCACCATAATACTACACAAAATAAAGGTAAATAAACTAAATATACTAGACAAAAAATAAATACATACATAAGGAACAAAACACACTACACACTAGACTAGTAACATGTCCAGACCCAAAAAAAAGAAAATTAATAAAAGACAAAAACACGACTATCTACTTCCATGCCAAGCCATGCCTTACCCCGATATCATGATTTCATCAAGCTATCTTTCCCAACTATGAAAACCCTAATATTGGTATATAACCCCAATCATGTTCCTACTATAACATATGGAGGCTACACGAGCACCTTAGTGTAATGATGACCGAAGTAGGGTGTGAGCACAACTCAAAAAGCCACCACCACTATATATAACCAGTCTATGTAAAGTGTGTGTAGTGGTTCTAAATGGTAAATTTATAAAACTACATCCATTAAAAATATATAAACCCAAACACATATATATACCCCAAACTCTAGGGTTGGGTGTACCCTAATAATGGTACAAACCTTATTCAGCCAAAGTCAGGGTCTCTCTGAGCATGTCAAATACTATTATAACAATCTCACTCTGGACCAGGGGTGATATACCCATCACCATTCCAAATTGGCATCATAGGGTAATATTTTAGTGACCCAAACTATTTATACAAAAATACTACATTTTTATATGAATATTCAATACACAACATTACAATCCATTCCAAAACTATAAAGATGTAGTGTATTTATTAAATAGACACATAATAATCTTATTTATTGAAATATATTTGACATCTCGTATAATGATCTTCTCATATAGTAAAATTAATAGAAATACCCTACAAAAAACCTTTCTTCATACCATAAGGAAAGAAAACATAAAGGGTGAACTACGATGCTTAGTAAGGGTAAACATATGATATATCAATCAATGATAACAAATGTCATAATGGAATGATAAAATAATCATAAACATAAGAAAGTTATAAAAAATTAATTAAATATATTTAATCATGAGTCATGGAATAAAAATTTTTCATAACAAAAGAAAATATTCACAAGAGTGGAAAATAATCAAAAATAAATCATGAGCCATGATAGAATAAAATAATCATAGGAATGTGAAAAAAACATAATATTATAACATTGTAAATATGTATTAATAGAAAAAGTTCAAATCGTTAAGTTAAGGATATGAAATCAGGTCCCCATATAATCTTATGGACACGAAAACAGGTCTATGCATAAACTTATGGACATAAAAATAAGTACCAGCATAAAATTATCGACATGAAACCATGTTTACACATCTTGTTGTGAACATTAAATCAGGTTCATGCATAAAATAATTATCTCATGAGTATTCCATATCTATCTAATGAATTAGTGGGATATAACAGACCTACTCATCACATAATCATAATCTAATCATATGTACACCACAAGATCATGAAAACTTTTAACATTTTACCATAACTAAATACATGGAAAATTAAATGTGTTTCATCAATATTTCATTATAATAACCATAAACCATTTAGAGAAAGAATAAAGGAATTATCATATAATCATATCCTTGATGAAAAATAAGTAACATCAAAAGATGTCATCATAGATAAAATGTTCCTTTAAAATGTCACTTGATACATTTCTTGAGGAAAATATACTTTTAATTTTGTAATAAATTATTTAAAGTCCAAATATTTCCACAATATTAAGGAAAAAATTATCCTTGAAAATAAAAATGTAAAATTATAAATTAATCTTCAAATGAGTAGTCATGAAGGTGGTAAATTCCCTTTATACCATTTATGTTAAAACAAAGATTCACATTTCTGCTAAAAATTAAAGGTACATCATTTAGAAAATGACAAGAAGATTCCTATGATTTATTTTATATAAAGTAAAATATGGGCATAAATGACTTTAAAAAATCATAGGAGAATATTAAAATCATTCTTGAAGATATTTTAAAGAAAACATGGACATGGAATAAAAATATTCCTAACCAAAGAGGAAATAAAATATCTTTTCATAAAAAAAGTCCTGATTATTTGATGTACCAAAGATAGAAAAATTATAATATTACTTGAAAATTATATTAATAACAAGAGAATAAGAAAATATGTTTTTATCTATTAAGAATAATATAATTTCCCTTAATAGAAATTCAAGCATAAATAATCCTGATTAAAATGTGATTTAAACATAATTCCCTTACCTCAAGTCTCATCTTGCTTCGTACATTTTCAAACCTATTGTGTAATAAATATAAGTTTATAATAAATATATTAAAGAACCATACTAATATATATTATAACATATATTATTTAATTATAATAATTTATCACCCTTTTATTAGTAATTATTTATTAAAATC
The DNA here is from genome assembly GCA_963277665.1 of Viscum album. Lineage (NCBI taxonomy): Eukaryota > Viridiplantae > Streptophyta > Magnoliopsida > Santalales > Viscaceae > Viscum > Viscum album. Next base: position 1,455,279,289 of record OY728157.1, on the reverse strand, counting down.
ACTATTTTAGGTGATAAATGCTTCATTTTTCATGCATGTTTAGGTTTGGTAGTCCCAATAATTGTAATTTAATTAGGGTTACATAATATAAAAGATTTTATTCATGTCATGAGTATCATAAGTGATCATTATATACAATTTTATAACTATTCATATAAATTAGTGATGAAAAATTAATTACGTTACTTCGTGGAGATGGTAGTTCGTACATACGCACGAGTGATGTTTCCAATTTTTGATAGATGGAATAATAGAAAAGTAAATAACAATTAATATTTATAGAGAATATTATAATACAATAAATTTAATATATATTCATTAAAGCCTTCATTTTAACAATCAATGTGAAATGGTGATGAAGAATGAAATGCGTCACTTCATGGAGGTGGTAGCCCAAACATACACACAAAGGATGTTTTATTTTACTAGAGGATGAAAAGGAGAAGGATAATATTTTTTACATCATCATAATAAAAATTAAGTATGTTTAATATAATTAATTTATTATTTTATAATGGACACCATATATTTATAGGAATTATAAGAAGAAATATAATTGAAAGTACTCCGCTAAGAGTTATACCTCTTTGTTGAGAAACCTATTTTGGATTACACCTTAAACCTTGAAAGGATTGTCTTTTGGAAATAATATAGGCTTTAGGAAGTGAGAAATGAATTTAGGAAGGTATTATGGTACATATTGGATAATCTAAAGGGCATATAATGTGTGTATAAGATAGGAGAGGGGGTATCATTTTATAAGGGAGAAAAAATACACACAAGTAATTACTTAAAAAGATAAAATAATATATATATCATAATCATGAAAAGTCAAACCAAGGAACCCTAAATTATAAGATAAGAGTTTATAGGGTATAAATAAACTCAAAAAATTACATTTATACATTTTTGGGAACATTTTATGACTTATCTTCTAGTTAAACCACTTTAAACCTATTTTAACAATAACCATGATAACTTAATTTTTTACCATGATAATATAATTATATGAACAAAATTAAAAGGGGAATTATAAAATAATTTTTAAGTTCTAATTATAAATTTTAAATCCATTTTATCATATTCAATTTCTATATGTTTCAAAAATTACTTTAAATATAAGAACACTAAATGTATGGAAAACACTTTTTTAGGAAAATACCCTATTTTAGTGTAGAAACCATTTCACCTTGAAATAAATAAATTGTTTTCCATGATATTTTTAGGTTAAATAATTAAAAATTAAGTTTTTTATACTTTTTGAGTAAGAAAAAAATGAATGTCATCTTCCAACCATGCCATTAAATTCAAAGACCCAAAAAATAATTTTTAATAGGAATAAAATACAACTTATCGTCAAAAATTTCAATATTGGGTTAAAAAAATTAAAAATAATGTTTTAAAATAAATTATTTGCCTCAAACATATATTTAGTTGAAAAACACTCTTATAATAGGATAAAGGAAAGTGTTAGAGATACTTTAAAGCTTTAGCCCAGTTTTACCTCATTTATTGAGGTAGAAAAACATTACCATGGGTACTATTCATAATGAACAACAATTAAGTTGAGCCTATTATATTTTATTGATAATGAATATTCAAATATAGAATAAATTTTACAAGAGTAAATTTTTATAATTGGAATAAATTCATTTTAATATAAATTCATAAAATTAAATAAAAAATAGTTAAAAAAACGTTTTTAATCCCAAAAATAAAATTATACCAAAATAAACTATAAAGATTATTACTATGTGTTTCAACCCAAAGATGCTAATAAAATGGGATGATAGTTTATAACTCAATCATTTTTTTCACTGAAGTCTTTTCATGTCGGTTTTACTATTTTTATTTCACCTGATGGTTTTGATCCAAGGTCAGGAGTGAAATGGTCCGATGGGGACTGGGAAGTATTTCCCTTTTATATTGTGAAGGAGGTCCCATAGTCGAGTTTCTTACATCGAGTTTCCATTTTTTTTCACCTAAAATCATTTTTTCGGCTTGAATGGTTGATTCTAGGGGGTTGAATAGTGTGCAATCAATGACGTTGGAAACAGGGTCTTTAGACAGTCTTCAACAGGTTTTGTTCATGGAGCTAGAAATGTCCAAAAACTGTTATATCTATGATTGATTCATGGACTAACTCTTCAAATGCCAACAATCATTGGGTAACTTGGACAATGAAACTTAAGAACTCACATTGGTCGAGAGAATGGGAAATCAGGCTCATCACACCCTTATGAGGGGAACTATTTCCTATTTTGGGGATATCTTATTGATTTAAGTAATGATCATATATTCAAAAATCCTTGGTTCATTTCCAATCATGTGCTTGTGTATTACCCTTAGATAGTTTTTAATCATGACTACACATAGTTCAGAATCATCTGTATGTATATGAGATTCTCCATTGATGGAGGAATCTATATGTATCCAAGGTTCTCTATTGATGTTACCCTTTTATGGATAGATTAGGGATTATTTGGTCCTTCACTAAGACAATGATGGTTTTAAGACACATGGGATGGTGATATAGAGTATATAATCATCTAAGGGGGAGGGGAGTTATTGTGATGTCGGGATCGAATCCATGACATGGGTTTCCTACATATCCTCATGAGAGTAATTAGAACCCATGTAGTTGTGTCACCTTACTAGACACATCACCTTTTAATGTCCTGTGATAAGGACTCGACTGTTCATTTTAACATCATACAATAAGGGCACTCAGGTGAGAGAGTTCCGGGTTAAGGATGGTGTGGGACTTACACTAAGGCAACCCAAGATACCCAAAAGAGATATGGTCCTTGGAAAAATATGACCCTACTAGGGATATGGCCTATAGAAAATTCGGTTGGATTTTATTGTCAGATTTGGACCTCTAATAGGCTTCCTATGTATCCCAGTTAGTTGGGAATCAAATCCCTCATAGTTATATTTTACTAAGACTTACACCTTAGATGAGGCCCATCAAAGAGGGTATGATTGGGGCATACGTGTAGAAAATTTCCATTTAAAGGGATTTTATTGGGTCTTATACTGAATAGGAGGCCCATTTGAATTTAAGTTGTGGTTTAAATCTATAGAGAAGGAGAATGTGGTTTCTTTAGGGATCGTGCTAATTTCATGATCATCACTCATCTCTAAGACCATGTGATTCATGCTCGGTTTGAGAAATAATAGGAGGTAGTAGATCTGATGACCACACATCCTGATTCATCCACTAATGGATGGAACTGAAGCCCAAAGGGAGGGGGGGGGGGAGATTTGAGGGATCCCATTTCCTCTCTTGATTTGATATCCGAGAAAATCATCTTTGGGGATCTATCCGGATACATATCAGGCTAAGGTGAATAGGGGAAAAAATTTTCCATCCCCTATAATAAAGGCTAGGGGATTACCTTAGGAGGAGTTCTGTGAAATTGATTTTGGAAGAGGAGAGAGTATTCAAAACTAGACCCCCTAAAAGGGAAAGTCCAATGATTCCTATTAATACCTAGAACAATAAGGTTCATATGGGTATCCTGAGGTTAGAACCTACATTACCATGGGAACATAACCCTGGGGGAATTCCTAGGGTCTTCTTCTCAGTGAATATTACCCACGTGACTCCACTTACCATGGGTATGAAAACTCAAAAGGGCATGATGATGTTCCCATGGTTTTACCATAAATGTCCAGTGGATTTGGAATAGGCCTTGGCCTAATTCCATAGGAATGGTTCATGGAAGGGCCATCATAAGAACTGATGATATGATGTAAGGAAGTTATTGGAGCCTGATAGTGGAATGCCTTGGGATACCCCATGCCGTGTAACATGTTCTTACACGGGATGGGATTCCTTATGTGTATCATGGTGATTTGCATGCAAGGGGGATGTATGCATACCATTTTGGTATGCGTAATAGAGTTCAGTATATATAACACTTTTCTATGTGGGTTCAGGTTCCATCTGCGTAACATTATGCTTTGTAGGATAGAGGTCCTCCCGTATAGTTATTTTCTATTCAAGGTAGGTTTTCACCTGCATCGGTTTCTTCTATGCAGGTTGCATGGTTGTGAAGGGGCCATTGGTTATGTGATTCACGGTAATTATTCCCCCAAAGTATGTTGAGATCTTAAACTTCCAATTGATTTATTTTATTGTACTTAATGTTATGCGATGGGTTTGAACTATGATAAATCATCGAAGGTGTTAATCTTTTTTGGGGATATCGATATCATGATAGATCTATATGTCTATTGATATATTGATTCCTTGATACTCTATTCAGTTACCCTCAGGTTCTACTTATAGAGAAGTAGAAGAAAATGATACTGACATGGATGGTCAACTGTGATGAGGCCACGATCCCTCTTTTATGGAATCCCATGAAAGATACCCATACCATTGAGAACTTAGTTAGTGGGGGCATGGGGTTATCATTTTCGGGGAAAAAATTACCACCTTTGTCCCATTAATGACTTCATTTCATTTACAAGTAGCCGATGATACCAAATTTTCTGCAAACTATTTTTGTTCACATGATATTTTCTTTTGCAAGGTGGAAGTCTCCACCTTCTTCCCGCATACATTTTAGTGTCATTTATGGAAGCTGGTGTTGTAGTCTCCATCCCATGAACTATTTAGTTCACGGGTGCCTCGAATGTCAGATCACTATGAGGAGCAGTGATATATGAAGGGTTTACACTTCATGACATCCTTTCTTCCGTCTCCATTTTTTCTCTAAATTTTTTTCTTCAATCTTCCTCAACATTTTATTTCTATCCTTTACCGAGTTTGATGGAATTTTATTCATCTTGAATGCATAATTTTCAGTACCCAACACTATGTAATTAATTTTATTATTTATAAATAAAGTCTAATTATGTTATTTTATAATCAAATGAAAAGTATAATGGGACTTTTCAATGAAAATAAATGAAATTTTTTAAAAAATTAATATTTTCACTATTCATTAAAAAATTAATCTTTTCTAAAAATAAAAAAGTTTCATCCTATGAAACTTTTGATACAATGATTTTAAAAATTATTCCTTTATTATCAAATAATTTTTTTAAAAGTTTCAGAAATTAATTATAATATTCACTCACGGTAATAAATAGAAATAATTTATGATGACAATGTATTTTTTGAAGCATAAAATGACTACTAAAAATAGGGTACTTATTTATTATGAATTAATCAATGAATTTACATTATATAAAACCTTTACAGATATTTTTCATAATGTTGTTATTCCTATTCATATCTCTCATTTTAATGGCGTGGTTATTATAGGGACCTCCCTTTCCATACATTAACATTACATCACTTTTGTGGAATACTTAATACATTAAACAAACAAACGCCCAAAGACCATATTAGTTTAGTGCCTTTGGAAACATGGAAATATAAACACTAGTACATGAGAGAGCTATATCATATCCCACTAGGTTCTACAAGACTAGAACCCCTCTTAGACATATCATACAAGAAATATATCTTCATAACCTGGGGAAGGAAACATAAAAGGGGTGAGATCAGATGCTTAGTAAGGGAAAACAAGGCAGACATGTAAGCATAATAATGAGCTTAAGGGTATGATAACATGATCATGAATATATAAGATCATACCATGCATACCAAATATTATAAACATGAATCGTGGTATAAATCTAGATAGTTTATAAGATATGAATCATAAGTAAATAAAGATCATAAGCCATGAAAACATAACACAGGAATAAAACATGGAATTTTGGCAGACCCATAAGCATACATAATTATTTCTATAGTAGTCAAGGAATTTATTCTAAGACCATATTAGTAGATAAAGTCCTTTATAGAACCAGGTTCACAACCCATTCTAGCCTTGTATTACTAAACCAAGATCACTCCTCGTTCCATCCCTATAATTCTGAATCGAGTTAATTTCTTGTAATATCCATGTCTATATCATGAGATATAAATCTTTACCCAATGCATTGGAGATTGATATAGCTCCCACCCATATCATAATAAAACATACATACATGTTCCACAAAATCATAAACAATCATATCATAACCCATGAAATGAATTGGGTATCATAAATATGTAATCATATCATAACCTAGGGAAAAAGATACAGGTTTCATAATCATTTCATCAAATGAATAATCTATTAATGAGAAACAGATTTCATAAACATATAACCTATGAAAGAGAAATGAGTTTCATAAATACCATGACATTAAGCATAACCATTCATAGAAAGAATATGAATGGAACCATTATAACATTTCCTAGAAAGGCATGAGTTACATAAATAGATGTAATCTTAGATGGAAAATAACATTGAGATATCTTTCAAAAAAATTCTTGATAAAAATATCCTTTCTTATTTTAAAAATTATTTTAATGAATAAAACCATTTAAAAATTATTTTATTATATAATACCTTGAAAATTTATGAAGAGAAATTGAAATAATTTTGAATAACGTTTTCCTTTAAAACTTATAGAATAATCTTCAAAACATTTTTAAAAAATTTATTTAACAAAACATTGAAGTTTTTAAATAAATATTGATTTTTTTTGAAAAACACTTCATTGAAAATAATTTTAAAACTTATAAAGAAATATTGAAAACAGTTTGAAAACCATTTCATTGAAAACAATTTGAAAACTTATAAATAAATCTATATTTTTTTGAAAAACATTTATTTGAAAGTAACTTTGAAAAATTATAAAGAAAGCTTGAAAATTATTTGAAAACATGTTAACTTGAAAATTTATGAAAGAATCTTGAAAATGTTTTTGAAAACAATTTTCATTGAAAACTTATAAAAGATGTTTGATAAGCTTTTGAAAAAACATTTTCCTTGAAAAATTATAAAACATGATTAAAAAAATTTTAAAATAAATTTATTTGATTTTATTTGAAACTTTATAAATAATTCATGAGAACTTTTTGAAAACCTTTTTTGAAAACATGGTTTTGAAAGAAATGAGATTTCCAACCAAAGATAGGGTAAAGTTGGGATTTATCAAAAACAAATTCTTAACTATACTATGTACCAAAGAGTGAAAAAAATGGTACCAATACATGAATATATTATTAATAATCATAGGATAATAAAATTAATTAGTTGTCTTGGGATATGGATCATAATATTTCATCAAAGTAATCTTAAACATAAATAAACTTGAGAAGCGAGGAAATTGTTTCAATAAACTCTTATAACATGGTAACATGGGATAATATTATAAATGTTATAAAAGGAAATTACATGAAGATTAAAATATCATGAAAATAATGAGATTCGTGATATAACATGTGAAATAGAAGTATATACAACTCTAAAATAATTTTTGTTCATAACAAAACATGAATATCAAAGAAGGAAAATTGAGACAAAACTATTTTACTGATTTGGTACCTTTTGAAACTTAAACACCATGAAATAAATATCATAGAATGGATATGTAAATTTCCATAAATTTAATTATAAGAATCATTGAATACATACATGTTCAGTATACACACCACACAAAAGTATTGGGTGGTGAATAAAGCATGTATCTCATGTAAATAAGTGAGATAAATTCCCCTTACCTTGTGCCTTGAATCTCATCATACTCATTAAAAGCACCTATAAAATAAATATAAATTTATTATACATCTTTTATAAAACCATATTATTATATATAATACCATATATTTTTTTATTATGACCTTATATTACCCCTTGTTAATAATCCGATGTTAAGGTTTCACTTTGGGTAATATCCGATTTGTTCTTCACAAGTGTCTTAATTTGTTATATCTTCAGTCTTTATACTTATATCATGATTTACAGTATGTAAATAATTATATAAATATATTTTATATTAATTATATTTTTATTATAATAATTTATAAAATATAAAATTATGAAATGAAATACGCCGTTCATGGAGACGGTAAGCCATACGTACACATAAATGTTGTTTCCACATTTATTATCATATTGAAAGAAAGAAGGTAAATGAAATATGTATATATATATATATAATTATTACCTTATAATTATTATATCATATATATCATGTAATTTCACTAAACCCATCCTTAATACCTTCCATGTTGTGTGTGAATGAATCACACCGCTTTGAGGGGTTACAGTCCACACTTCCTCAAACAAAATTATTGTATTTACACCAATTGGAGATTATAAATGTCTGTGTTATAAAAAAATTAAATAAGATTAAATACATAATTAATATAATATATAACATATATAAATAAAGTTTCCATCATAATTTCCACTATGAGAGGAGGTAATGAAAAATGAATAATCATCATTTTGTGAGGCTGTAGTTCACCGTACACATAAACAATATGTTCGTTACCCATTATATGGAGGTGTGTGTAAGTGTAGGTTAAAGAATTAGAATAAATTAATACTACTATATTTAGGATACTAGTTTTTTCATAAAATCATGGAATAAGGGGAGTGGAAGGGATGGATAAATAAAATAAAAGAAAAGAGTTTGAGAGAAGACGTTACCTATTAATCAGGTAACTCCTTTTGGTTTGTGAAAAAATAATTCCTTGGGTTTATTTATGTTATTGGGGAGGATTATATGAGTATTGGAGGTATGTTTAGATACTATTTGGGTAGATTTTGGATGATCCATTGTGGATTTAGAGGTGCGAGGAAGGGGTAGAGTGCTTGCCTTTTTATAGTGGAGGGGGAGTGGTTCTCTTGTAAATACCAAAAGGTATTCAATAATGGGAGGTCTCATTTTCCAAATTTTCATCCAAAATGGAAAAATAATGGATTAATGTAAAATTATGGTCTAAAAAATCTACACTAAAAAAATATGTGCATTTTAATAATTTGGTTTCTTAACTTCTAATATTCACTAATTTTATCATTTTGGTTTTTATTAAAGCATATAGTTTTATAAACTATATAATTTAACCATTAAGAATAAAGTAAAGTGATATTTATTAGAAAATATATTCACAAAATTATTAATATGATTTATAATTTATAAAATAAAAATATCAAATGTTTTGGAAATTAATTTTAAAAAAACTCATGTGATGCGGAGAAACACTGCTTAAACCCAGACCGTGCTAAAAAATATTTTTACAATCTATGGGTTAATATGTTAGTTATAAAAGATAAATTAGTCTATTTATAGTAAATATTTAATATTTATTAAAACTTAAAATTAAATTTTAATAATATAGGTTTTTTATTAATTTTAAATCATTTAGTAAAATATCACTTATTGTAAAATAACATTAATGTCACTTTTGACATTGTTTATTTTATTTTAAATTTAAAATATCAAAACAATATTGGAATAAAAATATATGAATTTTAAAGCTATGAAACATGATATATTCATCTAAAAAAATAATTATATATAATAATTTAAATAATTTACTTCAATTTTAACATTTATAGTATCATTTATTTTAGTTAATTATTAACTAAATAATAACCATGTAATAGTTTTGTAAGTATTTTAAGTAACTAAATCATTTCTAAAAATTATTGATCAATTATTATGATATAAATTACCCATTTAAATTTTAAAATTACATTTATAACCTAAAATATGACGTTTTTTACATATATCAAATTTTTATAAATTTTAAGGGTAAGAAAAGTTCCCTTTTTTTCATTTTCCTTACTTAAACTTTTATGTAGGGAAATTCCTTTTAATAATATCACAATAACCAATAAAATTAGAACCAAGAGATTATATGGTATAATTATTGGTAGAAAATATTCTTTGAACAAATTTTGAGTTCATTTTGGTTCTTATGGTTAAGGTTTATTTCTTAATTAAGCTTAATCTTACCTTAATCCCTGTGATTAATTTTAATCACTTTAACTAATCTTTTTGGTCAAAAAATAAGTTGATATTATTAGATAAAAAATATTATATTGATTAAAACCATTTATTTTAGTTTTTCAAAATTCAAATAATAAAAGTGGAAAAAGTAATTTTAATGTTAATCCCACAGACGTGGGGAGAAAGCGAGTTTTTAAAGTAAAACATTCAAAAGTTCAATAAGTGTTTATATCTAATTACAAAATAAAAATGATTAAAATGACCTAAATTGGATTTATATATTTATAATTGATCTATTGTGACTTTAGAAACCAATTTAAAATATAATTTAACAATAATAATTATTTAAATGAAGAGGTAGTTTTCAACTAGAACACAGTATTTTCTACTATTCATCAAAAAATGAAGTTTCTTAGAAAAATTTCAAAAATTCACCCTAATCTAATTTTGATATTAATAATTCAAAAATAAAGTTTATTTTGGAAATTAAAATATATAAAATTTTCCAAATTTATTTTTAAAATAGGTGTTCTATTAAAAGGCGGTAAAAACTCAATCTTGCATGTAACTTAAGATAACCTCAGTGTTTCGTGTAGAAAAATCTAAAATTTATGTTATCTTTAGTACACAATTAACTTTATGTTTCATATAATGAAAGTTATAAATACTGATTTAGTATAAAATAAACTGTTTTTCTATGTTTCGTGAAATGAAAAATATCAAAAGGATTAGATTAATTTGAAAAAAATAATTCAAAAAATCTCGGGGTGTTACATTCTACCCCCTTAAAATGAATTTCAACCTTAAAATTAATCTAGGCTATTAAAGATTTACTAATTTATAATTTAATTCATAGAATACCACATCATAGAAATTAATATTAAAACATCCCTTAAAAAGGGAATGTTGAAACCATAACGGTTACCCAAAGTAATATATAACTAGGTTTCCTCATATGGGAACATTGGTGGGAAGTAAAAACATGTACATGGAAGAAAAATATATATATCAAGTTCTAATGTATAGTGATAGAGAAAAAGGTCAGGAGAAGGTTAAAAATCAGAAATATATAAATCCACAATGAACTAAGGGACCATATGATTTAACAAAAACAGAGGTAGTAGGATAACATTTTTGGTTTCAAGATCATTTTTCCTAAAGTTAAATAATTTTCATGAAAATATATTCTTTAATGATTTCAAGAAAACCTTACCCTTTATTGTTCCTTGATCCACTTCACCTCTTTCTCCAAAATGAAGGTGAATTTTTCATTCCTGAATCAGTAATAGATCATGAGATCCATCATATTCTATCCAACCTGTCATTAGTTATCACCAACAACACATTTTTATAACAAGTGATCCAATATGAATAAATCTTCATGTGGCAAGATAATACTTTATTCTCAAAAAATTCATCAAAATTTTAACTTAACCCTTCCATAAATTGTTAACCTCATAACCCTTCCAAAAGTTTAAAATTCAAAGTTTTAAAAATAAAGTTATGAAGTAAACTTAACATTGATTCTCATATATCACAAAGTACCACTTTATTTCAACAATCCAAACATGCGAATACCCTCATATTATATTCCCTTAATTAACATATATACTTTTTAAAAAAAATGTATGATTCCTTATTCTAATGATTACTGGATATATTCTTTAAATCCAACAAGTTGTAAACTTCATCCTTAATGACATAGAACACTTTGTCAATAATCAGTTCTAGGGTAACCCGTACCATCAAATTTACTTATTCTTTATCATATCATTATGCAAACATCATTATCTCAACATCAGGCATTAATTAAGGGTTACCCTCACTTAATCAAAATATTACCTTTCCATGAAATCAAATTTTTATATCTTTATCACTATTCAACATGTACTTTTCAATACTCAATGAAAAATTATACTGAAAATACTTTTATATTTTAGGATTAATATAACAAAATCTTTGAATTCCAAAACATGAATACTTCATTAATCTAATCTTATTCTTAAACCATTACTTAGGCTTCCTCAAATTTTTCCTTAATACCTCTTTCCTATAATATGACATATGAATCATTCTTAAGTTACCTCAACCTCAATATAATCATGCTTATTATGTTTAATGTAAAGAATACTGGAAGAACACCACATATCTTTCACATGTTGTTTGCAATATCATTATCTTTAGAAGTATAACCAATACTCATACCACATTCCTGATTCTATTTATGAGATTTTTACTTGGTAAATCGATTCTAATAATTCCCATACTTTCCACATCTAAAAAAATAAAATTTAACCATGTTCCTCCTAGTTATCTCCATTGAATAAAACCTGAAGTCATATTGTGAGAAACATTTATCATATTGGGATAACATATAATCATGAAATTTACTTATAGGGTTCCTAAATCATGGATCATACTTATTTAACCTATGAAACATTAGTTTTATCCTAGTTTATTCATAGCCATCCTTTATTTAAACCCTTCATGATGGTTCGTAAAGAGTTTTTTTAATTCCTAAAGCATATCCCATGGGAGTGTCAAACCATGTGTGCAGTAAGGCCCATTTTCGTGTACCACATTACCCCAAGTGAGGCTTGAAACATCTTGTCAGAGTTTTTAACCCTATGTACATCTTTTCAAGAGCCACATCCACTTGTAGTATACAGACAATGATGTATTTCAAAGGAACCAATCACTATATCCTTTACCAAAATTATAGTACATTTTCCTAAATGTTAATTCATCCTTATACATATCCTTAGATACATCTCTTGAAACATCCTTATAAGTATACCCAAGTATCTTATTAAATCTCTCTCATTCTAGTTTCAAAAGGTTAACTAAACCTTCACTATGATACCAACTATAGCTACCCTCACTTTTCATACCTTAACATTACATCACTTTTTTGGAATAATAAATACATTAAACAAACAAATTACCAAAGACCATATTAGTTAAATTCCTTTGGAAACATGGAAATGTAAAAACTAGTACATGAGTAAGCTACATTATCTCTCACCATGTTCTCCAAGAATATAACCCCTATTAGACATATCATATAAGAAATATATCTTTATAACATGGGTAAGGGAACATAAAAAGGGGAGAGATTATATTCTCAGTAAGGGTAAACAAGGGATACATGTAAGCATAATCATGAGCATAAGGGTATGAGATCATGATCATGAAAATATAGGATCATACCCTACATATCAAAGATCATAAAAATGAATCATGGAATAAAGAATGGTATTTCATAAGACATTAATCTTAAGGAAATATAGAACATAAGACATGAAAGTATAACATAGGAATAAAACAAGGAATTGTGGAAGACACATAAGCATACCTAATTATTTCCATATTAGTCAAGGAATTTTTTATAAGGCCATATTAGTGGAAAAATTCATTTATTGAACCGAGTTCACACCCTGCTCCAACCCTGTATTAATTAATCGAGTTCACTCCTCATTCCAGCCTTGCAATACTTAACTGAGTTCATCTCTCATTCTAGCCCTGTAATACTAAACCAAGTTCATTTTTAGTTCTATCCATGTCTATCTCATGAGATATAAATCTTTATCCAATGCATTGAAGGGAGATATGTGTCCCACCTATCTCATAATGAAATAATACATACATGTACCACAAAATCATAAAAAATCATATCATAACCTGTGAAATGAAATAGATATAATAAATATGTAATCATATCATAACCTATATAAAAATACATAGGTTTCATAATCATTTCATCAAAAGATTAACCCATGAATTAGAAATTAGTTTCATAAACATATAACCCGTGAAAGAGAAATGGGTTTCATAAAGACCAGGACATTAAGAATAACCATTCAAAGAAAGTATATGAATGGAGCCTTTAGATAATTTCCTATAAATTCATGAGTTACATCAACCTATGTCATCTTAAATATAAAATAATTTTGAAATATATTTCAAAAAAAAATTCTTGATTAAAATATCCTTTCTTTTTTGAATAAATATTTTTAATTTATACAACCATTTAAAAATAATTTTCTTATAAAATACCTTGAAAACATATAAAGAGGACTTGAAATCATTTTGAAAACCTTTTTCCTTAAAAACTTATATAATAATATTAAAAAAAATTTAAAAACATTTTTCTTTGAAAACAATTTTAAAACTTTAAAAGAAAGATTGAATAGATTTTGAAAACCACCTCATTGAAAATAATTTGAAAACTTATAAAGAAATATTGAAAATGTTCTGAAATAAATTTCATTAAATATAATTTTAAAACTTATAAATAAATCATGATTTTTTTGAAAAAAAATTCTTTGAAAGTAACTTTTAAAACTTATAAAGAAATATTTAAAATCTTTTTAAAATATTTTTCTTGAAAACTTATGAAAGAAACTTGAAAACGTTTTTTAAAACCATTTTACATGAAAACTTATAAAAGAATTTTGAAATCCTTTTGAAAATCCTTTTCCTTGAAAAATTATAAAATAAGCATCAAAACATTTTAAAATATTTTTTGCTGAAAACAATTTTAAATTTTATAAATAATTCTTCAAAGCATTTTGAAAACATTTTTAGAAACATTGTTTTGAAAGAACATAGATCTCCATCTGAAGAGACAGTAAAGTCAGGATTTCTAAAAAAAGCTCTCTAAACTATACTATGTACCAAAGAGTGAAAAAATGGTGCCAATACATGAATATATTATGAATAACTATAGGATAATAAAATTCATGAATGGTTTTGAGATATGGATCGTAATATTTCATCAAATTAATCATAAATATAAACAATCCTGAAAAGCGATGAGACCGTTTCATAAACTCTTATAACTTGGTAACTTTGGATAATATTATCCTTTTAAGATAATAAAATTAAATGAAGCTTAAAATATCATGATAATAAGTATATTCATGATATAACATGTAAAATGGAAGTATATACACCTCAAATAGGTTTATAACAAAACATGAGTCTCAAAGAAGGAAAATTGAGACAATACTATTTTACCGATTTGGTAAATTTTGAAAATTAAAACCCATGAAATAAAAATAATACAATGGATATGTAAATACCCATAAATTTAAGTATAATATAATTTAACAAATCCATGGTTAGTATACACACCACACAAAAGGATTTGTCAGTGAATAAAGTATGTATCTCACAGAAATAAAATATGAGATGAAATCCCCTTACCACGTGTCCTGACTCTCATCGTACTCATTCAAACTACCTGTATTATAAATATAAATTTATTATAAATATTTTACAGAACAATATTGAAATATATAATATCATATATGGTTTTATTATGAACTTATATTACCCTCTTGTTAATAATCCGATGTTAAGGTTTCACTTAGGGTAATATTCGCTTTGTTCTTCACTTGTGTCTTAATTTGCTATATCATCAGTCCTTATACTTATAACATGATTTAATGAATGTAAATAATGATAAAAATATAATTTATATTCATTCTATTTATATTATAAAAATTTATAGAATATATAATTATGAAATACAACACACAATTCATGGAGACGGTAAGCCATACGTACACATGAACGTTGTTTCTGTCTTTATTATCTTATTGAAAAAAGAAGGTAAATGAAATCATTATATATATATATATAATTATTAAAGTATCATTATTATATCATATATATAATATAATTTCACCAAACCCTTCCTTAATACATTTCGTGTAGTGTGTGAACGAATCACATTGCTTTGAGGGGGTGGTAGTCCATACTTCCTCAAACGAAATTATTGTATTTACACCAAATGGAGATTATAAAGATATATGTTTGAAAAGTATTAAATAATATTAAATAAATAATAAATATAATATATAACATATAAAAACAATTTTCTATCATAATTTCCACCATGATATGCGGTATGAAAAAAATGAACAGTCATTGTTTTGTGAGGCGGCAGTTTGCTGTACATATAAACAGTATGTTCGTTTCCCATTAGGTGGAGGTGTGTGTAAGTGTATATAAAACAATTATCATAAAAAATACTAGTATATTTATTATATTGGTTTTTTATAAAATCATGGAATAATGAGAGTTAAGGGGGTGGAGAAATAAAATAAAAGAAATGAGCTTTGGAGGAGGCGTTACCTCTTAATTAGGTAACTCCATTTGGTTTGTGCCAAAATGCTTCCTTAGGTTTCTTTATTTCCAATGATAGTATTATATGAGGATGGGTGGGATTTTGGGAGACTATTTTGTTATATTTTTGATGGCCCAATTTGGATTTAGAAGTGTGAGGAGGGGGTAGAGTGATTGCCTTTTTATAGTAGAGGGGGAGTTGTACACTTGTAAATACTAAAAGGTATTCAATAATGGGAGGTATAATTTACCCAATGTGCCTAAAAAATGAGAAAATAATGTATTAATGTGAAATTATGGTAAAAAAACCCACACCACATGAAAATATTTTCATTTTAATAATTTGGTTCCTTAAATTCTAAGATTCCCCAATTTTATCATTTTGGTTTTTATTGAAGATTCTAGTTTTATAACCTAATTAATTTAAAAATTAAGACAAAAGTAAAGTTTTATTTATTATAAAATATATACCCACTGAATTATCAATATTATTTATATTTTATAAAATAAAAATCTCAATTGTTTTGTAAACTAATTTTAAAACAAACGCATGTGATGCACAAAAACTCTGCTTAAACCCATACCATGCTAAAAAAATGTTTTTACAATCTATGGATCAATTTGTGAATTATAAGAGATAAATTGGCCCTTAATAGACCATATTTAATATTTAATAAATCATAAAGGACAATTTTCAGAATATATGTTATTTATTAATTTTAAATCATTTAGTAAAATATAATTTATTGTAAAATAACATTAATGTCACTTTTGACATTATTTATTTAATTTTAATTTTAAAATATCAAAACACTATTGGAAATAAAATATATTGAGTTTATATCTATTTAAAATTATATATTCATCTAAAAAAATAATTATATACAATAATTCAAACAATTTACTTCACTTTTAACATTTATAGTATCATTTATTTTAGTGAACTATTAACTAAATAATAACCATGTTGGAGTTTCGTAAGCATTTTAAGTAACTAAAACATATCTAAAAATTATTTATAAATTATTATGATAAAAATATACCATTTATATTTCAAAATTATATGTATAATTGAAAATATGATGTTTTTTACATATCTCAAAGTTTTATAAATTTTAAAGGTAAGGAAAGTTCCCCTTTTGTCTTTTTCCTTACTTAAACTTTCATATAAGAAAATTTCATATAATAAATTCATAGTAACCCATAATATTTTAAAAAATATAGGATATTGTAGAATTATTGATAGAAATTATTCTTTGGAAATGTTTCTAGTTCATTTTGGTCCTTATTGTTAAGGTTTAGTCCTTAATTAATCTTAATCTTACCTTAATCGCTGTGATTAATTTTAATCACTTTCAATAATATTTTTGGTAAAAAATTTATTTGATATTATTAGACCAAAAATATTATACTTATTACAATTGTGTATGTCCATTTTTCAAAATTAAAATCGCATAAGTGGGAAAATTAACTTTAACGCTAATCCCCCAGACGTAGCGAGAAAGCGAGTTTTTAAAGTAAAATGTTCAAAAGTTCAATAAGTTTTTATATCTAATTCCAAAATAAAAATTATTAAAATGACATAAATTGGATTAATATTTTTATAATTGATCAATTTTGACTTTATAAACCAATTTAAAATATAATTTATCAATAATTATTATTTTAAAAAGAGGGGATTTTTAACTTAAATACAACATTTTTCACTATTCATCAAAAAATGAAGTTTCTAATAAAAATACAAAAAATACAACATAATATAATTTTGATATTACTAATTAAAAAATGATGTTTATTTTGAAAAATAAAATATGTAAAATTTTTAAAATTATTTTTAAAGTAGGTACACCATTAAAAGGCTATAAAAACTCCATCTTCCATGTAATGTAAGCTAAACTCAGTGTTCTGTATAAAGAAAGATAATATTTATGCAGTATTTAGCACATGATTAACTTGTTGTTTAATATAAAAAATCTATACATAGTGATTTAATATAAAATAAACTTTTTTTATTGTTGCGTGAAATGAAAAATGTCAAAAAGATTAAATTAATTCGAAAAAAACAGTTCACAAAATCTCTAGGTGTTACAGTTATACTAGTCAAATTTAAATAATAATATTTTTATAGTATATCATAATCTGCATAAATCATGGTGTTGTGTGATAAGTAAGTTATTGAGTGATTTAAATTCATTAGAGAGAAATATATCATAAAACATTAGGGTGTTACATTCAATCCACCTTAAATAAATTTCACCCTTGTATTTTTTTCTGAGAAATTAGGGGATCAATATTTTAAAATACCTTTTTTTAAAACTCACATAATAAAAAGGAATAATAAGACTTCCTTTGAAAAGGGGAATTGATAAATATAAAAATTATCTAAAATAACACATAATCAGGTTCTTAGAGAAAGAAAAAATTAGGGTTAATTGAAAATATAGATTAGGAGGAGAAGCATAATGTAAAAATATAATAGAGAACTTGGTCATGAGAAAGTTAATAACCACAAGAACATAAATAAAATAGGGGTAAATAATTTTATTAATTAACCAAAAATTAAGTTAAAGGAGATTTTTTTACTTAAAGATCAATTTACTAGAATTTAGGGATGATTTTACTATCAAGACAGAGGACATAAGAAAATATACTTACATGATTTAATTCCATTTCATAAGTACAATTTTTTAATTTGGTTATTCTTAAATCAATTTATAGTTGTTTCTTATCACCTACTCTAAGAAATGAGTTTTTAATATGAACTTTACATGCATGAATCACTAAAATTAACTATTAAAAAATTACACCAGTTATTCCTCCAATATTTAGACATTAACCACTACTAAAATGGATAGTACAAGATAATATTCAATATGAAAAAACCTTTATTCATTAATCTACAATATATCAATAATAACACCAAAATTTCAACATAAATCAGTCCATAAATAGATAACCTTAAAAATATTCAAAAAATTTCTAACCAAGATTGATACGTAAAGATTAGAATTATTTGATCTCATATCCTTCCATGATAAACTTAACAATTATCATTAAACAATTCCAATCAATCATAAAGTCTCATACCAAAATTTATATTCCTTGATCATATATTCTCCAAAATATACTAATAATTTCCCAAAATTAAGTCACAATAAAATCATATATTCTTACCTAAAGATAATTCACCCTTTAATCCTTAAATAAACTCTCATATTATCCAAAAACTATTTCCATTGGATGTTTTAGTTCATCCTTGCACTGATATATGATCATAGGTTGATTTAAAAAAGCTAATGTGATTTATTCATTTTAGATATTTATATGGAATATATGTAGAGAGAGATAATCAATGATCAAAATCACATCAAATATCACTAAAAGATAAATAATATGATTTTCAAAGGGTATATTTAGACAAACTTCAACATGGAATCCCTAATTCTGAAGTGTAGAATAAGTATACCCTAATTATCATTATTCTATTTAGCTATTGTTATTTCATAAGAAATCTATTTTTTATTTTGAATTCAAAGGATGTTGAGGTATATTATACTCATTATCCCTTGGATTAGGGAATTGAATCATATAATTCCTAAACTCCTTACATCTAATGTACTGAAGTATGGGTGGTGTATTTGGTTGAGATTTTTCTCCATTTGTTTCATTGGTTAACATATTCACATCAATTTGATATTATTTTTCTCAATGGTTAGGCTTACTACACTTGGAACATATTTTTGTTCCTTTCAAGAAATCACATGAGTGATCCTTCCCACATTTTTGGCATGTAAGAGGATAAAACTTCTTCTTACCACCATGTGAAATACTACTACAACTTCGATGAAACTCCATCTACATTTTCTATTAGAACCAAGGATATTCTTGATGAAAAATAGAGTATGGTTTTTGTTTATTTTAAATCCTCATTAGTTTGATAAAGGATTTTACAAGAAAGGTGGTCTTGCATTTGAGGCTGAAAGAAATATTGAAGGTTGCACAATTTCCCAGTATTTTTCAAATTTTTGGGCCTCAAAACAGGGAGTTTGTTTTAGAAAAAAGGAAGGATTTCTGCATATGAGTAAATGATATCCAGAATGGAAAAGGGAATCAATAAAGGAAGGGAACTACAAAGCATGGGACATGAAATGTGTGACATGTACCGGGAGTGGTTTGAAGATGATGAAGAGAATTATGTGGACCAGATGAAAATGGTTAACGGAACAGAAAATATTCCATGGTGAAGGTTTGTGGTTCACATAGAGGTTTTTAGTTTTCAAAAGGTGAATAGTTTGTGGGATGAAATGTCGTTCATGAAAATGATTCAAAGATCAGTTCATGGAAGAGGTTGGCCACTGTGAAGGGATGAGTGGTGTCATGTGTACCGTGTAGGGATATGGTTCATAGGAGATACATGATATATACAAAAGTAGGTTCCGTATAGAAGATTTCATAAATCCCATTTTAGAGGATTATAAAGATCTATTTTACCTATATATGGATCACTAATCCCTTTATTAAAAAAATTAGATTAAAAATTTGGGTTGAATTCAGTGAAGTCTAGAATGGTTCACGGGAAGAAAATCCCGTAAGAGAGAAGAGGTTCGTAAGGAGGATTCTATGAGAGGAGAAGTGGTTCAATGAGGAGAAATGGGAGAAATAGTTCACAGATAAATAATTCTGCTAAAGGAGGTAGTATGAGGGGAAGAGTTTGTATATAGAGGAAGAACTTGGTCTGTGGTTCTCTTGCAGTATGGGGAGAAAGTAAAGCGGTACACAGAGCAAGGAAGTATACAAAGGAAGGTGGTACGTGAGAGCGGAAGTGAAGTTAGTTCACGAATACAGTTTGAAAAGGTGATACAAGGATTTCATAGGTATTATACAGAGGTGGTTCATGGATCACTCCATTATGCGGAGTAAGAAGGCTAGTTCGTGGAGGAAAATTTCGTGGATGAACAATACATGAAAAAATAGATTTCATCTATAGGGGAAAACGAGACTTCAATAGATCATCTATATAAAGTTAAGGATGAATGATTTAATGTCAACCCATTGAAGCAACCTTCAAGCTGATAAACTGAGTTTTGATTCTTCCTAATGCAATGAGCAAGGGGGAGTCAATGAAAGTGATCCAAGGGATGCAATGTGTTATCTATAAAACCTTTTAATGGAAATGCGCTTGGTATAGAGTGACTGTGCTAAAATTTTGTACTCAAAAACTCATAAATGTTAGTGGACTTTGGTAAGTTTTACAACATATTGTCGTATTCTCCTTGGACGTATCCCTTAGTGGTGAACCAATTAAAATTTATGTGTCCTCAATTTGCATGTGATTGTTTGTTTTCTACACTTTCTCATCAGACATGTTTAACAGGTTCCTACCAATATGGGAAAAAGATCCATTAGTTTAAAAGAAAAATTTAACACCCTGATTCACCCCTCCCCTCTCAGGGTGTTCCAAGGTCCTTCATTTTCTTACAACCAAAATAATTAGAGTTTCAATCTTCTATTTCCACTTTTAGTGCACATTGAACAATTTATTTATAGCTTCCAAAGTCCCTTATGGATAATTTCTTTTGAAGAATTTGTTTTAAGCCATTAAATAATCAATCAATATATCCTTCTAGGTTTATGATAAAAAAGTGTACATTTAAATTATTGTATAATTTTATTCATAGGTACCAAGGAATTAATCAACCTTTTTTATTCAATTCTAGAAAGTTACTATCCATTTTTTTATAAATACTTTATTGAAATTACTTATTGAGGAATACCATCTTAAACACCTCCCATTATATGGACTTTATTTCTTTTTTATTTCATTGTTTTATTGATAAGATTTCACCATTGATCAGTTTCAACTTCCAAGAGATAGACTACTAAGACAAATTTCTCATGGTCCAAGAACTGACTAATAGAAAATATCATTTCCATTGCATTAATCAAATGTTTGGAAAATAGTGGATCAAAAGACCTATTAAAATATGAAAGATGTTGCCTCATAAAGGACCCGATAGAATTTTGTTACCTCCTTTACTCATTTGGAAGCTCAATATTATTCATATCTTGAGAAATTTTCATAATAATAGTAACATGATTTTTCATTCCATCTCCCATTGAATTTGGTTTCTCAGGAGGAAAATCATTACATTTTCTATCACATTCAACATTAACATGATTCCTCATGGTTACAACCACTGAATAAAGTCAAAAATCATGGTGTAAGAAACAATAATCATAGTTAGTAATAATGAAATATTGAGAAATCATTAATATGATATCTAAATCATGACACCATATTCTCAATCTATGACACCTTATGTTCAACCTAGGTTATTCATGGTCACCATCTTATCAAATACATCATAATGGTACATAAATAAAATGTGAGATAACCCAAGCATACCCCTCTGAAGTGTCTAGATAGGTGTGAAATATTAGGCCCACTCATTATGAAAATATAGCAATCAAGTCAATAACCAATCCTACACATTTAGAGTTATTACCCCTAGGTGAATATGTTCCACTACCACATCCCATTTCTAGTATCCAGACAAGGATGCATTTCATAGGAAAACCACACAATCTCTACTTTAGAAAATCTTTAGGATTTTATCCTATACATATAATTATCCAAAAGGTTATTACTAAATTTTTGTAACTATAATCTCCAAATATTAACTAAATATGGCTCTGATTCCAACTAAAGTTACTCAAAATTATGATATATAAATATTACATCATTTTAGATGAATATTCAATACAAAACATTATGATCCAAGATATAACCATAAATGTGTAGCGTCTTTAGAGACTAAATACATTATAATATTATTTCTCAAAATATCTTAAACATATCCCAAAAATATCTTCTCACATAGAACACTTATTAGACATACTCTACTTAAAACCTTTCTTTATAACCCAGGGCAAGGAAACATCAGGAAGGGGTGAACTCAGATACCCAATAAGTTTAAACATTGGAGATATCAATCAATGATCATAAGGGTATGAGAAAATAATAATAAACATAAGAAAGTTATATTTAATCAATTAAATTTATTTAATCACAAGTCATGCCATAATACTATGTCATAACAAAAGACAATATCTGTAAGAGTGCATAATCATTAAAAATAAATCATAATCCATGAGAGTATAACATAAACATAGGAATATAGAAAAAATATAATATTACAACATTGCGAGCATTTATAAATAGAAATATGTTCACTAATTAAGTTAAGTAAATGAAATCATGTCCCCATACAAACTTATGTACAATAAAATAGGCCCACACATAAACTTATGGACATCAAAACAGGTGCACACATAAAATTATGTACATGGAACCAGGTACACACATCTTTTTGTGAAAATGAAATCAATTTCATGCATAAAATAATTTTCTCATGAGTTATACATATTTACCTAATGCATTGGAGGGATATAATGGAACCAACCATAATATTATCATAATCCAATCATATATACACCATAAGATCATGATTTTTTTAATTAAATCATATCTTAACACATTGAAAAGAAAAAAAGTTTACATCAATATTTAATTATTATAACCATAAAACGTCATAATAAATAATAAGTATGGAATCATAGAATCATATATCTAGTTAAACATAAGTAACATTAATTGAAATTATCATATTCGAAACATTCCTTTAAAAGATCACTTGGGACATTTCTTGATGAAAATACCCTTTTTATTTTAAAATAACTTATGTAAAATCTAATTGTTTCCAAAATATAAAGGAAAAAATTTAATATGAAAATAAATATGAAAAATTATAAATAAAGATTCAAATATTTGTGTGTTCATGATGGCAGGAAATTCAATTCATTCTATGTATGATAACACAAAGATTAATTTCACATTTTCGGTAAAAGTAAAAAGTATCTCATTCAGAAAATGAAAAGAAAATTTATTTGAAACATTTTTATATAAATTAAAAAATGATTATAAATGAATTTAAAGAATCATATAATTATAGTATAAAAACTATTGAAAATATTTTAAAGAAAACATGTACATGGAAAACAATTATTGACCAATGGGGAAATTAAGTGTGATTTTCTTATAAAATATTTTACAATAATTTTAAGTACCAAATAGAAGAATATGGAACTATTACATGAAAATTTAATGAATAAATATAGGTTAATAAAATATAATTATTTCATTATATAGTAATAATATAATTTCCCACAATGGGAATTCAAACATAAAAAATCCTAATTAAAATGGGATTGAAACATAAATTCCTTACCTCAAGTCTTGTATTACTTCATACATGTTTGAAAATCATATATAATAAGTATATATTTATTATAAATATATTAAATAACTATAAAAATATATATCATAATATATATGATTTACTTATAACATCTTGTCACTCATTTATTAACAATTCTTTATTAAAATCACTATTTCGGGTGATAAGTGCATCATTTTTCGTGCATGTTTTGGTTTGGTAGTCCCGATCTTTGTAATTTTATCATTATTCAATAATACCCAAAATTTTAATCATATAATGAGTTTTCTTTTTAATAATTATATTCACTTTTATAAATATTCATAAAAAACAGTGATGAAAATTGAATTACGTCACTTTGTGGAGATGATAGTTTGTATGTAGGGACAAGTGATGTTTCTAATTTTTATTGGATGCAAAGAAAGAAAATTAAATAATAATTAATAATTACATATCTATAATAATATCATAAATATAATAAATATTCATTAAATATATAATTATAACCATTAATTTTAAATAGTGATGAAGAATGAAATACATTGCTTCATGAAGGTGGTAATCCAAACGTATGCACAAGTGATGTTTTCTTTTACCATAATATGGAAAAGAGGTGGATACTTATTGTTACATCATTATAAAGAATTATGTATATTAACTATAATGAATTAATAATTTTAGAATGTATACCATAGATATAGAGGAAGTATTAGAAGAAATAAAATTGAAAGTAATCAGTTAGGAGTTATACCTCTTTGTTGAGAACCCACTTCTGGATTACCTATTAAACCTTTAAAGAATAGTATTTTGGAAAGATAAAAATATCCATGATATGTATAAGGAATCTAAGAAGGTATTATGGAATTTATTGGATGAGATAAAAGTCTCATGAAGTGTGGATAAGTGAGGAGAGGTGGTATCCTTTTATAAGGGGGGTAAATGACACACTTGTAATTACATAAAATATTAAATAATATATATATATATATGTATGTATCTCAATTATGTAAAGTGGAACAAATAAACCAAATATTCTAAGAAAAGATGTTATAGGGTTTAAATAAACTCAGAAAATCACATTTAGACAAGTTTTGGACATATTCTAAGCCCTATCTCGTAGTTAAACCACTTTAAACCCATTTTACCTTAGTCTTGATAACTTTAATTTTTACCATGACAACATAATTATATTACCAAAAATAAATTGTGACATATAACCAAATGTTTTCATTCTGATTCTAAATTTGGAATCCGTTTTATCATATTCAATTTCTATAGGTGGAATAGATTACTTTTATTATATGAAAACAAAATGCGTGAAAAATATTTTATAATAAAATACCTGATTTAAGAGTAAAAAAAAATTAACCTTGAAATAAAGTAATATTTTTTTTGATTTTTTTTTAAATTAAAATAATAAAAAACTAAGTTTTTAATAATTTTGGATTAATCCAAAATCAAATGGAATCTTCCAGCCATTCCATTAAATACAAAGACCTATTAATAGTTTTTTAATTTGAATAAAATATAACTTATCTTAAGAAAATAAATATCGGGTTATAAATTTAAATATAGTGTTTTAAAATACATTATTTAACTATATAAACATATATTTAGTCAAAATAAACTCATAAAAAGTATAAATTCAAGTGTTAGTGTAACGACCCCAACCCCAGCTATCCAGAGCCAATACCGACTACCATTACATTAGTAAAAGATACAAAGAAATCACATTCCAAAAGACTAAACAGTTTAGTAGTCTTGGTAAAATAGATAAATATATGAGTCTTGTATTAAAAATGAACAAAAAAAATTGCAACATATTTTTTTTTTGATAATAACTTTAACCCGTCTAGTATATCATTGCATATCTTTCTTAGTATACTTTATGGAATCCTGTAGAAAGGAAACAAAACAAGGGTGGGATCAAATGCTCATTAAGGGTTAAGTAAAACATAATATCTCATGAATCAATTATGAATAAGAAATATAGAAAGGTAAATAAATTAACACAAAATCCATTTAATCAGTATATTGAAAATGAAATGAATCCACATATTTTGTCATAGTGAAAATCATCTAGATAATAATAACTGAATACTGAATTAAGGAAATGCTTAAATATTGGATTCCATGTTTATAGGTACATGGAACCTTTACCATCAAGATCCATTGTCAAGATAGTTTAAAACATATTGGGAGAAAATACATCTGGTTTGGCGAACTAATTCATCTCATGAGACTACTGATGTAGCAACCCAATGCCAATAACCTGAAGCTAGGGTCTACTACCATTTAAATGGAATGATTACAATGAATCAAATCTCAAAGGACCAATATGTTTAATAGTCTTATTAATATATATATATACATGAGTCTTGTTTTAAAATTGAATACACAAATTACAACAAATATTTTTTTTCATTTGAGGATAATAACTCTATTCCATCCAGCGTATCCTTGCATAAGTTTCTTAGTACACTTCAGGGAATCCAGGGGAAAGGAAACATAATAAGGGTGAGATAAAATGATCATTAAGGGTAAATACAGTGAAAGAAATAATAAATCAACAAGGATAATCAGTATGGAAGGGTAATAACTAAATAAATTCCAATAAATTGATAAAGAAGTATGTAAATAATATGGAAAGCTAAATAGCTGGAAACACATGCCATTAAAATAACTAGATAATGGAAAATAAATATGGGAAGATAAGAAACTTAAAACACATGACATTTAATCAATAAAATGAGAATTAAATGCATCCATATACTTTTTTATAGTAAAAATATCACAGTGAATAAAAATTGAACCAAAACGAAGGCAATTCTAAATTATTGGATGTTATGTCTGAGGTACATGAAAACCTATATCATCAATACCTTTCATAATAGGGTTTAAAACTATAGGTAGAAACCTATTTAATTTGTGAAACTATTTTTTCACATGAGAACCTTTCGATGCATTGAGGGGATATATAATGTTCAGGACCTACCCATTATTTCGAATATAAATCATTCCTCATATTGAACAATCGATTTAATTAATAAATAGTATGCCTTATTAAATATTCGTATTGAAAAAAGAATAAATATTCATCAATATTTACCTTGTTAATCATATAACTATCATAGTAAATAATATATGTGTAAATGGTACATGATTTAGGCAATAAATATATCCACGATAAATTATTTGGATAATTAGGGGGAATTCAATGTATAATGATCATAAGAAACTAAATATTTCAAGGGGACTAAAAAAGAAATCAAGGAAGTGAATTCCAATACTATACTTAGACAAATAAATTATAAACCATCTAGAGTAAGTATATGTATGTTTTCTATACAACATATCCCAAGTGGAGTAAAAATAAATGAATTTTTTTCATCAATGAATAGAAATACTATTAAAATATATTTTAAAAACTTTTGTGAGGAAAATATCCTTTTTATTTTGTTTTTTTGAAAATCCTTTTCTTTAAAAATAAATGTTGGAAAAAATTTCTTTTAAAAGTAACCCTTTAAACTTTCAAAACAAAAATTAAAAGAGATGATGGTGGATAAACCCATACATGTCGTACAAGGTAAAAATAACATTCCCTTTACATGTTAAAATGGTTAGAAAATGACTTGTTCAGAAAGTGACAAGAAGATTCCTTTAAAAAAATTTGTAAAATAAAAAAGGGTAAAAAATTATTTAATAAATATTTTTGGAAAGGTTAAAACATTTTTGAAAAAACTTTTAGAAAATAGTATTTTTATAAGAAAATAGATTCTTTAACTAAAGAAAGAAATGATGTCGAGTTTTCCTAAAAACGTATTCTAAAATATTTTGAGTACTAAAGAGTGAAAAAATGGTATTATTACTTGAAAAATGTCATAAATAACTAGATTATAATAAAATTAATGGGTTAATTATACAATTATTAAATAATTTACTCTAATGTAAATTCAAGTGTAAAAAATCCCTAACAAAATAAGATTGTGAAGAAAACCCTTAAAAAGTCCATAACATTGATATGAGAATCAGTCAATGAATATATTATGTGTGTAAAATGTAAATCCACATAAAAATTTGAAATAAAACATTAAAAGTAAAATTCATCACACACATAATATTATAATATTAATGACAATGAGGAAGTAATATAACCCAATAAAAAGAAATTTGGTTATGAAATTATTTTCCACTTGGTAAATTTTAACTCAAAACCCCTTAGAAGAAATATTTAATATTTAAAATCAAAATACCATGTATATAAAATAATTAATGATGTAATATATCAAAATGGGAATTAGATACACCAAAAAAAATAATTAAGTTGTGAATATGACAATTTATCTCAATGATGTAGAAAAGTGAGATGAAAATCCCTTAACTTGCATTTCCTTTCTAGTGAAAGTGCTTTAAATTACTATATAATGGTTTTAAACATTTTTATAACTTATTATATAACCATATTAATATTTATGATATCATATACTATCTTCTTATAATATCTTATTACTCATTTGTTTGTAATTTTGCATTATTTTCACTATTTCAGGTGTTAATTGAGTAGCTTCTCAAGTATGTTTTGGATTGTTACTTGTTGTTATTATCATGGTTTAATCATATCCAGAATTTAAATATAATATATATTTATTATATATTTTTTTATAATTATCCATAATATGTTTATTTAATAAATGGAATGCACCATTCATGGAGACGGTAGACAGTACGTACTCATGGATGCTACTTTCATTTATTTTTCATATTAAAAGAATGAAATTTAAATTATATATATGTATATTATAATTAATAATATCATATTTATTTCATATATGTCATATACTTATATTAAAACTATCCTTTATGCATTCCATTTATAGCATGAACAAATCACACCGTTTTGAGGAGGCGGTAGTCCACACTTCCACAATCGATGTTATCGTATTTACCCAAAATGGAAAGAATAAGGGTATATGTTATATAAAAATTAAATAATAATAAATATATTATAAATATATTATATATCATATATAAACATAATTTAAATCATAATTTTCAACCATAAGTGGTGGTAAAGGAAAAAAGAATGATATCGTTTTGTGAGGTGGTAGTTCGTCGAACACATGAACGAAGATTTTGATACCCATTAGATGGAAGTGTGTGTAATAATAGGTAAAAACCTTATAATAAAAACAGATAAGTATATTTAGGATACTGGTGTTATTATATAATCATGTAATAATAAGATTTTATGGTGTGGATAATGAAATTAAAGCAAAAGATCCTGATGAAGGGTGTTACCTCTTCTTTGGGAAACTCTTTTTGGATTCCTTGGACAGATTCCTTCCAAAAGGAAGTCTTATAGGATGAGTTGAGGGATTTTTAGGATCTATCTTGGATGATATTGTTTCAGAAAAAGTGGATTTATAGGTGTGAATAAGTGGGAGGGGTGAGTGCCTTTTTATAGTGGAGGAGTGGAATTCTTGTTAATTTTCGAAAAGTGAATCCCACCCCCATTTTTAATTTTAAAACTATATAAAATAATGAAAAAATTAGATCCAAGTGATTATAGGGTCTAAATATTTCAATACAATTTATTTTGGACAAGTTTATAGGTCTTTTGGCCCTTAAGTTTAAGGTTTAGTCTCTTGTTAAGCTAATATTTCTCCTAATTGTTGTAATTATTTTATATAACTTTCACTAAACTTTTTTGTCAAAAAATAATTTGAAACTATTATAAATTAGAAATTATTATTATTCCAAACATGTAATCCATTTTTTCCAAATTCCAATCATATATGTGACAAAAATTAATTTAAATTTAATCCTACAGATGAGACGAAAAAGGGGGGTTTAAAGTAAGATGTTCAAAAGTTTGATATGTTCTTATATTCAATTTCAAAGTGAAATTGATTCAAATGAAATAAATTATATTAATAGATATAAAATTTAACTAATTAAACTTTAAAACCAATCAAAAATAAAATTCAACCTTATAAATAAATTATATGAAACAACATTTTTGAATTAAAATTCTATATTTTCTCTATTCATCAAAAAATGAAACCTCAAAGAAAAAAAAATCACCTAAACCTAATTTTTATGTTTATATTTCAAACATAAGTTTATTTTTACATATAAAATTTATAAAAGTACTAAAAATTATATTTAAAGTAGGTTCAATATTAAAAGGCTGTAAAAGTGCCTTTAGAAAAATATTGTTTTTTATGCAAAATATTTGGTTTGATCTTATATTATGGCTATCAAATCTATTGTATGAATGTGAAAAATATTTTATTTAATATATAATATATATTTCATTAATATTACTCACTAATTTTAATTAATTTAATTTTTTAAGATAAAATATCTTTGTAGGAATAAAAATAGTTTTCTATAAAAACATTCCCATTATATTCAATTGGTTCTTATATCCATTTATAATTAATTTTCAAAAAATGAATTCCTTTTATATTTCTTTAAACCATATATTTTAATAAGTTCATTTTTACTATTCATAAACTCTAATTTAACGGCTAGGTTATATTTTATTATAAATAATAATATTTTTAATAATATATTGTTTCTCGGTAAAACATGGTCTACTGTGTAACAAAAGCTATCGAAGAAAGTATATTTTTCATGTAATGCAAGATGACTCAGTATTTGATGCATTTCAAGATATATAATGAATTTATGTAAAATAGTAATTATATTTTAAAGTCTTATTATATTGTATTCCCTTACGCACTTCGTGTTACGTGTCATACATTCTATCGAATACAAAGTTCTTATTTTAAAATTTTAGGGCGTTACGTTCTACCCATCTTTAGAAAATTGTGTACTCACAATTTAAACTTGACCTTAGTAATATATTTTTTGATATTTAATATATTTAAATTTTACATTTTGAGAAAGGTTCATAAAATATCCTATAGAAAATAGAGAATGGAAAGTAAAAAGGTTACATAGACTAACATATAACTAGGTATCTAAGTAGGATAACATGAGTGACAAGTATAGATACTTACATTGAGTAAAAGCATAAATATTTATAAGGAGCAATTGCGGTCACCAAACAAAAACAAGTGAATGATCAATAGAAATATTAAGGCCTCAAATCCATAAATATGTGATGATTCAAAAGACCATCATTTAAAAAAAAATTAAGGTATTAAGATAACATTTTTTTGATCATTTTACTAATGTTGAGTAATTATTTTACTACCTATGAATATAGAAAAATATACTTCATAACAAAATTTTATAAAGACATTTTCATCCTTTTTTTGGGCTTTGATAAATTTCTAATTCATCCATTACTTCGTGAAATGGATATCCAAAAATTAACTTTGATTCCTAAAGCACTAAAATAAACTTCTAATAGATTATAAGGCCCATACTAGAGTTAAAAGTCTAACTATTTATCTCTAACTATTCTCCAAATCCAAAATGGTTAATATATTAATATTTAAACCTAAAAAGTGATACTACTAGTTCATCATTAATATTTATTTATTAAATCATTCAACTAAAACAATGACATATTAACAAGGAAATTATGTTGGTTAGTGGTTGGAATTAAACCCTTATCATCCTTTGGTCATGGGTTCAAGTCTCATGGCCTCTCCGAATTTGATGGGTTGTCACCTAACATACAAGTTGTCTTTTTAAAAAACCAAATTAATAAATATGATGGACATCCTTGAAATTTATTCGTTAAAAAACTTTTTAACTAAGGTGTTCAATAGAACCTCAATACATAAATACGTCATCCATTTATTTCCACATAGTTCTTTCCTTATTATAGGTTTTATCCTTTTGAATAGGGAATTGATTAGGTCATTCCTAGGTTCCCTACATTTAAGGCAAAAAAACATAAATAGATCATTAGGATGATATTTATTTCCTCCCATCGTACTTTTCCTCTTTCCTTGGAAATTATTTACTTTATGTCCTTTATTACCACACATGAATCATTTCTCTAATAGTACAAAAAACATTTTTTTATGACAGTTATTTAGGGGTTTCACGCTATTTTTAGGGCGACGTTGTGTAGGAGACATAAAAATTCATATTTTTTATGTTGGTTATATAAAAACCGATGTAAAAAAATATTATATTGTAGGTTTTTTACATTATTTATTTAATAACTGACATGAAAGACGCTTTGGTAAAGGGTTTTCAAGTCGTTTATTTAAATAACTCACATAAAAAATATCCTACCATGCCTGTTATATAAAAAAGATCTGTAAAAACCCAATCCTGACACATTTTTCACATCAGTAACTAAATAATCTATGTCATAAATATGTTTTTCTTGTCAGTTATTTAATAACTAACGTAAAAAAATATATACCGTGTCTTTTATGAAAAACCGATGCAGAAAACTATTTTTTACGTTTTAATGTCAGTTAATAAATAACCGACGTAAAAACTATTTTTTTAAATAATTTATTAAACCCTTCCTCTCTATTACAGAACTAGACCTGAAACAACCAAAACCAAACAAAAAACTAGACCAGAAACAAGAAAAAACAAATAAAAAACAAGTAGAACTAGTATCAGAATTACACATTCACATTTACAACATTCAAAAATTATAATAATAACTAAAAAAAACTTAAATCCAACCAAAATAACTACCAAATACACATTTATAATTAAAAAATTCAAAATTACAATATTCAATAAAAACATACTAAAATCTAATCAAACCTATAAAAAAATTTGACCATTCCACTTGTAAGTGTTTGACCTCTAGTTCACTATAAGGTTGAGGGTCATAAAATAGCTACAAATTAAAAAATAAAGTAGTTAACATGTATAATGAATAAAATAAATGAAATAGTAATGAATAATTTATAAGGAAATATGACCTGGCCATACTTTGTAACTGTTGTAGTTGTAATTATTTCATACATAAATCTTAACATATAATACCTGCATTCAATGATGCCTTTTTGTTTATGAAAATTCCGTTTAAATGAGTTTTTCAATCTAGAATATCATTTTTATGTAATCCAAAATTTACTAATTATAAATGGATATTTACCTTTACTTTTATATATTTTATCTTGACACTCTTTTTCTTTGTGGATCTTTAAAATAAATCCCATCCTATATTAGAAAATAATATCAATGAAATAAATTTAAAATTCATTATAATATAAAGATATATTAATAAATTAAAACTTACTTTTCCAAAATGTTCTTAAAATTTACTCGCACATCTCCATGGACGTAGCATATCCAATAAAGTGTTTTATCCCTTGAAAAAAAACACCTAACATCCAATGGTCACTGATATAAAAGAAAATATAATCTTAGTGGTTATTATGTTAAAATACAAATAACAATTTGTGAGACATATGTTTCATACCTCTCAAAAAAATGAAACATCCAACACTGTGAAATTATTTTTTATTGGAATATTTATATAATATAAGCTGTTTTTTCTTCCTCATCCAATTAATGCTCTTTAGGTGAAATCAAATGTGGGTACATCAAACCATATACATCTATTTTCTAATTCATCTCCCACATTTTATAAATATACCAAATACAAAATAGATAGGTATACATTTTCAATAAATTTAAGGTAGGGAAAGACTTGTATTAAGACGTACATGGAAAAAACTTACACCACATTGTTTCCCAACTTATATCCAATAACAAGCTCCTTGATATCATTTTTTGGAATCCAAAAATCTATTGCATTTCTACAAACATGAGCTTCCATTGTAAATGTGTAATGACCTGCCAACAAATATGAATATCTTGACAATCTGTCAAGACTGCTAGAATATGAATCTGATGTCATATCTCCTTGTCTTTGTTGTTGGCTATACATTATTTCTTTACATTTAAAGTATTCCTATAAATAAATAGAAAAATATATTAAATTTAAAATGTTAAAAAACATTAATATAAAAATAACTTAAAAGATATATCATACACATACCTCTATGGTAATGGGTCGTAGAAGTCTAGATAGCCAAACTAAGAAGTGGAAGATTCTTTGTCCAATTGTCATCACCTCATCTATAGGTAACGGTACTCCAACTGATATATCTATAATATCCTATACAGTGACCCTATGATGCTCTACCTATAACTATTGATGACTAATTGTATATCCTATATAATATATCATCCCATATGTAACTATATGATAGTGCAGATCATCAACATACAACTCAAAATAAATAGGAAGATATAGAGGAGGGGGTGTGGGAGTAGGATAAAACATGTTGTTTGTAGGAAGAGGCGGAGGATAAATAATGAAGTCTACAGGCAGAGGAGGATGATAAATAATGGGGTCTGCAGGTGGAGGCGGGAGAGTGGGAGCTGCTAGCGGAGGTGGAGCTGGAGCTGCAGTTTGAAATTTCCGTTCCATGTCTAAAAACATAGAATATACCAAAACTCTGATCTTTTCCTCAATATTCACATTAATATTGTGAACTTTATCCTCCAATGATGCTATTTTTTATATATACCCTCTACAGAAGAAGCATAAGAATGTGGTAACACTTTTCTTATCGATACAACCACTGAGTATCCTCATACATGACCCGAGTGTTCGGGATTTTCCAATGCAGTAGATAAAATATCATGCCTCTCATCAGCTTTAAATACCCTGGTGTGCTCTGATCCTCAAGATAATCCTATATGAATTATTTGAAAAATTATTTAATGATTCAAATTATATTAATAATTGAACTGAATTAAAAAAATAAAATAAACATACAATCCTCTCGGCTATGACCCTGGATTCTTCTGTAAGATATTTCACCTTTTTTTTTCATTTGATCCCTCTTCCATTTTTCATGTATAGATGGAGGGGATAGAGGGTAAACCTCTCCAAAGCTGGAAG
This sequence comes from Viscum album, assembly GCA_963277665.1. Classification (NCBI taxonomy): domain Eukaryota; kingdom Viridiplantae; phylum Streptophyta; class Magnoliopsida; order Santalales; family Viscaceae; genus Viscum; species Viscum album. The sequence continues at coordinate 1,455,244,189 of OY728157.1, read as the reverse complement.
ACTCGGCTCTATGTTTTTTAAATTTTTCAACTATCATTTTTTCTTCCAATAAAGTATACCCTCCCTGAGATAAAATATGAGGGTATACATTTATGGATTGGATCTCCCGATGAGATCTCCTTGATTCATGAAAATTAAGAATAATAAATCATTAATAATTCATTAATAAGATCATTAATATAATAAAACTTTTAAAATTTTACATTGCACTTACCAAAAATTCTTCTTATCTTCTACTTTTGACAAATTGTTTCCACATGTCTTCATATATAAAAGGATATATATGACATGGACTATCATTTTTCCTGTCCCTAAAAATGAAATCAGATGTGAGGATTGATTTGAAATCCCCCCATCTCCTAGCATCCATCGATAAAAATATCCTCATAACTCCTAAAGTGTCAGGTATATCAAATTATATCTAATAAAGAAGAGGGAAAACATATTATATAATAAAAAATTCAAGATTAGACAAAAAATAACAAAAGATCTTACCAAAATGGTCTCCCACAACTGAGCTAGTGTTGTTTTGTCAACACTTCTCTAATTATTAAACAAAATTATGACTTTATTTTTACCCTGAATTGATACAAAAGTCTTGAACTATTTTTCATTAGGACCTATTATAACATCATTATCATTAAAATCTACAACTATCCTCTTGTCTTGGATACGAAAAACTGATAATTTTGGTAAACATGTGTTTCCATGTTTACCAACCCTCAAACTCTTATTTTCCATTATGGGAGCACATGAAGAAGATTGAGGAACATCAAGAGAATAATGTGTATGTTACTACCCAGATGTATGATCATGATGCTTATCTCCAGAAGTTTTTGGTTGATTATCTGATTAATCTGTCATTTTTATTCATATCAAAGAAACAAAAATTTAGTACATAAAATATAAAAATCCACATATTATAATAATAATGTAAACAAAAAAAATTATGAAACAAAAAATTAAACTAAAACTTAACACATTATTATTCATATTTATTATAGTTAACCAAAATGATAAAAATAGTAATGATATATGAAATTTCATGTAAATGAATGAAAAGAAATCCAAAATTGATATAGGAATATTAGAAATAGTCCAACCTAATAAATTAATTTTTTACAAAAAAATATTATTTTTTAACATATAGATTTAAAATAATTGTCACTCAATAAAATTGATAAATATATAAGTTATGTAATGGTAAACATGGTAAAATAAACAAAAATAAACAAAAATAAACAAAAAATTATACTAATTCATTTTAATACGTGTTTTAATAAAGGAAAAAATACAATATAATATTTTATGAAATTAATAAAAGTAAACAAGAAATAAAAATTTTCTTCCTATAAGATTATGAATGTAATAATGGATTGTTTGCCCAAATTACTTTATCATGATCATTCCTTATGAAAAAAACAATGTATAAAACATGCTCATCATTATTATTTGTTAATATTTTCATAAAAGTAAGGATATCACATAAATCCACATCTTCATCAAGTTGATCATCACTAACATATTGTTTTTTTCCAGTAAAACAATAGACTATTGCTTATCAGATTGATTAGGAAAAAAGAAAATTTGTTTTTCATGTGTTTCCATTATAAAATAATCAGTTGTGTCTTCTAATCTATTCATATTAACCAGTGTCATTTCAAATTCATCATGTATTAAACTGTTGTTACCAATAAACCATTTTAGTTAAACAAATGAACATTAATTTAAATGTAATCAACCTCCCATATTTCTTCAATGAATCCATAATATGAACTTGATATAGAAATTAGGTTTTGGTCTTTAGAACTCGAAAAATGTATTTCTTCTACAAACACCATTACACCACTATTATGAACTTCACTTCTGTTGTCCTGAGATTTCATATAAAATGTATAGCCATTAATGTCATACCCATACCATGTTATCACATTTAAACTTGGACCACACACTAACCATATTAATGTTTCTGATGCATCTGATCTACCGAGCATGTTATTTTTAAACCATGACAAAAAAGTTTTGTTATGCTCATTCAAAATCCACATTTCTTTATTCTTTGGATGACATTGTTTCAACTCATTAATATGAAATATTATATATGGTTGAGCATCATCCATGTTATTCAAGATGTATAAATGTACCTTCTTCATCTGTTCAACTGAAAACGATTTGTCTTTCAAGCCACGGATCCCCTTTCCCTCATTATTAACTTGTTTATGGAGAGATAGAGGCAAAATAATGTGCTCCTCCGTAGACAAGCAGCTTGTAAAAAAGTACACAACCTTCTCAGAAATATACTTTTTAACAATAGAGGCTTCAAGTCGATATGGATTCTTAACATACCCCTTTAATATATTAATATACCTTTCAAAAGGATACATCCAACATAGATATACAAGTCCATAAATCTTTATTTCTCAAAAATATAAGAACCATTACATGAACCATTATATCAAAAAAAGATGGAGGAAAATACATTTCCAATTGACAAATTATAGAAATTCCTTCGTTTTCCAAAATTTTCAAATCATCCATATAAATCATCTTATTATAAATTGAATATAAAAAATAACACACCTTCATGATAGTCTTTCTGACAGGGATGAGAAATATTCCATGCAATGTAAATGGTAGAATTTGTTTCATCATGATGTGACAATCCTGATATTTCATACCTTTTAACTTAAAATCCTTCAAAGAGACATTTTTTTACATTTTAAGAATAAACCTGTGACACTTTGATATCACGAATACACTGATAAAATCTATTTTTCTCCCTCTTGGATAATGTATGACAAGTCGGTAGAAGAACTGTTTGTCTTCTATTAGGTGCGAGACCTAACTCCAAACGTATTCCCATTGATTGTAAGTCTAATCATGCATTCAAACCATCTTTAGTATTTCCTTTAATATCTAAAAATGTTTCAATAAAAATGTCACAGATATTCTTCTCCACATTCATGATATCAATGTTATGTTTCACTTTATGATATCTCTAATATGGTTGCTCAAAAAATATTGACCATTTCTTCCAAATATGTCTATCTTTACCAGATTTATTTGCCTTTCCCAAGGTCACATCAAGGTTTTAAACCTCATCAACATACTCATCATTGGATAAAGGTTTTAGAGAAATATTAAATTCTTGTGATCTATTGAATGTCTTTTTTAATCTTCTATAAGAATGATCCATAGGAAAAAAATTTCGATGATCCATGTATACTGTTTTCCTCCCATGATGCAATTGAAAATAAGAAGTGTATTGTTTGCAAATTGGAAATGCTTTATTCCCCTTAACACTATATCCAGACAAATATCCATATGCTAGGAATTAATTTATAGTGAATATAATAACTACATGTAGTTGAAAATAATCCATTTTATAAGAATCATACACCCTAATAACATCCTACCATAAGAGTTTAAAATCATCAATTAATGGTGAAAATAAAACATCAATATCATTTCCAGGTTGATTTGGTCCAGAGATAATTAAACTCAACATGACATATTTATAATTCATACAAAATTCAGGATATTGGTTGTAAATTACCCATAAAATAGGCTATGAACTATGTGTTCTACTGAGGCTTTGATATGGATTCATTCCATTCATATATAACCCAAGTCTAATATTTTTAACTTCATTTCTGAATATAGGATACTTCTCATCAATGTTCTTCCACTGTGGAGAATTTATAGGATGACATATTTTTTACATCACATATCCGCTCATCAACATGCCATCTTAACCTTTTTGCATTATGTGAATTTTCAAATAAACATTTCAAATGAGGAATTATAGGAAGATACCAAAATACCCTGGCAGAGATCTATGTAATCTCTACATTAGCCTATGATTTTTCTCTCAAATTATACCGTGATGTCCCAAATTTAGGACACTCAGAAAAAAATCCATATTCCTTCCTAAATATCACACAATCATTCAGACAGACATTTATTTTCTTGTATCCCAATCCCATCGGGTATAAAATTTTCTTGGCCTTATAATGTGAATCTGGAAGATCGTTGTCATCAAGAATAATGTCTTTCGACAATTGTAGTAGTCTTATAAAACATCTGTCACTCCATCCATGCTTCACCTTCAGGTTAATCAATCTTAACACTGATGATAAAACCATAACATCTATACAACCAAGATACAACGGGTTTTCAACATCACCATATAGATGCTCAATTGTCAGTTCTTTCTCAATTTTTTCTACTTCAATATCACGAATCATTTCTTCAATTTCAACCAAGTTACCATATTTCAAAGAATCATCATTACTAGATCTTAAATTCTACCCAGTTTCACCATGCCAAATCGAAGGGCTATAACTTAGATTAAAACCATAATAAATTAAATGATCTTTGATCTCTATACTTTTCAACTTCTTTATATTTAAACATTTCAGGCATGGACAGAAAAACATGTCATTTGTTTGGAACATTTCATTTAGAAAATTCCAAAAAAGCATCAACACCTTCCTTATATTCGTCACTCATTTGATGTGCTGCAATCCAACATCGACTCATTATTACCTATAAAAAATATCTAAATTATAAATCTTGTTTTTATAAGCCAATATTATATTAATACAAAATATGTCATAATTTGAAAGTAAGACAATTTTTAAATATATAAATAAATATACGTGTATTTGAAAAATATAATTACAAATACTACAAAATAATTCAAGATATGTTTAAATATAAATGACAAATCATAAAAATATATTCATGAAAATAATTTTAAAAAGAAAATATAGTTATATTTTATATTTATACAAAATATTCCATAATTTTAAAGTAACACAATTTTGAAATATAAAACAGATATATGTTTATTTGAATATTATAATGATATTGTTTTTGATTAATAAGATATAAAACCACTAAATGAAATTAATATTGACCATATTGGTTTGCATGTTACATTAATAAAAAATATATCATTTTTGTAGTATAAAATACTTGAATATGAAATTCCAAAAAGAATATATGAGTTTTTACCAGTTTATCTAGTGGGATATGTAATAAAATGTATCTATATTGAATATATATATATTAATAAATTATTTTATATAAATTTATATGAAAATTCCAAAATAGTTAAATTTTCACCCCATTCTAAAATGATTTTCATTTATGATATCCATGTTTACTTCCACCGTGTGTAAATTGGGTTCCGTAAACTGCATGAATGTCTCTTTATATATAAGAGAGGATGAAAAACCATAGTGATTGAAATTTTATAATTTTGTAATAAAATACCAACATTTTATTAGATATCTATAAATTCTAGTATAAATTCCATCAGTATGTAAATAATGGCACATATAATACAATAAAATGATTATCATAAATATGATATAGTCAGATGTAAAAGATCAATACCACATGGAAGAATGTCATATATATATATATATTTAATTAAAAAAAAGTAAGATCATCTACCAAAACGATTTTGAGAAATTTCTCAGTACCATCTCATAGATTAAGTTAATATCCTCATTTAAATAGTCTAATGTAGTTCTATTTCATATAGAAGTTCCTATAATATTTTTGTCCTATTAGATATTATGTTATTTAAGCAAGTTGTGAGTAGAATAGAATAAGGTAATTGATCCCGTAGACAATACCATTAAACACAAGTGCATATAAACTACGATATGATCATAATTAAATGACATTAAATGATAGTAATATATATAATACTTAGCCACAAGTTTTAAACATGCTCAAAAGTGTGAAAATCATTGTTTCATCCTTGGTATCACTAAATATATCACATGAATAATGACTTGGAATCATATAATGATTTATACAAATTGAAATAACAAACAATTAAATATACAATGAACAAAATCACAAAACGAGATTTATGGCATCTGAAAATGATAGAAATCCAAGTATGAGAAGCTTACTTCAGAGTTGAAAGTCGAGAAGATAGATGTGCCGATGGAAAAAATATTAACGAAGCTATCAAAATGAGTTTTGAGGCCATGATATTGAAGAATCAATGGTAGGGTTTTTGTGCGAGAGAGACCAAGTCATTGTCGCCCAAAAGAAAAATAGCAGAATAACTCGAAACGGGACTTCATAAAATTTTTAAATGATTTATCACGTCGGATATTTATTAACCAACCTGATAATGAGTTTTTTATTACATTTATCACATCAGTTATAAAATAACCGATGTGATAAACCCATTTTTTTATGGTGGTTATTATATAACAGAGGTGATAAAGCAATGACGTTTGCTTTATCAAGATGATTATTATATAACCAATGTAAAAAAATTAGGCATTATCATGTCAGTTATTTTATAACCAACATGATAAAGCGAGATACTCGATTTATCATGTCATTTATTATTTGACTGATGTGATAAATAAATATAATTCATTTATTACATCGGTTATAATATAGAAAATGTGATAAATCAATTTTTATGGTTTTACACATCAGTTATTTATAACCGACATAATAAATTCCGATGTGGTTAATACTATTTATACTAGTGATCCATTCCATTAAGACACTTTATTAGGTGACTCTTTCCACATTTATTTCATGATGGAAATCAAACCTTATTCTCTCCATGGTCTCCACCACTTGAGCTCTTAGAAAACTCCATCCCTCTCATCTTTGGTGAGTTTAGAAGTTGGTTAAGGTATATTTTGTTAATAATATTTTGGGAAACTGATTAAGAAAAAACATGATATATTTCACTCCTATCAACATCTTATTTAGATTCTCATTATCACGACTTTTTCCTTTATGTTCAATGTTAACTTTACTCCTTTGGGTTATGATCATTGAATAAATTTATAAAGCATAGTGTGAGTAAGAATAGTCATAGTGAGAAAGGTGTATGATAATTTATAATATATATACATCAAGAAACCTTATTTTCAATCTAAAACACCTTAGGATTAACCTATGTTATTTATTTTCATCACATATTCAAATCCTTCATAATGGTTTGTAAATAAATTTGAATTATCCTAAGAATATCACCTCGAAGTGTCAAACCAGGTGCACAGTAAGGCTCATTGTTGTGTACCTGATTATTCTCGAGTGAAGCTAGATTATTTTTGTTAGAGTTGTTACCCCTAGGTACATCTATACTAGAACAAAATCCAATTTTAGTATCCACACAAGGATATATTTATAGGAAAGAACACATAATCACTATCTCAACAAAACTTTAGGATGTTATTCTATACTTCTCCTCAAATTATAGGTTAGGGAAATGTTCTCTAATCTACATTTTATTAAATCTAGTTTCTAAGGTTTCTACTAAACTTCATTTGATATAAAATGCAGTGACCTGGCCCCAATAGCTTGGAGTTTGTGTTTACTACCATTACATTGGCATGATTACAAGTAATAAAATCTTTAAGGACTGACTGGTTTATTAGTTGTGGTAAAATATATACTTACATGAGTCATTTTTTACAAATGAATACACTAATTACAACATAATGTTTTTTCATTAGAGGATAATAACTCTATTCCCTCTAGTGTATCCTTACATAACTTTATTAGTACACTTCATAGAATCTTGGGGAAAGGAAAAATTATAAGGGTGATCACAAATGATCATTAATGGTAAATACAGTGAAATAAATAATAAATCAATGAGAATAATTAATATAGAAATGTAATAACTAAAGAAACATTCCATGATATCAATAAAACAAGAAGGAAGTGTGTAAAAAATATGGAAAGGTAAATAACTGGAAACACATACCATTAAAATAACTAGATATGGAAAAATCAATATGGAAAGGTAAGAAACTAAAAAAACATGACATTTAATCAATAAATTGAGAATTAAATGCATCCATATAATTTTTCATAGTGAAAATATCATGGATAATAAATACTTAATAAAAATGAAGGCAATGCATAATTATTGGATGTCATGTCCAAGGCACATGAAAACCTATACTATCAAGACCTTTCCAAATTCATTTTAAAACTACAGGTGTAAACCTGTTTAATTTGTACAACTAATTTGTCTCATGAGAGCATGTCAATGCATTAAGAGGATATATGAAGTTTGGGCCCCACCTGTCATTGCTATTCCAAATTAATCCTCTTATCAAATAATCGTTTTAATTAATAAGCAATATGCCTTATCAAATATCTGCATTGAATAAAGAATATGGATTCATCAATATTTTCCTAGTTAATAAAATAACTGTCAAATAAAATACCATATGTATAAATGGTATATGATTTAGGAAATAAATATATCCATTATAAATGATATGGATAATCAGGGGAAATTCAATGTCTACTGATCATAGGAAACTGAATATTTCAAGGGGACTAACAAAGGATTCAAGTAAGTGAGTGTAAATATTATCTTTGTAAATATCAATCATAAACCATACAGAATAATATTAAGGATGATATCAATATAATATTTCACATGTTGAGTAAAAATAAAGGTTTATTATCATTTATGAATATAATTTCTGTAAAAATATATTTTAAAAACAATATTGTGGAAAATATCCTTTTATTTTGTAATTTTTTTGATATATATTTTTTTAAAATAACTTTTGAAAAAAATTTCTTTTAAAAGAAAAAATTGAAAATTTTAATGGAATCTTGAAAGATATGATGGTGGGTAAATACATTCATGTCATACAAAGTAAAAAAGAACATTCCATCAATTCCGTAAAAAGGTTAGAAAAATAACTTGTTTGGAAAGAGACAAGAAGATTCCCTTGAAAATATTTGTAAAAGACAAAAAGGGTAAAAATTTATTTTATAAATCATTTTGGAAAGGTTAAAATATTTTTGAAAAACTTTTAGAAAACAATTCTTTTAGAAGAAAATATGTTCTCCGAAAAAAGATTTAAATGAAGTTGGGTTTTCTTAAAAACACTTTATAAAAAATTTTGTGTAAAAAGAGTGGAAAAACGGTATTATTACTTGTAAAAGATCATGAATAACCAGAGGAGAATAAAATTAATGAGTTTATTAGGCAATGATCAGATAATTTCCTCTAATAGAAATTCAATAGTAAACAATCCTGAACAAAATTACACTTTGAAGTAAACCCTTGAAAAGACCATAATGTTGATTGAGAATTAATCAATGAATAGATTATGTGTGTCAAATTTAAATCAGCATAAAAGAATTGTAAATAACAAATATAGAGTAAAATATAATCACATAGAAAATTTTAGAATATTAATGACAACTAAAAAGTAATATAACCCAATAAAAATAATTTGTGTTATGAAATTATTTTTCACATGGTTAATTTTAACTAAAATAATCTTAGAATAAATAATTAAAATTTTAAATTAAAATACCATGAATATAAAACAATTTATGATATAATATATTAAAATGGGAAGTAGATACTCCACACAAAATAAGTAGTGAATATGGCATTTTATCTCACAGATGTAAAAAGTGAGATGAAAATCCCAAACCTTACGTTTCCTTTCAGGTGAACATGTAGAGACCCAAGATTGACATACATGGACATTACATTACTTTTTCGGAATAATTAATACATAACAAGAACCAACACTCAAGAACCGTAATATCTTAGTGTCTTCGGAAACTCGGAACATAATCTTCTAATCATGGTGAAAGATCTTCAACATCTCCCATAAAGATCTTCCCCTTTTTTTTCTTACCTAAAAAATTTCTTTATATCCTGGGGAAAAGAAAACATAAAAAGGGTGAGATCAAATGCTCAGTAAGGGTAAACATAGAGAACATAAAACAATCCATGAACATTTGAATGTAAAAACACGAGCATAAAATCTAAACATCAAAATCTTGAGCAATGACATAAAACATTGTAGTACATAAGGCATAAATCCTAAATGAACATTAATCATGATAAACTGGAATGGGAATAAAACATATAATTGTGGCATCCATTAAGCACATGTTATGATTTACATAGTAGCCAACGCATTGCTTACAAGACCATCTTAGTGGACAAAGTCCCTCACTGAATTGAGTTCACTCCTCGTTCCAGTCCTATATCACTGAACCTGATTAACTTTCCATTCCAGCCACATCTATCTCATGAGATATAAATCTTTACCCAATGCATTGGAGGGAGATATAGGTCCCACACATCTCATAATGAAATTATTCTTATGTGTTCCACAACATAAACATAAATCATTAATAATAACCCAAAGAATAAAATGGGTTTCATAGAAATCATTCCATCATAACATAATCCATATAAAACAAATGGATATCATTTCATCATAAAAAAAGTGAAACCATGTAAATCACAGAGACATTATACTTGAAACATACACATATGAAATAATGTCATCTTAGATGGAAAATGGTTTTGATAAAACACTTTAAATGAATTCTTGAGTAAAATATCCCTTCTTCTTCAAAATCATTTTATTTTCACAAAATGCCATGCAATTTTAAAAGAAAAGGATTTTTCTGAAAATAGTCATGAAATCTTGTAGATTAAGCTTCATGAAAATAAGGCATTATGAAAATAGTAAAAATACATTCATTCCATATAGGTTAAAAAAAAATTCTCCTCATACTTTTAACAGAAAAGTCAAAAAGTACCACGTATGGTAAAATAAAGAAAGATTCCTTACATAACAAAAAGTAAAAGTCAAATAGGGGTAAACATGAATTTAAAAATACATGGAAGAATATTAAACACTTTATGAAAAACATTTTTATGGATGAAAAATAATACCCCAGTAAATACTTACATATAAGCAATCTCAAATAAAAATGAGATTGAAAAATTATCCCTTACCTTATGTATGATATGCTTCTTATGTATCCAAACCACATGTATAATGATTTAAATAATGACATTGACTTATTACAGAATCATAATCATTGTTATGATATCATATATGGTTCACTTATGACTTTATATTACCCGTTCATTTGTAAATTCCATGTTAAATCAGCGTTTTGGGTAAAATCGTTTCATTTATCGTATGTGTTTCGACTTGTTGTTCTTGATATTATTACTTATATCCTAATTTAATTAATTCCAAAATTTAAAACATTATTTATATATAATATATATTCATCATATAAATATATATGAAAGAACAATAAATGGAATGAAATACACCGTTCATGGAGACGGTAGACTGTACGTACGCATGTACGCTGTTTTCGTTTCCTTATTGAATTGAATGGAATTAAGTAAATGAAACATATATGTACATAAATCCAGTATCATTATTATGTAATATCTTTCATAATTATTTATTATATATACTTTATAATCCTACTTGAATGGTTAATCATGGAAAATGAATCTCATCGTGTTCGTGAAGACGGTAGTCCGTACGTATGCACGAGCGATGATATCGTTCCCATAATTATTGATTAGAATTGGAGTGGATGATATAATATATCAGAATCAGTATGATGTTATAATAACCGTATATAGTTATTATTGACACCATTATACCCATCCAAGTAAGGTGGTGGTGGAAAAACTGATTACACCACGACGTGGAGACGGTATTCCGTACGTACGCACGCGCGGTGATTTCGTTTTCCATAGGATGGATAGAAGGTGAAATGAGTTTGTTTTATATTTATAATATCATATAATTATATTAATTATAATTATTGTATTACTTTACAATGAAACAACTAAAGAAGAGGAAGTTGAAGAAGAAAGAAACTTGAAAGAATTGGTAGAAGAGATTACCTCTTCTTCGACGCACCTCCTTTAAGCTTCCTCTTAAGGGACTAGAGTTGGTCTTTTGAGAAAACCAGAACATCTAGAATGTTTCTAGGGAAGTGGAGAAGAGAAATGGGCAGGGTTTGGCCAAGCTTGAAGGGTCAAATTGTTGTGAAGAGGAGAGGGAGGAGGTGCCCTTTTATAAGGGAAGAGAGGGGCACTTTTGGAAACCTCAAAAATATTAATTTATAATAAACTCAAAACCCGCTTAAAAATTTCCAAAGTGACTCAAATTCGAATATGAGGTAAGATAAAGTTTTAATATCATCAAACAATCAAATTTATACATGTTAGAAAATTATTTTAAACCTTGTCAATTTGATTTATTTTTATTTAATTTATTTAATCTTATTTGTGGTAATAATATTCTAAATTTTAAATTGTTATAAATAATTACTTATGTGTTGTGAATTATCCATAATTGGGTAATTTATGAAATTTTAGACCATATAAATTTCAATTTATAATTTTTAAATATTTATGTGATTTTTAAACAAATTAATAATATGTTATTTTTATAAAATAACAATAGTGTTAATTTTGACACTATTCATTTATTTGAATTTAAATTAAATCCACACAGAGGATGTATTCGAACCGAAATGTTTAATAGATTTGTAAAATTTCATATTAATCGAGAAAATTTGTGTATAACATTAATTATTTCATATAATGTTTATTTTAATATTTATAAAACCATTTATTTGATATTTCCCTTAATAAAACAATTACTACATCATTTTTGTATAATCATTTAATACACTTATTAGTTGCATAAAAATTAAAAACAAAACCCTATGTTGAATATAAATATAATAAATTTCATAATAATATTTTTAATCTAATTTATCATCTTAAAATTATAGCATTTAAATTGTTATATTTATAAAATTATGAAGTTGACATCTTTGACATCATTTAAAATAAAATAATATAAATGTCCTAATATATTTTATAAGGCTCCAAATGGTCCAAAAATAGACCCTTGGATGATGAGGATATATATATACTCGACAAATAAGGTTTTGTCAAGTTTCTAGTCCTTTTGATAGGTATTATTATTTTAATAAAAACTATATTATTGATTTTTCACTAAATAAATAATTTCAACATCATTAATGTATAAGTTTTTAAGGTAATTAAATATTTATTAAAAATTAAAAATAAAATACCATGATAGAAAAAACATTTTATCTGTAAAATGAGTATTTATAATGAAAATTATATTCTGTATATCCTTATAAAAAATATAATCCAATTATTAAAGTTTGAGTGAGACATATTTCACTTTCTTTAAAATAAAATAAATTAAAGGTCTTAATCACATACAAGTGGGTTCAAATGGATTCCATTTCTACCCAAATATTCCTTAAGACGAAATATAATCATCCAATTATATTAAGACAAGTGTTAGGATAATTTTATAATATTATATTTACCCGTAATTACCTAATTTTCCTTTAACTGTGGTAAATAAAATTTACCATAGTTACTATTCATAATGACCAAAAATAAAAAGTAGCCTATTAAAATAAATTGGACCTACTGATTTAAAATATGGAATCCATTTTTCCAAATTCAAAACACAGAAGTTGCAGTAATTAATTTAAAAATAATCCAGTTGTCGAAAAAACGGGTTTTGTTTAAAACATTGCAAAAGATTGAATTGATTTAACCTACGAATTCAATGTAAAATCAATGATAATGACATAAATTATATTAAATGTTAAAAATATATTCTATTTATACTTTAAAACTATTTATTATTATAATTTAACCATATAAATAATCTCGATGAAAAAAGTTTTTTTTAAGTAAAATTTAGCGTGCTTTTACTATTCATCAAAATAAGAACGTTGTCAGAAAAATATCAAAACTTTATCCAATGTAAATTTTTATATCCTGATTCAAAATAAAGAGTTTATTTTGTAAAATTTAACTTATAAAATTCTCAAAAATTATATTTAAAATGGGTGTGCCATCAAAAGGCGGCAAAACTGCATTTTTTGAAAAATACTTATTTTACCCGAAAAATTTATTTTGTTCTCATACTATGATCTAGAAAATGTTTAACATAAATAATAATGTAATAATATTTAAATGTAGTTAATAGTATTCATAACGGCTATATTATAATAATATTATAACCATATATCGTTGTTTATTGAAACTCGATATTGCGTACAACACACGCTCTCGAGGAATGTCGCGATTGCGTGTAATGCAAGCCAAGTTAGGGTTGCATATAGTGAAAGACTCCTTTATTTTTTCGTATAAAAAAATCCAACCATATTTAATTTATACATTCAATATATATTTATATATATATATATACACTCAATGGTGCGTAGAATAACTACTATCAAACAAACTTGAAATTGTGTGTAACACGATCCAAGATTAGTGTTGCATATACTGCAAGCCAATACAGTGTTGCGTATAGCGCAAGATAATCTTGGCGTTGAGTACAACAGAAGATATGAAATAAATTAAAAAGAATATATCTTATAAAATCTTGGGGTGTTATATTCTACCCCCCTAAAATGAATTTCTCCCTCGAAATTCATCGGGGTTATAAATGGTTTATTACATGAGAGTTTCATTCATTGAAACCCACATCGTAAAAAGGAATACTAAAAATTATCTTTAAAAACTAAATTATGAAACATAACGGTTACCCAAATTAACTAATCACTCATTTTACACATAGGAGAATGTTGGTGGAAATATGGATATGAAAGAGAAATCTAACCATCAAGTTCTGATGGAGAGTGGTAGATAACATGGCTATGAAAAAACCAACAATCAAGAAGACATAAATTTGTGATGATCTAAGGTACCATCTGATTCATCGGATATGAGGACACTAGGTCAACATTTTTGTTTTCAAGATCATTTCCCTAAAGTTGAAGAATTTGAATTAGAAGAAATACTTACTTTATTTTGGTACAATCTCACCGTTTTTCGTGACTTGAAAATTTTTTACTTCATCTATTAAAGAAATGAAGTTGAATTTGCCATTTTTTAAGTATTAGAAGATCATGTGATAGAATGATGGGTCATTCCATCTGTCTCAAACAAAAGGTTATCAAAAGTTATAAAATATACATAAGTACATCTATAGTGAGGTTAATCGTATATGATTCCAAAAATGGACTTATACTTCATCTATCATACCACTTAATAAAATAACACTAGTTTCTAATAACCAGGGACTTCCTGTAGGCCAGTGGTAGGTGATAAAGGCCTGTCACACTTAGGTTATGGGTTCGATTCCCACAGCCTTGTTCGACGCGATGGGTTGTCGCCTGTCCTCCAGGTTGTCCTTTTTATAAAACTACATTATTATAACATCCCATAAATAATATCGAAAAAAGTTCTAGCCTTAAACAATACTAAATTATGCCCAAAATAATCCATTCAAATCTTTAGGCTTATCTAAAATACTTCTGTCCAAGCTCATAGTATAAAGAAAACAATTACTAGAAATTTCATCTATCGAGCATGTGAATACCATCATTTATCCCCCATATATCATACGATATATCTTGTTGGTCACATTCCAAACATGTGAATACATTAATCATGTATTCTATTGAAAAATGAATACCCATTGAGCCTTAGTGAAAACATGAATGCTATCAAAAGTTAACTCTTTCCACATACCAAAATCCCAAAATTTCTATATACTCAAACCATGATATAACTTTGTCCTTATATCAGTCATGAGCTCTTTTCATTTTCTCTTTATCCCTTCATTATGCGCATATCATCTTCTTTCCAAAACTATTTCAATCACTTTTCATGGTTACTGGTACCATATAATTATTGAAAATCAATACATAGATATTCCAAAATTCCACGATACCAAAAATGAGATTCCACGATACTATTTTGAAATCCCATTACATAAACACTTAATCATTCCACAACATCATTGTCATACTCAACATCACAAATAATGATCGCATGTGACTTCCCTTTATCCTTTTCCTTAATAGGTTTCTCACGTCGATCATCTTTAACCCTTGGATTAGGGCATTGATTAGCATAATTCCCCATTTCCTTGCACTTGAAGCATTGAAGTGTTGGTAGAGTGTTCTCTGTAGTCTTTTCACTATTCACATCATTAGCTACCTTTTCCCATTACTTCAACACTAAATTGCTTGATGACCTTCTTTTCCACACTTAAAACATTTTCAAGTACCTTTTAGACAATCTCCACCATGCTTCTTTCCACACTTTGAGCATAAAGAAACATTCATCTTCTTTTCACCATTGTCATGAGATTCTTCCTTGAACTCCATCTTTCGTTTCTTGTCAAAACCATGAGATGGATATGTAACACCAACTTCCAGTTCTACCTTGATAGCACAATGCACAATTTCTTCATAGATACTGAAGTCTCTTATAGCTAATGCCCTTCGAAGACTTGGTTTTAAGCCACTGAATAATTGATCAACTTTACTTTCAGGTTGGATGATAAAACCAGATGCATACCTTGCAAGCCTTGTAAAATTCACTTCGCATATACCAATATATTCATCATCCTTTTGATTAATATCAAGGAACTCCTTTTCCATCTTTGTTCGAAGAATACGATGGAAGTTCTTATTGAAAAACAAGTTCTTGAACTTGTCCCATTCCATGAATTCAATTTCATCTTGGGGCCTTGTATTCTTAATTAGAGTCTATCACTGGTCTGCTTCACCTTCTAAATGGTAAATAGCCAGAATGACTTTTTAATGTTCTGAACAACGAAGTATAGAAAATATATTTTCAATGGTGTTGATCCATTGTTCAGCAACAAGTGGATTAGAAGACCCACTGAAATAAGGTGGACATTGCCTCATGAAGGGCTCAATAGAATATTGTTCCCTTCTCTGCTCATTTGGAAGTCCAGAATGATTCATAGCTTGTGTAAGTATAACAATAATATTTTTCACTCCATCTCCCATAACATTGGTTTGTTCAGGAGTAACATCATTGCATTGTCCATTACATTGATTAGCACGGTTCCTTCGGGTTCCAGCCATCGTCTAAAACCCAAAAAGAATAGTGTAAGAGGAAAAAATCATGCTAGGAAAACAACATAATAAAGGGGGAGTACCTTCAATATATAACATCTTAGGTTTAATTATAATATTGTTACCATAATTCTAGGATTATAACCTATACTTATACTTAACCTTAGGGACATCCCTATACATACCTTATAAATATCTCTAGGGATCTCACTAAAGTTTTCTCATCCTAGTTTCCAAAGGTTAACTAAACCTTTCCTCTGATACCAACTGTAGAGACCCAAACTTGACGTACATAAAAATTACATTACTTTTTTTTAGAATAATTAATACATAACAAGAACCAACACTCAAGGACCATAATATTTTAGTGTCTTTGGAAACTCAGAACATAATCTTCTAATCATTGTGAAAGATCTTCAACATCTCCCATAAAGATATTCCCCTTTTGTTTTCTTACCTAAAAACTTTCTTTATATTCTAGGGAAAAGAAAACATAAAAAGGGTGAGCTCAAATTCTTAGTAAGGGTAAATATAGAGAATATAAAACAATCCATGAACATTTGAATGTAAAAACATGAGCATAAAATCTAAACATCAAAATCTTGAGCAATGACATAAAACATTATAGTACATAAGGAATAGATCATAAAGGAAAATTAATCATGATAAACTGGAATGAGAATAAAACATGTAATTGTGGAATCCATTAATCACATGTTATGATTTCCATAGTATCCAAGACATTGTTTCCAAGACCATCTTAGTGGAAAAAGTCCCTTACTGAATCGAGTTCACTCTTTATTCCAGTCCTGTATCACTGAACCAGATTAACTTGTCGTTCCAGCCACGTCTATATCATGAGATATAAATCTTTACCCAATGAATTGTATGGAGATATAGTTCCCACCCATCTCATAATGAAATCATTCTTACGTGTGCCACAACATGAACATAAATCATTCATAATAACCCAAAGAATAAAATGGGTCTCATAAACATCATTCCATCATAACATAATCCATATAAAACAAATGGATATCATTTCATCATAAAAAAAAGTGAAACCATGTAAATAATAGATACATTATACTTGAAACATACACATATGAAATAATGTCATCTTAGATGGAAAATGGTTTTGATAAAACACTTGAAATGAATTCTTGAGGAAAATATCCTTTCTTCTTCAAAATCATTTTCTTTTCACAAAATGAAATGTAATTTTAAAAGAAAAGGATTTTGTTGAAAATAGTCATGAAATCTTGTAGATTAAGCTTCATGAAAATAAGGTGTTATAAAAACCGTAAAAATCCGTTCATGCCATATAGGTTAAAAAACATTCTTCTCGTACTTTTAACAGAAAAGTCAAAAAGTACCACGTATGGTAAACAAAAGAAAGATTCCTTCTATAACACAAAGTAAAAGTAAAAGAGGGGTAAACATGATTTTAAAAATACATGAAATAATATTAAAAAATTTATGAAAAAAATTTTTATGGATGAAAATTATAACCCCAGTAAATACTTACGTATAAGCAATCTGGGATAAAAATGAGATTGCAAAATTATCCCTTACCTTATGTCTGATATACTTAGTATGTATCTGAAAATCCTGTATAATGATTTAAATAAAGTCATTTAATTATTAAATAATCTTATTCATTTCTATGATATCATATATGGTTCACTTATGACTTTATATTACCCATTTTTTGTAAATTCCATGTTAGAACAACGTTTTGGGTAAAATCGTTTCATTTATCGTACGTGTTTCAACTTGTTGTTCTTGATATTATTACTTATATCCAGATTTAATTAATTATAGAATGTAAAACATGATTTATATATAATATATATTCATAATATAAATATATATGATAGATCTATAAATGGAATGAAATACACCATTCATGGAGACGGTAGGCCGTACATATGCATGAACGCAGTTTTCGTTTTCTTATTGAATTGAATGGAATTAAGTAAATGAAACATATATGTACATAAATCCAGTATAATTATTATGTAATATATTTCATTATTATTTATTATATATACTTTATAATCATACTTTAATGGTTAATCATGGAAAATGAATCTCATCACGTTCGTGGAGACGGTAGTCCGTACGTACGCATGAGCGATGATATCGTTCCCATAATTATTGAATAGAATTTTAGTGGATGATATAATATCTTAGAATCAGTATGATGTTATAATAAACATATATAGTTATTATTTACACCATTATACCCATCCATTTAAGGTGGTGGTGGAAAAATTGATTACACCACGACGTGGAGACGGTATTCCGTACGTATGCACGCGCGGTGATTTCATTTTCTGTAGGATATATAGAAGGTGAAATGGGGTTGTTTAATATTTATAATATCATATCATTATACTAGTGATACTTATTTTATTAATTTACAAGAAACAACTAAATAATAATAAGTTTAAGAAGCAATAAACTTGAAAGAATCGGCATAAGAGATTACCTCTTCTTCGACGCACCTCCTTTAAGCTTCCTCTTAAGGAACTAGAGTTGGTCTTTTGAGAAGCCCAGAACCACAATAATGTTTCTAGGGAAGTTTAGAAGAGATATTTTTAGGTTTTTTCCGAGCTTGAAGGCTCAAAGTGTTGTGAAGAGGAGAGGGAGGAGGTGCCCTTTTATAAGGGAAGAGAGGGGCACTTTTGGAAACCTCAAAAATATTAATTTATAATAAACTCAAACCCCACTTAAAAACTTCCAAGGCGACTACAATTCGGATATAAGGTAATATAGGGTTGTAATATCATAAACCAATCAAATTTAGACTTGTTAAGAAATTATTTTAAACCTTATAAATTTGATTTATCCTTATTTAATTTATTTAATCTTATTTGTGGTAATAATATTCTAAATTTTAAATTGTTATAAATAATTACTTATGTGTTGTGAATTATCCATAATTAGGTAATTTATGACATTTTAGACCATATAAATTTTAATTTATAATTTTTAAATATTTATGTGATTTTTAAACAATTTAATAATATGTTATTTTTATAAAATAATAGTAGTGTTAATTTTGACACTATTCATTTATTTGAATTTAACGAAAATCCACAGAGGATATATTCAAAATAAAATGTTTAATAGATTTCTAAAATGTAATATTCATCTATAAAATTTGTGTAGAACATCAATTAGTTCATATAATGTTTATTTTAATATTTATAAAACCATTTATTTGATATTTCCATTAATAAAACAATTACTACATCATTTTTTTATAATAATTTAATACACCTATTAGTTGCATAAAAAATAAAAAAAAAATCCTATGATGAAGATAAATATAATAAATTTCATAATAATTTTTTAATTGAATTTATCATCTTAAAATTACAGCATTTAAATTGTTATATTTATTAAATTATGAAGGTGACATCTTTGACATCATTTAAAATAAAATAATATAAATGTCCTAATCTGTTTTATAAGGCTCCAAGTGGTCCAAAAATCTACCCTTGGATGATTAGGATATATATATACTCAAATAATAAGGTTTGGTAAAGCTTATAGTCCCTTTTAAAGGTATTATTATTTTAATAAAAACTACATTATTGATTTTTCACTAAATAAATAATTTCAACATCATTAATGTATAAGTTATTCAGGTACTTAAATATTTCTTAAAAATTACAAATAAAATACCATGATAAATAAAAAAAATTATATTTAAAATGAGTATTTATAATCAAAATTATATTCTGTATATCCTTATATAAAAAATAATCCAATTATTAAAGTTTGAGTGAGACATATTTCACTTTCTTTAAAATAAAATAAATTAAAGGTCTTAATCACATCCAAGTGGGTCCCAATGGATTCCTTTTAGACCCAAATATTACTTAGGATGAAATATAATCATCTAATTATATAAAGACAAGTGTTAGGGTAATTTTATAATATTATATTTACCCTTAATTACCTAATTTACCTTTAACTGTGGTAAATAAAATTTACCATAGTTACTATTCATAATGCCCAAAAATAAAAAGTAGCATATTAACATAATTTTCACCTACTGATTCCAAATATGGAATCCATTTTTCCAAATTCAAAACACATAAGTTGTAGTAATTAATTTAAAATTAATCTCATTGTCGAAAAAAACGGGTTTTTGTTTAAAACATTGCAAAAGATTGAATTGATTTAACCACGAATTCAATGTTAAATCAATGATAATGACATAAATTATATTAAATGGTAAAAATATATTCTATTTATACTTTAAAACAATTTACTATTATAATTTAACCTTATAAATTATCTTGATGAAAAAAGTTTTTTTTAAGTAACATTTAGCGTGTTTTTACTATTCATCAAAATAAGAACGTTGTCAGAAAAATATCAAAACTTTATCCAATGTAAATTTTTATATCCTGAATCAAAATAATAAGTTTATTTTGTAAAATTTAAATTATAAACTTCTCAAAAATTATATTTCAAATGGGTGCACCATCAAAAGGCTACAAAACTGCATTTTTTGAAAAATACTTATTTTACCCGAAAAATTTATTTTGTTCTCATACCATGTTCTAGAAAATGTGTAAGATGAATAATAATGTTATAATATTCAAAATTTAGTTAATACTATTAATAATGGCTAGTTTATAATAATATTATAACTATAAATCATTGTTTAGTGAAACCCGGTATTGCGTACAACACACGCCATCGAGGAAGGTTGCGATTGCGTGTAATGCAAGCCAAGTTAGGGTTACGTGTAGTGCAAGACTCCTTTGTTGTTGTGTATAACAAAATCCAACCATATTTCATTTATACATTGAATATACATATATATATATATATACACACACTCAATGTTGCGTAGAATAACTACTATCAAACGAACTTGAAATTTTGTGTAACACGATCCAAGATTAGTGTTGCATATACTGCAAGCCAATACAGTGTTGCGTATAGCACAAGATTATCTTGGTGTTGCATATAATAGAAGATATGAAATAAATTAAAAATAATATATCTTATAAAATATCGGGGTGTTACAGAACATCATTTAAATTCATGTATAATGGTTTTAAAAATGATAATAACTTATTAAAAAACCATATTAATATTTGTGATATCATATATAATCTTCTTATAATATATTATTACTCTTTTGGTGGTAATATTTCATTATTTTCACTATTTTAGGAGTTAATTTCTTAGTTTCTCAAGTATGTTTTGAATTGTTAGTTCTTGTTCCTATCATGGTTTCATAATATAAGGAATTTTAACCATAATTTAAATATCATATATATTCAGTATACATTTAATTATAATAATCCATAATATATGTAGATAAGAAATAGAATGCACCATTCGTGGCGATTGGAGGTCATACGTACGCATGAACGCTACTTTCATTTATTTATTTTATTAAAATAATGAAAAGTAAATTATATATATTTATAGTGTAATTAAAGTATCATATTTATATAATATATGTAATATAGGTTTATTAAAACCATCCTTTATAAATTCCATGTACAGAATGAGCGAATCACATCACTTTGAGGAGGTGGTAGTCCACACTTCCACAAATGACGTTATCGTATTTACAAAAAAAGGAAAGCATAAGGGTATCTATTATATAAAAATTATAGAAGCATAAATAAATTATAAATATCATATATATCATATATAAATATAATTTCCATCATAATTTCAAACCATGATAAGTTGTAAAGGAAAAATGAACAATATCGTTTTGTGAGGCGGTAGTTTGTTGTACACATAAATGGTAAGTTCATTACCCATTAGATGGATGTGTGTGTAAATGCAGGCATAAATTTTTATTAATAACATATAAGTATATTTATGTTACTTTCTTTATTATATAATCATTTAATAATAATATTTTAGGGGGTGGAGAATGAAAATAAAACAAAAGTGCTTGAGGAAGGATGTTACCTCTTCTTTGGGTAACTTTTTTTGGTGTGCACCAAAGGTATTCTTTGGATGGATTCCATCCCAAAGGGAGGATTATAGGATGAGGAGAGAAGTTTAGGAGATACTTTTTTTATATTTATTGAGTCAAAGTGTCTTGAGTGATGTTAATAAGTGGGATGGGTGAGTGCATTTTTATAGTGGAGGAGGAGTGACATTCTTGTAAATTTTTGAAAATGGAATTCCATTCACATTTTTATATTAAAATTGGATCCAATAATGAATAAAATTCAATAAAAAGGTAAAATTGGGTTGAAATATGTCCATAAAATGTCTTTTTTAAAAGTTTTTTTGGTCTTTTTTTCCATTATGTTTAAGGTTTAGTTCCTTCTTAAGCTAATTTTTCTCTTAATTGTTGTAATTAATTTTAATCTATTTCACTAATATTTTTTGTCAAAAACTAAATTGAAATTATTATAAATTATAAATTATTATTATTACAAATATTTAATCAATTTATCCAAATTAAAATAACATAACTATTATAAATTAATTTAAATTCAATCACATAGATTGTACGACAAAGCGGGTTTTTAAAGTAAGATGTTCAAAAGTTTTCTATGTTTTTGTATCCAATTTCAAAGTGAAATTGATTCCAATGAACTAAATTTGATTAATTAATTTAAAATTTATCTAATTAAAATTTAAAATAAATAAAAAATATAATTTAACCTTATAAGTAAATTTTATGAAAAAGAAGTTTTGAATTAAAATTCAGTATTTTTCACTATTTATCAAAAAATGAAACTTCACAAAAAACTACCAAAAATTCACCCTACCCTAATTTTTATGGTTAAATTTAAAAAATTAATTTTATTCTACACATAAAATTTATAAAAGTTCCAAAAATTGGATTTAAAATAGGTTCTCTATTAAAAGGCAGTAAAAGTGCCTTTAGAAAAATATTGATTTTTATATACAATATTGGGTTTGCTATTATCTAATAACTATAAAACATATTAGATAAATGTAAAAAATATTTTATTGAATATATAATATATACAGTGCATTAATATCACTCACTAATTTTAATTAATTTTATTTATTAGGATAAAACAAATTTGTGGGCATAAAAATAGTTTTCTATAAAAACATTCCCTTTATATTCAATTGGTTCTTATATTCATTTATAATAAATTTACAACCAATGAATTCATTTAATATTTGTGTAAACTATATATTTTCATAATTTAGTTAAAACTATTCATAACCACTAATTTAATGGCACGATAATATCTTATTATAAATAATAATATTTTTAATAATATATTATTGATTTGTAAAACTTGATTTTACGTGTAACACATGCTATCAGAGAAAGCATTTGTTATGTGTAACATAAGATAGATCATAATTTCATGCATTGTAATATATATATTGAATTTATTTAAAATATTAATTATATTTTAAATACTTGTGATATTATATTCCCTTATGCGATTGGTGTTGCATGTCATACATGCTATCAAATACAATGTTCCTTTTTTAGAATTTCAGGGCATTACAACCGATGCATCATGGGGATTAAATGAATCGGTTCCCAACCTGTAGAGATTTAATTAACTAGTTATCATCCCATTTAATTCATGTCCAAATCATTCCTCATATAAAAAATAATCAATTTAATTCATAAACAATGTGCTTTACCAAATATATGTATTGAGTAAAAGATTCAGATTTATCAATATTTCCCTAATTAATCAAATAAAATTCAAAGTAAAAACCATATGTAAAAATGGTACAAGGTTTATTTAGTAAGAATATCAATTAAAAAATAATATGAATATTTAAGATAAATTTAATATACAATAAAAAAATGATCAAAAGGAAGTGACAACTTCAAGAGAAAGTTAACAATCAAAAAAGAAAGTGGGATTGAAAAGATAACTTTTACAACTTGGTAATTTTGAAGTCAAAACCCCTTGGATGAGATAATTTATTGTAAAACTTAAAATACCATGAATTATGATAGAATAATTATATTAAATTAAAAATGAGTAGTATACACACCACATCAAAGTGAATTGGTGCATAATAACAAATATGTCTCCATAGAATGTAAATTGAGACGAATCCCCTTACGTTGAGTCTGACTTGTCATGTTTGTCTCTATATTAATGAATAATTGACATATTTTAATTATTTAATTGTTTTAGAAACCTTTTAAAGTTTATTTATTACTTTTATTTCACCCATTAACACGTTATATTCAATAACTTATCCAATTAAGTTTAAGTCATATGTTTTGTCCATATTTGGTTATGTGTCAAAAATGACTTTGATAGGTAGAGTATGGTCAAAGGGGTCATTATGTAGAAATATCCAGGATAATAATAATGAAATAATTATCATATTTATACATGAATTATACTTTTAAATCCAATATTTCAATATGGTTATGAAAAATGAAATAACATTACAATCATAAAGACGGTAGGCCATACATATGAATCAGTAACATTTTCATTTTTCAATGATCATTATGAAAAGAGAGTAAGTAACATGTATATTTCCATAATTATCAGTATATATTAAACAACTTATTATTTAATCATATTTAATTTTATATATGTGATGAAAAAGGAATCACATCGCTTTGAAGAGGTGGTAGTCCACACATCCACAAATGACGTTATCACTTTTTCAGCGTGTGAAAGGGTAATAAAGAAAAAGATATATTATATTTCCAGAATGTTAATTATGTTATGAATATCATAATTATTTCATGTATATCATATATATTCATTATGTATTTATTTATAGTAATCCATAATATTTAGTGATATGAGATGGAATACACCGTTCATGGAGACGATATGCCATATGTACTCATTAACACTGCTTCCTTTTCATTATCATATTAAAGAAAAATAATTAAATGATATACATGAATATTATTATTACAGTATCATATTTATTCCATATATATCACATATGTTTATTTAAATCATCCTGAATACATTCCAGTAACGTGTGAATGAATCAAATCACTTTGAGAAGGCAGTAGTCCACATGTACACAAACGATGTTATCGTATTCACACAAAATAGAATTCTTGAAGTTATGTATTATATAATAATTAAATAAGTCTAAATAAATTATAAATATCATATATAAAATATATACGCTATAAATATATAACTATTTACAACCTTGAAAGGTTGTAATAGTAGAACGAATGACATCAGTTCGTGAGGCGGTAGTTTTCCGTACACACAAATGATGATTACATATATCATGTGATGGAAGTGTGTGTAGGTTTAGGTCATACCCTTAATATTAAAAATATAATTATATTTATGATAATTATTTTATTATATAATCAAGATATAATAATAATTGAATGGGTGTTGTCACGACCCGTCCCCCGGGGCCCGTGCCGTGACTACCCCAAGCCCACCTTCCATAGGCCAGGGGTTGGCGACTAGCACCAGAAAGGCATATCCCTAAAATGGGAAGGAATTTCCTTTAAAACTATATAAAAATATAGCCCAAGAACACAATAAGAAACAACCATGAAGTAAAACCAATGTAGTAAAAGTGTGTACTGAAAGTAAAGGGGCCGGAATAAAAGCCCAACTGAAAAGATACAACTACAACTGAAATAGAAAAATAGCTTCTGAGATCATCCACCAGGAATCCTACCTGAAGGATAGGTATTGATTATCTCCTTATCTCTACACATCACCCATCACCATCACCTCCATCCAGCGTTAGGTCCTAGCTCCCCAAGTCTCATTCAATTATGCCAGTCGTCTCTACAAGACACAACAAGGTGCGGGCGAAGCCCGTGTAGGGGTGAGTATAACAATACTCAGTAGAGACCCCAAGACACCCAAAGGTATCTCAGAATTCCACAGAGGAATAAAACAAGAATGATATCAATAAAAAAGAACTAAGCTATAGATACCGATCAAACCAGGTATAAGTAAAGCATGAAAGTACAAATTATTAGTTGAGAAGTTAGATCATCTTATTCTGTCGAGAGGCACTATTACTGACCATACAAAGTCTGACCCACACATGATCGATACAAACTAACCCCCGCAAGAACCAAAAAGGATCCAACCTGCTCGTAGTCGATAGATACTAAACCTCAAAAGACCCACACAGGATCAGTATACACTGACCCACACAGGATCGCTGAGCGCTGACCCACACAGGATCTGACCCACATAGGATCGGTATGTCGCTGATCCACGATGAGCCGCTCTAAGGCTAGCCCTCATCGGGTTATGTACTGATGATCCACAGAATATTTCTGGGTGCTGATCCCCATAGGATCACTCAGTGTTGAGCCACATAGGATCGCTAGGTGCTGACCCACACAGGATCACTCGATACTAAACTCCGTATGATCTGTCTCCAACCTCCACCTCATTGCCAACCACCGGATTACCGCTCATAGTATGATTGATTTTGGGAGAAATGATCCTCAAGACATTAGTTGTACTTCAAATGGAATGAATTCCCATGAATAATTAGCCTGATGATTCATCACATTATAAGGGTTTCAATGCAACAGACGACACATTAACCGGACGCCTGGTCTGTATGTTATTGGCATTTTAGTGCTAAGGGCCCAGTTGAATTCCGAGTCGATCCAACCCATCCATACTCCAACTTTCTCCAAAACTCTTGTGGATTATATAAAAAATAATATCTCACTCCAAGGATCCCAGTACCTCAAATAGTTCATCAAACAAATGTACGGTTCGCAAGATACGGTCACTTAAGAGTAACTGGGCACGAGAGGGGTCTGGGTCCAGTCCGACCCAGCCTAAACCAGTATGGGCTGACCCGAACCATTTAGGGTTGACCTGAACCACATCACATCTAAACTATCCCGACCCACCCTGGTTGGGCTGGTCCGCGGTGGGCTCGGCCTACTGATTGGCGCAACCCACGCGGGGTCGTGCGGTCCGCTGCTCCCGAACAACTCAAAGGAGCCGTTTGGATCCATTAATTGGTGGCGCCACATAATGCCACGTTGTCAATCATGGGACCTTCAATGAGTGGGTACCTTTCTAGCTCTGCCATGGCTTTGAAGCTACGACTTCCTTCAGTGCGGTGCGCGGCGACACTATCTCCACCTCCGCGGTCGGCCGCTGCCGGCCGCCTGTCTGACCGCCGTGGCGCCGAGAAACACCACTTTTCTACCGTGACCAGTGGTTTTCGGCTACCACTATCATCTGTCGGCGATGGTTTTCGGCACTGCCGCATTGGTTCCATGCCGATACTTCTTCCGCATGGCTTCTACGATGCTCCAGAGCTCTGTTTTCACTTCTGCTCACACCTATAGGCTCTCTGGGATGCCGTCATAGCTATGCGGCTCCCATATTCCATATTCTGACATGTTTAAGAATTGTTCCCTGAATAATGCAACAAGAATGAAGTGGAAGAGGGTCTAGGCCTTGTTCCTTTATCTCACGTCCTCCACCTTAACATGATAATAAGCGGAAAGAAAAATAAATAAAATAATTCATCATAGATAACTATCATAAAATAAACCCTTTACCTCATGATTCGTTTGAGGTATTGCAATCATTGGAAGAAGGAGATTACTCTTTGGAGTGAGGTCTTCAGTGTTCGTCGGTCCCAAATCGTCGCTGCCCAAGATTCCATCCTCCGTTAGTGGAAGTTGCCTTAGGACTTCTCCAGAGGTTCCTTTATTGATGAAGCTATGCCAAAACCCCACCTCGAGCTCCATTTAAATAGAAGGGGAAACCACACATGTTTCATGTCTTTAATGTTGTTAATTTATGAACCACAATTAATGCTGAAATGTTGAGGTTACAAAGTTGGAGGGTCAATCCATTAATTGGCTTGGCAACCCATCGGTCCCACCACCGCCGCTCATTCGCTGGAGAAAAAGAAATAAAATAACCTGTTAAGTTATTTTATTATTTTTTTGTAAAGTCCAAAATTTAACTTTTTCTCCTAACCTACTGTGGTTGAAGTGAAGCTTCCCTTAAGAGAATCTCAATGCTAGGGATTCAACTATGTTCTCAGATTTCAATTCCATGCACCAGTTCAAAAGATAGAAAATGACACCTGCACGTTTACTAACCGTACCTTAAAAAAAAGTTCAAAAATTCATTATGGGCACATCGGGCCTTGGAATCACTCACCATCATTTTTGAAGACTCATAATAATCCCAAATAATTTAAAAATAAAATTACATGGAATTTTCAGGTCTTTACATTCTTCCCACCTTAGAGATTTTCTTCCCTGAAAGCTACAACAAAACTAGGGAAACAAATGGGGGTACTAAGCCTGAATCTAAGACTCACGCTCCCATTTGCTCTCCTGGAGATTCCCGTTATTCCAAAGAACTTTCACTAGAGGAATCGAATGCCCATGAAGGACCCACTTCTTTCAATCTTCTATCTCCACTGTGAACTCTGTAAACGTCTCCCCATTGTTGATGTCTAGCTCGCCCCAGTCTATAACGTGCGATGGATCATGCACGTATCTCCTTAGCTGTGAAACATGGAAAACATTATGCACCCAATACATATGTGGGGGAAGAGCTAGATGGTACACCACCTTGACTACTCTGCTGAGGATCTGTAAGGGTCCGATAAACATCATAGATAGCTTGATACCTTATCCAAACCTCCATAATCCTCGTCAGGGAGAGACCCGTAAGAAGATATGGTCTCCCTCCTCACACTCCAAGGGTCTCCATCTTCTATCTTCATAATACTTCTACCAGATCTGTGTAGTCTTAATTCACTCTTGGATGATATGCACCTTCTCTATGGTAGCTTATACCAACTCCGGACCCATAAGTGCCGAGTCCCCTGGGTCTGTCCAGCAAAGAGGTTATCTGCATGGTCACCCATAAAAATCCTCAAATAGAGCCATGATGATGGTGGAGTGATAATTATTTTTGTATGAAAAATCCACCAAGGGCAGGTGGTCCTCCCAACTATGGATGAAATCGAGGACACAACCACAATGCATGTCCTCGAGTGTCTCTATGGTCTGCTCCGTTTGACTATCTGTCTAAGGGTGAAAGGTGGTGCTCAAGCATAGCTATGTTCCGAACACCTCCTACAATCCCTTCAACAAGTAGGATGTAAAATGCATGTCGCAATATGAGACGATCATCGCCGGCACTTCGTGAAGTCTCATTATCTCCTTCATGTAGAGGCGTCCCAAGCCTTCTACTGATCCCTATTCTCAGATGGGTAGAAGTGGGATGACTTGGTGAGTCAGTCAATGATCACCCAGATGGAATCGAGGCCCCTAGACATACATGGTAGCCCTATCACGAATTCCATGGAGATACCATCCCACTTCCACTCTGGTACCTCAAGTTGCTATGCTAAGCCTGCTGGTACCCGATGATTGGCCTTCACTTGCTGACAAGTGAGGTATCGAGGTACAAACTTCATCACTGCCTTCTTCATCCTTGGAAACTAGTACTAACACTGAAGATCCGAGTATATCTTCTCCACTCCAGGATATACCGCTAAAGGGGATTTGTGAGACTCCTTCAACAGCTCCTCTCGTAGCGTCACTAGTACCATGGTGCATCTTTTGAAGAGAAATACATGATCCCCACCTTCAGAAAATCCTTCAGGAGACCTTCCTAAGGATATCTAAGCATGTCCGGCCTCATAGTCAACATCCCCAAGATGTGACTCCCGAACTAGATGAATAAGTTGGGGAGTGACATTCATAGACTGAAGGTATGCTGCTCCATCACTATCCACAAAGGATATCTGCAACATGGCTAGCTGCTATGTTTCCTCACTTAGTAACTATAGGCCAGACCTCATGCTGAGTGCGTCTGCTACTACATTCCCCTTCATAAGAGTATAGACTATCTCAAAGTCGTAGTCTTGGAGTAACTCTATGTAAGAACCCGGATCTTCGTTTTAGGTATGTTTTTCCTTTTCTGGTTATTTTTGAGAAAAATAGAAAAATCTTGAAATTTCCAAAGCACACATCATGTACTTTATAAGTACATGACATGTACCTTCTTGCTGTGTGAGGCCGTGTGATGGCCATGTCTGGGCCACACACACGATGTGTAGGGGCGATGTGGAGGCCTCTTAAAGTGGAGTACGGAAAAGCCAAGTACATGTTGTGTACCCCAGAAGTACACGCTGTGTACTTTATTTTCTTTCATTAGACGGATCGAGGTCATGCCTAATCGATAGAAACACCGTCTTCTACAGGTTCTTCGACCAGGAGTGTCCGTACAGCCGCATACATCCTCCGAGCCCTCGATCCTCCGTCTGTTTTCCGAATCCACCACCGTCAATTGCGTCGGAACCACAAAGGTGAGCTCTTCCTTCTTCTTGAGTTTCATTCCATGATTTCCCCTCTTTCTCGAGATATTGTAGGTTGAACGTTTTCTGCGTTTTCATAGATCTACACTGTTCTAAGTAGAATCAAGCCTCGTGGTCAAAGCATATTGATCTCCTAGCATCAAGGTAGGTGTTTTGTGACTTACCTTTATAAGTCCTTGAGTTTTATGTGAAACTTCTACCAATACCTGTGAACGGCGTATTGCGTGTTTACCTTTTTTCCCCTGTTGTTTTCCTGCCTTTCTTGTTTTCTTGTGTAGAGGTAATTTGATTAGGTTTGTGGATAATTTCTATGCTTGGATGTTTTTCCCATGCCTTGTTCTGTTTAAGACCTTTGGGTCGTTTTTAGCCTTTGGCCGTTATGCCAATTTCCATGCCTTGTGATCGTAGGATGGAATGATATTCTTGACATGCTTGTTATGTTGTAGACTGGTTATCCAAGTAGCTCTATAGGTGTGCTTTGTCCTTATAGAATTATTATGCACTGAATGGAATGGGACCGTGAGAACCTTGTGCTACAGACTATAAGGTATAGATTGAGTGATCTTTCTAGAGAGTCTTGGATATTATAGACTACAGGAGGGTAGACCGAGTGAGCTTACTCAGAGAGTCTTGGACATTATAGACTATAAGGGATAGACTGAGTGAGCTTCCTAGAGAGTCTTGGATGTTATAGACTATATAAGGGTAGACCGAGTGAGCTTCCTTAGGGAGTCTTTACTTGTTTGAATTTCCTTAAACCATTCCAGGATAGAGGATGAATTGACAGAGAAAACTTCCTCAGAGAGTCTGCGATAGACCTGATACTATAGGAGGAAGTGACCAAGTGAGATTCCTTAGAGAGTTTCTATACCTTGGGGCTATAAGAGGGTTAGACCGTGTGATCTTCCTTAGAGAGTCCCTGACTACCCTAGACTATAAGGGGAATTGAACGAGCGAGCTTCCCCAGAGAGTATTATAATTTTATATGACCAAACCAAATGGGTTAGGTTGAGTGCACTGCCTAGAGGGTTGTTGGTACTTCTTGGATAGGACCAAAGGGGTTGGATGTGATTACTTCCTAGAGGGGTTCCTGTTGTGGTTAGATGTTTGCTTCACTGCTGCTTGTTGTTCTGTGGATTGATTAATGTTTTCTATCATCCTGTTACTACTTACTGATTACTACCTGCTGTTTAATGTTACTATTTACTGCTTACTGTACTATTACCTTCCATATGCTCACTAACTGTTAAGCACAGATCTTCGGGTGGTTGCCTACTAGTATTTAGTCTCACACCCTGTTTGGTTCATGCTTTTGGGCCCAAACAGACTATGTTGTTGTAGGTATAGACAAGGGAAAGCGCCCTTCGACTTCGGGTACTTGATTGCTTTGGAGAAGGATAGCATGGGACCAAGCCTAGGCTTGTGATGCTGAGGATCTGTCTATCTTTTCTTTTTTACTTGTTTTGGTACTGTTTTTATTTCCAACATTGTGACCTGTTTGGCTGTTTTCCTAGATATGTGTCATGCATCATTTCATATATACACATGTTCTCTAGTGGTTTATTGTTTTAGTCTTCCGCTGTTTTCTTGTTCATTGTTGTTGGATATTTACTGCTTCCATTATTGTATGTCTTGTTTACTTCTGATGTGTACTTTTCCAATGAGGGCATAGTTTCCCCACTATCACACCTAAGGCCCTCACTACTAGTCGGTAGCCTCTGGCGTTTGGGGAAATTCTCTTGAGGCCATGTGACCAACTGGGTACAGGGCACCTCTGGGTGGATTCCAGAACTAGGATGTTACAAAGTGGTATTAGAGGAATTATTTTCTCTTGATTTACTATTTGGATCCTTTATCCAGGGATAGGATGGATTCGGTACTTGGTAATAAGCTGTGCCCGGGAGTAGCTAACCCGTGTACAGGGAAAAACCAATCTACCTCGTTTATTGTAGTTTTCAGGTTTTGAGATTTTACAGTTGATATGATTTCACCTGGAGTGATTTACATGACTTTTTTTGTTATTGTTGTTGCTATTGCGGTTCTATTTATGTCGCAACCCGATGAGATGAGGCTATGCCATCTCATGCATCATATATGCACTGGTTAGAAATCACATGCCATGCATTCTTGCCATGCCATCTAGGGTGCATTACAGATTGCATGTTGTTGTGATAGACGTTGTGTAGATTATGCATGCTGTTGTGATATATGATTTGATAGAATCTCTACAGTTTGATAGAGAAATTTTTTGTGTTGTACCTTTCCTAAATGAACGCCAAATTTTTGTTCTTGAGGTGTTATGGGTCCTCATGAATCCAAACTTGGTGGATCATTGACTTGTTTCCCTTGTGTATGATATGTAGAAGATACCAAGATCTGATTCGTAGGGAGTATGGGCCCTCATGGATCGGAATTTGGCACCTTCATGCTTGTTTTTCAGTGTTTTCTGGACTTCGGTGCAGTTTCTGAGCTACTGCCCAAAAAAACCCAGAATACACGGTGTGTACCTTATGAATACACGCCGTGTAGTTTTTAAATCATGTTACTGACTGTGTGAGAAGAAACACGGTGTTGTGAAAAAGTCTTCAGGAACACGCCATGTACGGTAGGTACACGCCGTGTAGTAGTGAGTCGTGTACCCGGCCGTGTCACTAACAACACGGGCCGGGGAAGCTCGTGTAGTACACACCATGTTTGTTATGAACACGCCGTGTAGCCTTGTTCTAGGTACTCGGCTGTGTCACAAACAAAACAGGATAGTGTTATCTCTTTTATACATGCCGTGTTTGTTTGGAACACGCCGTGTAAGGGTCAGCCGTGTAGTTGTCCGTGTAACTAACAACACGGGTCGTCGAAACCTTGTATAGTATACGCCGTGACCTTAGTGAACATGCCATGTAGTCTAGGGTTAATAGGACCGTACGAGTTAGCCATGTAAAGAGACCCGGGTAGGGTAATAGAGTTCAAGTACATGCCGTGCGTGGGGACCACACACCGTGTAGTTTGGGGTGTTACCCGACCAGCTGTGGCAGAAGTACACGCCCATGTGAATGGACTTAAGGAAAAAGGCCATGTGAATGTCCTTAAGGAACATGCCCTATAGTTTATATACACGTCGTGTAGTTTATATACATGATGTGTAGTCATGTTTAGTGAAACTTGAGTGTTTCTTTCTCCTGTTCTCGTTTTGTACTCTTGTGTTCTCTATCCTTGATAATCCTGATATAAGGTGTGTTTTTGATATTACAGAGCTATGCCTCTGAGACGTCCTCCGGTCATACGTCATCTACCATATAATTATCAGACATCGAATATGGCCAATTAGGGACCTCCAGCAGATCCTCCTGCTGTGCCAGCCTTGGCACCAGCGGTTATACCCGTTGCAGGTGCCGATGCACAGTTCAGGGAGGACTTCTTGAGGATGATTCAGACCTTTTAGGGAGCACCGCCTCCTTACCCGTCGATGGATGAGTTGACACGAGTTTTCCCGCAGCAACATCATCCAACTTTCTCAGGGGATGGAGGACCCCAGGCTACAGATTTGCGGTTAGAGGCCATGCTGATGATCTTCGAGCATCTGGAGATACCTCCAGAGAAGAGAGTGAAGCTTGCTACATATATGCTTCGAGACACCTCCAAGAGGTGGTGGGAGGTGATCTCACAGTCAGGGTTCCAGCAGAGTATGACTTAGGGTGAGTTTAGGCGCATCTTCTATGATTAATTTTATCTAGAGATCTTGAGGGCCGACTGAGCCTGGGAGTTTATGAGTCTAGAGCAGGCTACTGTTTCTTTTATGGAGTACTCATCTTGTTTTATTGAGCTGCAGCGCTTCACGCTGATTCCAGCATGTGATGAATTGTTCCTTTCTAGAAAGTTTGAGGAAAATATCAGGCAGGAGATCTGTTCCCAGGTAAATAAATTTAGGTTGACTTCGATATCATCTATCATCAACCAGGCGTTGATCACTGAGCGTAATCTGAGAGATTCTGGAGCAGTGGGACAGGGCAGTTTGACATCCGAGTCAGTGTTCCTCCTACTGATAGCAGGAAGCGCCACAAGGAGTTTTCTCGAGGAGATCAGGGTAGGTGGAATGTATCTTTGGGAAGCCAGGTAGTATGCTACCAATGCGATAGGAGCATGCATACTAGGCCTCAGTTCCAGAGAGACCTGATGGAGTGCTGATCTTGCGGCAAGCTGGGCCATCTTTAGCGTTTTTGTCAGATCTTCTCACTTACAGCTGGTGGTAGGGGTTCTTATATGACCTCGCGTACAGGAGATGTATCGCCAGAGTCTCAAAAATCTAGGAACTGGAGTTATTCCGGCCGTTCGGGCCGAGGTGGAGGTTGCGGCCGTGGTGGTCAGTCACCAGGTTACCGATGACAGTAGAGTGGATCATCTCAATGTGGTCAGCCAGGGGCGCAGGGCCGCGGTACAGGCCAAACTTTCGCTATGGAGCAGACCTATCAGGAGTAGGATCCCAGACCTTCTACAGTTTGAGGTACGATCTTAGTAGCCTCAGTTTTATCTTCATCTCTTTTCGATACTGGTACTTAGCATAGTTTTATTTCTGTTGCTGTTGTGGAGAGCCTTGGGATCTGTATCTTTTCATCTACCGACATGTTGACTCTTGACACACCGTTGGGAACGAGGACGTCTAGCATACATAAGTATAGAGAGTACCCTCTTGAGGTTGCATGGTGTCACTTCTTATGGGACCTCTATGTCCTAGAGATGACAGGCTATGATTTCATTCTCGGTATGGACTGGTTAGTTCCCTTCCAGACAGTCTTCGATTGCTATCGCCGCAGGGTGAGTTTCGTATCACTAGAGGGTGGATATTTTCTTCATAGAGGTGAGTGGGTATTCAGGCAGGTAGAGCTAGACCAGAGCATCATGGGCTAGGGGGAGTAACATCCCAGATTTCCAGTCTTTATCTGGATGACCAGGGGACTTCACAGTTAGACTTTCCTTCAGTGGTGGATCATTTCAGGGATGTCTTTACAGAGGAATTTTTAGGGTTTCCTCCAGAGCGTGAGGTAGAATTTTTTATTGAGCTCATTCCAGGAGTGGCACCAGTGTCCATTCTTCCCTATAGTATGGCTACACCTGAGTTGTAGGAGCTCAAGAAGTAGTTGGAGGAGTTTCTAGAAAAGGGTTTCATCTGACCCAGTACTTCTCCATGGGGTTCACCTATCCTGTTTGCGAAGAAGGTAGACTACACCCTTAGGATTTGCGTGGATTATCGGAAGCTGAACCAGTTGACGGTCAAGAACCGATATCCCTTGCCGAGGATCAATGACCTCTTTGATCAACTTCGAGGAGCCTGTGTGTTCTCGAAGATCCATTTGAGGTCCAGTTATCATCTGTTTCATGTTATACCATCAGATATACCTATGATAGTCTTAAGAAGCAGGTATGGTCTATACGAGTAAACGTTCATGCCATTTGGTCTCACAAATGCGCCAACATCTTTTATGGAACCGATGAACCAAGTGTTCCATCCATACTTGAATTCCTTCATGGTGGTTTTTGTGGACGACATCTTGGTGTACTCTCACACTAGACACGACCATGCTACCCATATTGAGATCATTCTGAGTACACTGAGAGAGCATTATTTATATGCTAAGCTCTCAAAATTCCACTTTTGGATGGATCAGATTCACTTCTTGGGTCACGTTATCTCAGAGACAGGAGTATCAGTGGACCTAGAGAAAGTGAGAGCTGTAGTTTCCTGGGAGTAGCCGAATAATGTCTTTTAGGTGCGGAGTTTTCTAGGGCTGGCCGGATACTAAAGGCATTTCATACAGGACTTTTCATGCATTGCATCACTTCTGACAGGTTTGACCAAGAAAGGTGCGAAGTTCTTATGGTCATATTCTTGTGAGGAATCCTTTCAGGAGCTAAAAGGGAGGTTGAAATCAGCACCGATACTAGTCTTGATAGAGCTAGTAAAGAGCTATACAGTCTAATGTGATGCTTCAGGTGTTGGACTGGGAGCTGTGCTTATGCAGGGAGATGAAGTCGTTGCTTACAGGTCTCGGCAATTGAGGCCACACAAGAGGAACTACCTGATGCATGATCTGGAGTTGGCATCTGTTGTTTATGCCTTACGCTATTAGAGACACTATCTTATGGGAGATCACTTTGTGGTCTTTACCGACCACAAGAGTCCCAAGTATATCTTCACTCAGCATGATCTGAATCTGGGACAATGTAGGTGGGTCGAGTATCTTCAGTACTTCGACTTTGAGATTGCCTATACATTGGGAAAGGGAAACGTAGTGGCAGATGTGTTGATCAGGAGAACCCAGATTCAGGAAGTTTAGGAGGCCAATAGTGAGTGGCAGCTAATGGATCTGTTCTCTGAGTTGCACTTGGAGGTTCATGACAAACAGGGGTAGAATTTTATATCTTCTGCAGCTGTTACCTACACCCTTCTTGATCAGGTACGGATGAGGCAGCTATCAGACTCATAAGGCCTAGTCCTGTGGGAGAGTGTTTCAGGAGAGGACCCTTTTCCTGGATGGACAGTGGGAGAGGATGGGATCTTTCATTTCCAGGGACGCATATGGGTGCCAGTAGACATACGTGAGGAGCTGATGCGAGATTTTCATTCCTCAGTTTGGGCAGTTCATCCTGGCGTCACTAAGATGTATCATGATCTACACCGCTAGTACTAGTGTCCAAGTATGAAGAGGGATGTTTCTAGGTTCATCATGAGATGTTCTACTTGTCAACAGGTGAAAGTGGAGCATCAGTGACCAGTAGAGCTTTTACACGAGTTACCCATTCCCGAGTGGAAGTGGAAAGATGTCGCGATGGACTTCGTGACTGGGATACCGAGGTCACCTCAAGGGAGTGAGGCTATTTGGGTTGTCGTCGACAGGATTATGAAGGTTTGTCACTTC
Source organism: Viscum album (assembly GCA_963277665.1). NCBI lineage: Eukaryota > Viridiplantae > Streptophyta > Magnoliopsida > Santalales > Viscaceae > Viscum > Viscum album. The sequence continues at coordinate 1,455,206,192 of OY728157.1, read as the reverse complement.
TTTCCAATCAAGGAGACCTTTAGTGTTGATGAGCTGGGGCAGTTTTACATCCGAGAGATTGTACGTCTGCATGGAGTTCTACACTCCATTGTTTCAAATAGGGATGCACATTTTACTTCTCGGTTCTGGCAGGGGCTTCGGAAATCTTTGGGTACACAGGTACTTTTGAGTACAACATACCATCCCCAGATAGATGGCCAGTCCGAGCGTACGATCCAGGTTCTTGAGGATATGATCCGAGCTTTCATTCTATACTTTGGCAGTTCTTGGGAGAAGCATATTCCACTTGTGGAGTTTTCCCATAACAACAGTTTTCATGTGACTATTCATATGGAACCTTACGAGGCTTTGTACGGCAGGCTATGCTGATAACCTTTGTGCTGGCTGGAGGCAGGAGAGGCAGCGTTGCTGGGACCTCATCTTGTTTAGGATACCTCAGAGAAGATAGATTTGATTCAGAAGAGGATGCTACAATACAGTCTCAACAGAAGTCTTATGCTGATCAGCATAGATAACCTCTAGAGTTCGAGGTTGGGGATCAGGTTTTCCTGTATATCGCACCGACGTTGGGACACAAGAGGATTTAGAGACAGGGTAAGCTTTCACCACAGTACGTCAGGCCATTTTAGGTGTTGGAAAGAGTTGGACTGATTGCCTATGGGTTGCAGTTACCTCAGAGGTACTGGGCTATGCACGACGTCTTCCACATCTCTCAGCCTCGATGATACTTTTCAGACCCATCTCATGTCTTTCAACCCAAGGAGGTTGATCTCAAAGAAGATGCATTGTTTGAGGAGCATCCTATCTGGATTGTTGATCGTAGTATGAAGGTTCTTTGTGTCCGGTCTATTCCTCTTGTATGGGTGCTATGGCAGCATGGGCGAGTATAGGACAAGACCTGGGAGAGGGAGGCCAATGTACGATCGCAGTGGCCCGAGATGTTCGAGGTTTCTTCTTCTACGCCTCACTATGGAAATTCGGGGATGAATTTATTTAAGGGGGAAGTTTATAAGAACCCGGATCTTCATTTCAGGTATGTTTTTCCTTTTCTGGTCATTTTTTAGAAAAATAGGAAAATCTGGAAATTTTTAAAGTACACACCGTGTACTTTATAAGTACACATCGTGTACCTTGTTGTTGTGCGAGACCATGTGCTGGCCGTATCCGGGCCACACACATGGTGTGTAGGGGCGATGTGGAGGCTACTTAAAGTGGAGTATCAAAAATCAATGTACACGCTATGTACCCCAGAATTACACGCCGTGTACTTTTTTTTTCATTAAATGGACCGGGGTCGTGCCTAATCAACAGAAACACCTTCTTCTCCAGGTTCTTCGACCGGGAGAATCTGTACGGCCGCAAACATCCTCCGATCCCCCAAGCCTCCATTTGTTTTCCGAATCTACCACCTTCGATTGCATTTGAACCGCATCAATGAGCTCTTCCATCTTTTTGAGTTTCATTCCATGATTTCCCCTCTTTCTCTAGATATTGTGGGTTGAAAGTTTTGTGTGTTTTCGTAGATCTATTCCATTATAAGAATAATCAAGTCTCGTGGTCAAATTATATTGATCTCCTAGCATCAAGGTAAGTGGTTTGTGTGTTAACTTTAGAAGTCCTTGAGTTTTATGTGAACATTCCACCAATACCCATGAACGGGGTATTGCGTGTTTAACTTTTTGCCCCAATTGTTTTCCTGCCTTGTTTTTATTCTTGTGTAGAGGTAATTTGATCAGGTTTGTGGATAATTTCTATGATTCGATGTTTTTCCCATGCCTTGTTCTATTTACGACCTTTGGGTCTTGTTTATCCTTTGGATGTTATGCCTGTTTCCATGCCTTGTGATCGTAGGATGGAATGATAATCTTGACATGCTTGTTATGCTGTAGACTGGTTATCCAAGTAGATCTGTAGGTGTGCTTTGGTCTTATAACATTATTATGCACTGAATGGAACAGGTCCATGAGAACCTTATTCTATAGACTATAAGGGATAGACCGAGTGAGCTTCCCAGAGAGTCTTGGATATTATAGACTACAGGAGGATAGACCGAGTGAGATTCCTCAGAGAGTCTTGGACATTATAGAATATAATGGATAGACCAAGTGAGCTTCCCAAAGAGTCTTAGACGTTATATACTACAAGAGGGTAGACCGAGTTAGATTCCTCATAGAGTCTTTACTTGTTTGAATTTTCTTAAACCAGTCCAGGAGAGAGGAGGAATTTACTGAGCGAGATTCCTCAGAGAGTCTGTGATAGACCTGAGACTATAGGAGGAACTGACCTTGTGATATTCCTTAGATAGTTTCTAGACCTTGGGGCTATAAGAGGGTTAAACCGCGTGATCTTCCTTAGAGAGTCCCTGACTACCCTAGACTATAAGGGGAATTGACCGAGCGAGCTTCCCCAGAGATTATTATAATTTCGTATGACCAAACCTGAGGGGTTAGGCTGAGTGCACTGCCCATAGGGTTGTTGGTACTTCTTGGATAGGACTAGAGGGGTTGGCTGCGAGTACTTATCAGAGGAGTTCCTATTGTGGTTAGCTTTTTTGATTCATTTCTTCTTGTTGTTCTGTGGATTTATTACTATTGTATATCATCCGGTTACTGCTTACTACTTACCGCCTGCTGTTTACTATTACTTTTTACTGCTTACTCTACTATTACCTTCAATATGATCACTGAATGTTAGGAATAGATCTTCGGGTGGTTGCCTTTTGGGATTTAGTCTCACACGCTGTTTGGGTCATGATTTTGGGCCCAAACAAACTATGTTGTTGTAGGTATATACAAGTTAAATCACCCTTTGACTTCGGGTACTTGATTGATTTGGAGCAGGAGAGCATGAGACCAAACCTAGGCTTGCAATGCTAAGGAGCTATCTATCTTTTCTTTTGTACTTGTTTTGGAACTGCTTGTATTTCCAGCATTATGACATGTTTGGCTGTTTTCCTAGATATGTATCATGCATCATTTCATAAATACACATGTGCTCCAGTGGTTTATTGTTTTAGTATTTCACTGTTTACTTGTGCATTGTTGTTGGATATTTACTGCTTCGGCTATTGTATGTCTTTTTTACTTCCACTATGTACTTTTCCAATGAGGGCATAGTTTCCCCACTATCACACCTAAGGACCTCACTGCTAGTCGGTAGCCTCTGGTGTTTGGGGAAATTCCCTTGAGGCCATGTGACCAACCTAGTACGGGGCGCCTCTGAGTGGCTTCCAGAACCAGGATGTTACACTCTATCCATCGTCACTATCTCAGGTTCAAGTCCTTCTGTGAGAAGATATACCTGAGACTCTTGTGATCAGAGTAAACTATAAACTGTTCAACCATCATGTAGTGTCACCACATCTTTAGTTCAATGAACACTGATACTAACTATAGGTCATGGGTAGCATAGTTATTCTTGTGCTATCTCAACTTCCATGATACGTAGGCGATAATCGCTCTCTCTTTCATCAGGACACAACCCAGTCCAGTACCTGATGCGTCACACTAAGCTACGTACCCACCACCATCATCTGGTAGCCTCAATATGGGAGCACTCATTAGCCTCTTCCTCATCTCCTCGAAACTCTGATGGCACTTCTCTATCCACAAGAAAGGCTTCCCCTTCTTCGTCAAGGCTGAAAAGGGTGCCACTACCCTGGAGAAGTTAGGTAAAAATCTCCGGTAGTACCCATCCAATCCCTGGAAACTCAGCACTTCGGTCACACTCTTGGGTGGTTCCCAAGCAAGCACAAACTCTATGTTTTCTATATCCACTATGACTTTATCCTCCGAGATAACATGCCCAAGGAAGTGGACTTCTTGTATCCAGAACTGTCACTTTAAGATATTTCCATAAAGCTGGTGCTCTCAGAGTGTATCCAGATCTATCTGTAGGTGCGTGGCGTGTTCCTCCTCTGACATCGAGTATACCAAGTTGTCGTCGATGAAGACCACCACAAAGTGATCGAGGTATGGATGAAAGATCATGTTCATGATCCCTATTAACATTATCATAGTGTTGGTCATGCCGAAAGGAATCACCAAGAACTCTTAATGGCCATACCAACATCTTAATTCTGTCTTCGGTACATACTCATCCCGTACTCTGAGATAATGATAGCCTGATATGGGTTCTTTCTTCGAAAACCAACGAGATCCCTTCAGCTGGTCAAAGAGATCATCGATCCTCAGGAGTGGAAACTTGTTCTTCACAGTCACCTGGTTCAGGCACCAATAGTCCACACAAAGGCTCATGCTCCCATCTGCCTTTTTGGTGAACAAGACCAGGGATGCCCATGGAGAAACACTAGGCCTTATGAACCCCTTTCCCTTCAAGTCCTCCAGTTGTACCCGCAACTCCCAAAGCTCCACAGGAGCCATCCGATATGATGGTGTAGATATCGGTGCCATCCCGTGGTACAGGTTGATGTAAAAGTCTACATCTCTATGTGGAGGTAGTCCCGAAACATCATCAGGGAAGATATCAACATACTGGTCCACCACTAAAGGATAACTCAGACTCCTCATGTCAACTGCACCAAGGATGAGGTTATCCAACTGATGAGTAATTGGATTCACCCTCTTCTGAGATATTCCATTATGTGCTGCACATGTTTCCTTCTCACTAGTGAAGGTAAACCTGATCCCATCCTCACTAACACACCACAATTTTCTCCTAAAACAGTCGATCTGAGCATGGAATGTGGATAGCCAGTCCATACCCAAGATGACATCATAAGACCTCGACGCTGCTACTAGGAGATCCTAGCCGAAGCTCTCACCTCCTAGAGTAAGATGAAACTGTTGGAATCAATGTTTAATTATATAATCTTCTCCCATAGGAGTCTCTAATCACAATGATTGAGTCCATGACTCCATAAGAATCTTAGAGCTTTGAATGAGTTCTGTCTCAATGAAAGAGTGACTGGAACCTATGTCTATACTATATCTAGGGTGGAATAGATGCAGATTGTACCACTAATCATCTCTGGAGTGTCATGGTCATAGGCCTCAGCTACCTAAAGCTGTGTTCGCCATTGTTCACATGCTCCCTGTGGTCGGGGTGGACCTCATGGTGGTGGTAGTAGTAGAACCTCAAATCGATGCCCACCGCCTACTGCACGACCTACTCCTCTACCTCATCTTCCTACCTTTAGACCTCCTTGCTCAAATATCTACCTCTGCCTCGGTGGTCCCTCGACCGTCTGCTGATCTTCGGTATGGTAGGTTGGGCAGTCGTGAGCCATGTGTCCCTACCTACCGCACGTGAAGCACAGTCTGCCTCCCAACTGACCTTCTCTACCTCGTGAGCTACGCACCTCCGACCCTGCATCCCGGGGTCATACACCGGTGGGTCTGGCCCACTTGGAACTCTGCATCATCTGTCTACTACCTCCTGTAAATGAGTCGAATACCTGTCGTTGGGTGGTGGTTCTCACCGTTAGTTCCTGCTCAGCTATGAAGCTCTCTACTAACAATACTCACTCGAGCACTCCAACCTGCGTTGAAATATTCAGTGATAACATCGACGCTCTGATCCTTCATGATAGACCCTGATCAAAGGTTTGGACCCTGAAGAATGGGTCTCATACCATGTCAATGGAGTAGCATGAGAGGTTATTGAATCTCACCGAGTAATAGGCCACCAATATGATGCCCTATTGTAAGTGCAGAAGCTCCTGGATACGCACTGAGTGTAGTGTCTCTGGAACAAACTCCGCCCTGAAGAGGATCTCAAAGGCCATCCAGGTGAGGGTCACCTCATCATGTGACTGGATCATCAGGCTCCACCATCTCCCTACTATTACTTGGAATAGGCTAGCATCTAGGATAAACATCTGCTCTGCTGGTGTCTCAACAAAGTGAAAAACTCTAGCCACAACCTCCGACTAGTCTTCAGCTGCCTGAGGATCTGTCTCACCTCAAAACCTTGGAGACCTCTGTTTTTAGAACTCGTTCAACGCACTCAGTTGGTGTGCATGGTCTACTAGTGGGGATGGTGGCATCTACTACCCAACCAGTTGTGGTGCTGCTAGTGCACCACCAGAAGGTGATACCACTGTAAGAGGGCCCTACACCGAAGCCTCAATGCTCGGTGGGCCGTCATTGTGTACTCTCTCAGGAACCCTGGCTGTCTACATGGTGGAATACTGAAAAGAAACAGGTGTTCCATAGTCAATAATTTATACCTAGTGAGACGAATCAAAATATATCAAAGTAAAAATATTTCCAAAACACATGAAATCAGTGTTTTTATGCACCGAGTCAGAAATCGGAATTCTGAGTCCTGGTGTATGGATACGTCGACCGCTGTACCAACACTGGACTCCCCAAATGGAAAACCATACTCAAATACTATAGATCTATTAAGAAGATCAAAGTACTAGTTATTTGGTAGAACTGACTCCTCTGATACCACTTTGTCACAACCCGTCCCCCGAGGCCTGTGCTGTGATGACCCCAAGCCCACCTTCCATAGGCCAGGGGTTATCGGACAACACTAGAAAGGCATATCCCTAAAATTGGAAGGCATTGATTTTAAACCTGTACAAAAAAATAGCCCAAGAACACACCAAGTAGAAACCACAAAGTAAAACTATTGTAGTAAAAGTGTGTAGTGAAAGTAAAGGGGCTAAAATACAAGCCCAACTGAAAAGATACAACTACAACTGAAATAGAAAAACAGATCCTGAGGTCATCCACTGAGAATCCTACCTGAAGGGTAGGTACAACTCATATCCTCATCTCTCCACGTCACCCATCACCATCACATTCGTCTAGTGTCAGGTCCTAGCTCCCTGAGTTTCAATCTAGGCTCCCCATCATCTGCATAAGACACAACAAGGTACGGGCGAAGCCTGTGCATGGGTGAGTATAACAATACTCAGTAGGGACCTTGAGACCCCAGAAGGTCTCTCAGAATTCCACAGAGGAATAACACAAGCATGATCTCAATCACAAAGCACAAAGCAATAGACACAACTGAAACCAGGTATAAGTAAAGCATAGAAGTATAGATGATTAATTGAGAATCTATATCATATTATTCTATCGAGAGGCACTACTGCTGACCATACAGAGTCTAACCCTCATAGGATTAGTAGGTACTAACCCTGAAAGACCCACACAGGATCTGACCTGCCCGGAGTCGATAGGTACTAACCCCTGCAAGACCCACATAGGATCTGACCCACACAGGATCAGTATGTGCTGACCCATATAGGATCGCTGAGTGTTGACCCAAACAGGATCTGACCCACATAAGATCGGTATGTCGCTGATCTACGACATGCCACTCTAAGGCTAGTTCTCATTGGGTCGTGTACTACTAATCCACATAGGATCTCTAGGTGCTGATCCACATAGGATCACTCGGTGCTGATCCACACAAGATCTCTAGGTGCTGACCCACAGAGGATCTCTCAGTACTAACCTCTGTATGATCTATCTCCAACCACCGCCTCACTACTAGCCATTGGATTCCCACTCATAGTACACTTGATTCTGGGAGAACCACTCCTCAACCCATTGGTCATATTTCAACCAATACTAATTCCAACGAAGAAGTATCCCAATGATCGATCACGTCATAAGGGCTTCAATTCAACATATGGCACGTCAAATGGATGCCCAATTTTTATATTATTGGAATTTTAGTGCCAAGGGACCTGTTGGATTTGAAGTTGATCCAAACTGGACGTACTCTAACTTTGTCAAAAACTCTTGTAGAGTATTGAAAAAGGACCAACTTTCTCCAAGGATCCTAGCGCCGTAGGCGGTTCATCAAATTAACATCCAATTAGCAAGATACAATCAATTAAGTGTAACTAGGCCTGAGAGGGGTCCGAGTTCGGTCTGACCTGACCTGGTTCTGGTCGACCCGACCCACCCTAGGTCTGACCCTACCTGGCCTAAACCAGTTGGGATAGGCTATGGTGGGCTCGGCCTGCTAGTTGGCGCGACCCACATGGGGTCGCGCGGTCTGCTGCTCATGAACGGCTCAAAGGAGTCATTCGGGTCCATTAATCAGCGGCGTCACATGATGTTGCCTCGTCACCCACATGACCTATAGGGAGTGGGTCCCTTTCCAGCTCCACCGTGGCTTCCTTTAGTGTAGAGCATAATGGCGTGCTACCTCCACCTCTGCGACCGGCCGCTGTCGACGGCCTTTACGACCACCGCGGCGCTGAACAATGCCGATCTTCCACCACGACCAGTAGTTGTCGGCCACCGCTCTCATCCATCGGCACCCGTGCTACTTTTTCAGGGTTGTAGCAACACTCTAGAGCTCCTTTTTCACTTCCGCCCGTGCCTACGTGTTCCCCAGGATGCCGCCATCGCTACATGGCTCTCAAATTCCAGATTCTGATGAGTTGAAGAATTGTCCCCCGAAGAACGCAACAAGAACGAAGCGGCAGAGGGTCTGGGCCTTGTTCGTTTCGCCCATGACCTCCGTGTTAACATGATAACAAGTGGAAGGAAAAATAAATAAAATAATTTAGCATAGATAACTATAATAAAATAAACCCCCTACATCATGATTCATTGGTGGTATCATGGTCTTTGGTGGGAGGAGAGTCCTCATCGGAGTGAGGTCATCAGCATTCGTTGGTCCCAGATCATTGCTGCCCAATCTTCCATCCTTCATCGGTGTAAGTTTCCACATGACCTTTCCAGAGGTTCCTCGCTTGATGAAGCCATGTCCAAACCCCACTCCAAGCTTTATTTAAATAGAAGGGAAAACCACCCATGTTTCATGTCTTTAATGATGTTCATTTATGAACCTCAATTAATGCTGCAACATTGACATTACAAAGTTGGAGGGTCAAGCCATTAATTGGATTGAAAACCCATCGGTCCCACCACTGTCCCTTATCCTCTAGAGAAAAATAAATAAAATAACTTTTTAAGTTATTTATTTTTGTAAAGTCCAAAATTTAACTTTTTCTCCCGACCTACTTCAGTTGAAGTGAAGCTTACCTTAATCGAATCCGAACACTACGGATTCAATGGTGTTCTCATATTTTAATTCGGAGCCCTATTTCAAAAGATAGAAAATTTCGCCCACGAGTTTACTGAATGTACCTTTAAAAAAGTTCAAAATTTTATTCTAGGCACACCGGGCCTCAGAATCACACGCTGTCAAATTTCACATATTAGTAATAATCCAAAATAATTTTTTAAAAAAATAAATGGAATTTCAGGGTCTTTACATGTATAGAAATAAATAAACAAAAGTGATCATTGAAGAAAATTACCTCTTTTTCGGGTAACTTCTTTTAGTTTTCAACAAAGGAATCCTTTGGTTGCCTCTATACCCAAAGTGATCCTTCTAGGATTATGGTAGGGATTTTTTGAGTTTTTTGGGAAGATTTTTTATGAGAATAATTGATTTATAGGTTTGAATAAGTGGGAGGGTTGAGTGCCTTTTTGTAGTGGAGGAGAAGTGACATTATTACAAATATAAAAAGGTAAACACTATTGAGAAGTCTCCCTTAAATCACGTGTCTCAAAAAATATATTTTTTTTGATAACATTGAAGATATTATTGAAAGATTAGAATAAAATATGTTTTGGAAAAGTTTATAAGTCATTTTTCCCCTTAAGATTAAATTTTAACAACTAAGTAAACTCATTTTTACCTTAATTGCTGTAATTAATTTTAATTACCTTCACTAATATTTTTGGTCAAAAACAAACTTTAAATTTATAGAAATTATAAATTATGTTGAATAAAAATATGGAATCCATTTTTTCAAATTCAAATAAAATAATTTTCAGAAATTAATTTAAAATTAATCCCACATAAGGGACGAGAAAACAGGTTTTTAAAGTAAAATTTCCAAAAGATTAAAATGTTTTTATATCCAGATTCAAAATAAAATTGATCCCAATGAACAAAATTGGATTAATAGATTTAAAATTTATATAATTAAACTTTAAAACCAATTAAAAATATGATTTAACCCTCTGATTTATTTATAAGAAAAACATATTTCAATTAAAATTCAGTATTTTTCACTATTCATCAAAAAAATAAAATTTCATAGAAAAATTTAAACATTTCACCCAAAGATAATTTTGATGTTTCTATTTATAAAATTAAGTTTATTTTTTAAAATATAATTTATAAATGTTTCAAAATTTATATTTAAAATAGGTGTGCCATTAAAAGGCGACAAAACTACTTTTAGAAAAATATTGCTTTTTTATGTATAAAATTGGATTTGTTGTTATATTATGACTATAACAAATATTGGATTAATGATGAAAATAATTAATTGTATATATAATATTTGTATATTATTAATATCAATTAATTTAATTTGTTAAGTCAAAACACCTTTGGGTGCATAAAACAGTTGTCTTATAAAGACATTTCCTTTATATTAAATTGGATTCTATATTCATTTATAACACCAATGAATTACATAAAAATATGTAAAAAATATTTTAAAATTTTAGTTAATCCTTTTAATAAATTTCAGTACAATTCATAGTTGATAATTATCATATTAAATAATAATATTAATAGTATATTGTAGTTTTGTAAAACTCAGTCTTGCGTGTAACGCAAGCTATCAAAGGATCTCAGTATCATGTGTAGGAAAAGCCAAATTAGTGTTTCATGTATGACAATCTAATATCAATGTTGTGTGTATAATAATATTAACTTGGTGTTTCATATAAATAAATCTATAAAAAAATTTATTCTAAAAGGAAAATATTGTAAAGTCTTGGGGTGTTACATTCTCCCCACCTTAGAGAAATTACGTCCTCAAAATTAAAACATGATCTCGATAATAAAGGTTTTGGTATTTTAATATACTATTGTTGGAAAACCCACATTGTAAATATGGTTAACAACAAATCTTATTAATTGTAGTGAAAAGTAAATGTGAAGGTGATCATAAAACTAGGCTTTTGAATATGAGAACATTAACAAAAAACTGGACATGGAAGAAAAATATAACTTTCAATTTTTGATGGATAGTGATAGAGAACATTTTCATGAGAAATTTAGTGACCATAAATCCATAAACTAGAAGTGTGAACAAATTTATTTGCCAAAAATAGGTTAATGATCAAAGGAAAGTTAAGGGCTTCAAAACCCTAAATCTTTGATGATTTAGAAGACCACCGATACAACAAAAATTAAGGTACGAGGATAAAAAATTTTAGATAATTTTCCTAATGTTGAGTATTTATTTTACTACCTAAGTATTTAGAAAATATACTTACATGGAATATTTATATTTCATAAAAGTAATTTCTTACTTTGGTTGTTCTTCAATCAATTTCAAATTAACCCCTTTACTCTAGGAAATAAATACCCAACAAAATTTTATGCCCGAAATACTAAAATTTACTTTTTACAAATTTTAAGATCTATAGAAGAGTTAAAAGTATTTTCTACCTTTTTTAACTATTTTTTAAAATCAATATGTCTAATATATTAATCTCTAAACCAAAAAAAAGTAATACTATTGGTTCATTATTAAAATTTATTCCTAAAATTTTTCAAATAAAAACAATGAAATAATAACAAGGACATCGCATAGGCCAGTGGTAGGTGTGAAACATTCATTGTCCTTTACTCATGGGTTAAAGCCCCTACCTCTCTATATGCAATGGGTTGCCACTCTGAATGTGGGTTTTCCTATGTCTAAACTACATTAATATAATTCCTATTATTTTCCCAAAAATATGATGGATATCCTTGAAATGAAATTAAACATTAAATAACCTTTCTACTAGGGTTTTCAATACAACCTATATTTTTTTTAAAAAGGATAATAATCTTGTTTGAATATTACTATAATGTCATTAATCATCATATTAACCCAAAAAATATCAGCACCATCAAAATTATGTCAATAAAATGTAAAGAAATTATTATTCAAATATTTTTTCCACTAAAACATATACTTTCCATAAGTTTCTCCAAAATTTTGTTAATATTGGTAGACTCCTATTACATAAAACCTAAAAATAAATGTTTAATAATTATAAATTATGATAAACCTTAATATCATAATATTATGATGGTATCCATAACTATTAAGTTGATGAAGACATATGTGCTTATATGCTAATCCTTAAAGTTTATATTTGGGTTATGTTACCTAATATCTATTTTCCTAACTCTAGTTCTGAAAGTTTCAACTAAACATTCTTTGATACCAACTATAATGACCTTGAACTTAGTTTCTTAGATCTGGTGCCTGTTAGCATTAAATTGGCATAAGATACAAGGAAATAATGTTGCAAAGGACTGAAAATTTAGTAGTCTTGATAAACTATATACACACATGATTCTTGTATTACAAACGAATAAAAAAATTCTAACATATTTTTTTTCAATAATAAATTTAATCCATCAAGTACATCCTTACCTATATTTCTTTGTAAACTCTATAGAATCATGGGGAAAGGAAATAAAATAAGGGTGCGATCAAGCTCTTAGTAAGGTTTAAGTATAGTGGAAGCTATCATGAATCAGTTATGCATAAACAGTATGGAAAGGTAAATAAATTAACACACATACATTTAATCAATAGATTTAAAATGAAATGCATCTATAGATTTTTCCATAATGAAAATCCTCTGAATAATAATAACTAAATTATGATTGTAAGAAATTATTAAATATTGGATGCCATGTTTTCTAGGTACATGGAAACTTTTCTATCAAGATATATTAACAATACATTTTAAAATATACTAGGTAAAACCCATCTCATTTAGACAACTAATTTGTCTCATGAGACTATCGATGCGTTGTGGGGTTTGAATAAACCGATCCCCAACCCGTAGGTCTTGCATTAACCAATCCCCAACCCATAGGGATTTCATTAATCGGTCCCAAACCTATGTTATTCATGTGAAAATAATTACTCATATATCAAATTATCAATTTAATTCATAAAAGTGTGCCTTATCAAATATCCTTATTTAGAAAAAGATACAGATTTATCAACATTTCCCCAATTAATAAAATAATATTCAAAGTAAAAACCTTATGTAAAAATGGTATAAGTTTAAGAAATAATCATATCCATTACAAAAATAATATTGATATTTAAGATACATGTAATGTACAATAAAAAATGATCATAAATAAGTGATTGTTTCTAGATAAAGTTAAAAATCACAAAAGAAAGTGGGATTGAAAAGATAACTTTAACCAATCGGTAATTTTCAAGTCAAAATCCCTTGGATGATTGATTCATCGGGTTTTAGATGGGTAAAATGGAATGGATATACCTTGATGGTTTTATTGAGGGGTATTTTATATCCTCACTCAATCGTTTGCATCGGGTCTTCCATTTGTTCCATCTTCTCTAGAAACTCCCAGACATTCCCTTATCTAAACTTGGATACAGACCTGGTTTCCAAAGACCGATGGTCATCTGGGTTTCCTGGCCCAACGAATCTTGGGGGCTCACATTGTTCAAGAGGATGGGAGGTTGGTCTCATTGTACCATTTTGGGGGGGAGTTGTTTCCTACTTCAAGACTCTCTTATAGATTTAAGATATGTTCCCGAATATCTTATTAATCCAAATATGAGACCAGTTACCCTAAAAAATGACTATAGCTTAATTCTCTTTAATATGATAAATACCGCGATCTCTTGGGTGATTATCTATATATATATTCGAGGTTCTTCACCATTCTTCCATAATAGATAGTTTCTTATATGATGAAGCCATATATCCAACTACTTCAGAACAAGATCTCATATGAGGAGGTGATTAATATTCTAAGGATGGGATTGATCCATTATGAGGAATCCTATATATCATAGTTATTTCAAGAATAAAAAATCATGTATTTTTTTTAACCAGAGCAGTTTAATGTAATGCAGAAGAACTTATACGGGAGCTTTGGTACACCTTCAAGCTCAGCCCTCGAAGGGATGTCTTATATATCCTGAATATAGTGATAATCAGAGTTTTCATAGTTCATTCCTTCAAGACTTATATATTGAGGTTTCCCATGTCATTATAGAGACTCTTGGTGTATATGACATGATTACAGCAAATCCAAAATCTCATGTGAGCCATGATTGGTGTGAGAAACATGGGATATAAATTAACCAATGTTATTACTTTGAGTAAGGGACTTAGATATTGGGATATCCCTGAATGATCAATATGGATCTAGAACCTCAGAGAGAGGTATCCTATATATCTTGAGTATGGAAGAAATTAGAGTCACCGTAGTTCCCTTTATGTTGAGACTTACACACTAAGGTTTCCCTGGATGGCGGAGATTTATGATGGCAGTGTGGTATTTGTTGCATCCCCCTAATCCCATGCGATCCATTCTCGAGGTGAGAAACAAGGGGGATTATATGATCAGCCTCATGGAATATGAGTATGGGACTTGTATATTAGAATAATATTTAGGGTGTTTGGCACATATATTGGGACTTAGGAAGGAATCATATGTATCTCAGTTGTGGTGGGAATTATAATTCTCGTAGTTCATATATGTCTGGGCTTACACACTATGGTTTTCCTATACCATTTTAGGGGTTTATAAGGAAGTTGATTTGAACATTGTAACTCCCCAATCCCATGTGAACCATGATCGTTTGTAAGAAATAAGGGATCAAAAGTGATCAACATCATTGCTTTAGACAAGGGACTCATATGTTGGTCCCTCTATGGAAGGTCAATATAGAGCTCAGACCTCATAGGTAGGTGGCCTACATATCCTAAATATGGTAGGAATCAGATTCATCATAGTTCCCTTTATGTTGGGGCTTATGCATTGAGTCTGCCTTATTGACTAGGGCTTACACGCTGAGGATAGAAAATGTTTCCAAATACTGGGATTCCTTGAGATCTATCACATGACCTGGATTGACACACATATAAGGTGTTGCAAGATTCAGTACAGAACAATATGAGGGGTTTTATGTATCTTGGAAGACACCTCTAGGAGTCATCGCGAGACCAGGATGACATGTCTGGAGGGCGTCGCGAGAATTGGTTGTCAATATGGATGCTTTGGAGAGACTCGGCTATCATGAGTGAACACCATTATGTGATTCAAGAAATGTGTCCAAGGGATGTCACAAGTCTTGGGTGATGGACCCAGAGGGTTCACAAGATCGAATTGGCCCCCGCGAGTCACTGTATGATGTGCCCTGACATGTCTGGAGTACTTCACGTGTCCCAGATGACATGTTGAAGGGGTGTCGTGAAATCTGGGTGATGTGTCTAGGTGATTTCATGTGTATTTGGATGAAACACATGAAGCACAAGAGGGGTAGCAATCATGTATTTCTATTAATATTTTTTTCCTTTGATCATGGTTCTAACCCTTGTACTATGAATGCCTTGGTTTTGTTCAGTGTTAGTTTTTCTTGAGTCTCGTGTGATCTAATAGGCTTGCAGAAAGGTCTTCACATAACCTAATATAGATCCTTCACATGATCTATAAATGATCATGTGAAGTTCTTTATGTCAAGAACATGACTACTATGGCTGTATGCTAGTGTATTACCTGATAGAATGCTATTTGGTCGCATGATCTGCCGCTCTAAGAAGTCGGTAGGAGTCGAGAGTCAAATTATCTAGAGTCTGGATGTCCAGCATGTGTAGAAGTGGTCAAAAATTCCACACACATATTATTCATCATTTTTTCATGATGGGGTGGGGGATTTATAGGCTTCACCACCCTGGATACTCGTCGGTTTATCTGACGTATATGATCAAGTCCAGGATGGAGCCGGTGGAGGGGCTTGGTGCCACAAGGTTTCGTGAGTCTCTATTGTGGACTATTTCGGGCGTGTCTCCTAATTTTCAGTGACCGGGATTCTCTTCCTTTATCAGATCATTTCCTATTATTAGAGACTTGTTTGATTACACATACATGTCCAAGTACTTTCATGTTTTCATGTTGACATGTCTGAGGGCATTCAAAAGATCCAAGTACATGTGAGAAGACACTCACAAGACCTTGGGTGACTTGTCCTGGGGTCTCATGGGATAGCACTGTCGGTGCACTGGGTACATCTCATTACTTTAAGTGACCACAAGTACCCCTAACCTCCTCCCTTTTGATCCACTTTGTTTGATGTAACAAAGGTTGGGAGTCATGCGAGATTGCATGTGTGTTTTCGAGAGTATTTATTCTATTTTTTGGATATGCATCACATGAACGATATGGGTCACATGGGGGTGCATGTGCATTCCATGTCCTAAATATGAGGATGAAAAGCCAAAGGGTTTTCACAAGACAAGGAAGGCATGTCACTAAGGGCTCACAGTGACTTGCAGGTCATTAGGGGTGTGTCACATGTCTTTCATTGACTATAAACCCCTCTCACCTCCTCTATTTTTATCTTATTTTTTTATTTTATAAAGATAAAGGATCATGTGAGTTGGCACGAGTAATATCTTGGTTTTTTAATTTTTTTAGATTATACCTCGGTTGACCATTATGGGTCATATGGAGAGTGTGGAAGCATGCAACGGAAAGGTCTATCCACCTACCCTTAGAGAGCCACAAAGTTGTTTGGAAACTCCTGAGGACTTTCATACAGTGAGGTTAACAATAAATAGGGCTTCTTTGAGGTTTTGTGGTGTCTCATGGATTCCTCTGGGTTCCCATCGCATGTCTTTCAATGACCACAGACCCATTTCAACTACTCCCCTTTATCTCCTTTGTTTTATGTGGAGAATAATCATAGTTCTTATGATATTTTATAGATATCACCAAGGGATTTTATTCTTCCTAATAATTATTTGGCGCATGAGCTTCACGACCATTGGGGGTATCTTCCTTTAGAATGTCATCCCTCTATATTTTCATGGATTATGGGTGGTTTTTAAGGCACATGATAATGAAAAAACATGCGGCCTAGGGGCGGGGTCATTCAAATTTCTAGGGGGGCTTCGCAAGAGTAGGTAGGTTTGTTGAAGGGGGATCCACGAGACTTTCTATGGGTGATTTACCATGTGTGGGGCCTTCACATGACCTTTAAATTGTCATGTAATTGTGAGTCTCTCAAAGGTTTCACAAATCTTAGACCATCATCTTCTTCCTTGCTTTCATGGGAAAAATAATACCCATGTTCAAGTATTTCCTCTATTATTATTTTTCAATGCTTATTTGGTGGGCGTCAACAAATGAACCCCCACCCCTTAAGAGTGATGTTTGAGGGAAAACTACATGGTTCTAAGGAAAAATAATTCCCACTAGAGCTTTTGATGATGTCACAGACCAGTGCTTCTGGTGATGTTTGGTCTACCAGGTGACCTTTGGTATTACGTGAAATGCCTATATATTGGGGGTGGGGTGGGGTGGAGGAAAATTCATCCCATTATCCACCAATTCTAAGAGCACTCCCACTGTTTCTCCCATCATTAGACCCTGCTTCCAACACTGATCATGAACCCTATCCCCAAGTTCGTGCCATGAGTCCATTCCACCGAAGCTCTTATGAAAGGATATTTCAAACACTTCACTTCAGTAATTTCTTAGACTTTGACTACGAGGGATATGTTTGTCCTCGAGGGTTTTGTGGGATCCATTTTCCTGATCATTTGATCATTAATGGTTCACGTGACCCTATTCAGGTCATGTGATCATGAGTCTCTAGGGGGTTATATGATTCACATGATGCCTTTCATGGGTTATTCACCCCTTGAGTCCTCCAGAGATTAGGAGATATGCAAACCCTCTATGTGGTTCATAGATCCCTTGTTAAGTCATGTGATGTGCATGATGCTGCTGTCTCATGTGACGCTTTATTTTTTTTTCAAAACTCTTTCTTTTATTTGTTTGAAATGTTCCAATTACTTATTTTCATATGATTTTGGTTCTCATAAAACCACTGATAAGATGTCGAAGAGGACGGAAAGAGATTCAATTTCCTACCGTGAGGTAATTGTAGTGAGTGTGGACCCTACTTTCTGTTGTTCAGTCGGGTTATATTAACCTAGATTTCTAAAATTGATAGGATAATAATTCTTGAAATATCCCCTTTCATACTTCTTTTTCCTTTATGGGGTTGGTCTTAACAATAACGCTTACATCCATCCTCTGAATTCATAATTTATACCCTCCTCCTGGATTCAGAGGGCTCAAAACAATCTCTGATCTAACATTTCTCCAGGGGGACACTTTATCTCTAAAGGGGACTATGAGGATGACCATCTACTGACATTAATGCCAAAAAACTTCAATAGCACTGATCGTGTATCTAATCAGGACATCCATATGTATCCCTCAATAATGCGGTAGTCAGGTGCTAATCAAACTTATGGGTGGATCTCTAATTGGGACTTTCATTTGGTGGGAAGCTTTGGATTGGATTGGGTATGGCCCTTCTGGGTTCAATATATTATTTCTGAATTCCCCATCAAGTTGAAGGAAATCAGGATGTATGAAGCTTCTTGGATATCATAGACATCGACATATTTCCATAATAATTCGATGGTGGAGTTGTTCAGCCATTGTAACCCAGATACAAACACATTCCACCTCACACACAGTGAAGTCGACATTAGTCTTTTGTATATGGAACATATTTTTGGTGTACATATCCTCAGTATCATGTATGATGAATTCTTTCCTCCCTAATCCTCATGGGATGATGTAACCAAAACCCATCCTTTAACTCGAGAGGGGATTAAGTTGGATAAGAATACCCACCCAAAAGGGGTGATTCCTGGGGAGAACATCCTCATCAAAACATGGGCCAAATATTTTATTAAGTAGATCCATTCCGAGACAAATTTCAGATAGATGAAGGCCTGGCTTACAAATGATTCTCATAGTGCATTGGGTGCTCATTAGACAATGGTCAAAGGAGGGAAATTCAGAGATTGGGGATGGGAGGTTGTCCCTAGTTTTGACCGATTGGTCCAACTGGCTAAATTTATTTCTATGTAGCTGAGTGGGTAATTAATCCTAAAAAAAGATAAGGGGGGGGGGGATTTCAAGTCTCCACTTTTGTGATGCAGACTAAGATGGCCACGGAGGAGAGTTTCGGACTAGAGATCCCTATGTTGGCAAAGATTTATCGCCTCCTGTATCACATTTAAAAGGGAGAGGATTCTTATAGAATCTCAGGGCCCTTCCAAGTACTATGGGGTTGGACGGGGGATCATCTAGGTGGTTATGAATATCTAAACATTCAAGAAATCTCCAACACTAACTTTTTACTATACTTGTAGTGTATTAATAGGGTAAGACCCATTGTGTTGAAAGACTGGGAAGTCAGGGATTTCATGAAACTTCATGAATGTTTCTCCTTTAAGACATATGGTCCTATGCCTATAAGATGTTTTAATGATGATGGTAAGGCTAGCCTTAGGGAACACACTTATATGATGCCCATTTATAAGTAGTTTCTTTGTACCCACATTGATGGGGACCTCATTTGTGAATGGTATGAACCATGCCAATTTAGCCACCAATTTTTGTACATCCAATCAAGGTGTACTAGCACTATTCATGTTAGAGCAGAGAAACACCTGGTGGAAGCTTTCCAATTTTGGCTGGTGTTCACCAGAGAAGAAACTAGAGTGAAAATATGCCTTCCCCATCAGGATTTAGCCATCATCTTTTCCAAAATCTATGAAGATATTTGGATCCACTCATATCTCAATAGAAAATTGTCCAATTTGGTCAGTGAGGCTTTCCGTCCCCCAGTAGTCAAATACAATCCCCGACCTGGAAAGTAGTTTTCTTCCAAAAGTTCAGAAACTCTGATAACACCATGAAAGGAAGTAAAATGCTTACCATTATTGGTAGAGGCATCTATTTCTATGGCTACCAGGGATGTGCATGACCTGATGTTTCCTATTATGTCTCATTAATTGGAATACTGGAAGAAGAAGTATTCCGAGGATGCCCTTTGGTGAATACTGGTCTTCTCAAAGGCTCTTTTGGATGGATTCTCCTATATAACCATGCCTTATGGAATTACCTTTGAAAAACATCTTGGGGAAGTGAGGTCCCTCCTTGGAATAATTGAAGAGGTCTTATAGATCTCCTGTGGTTGGATATTTTATTCCACATGAGTCCACCAAATGGTCTTTCTGGGCATGCTTCAAATTGTTGTGGATGAGAAGGGTTAACATATTATTGAGGAAGTGGTGAGTCTGGGTATATTTTCACTCTTATGAAGCCATAGTGTCCTTGAAACCATGATGAAATACTTTATATGTATGGATGCCGGAGGAGGTTCTTGAACATCACATGGTCCTGCCATCCCATGAATATACTCCCCATGGTAGGGTCATGGGGGAGGAATTTGGTGGTGATCGAGGATCTGGTGATGAAGTGTCCCCAGGCCGACATTCTCAAATGGGGGTGGTAATTGCCACTTTTTAGGTGAAAGTTCCAAGTACAACATGTTATAGATGCCATTATTCTAAAAAGAAGAAGAAACATAAAAGGAAGTAGTTCACATTATCAGACCCTTATCCTCTGAAACTCTTAATAAAGAAGGTTATTTGATTCCCCTTTGTATCTTCAATTATTTTGGTAGTGCATTCATGATTTTTTGGGAATGAGTAAGTCCCCACTGAGCTTGTTTAGAAGAGACTGTGCCTTTTATTGAGGATGTGGGTGAGCGTTTAGTGGGCCCAGTGGATCCACCACTACTAGACTCAATCCATCAAGGAGTAGACAAGGCCGAGGGGCCCATTTAACCAGGTTCATTGCCTATTGCGTACATTTCGGCTAGTGTACCATCTGATCTAGCATAGATGGAGGCATTTTTAGAGGGTGTTTATGTAGTTAGTTATTTTTCCACTGTATTAGCTGGCCTGGAGGTGATAATAAAAGAAGGTAAAGGATTTTCCCAAGTACAAACCCTTTTTTTACTCATTCCATGCCTCTTAACATTGTTTTCTACTCTCAAAGTCCTAAAAGGTGGAAAGTAACGATCTTATGCAGAAAAGGTTTTGGAGGTGGTGTGAAACCATTCATTACATGAAGGAGTTGAATCTTATCCTATAGACGGAGCTGAGGCAGTGGATGATGCTGGTGATACAACTGAAAAAGTTATGTTTCTAACCTTAGTCACACTTGTCGATATTTGGTAGCACCACATGATTTATCCTGTAACTAAAATACTCTTTCATCCCTTATTATAGCGCCCTTGCCTTAGAGTTTAGAATATTTGGTTCCTACATCTATAGGAGTTACTCTAATTGAATCTAAAAAAGTGGAGGTTGGTTCTCTCCCCTCATTATCGAAGATCATAGGCATAACCCTATCTTTGAATAATCTTGTCTCAGAATATGTTCCAGTCCCCAAGTTAAACATATATTATGGCCCTGGATTTGCAGCGATCTATCAATCAATGTTGTGATAGATGTGGAAGGAAATTCATGTTTTAGTGTTAGAAACCCCATTGGATGATTTGAAGGACCGATTGGGTCATCTCCGATTCATGTTTCCCAACCTTGGCTATGAAATCTTTGACTATTCTGATCTTTATTCTTGAGTGAAGGAGGTAATCTCTATATGGGAATAGAAGATGTCTTTTGATATGAGGGTAGAAGTTTCCAAGGCTTCCTCCTTAGCGAAGCAGGACTGGAGGAAGGCTGTGAATAAAGCTAACTAATAAGCAATGGAAGCTACTACTCACCAGGATGCAATTAATGTCATGAAGGCTCAAACAAGTCATCTCCAGTCTGAAATGGACCGTCTTCAGACAAATCTATCCCAGTTTCAGTATGCATTCCCAATATTGGAAAAGACCATGCTGGATAAGCAAGGACTCTTGGATGTGGCAGAGAAATCCAAGCTTGATACTATTGCCAAAGAGGAGGAGCTACAACATGCTGCAGAGTCAGAGACTAAATCTATTGATCAACTATTCCAATCTATGACTTTACTGGAGAAAATTATTTTTGATCTCAAAGACTCATCCAAGAAGGTGATATAATGGTAGTATAATTATTCAATAATACTTTGGATCACACATTCATAGGAGAGGCTTTGGTATGTAGAGATCCCTTCTTTTATATAGTATCAATGGCCAAGTTTGTTGAAATTTATATGATATGTATGATATCATTATATTCCGTTATTTTATAATTCATCGTTGATACCCATCCCTTTCTTTTCATTACATGATCATGAATGCCTGATCTTTAGAGGGATCACCAGGGTAAGAGATATGTCCTGTAAAATGAGTATTTTTCATATACACTGAAAGCAACTCGATCGTAATAAGTCCTTGTAAGGGGCCTCATGATAATTTCTATGTGCTTTAGTTTAGGGTTACTTTAGCTTAGACCATATATTTATTTGGTTTAAGGTCTTTTATCTCGGACCATATATTACTTTATTTTATTGTTTTTTAGTTTAGACCATCTATTTCTTTAGTTTAAGGTCTTTTATCTCGGACCATCTATTGCTTTAGTTTAAGGTATTTTAGCTCGGGCCATTTTTTTGCTTTATTTTAAGGTCTTTTATCTTAGACCATCTATTGATTTAGTTTAAGGTCTTTTAGCTCGAACCATCATTTGCTTTAGTTTAAGGTCTTTTAGCTCGGACCATCTATTAATTTATTTTAAGGTCTTTTAGCTCGAACCATCTATTTCTTTTGTTTAAGGTATTTTATCTCGAACCATCTATTTATTTAGTTTAAGGTCTTTTAGATCGAACCATCTATTTAATTATTCTATGATATTTTATCTCATACCATATATTTCTTTAGTTTAAGGCCATTTATCTTAGAACATATATTCATGAGATACGGTGTATACATGATAGGATTAACCCAAAATACTCTGAGGTTATGGATTCTACCATGGTGTCACTAAGGATCACAAGGATCAAAATTCCCTTTTTTAGAGCAACATGTTTGGTTAATATCCATAGGCACATATGCATGATCCATAATCATGTATGCATAGTCAATAAATGGGTCCTTGAAGCCGGGTATCTTTTAAAATGGATACAAAAATATTTATCATGGTAATATTGATGAGGTTGGAATACTAGGTATACAAAACCTACCTGGGTATTTGGAGTATGGATGACATAAATCATAACCTGGGAATTTGAGTCCATGGATATGAGATGGTTCAGACATGCCGGGTATGTCCCTTGGCATTCTGAAATGGTAGGTTCTGCGATGGTGTTGCAAAGGATCTCAGGGATTGAAGCTCTTTTCTGGAAAGTAGAAGATGCACTTAGTTGCTGAGTCCGGGACCTTATGTGTTGGTAGCATGCCCAAGAAAAGATGATATCCACTTCTTTATGAGGGCTATGGAATATTTTCAAAGAGTCAAATTTCAAGATGATGAAGTTGGATATGGGAAGAAATCTATCCAGGAAGGTTTCTGGCATCATAGGGTAGCTAGATCCTAAAATTAAGATCAATTTATACAACATGTGGTTTTGAATCATGAGACTTGATCCATTAAAGGGTAGGAAATGAAGTGTCATAGTCCACCTAAGAGAAAGGGTATGAAACATAGGGACACAACTTAGAGGATATTGAATCCCATTGGATAGTTTGGTATAAGGACTGTAAATCATGATTTAAAGCACTCGAATTTAGAGAATGGTATGGTAAAGTCATATAGGGACTATTTTAGAAACTCTGGGGTGTTGAGTGATACCGTGATTGTGTCAAGGATCATGATAATTGGAATTTCCTTTTTTAGAGTGACACATTTGGTTGAAGACCATAAGTGCATATGCAGGAGCCATAAAAATGTATGCATTGTCAAGAAAAGTGACATTAGAGATAGATATGACTTACAAGGGATATAGAAGTCTATGGTGATTTGAGACACCCCAAATCATGAATTGTGGTTTTCAAGAGATGTAAAATCCAAGGAGGGTTCGAATGCCCTAAATGTTGCGTCATCGCCTAGCGAACATATTCTCACGGTGAGGAGATGTGAACAATATTTCCCTAACTTTTTCTTGGACCATTGGGTCCAGCAAGCATATCTTGGATTTTACAAGGGTTTTTTACCATATGATCATTATTAATTTTATATTTACACCCTAATTTTATCCTAAACATGGAAGATGGATAGTTTTGTAGGTGGAGACTCAACTTTTTCTCAGGTCTCCCTTTGCGAGTTTTCGGCCTGATAAGTTTTGTGTCTCTTTTGTTGGCATTTTAAGGTCTTGCGATTTGGAACACTATGGGATAGATTTTAAGGTCATACAACTTTGAATAAAGAATATAAAATTTAGGGTCATGACTTGCATGGACCTAACATGGTGGATGTGACACAAGAGGTTAATTAGGATACCCAGGGTTAAGAGTGCTCCAACATCTTCTCAAGCATGGAAGGGAAATGATGTAAATCATGGATCGAGTTTCTCAGGTCATAAGTAATGATATGGGATAGTCATACAAGGATTGGTTTAGAAAAACTGGTGTGTTGAGTGCTATCATGATGATGTCAGGGGTCATAAGAACTAGAATGTACTTTTTCAGAGTGATGCATTTGGTTGACGTCCATAGGTGCATATGCAGGATCGATGGGCATTTATGCATAGTCAATCAAAGGATCCTTGAGGTTGGGTATCCTTTCCAAGGTTTATGAAAGGTTGAAAGTGTCCTGAGACACTCAATACATGAAGTTTGTTAAATGGATTTGAGGTGATCTTAAAGGATGGTGTAAGGACCCCGTACTCTGGTTGATCGAGGTAAGTCTGTTGTGATCCTTTGATGAGGAGTGAAGAATGGGAGATGGTCTAAACAGTTTATTGTCATGTAGTGGGGATGAGTTTGAATCAGTGTAGTTTAACATCATGTGGCGAGGACATCATGTTGTGCAGTTTAAAATCATGTAGAAAGGATATGATTCCATGCAGCTTAACGTCATGCAGTAAGGACATGCTTCCATGCATTTTAACATCATGCGGTAAGGAAATGATTCAATGAAGTTTAACATCATGTGGTAAGGATGTAGAAAATAATGTGAAAGGTGATAATATTTCTACTGGGACCAAAAAAGGGAACTTGGGTGTCACTACGTATCCCAAGAAAATGAGAATCAAGCTACACATAGTTCTGGGAGGTTGTGTAGTTTAATGTCTTGTGGTATGGATAATTCAACATAGTTTAATGCCACATAGTAAGGACATATGTGGATAGTTTAGGTTCATGTGGATCGGACCGCAAGGTGGAGTTTCTAATGTGGGGGACACGAGGTGTGTTTCTATAATGTAATCCAATTTTAATGAGGAACAAATAGGTCTCAACCATACCACACACCTTTCTAGGATGAATCAGGTCAAAGGGAAAAAAGGGTTATGGCTACCGTTAGGCCCGAAGAAGAAATGTATGGGCATCACTGTGTATATCATGAAGATGAGAATCAAGAAACACATAGTTCTGGAAAATAAAAAATACTTTATGAAGTTCTGAACAATAAATAGAGGTGGGAATTATTTCCGTTGACAGTTGTAGCTGGGCCTAAGATTTGAGATCTAGGTGTTATTATGTATCCTCTATGGGTAGGAATTGAGCTACACTCATTTCTTGAGGTTCCATGTAGCTTAACATCCTTTGGTGAGGAAGAAGGTGGATCAATATGAATTAGTTGGGAAATCATGGTTGGGACCAAGGATAGAAGCCTGGGCATAACTACATATCTCATGGGAATGAGAATTAAACCAAACATAGTTCTTGGAGGACTGTGCAATTTTATATTACATGATAAGGACATCGATTGTGCAGTTTAACATCATGCAGCAATGAATTATAGTATTCCTTATATGGTCTTGCACTCAATACTATAATGGATCCATTGTGTACCTCTATGCCTTGCTTGTGAGGGTAAGTGAAACCTTAATTCCTAATCTCATGTGAGCTATGATCGATGTTAGAAATAAAGAGCAACACAGGTTCCCCTACAATGAAATGACAAAAGAGGGGTATTATAAGGACCTGACCTTAAACATTACATAATATTGAATTAAAAGAATAATTCACAATGAGGATATTTTCAGGTTTATAGTTTTAGATAATTAGGCCATAAATAATACATAACAACTTGAAGATTCCATGTATACAATACTACTCAGTATCTATTTTATCATAAAATAAAAACTGTTGAAAAGAAACATGTCTAGTTCTATGTTTTAGAAAAATGACTTTTCCTTGATCCATTACTTGACCCTATTCATCTTTAAGTCATGTGAAAAACATTTAAAAAACTTGGGATAAGAATAAAAATCTCAGTAAGGGTTGTAAAATAAGGAAATAAAACATTATCCAATCAATAATTACAAATTAATGAAAACATACTTTTCAAATCATAACATACCTTGTGAAATCATAAGATTTATGAATAACACACACAAATCATAAATCATAAAGGTTACTTATGGCATCCATATCAAAATTACATTATATCTATCACAAATATGTAGGGAGTTAACCTTGGAATACCCATAATGGTATATTCCCTAAATCTATTAGGAGAAACATCATGTTTACCTCCGTCACGTTACCCAATGCATTAGAGAGCTATCTCTAGCTCACCCACCCGAGGTTTATCACAGAACCACCCGTATACGTAAACAATACCCAATAACCATAATGTAATCATAACATATAACACGTGTATAAAGGAAAGATAATATTTCCATATTCCAATATATCAAATCAAGATATTGAAATAAACAATTTTTTATCAAATCATTTTCAAAACCTCTAAAAATAGATTTTTGAATCAAAGTGTCCCATACCACTTTGAAGCTTTTAAATGAATTATCATTTGAAAAAATTAATTTCCATATAAATAAATCCTAAAACCCATTTTTAAAACATGGAAATTATTGAGAAATATTTAGAATAATAAATCTTTAAAACATTTAAAATGATATTTTTGTTAAAGAGTTTTTTAACAAAAGAGAGACACTTGAATAAAAATAATTGAGGGATAACATTTAATCAGAACATTATAATATCATGAGAATAAAGGTATTCATGATATAATATGTCAAAGTAAAGTATATACACCATATAAGAGTGAATTGGTGCATAACAACAATGAAGTCTCAATGGAAATGTAAATTGAGATGAAATCCCTTATAAAGATGTTATCCTTAAATTATGGATAAATCAACCACATAATTATGTGTGACAAATATAAATACACCCAATATAAGTGTATATTAAGTGTAAAACAATTAGAGGTCATTCAGACATATTTTTTTGATGACATATTCAAGAAGTACAAGTTTAACCCAAAGAATTGAAATTGGGTTAAGAAGTTAACTTGTAAAAATTTGACAGCCTAACGACGTCACTTTAAAATTCAGAAAATGAGTTGATGAGATAAAAAGGGTATATCATCACTTGGAAATAAATTTTACATCAATGGGGATATAAAATAAAATATCCCAACATAATAAGATGTAAGTTAAAAGACATAATAAAAAAGAAGTCTTTTAAATAGAGGAGGGTGAAAGGTTCCCTTACCGATTTGGTAACGTACAAAACATACGCCACACGAAAGAAGAATCATGAAATGAAGATGTAAATACTCATAAATTAAATTATATTACATAAAGAATATAATCATGGGCATTACATACACCACACAAAAGTAAATAGTGTCAAATATAGCATGAATCTCATGGGAATAAAAAGTGAGATAAAACCCTTTACCACGTTGTAATCAACTGAGTCGTATGACCAAAAGTTAATAACCACCAAATGAATCATAGAATACCGTGAATATAATAATAATCATGATAATATATATATCTATTGGCAGTACACAATACACCACATGCAATGAATATGTGGCGAATAATGGAAATCTCACGGAATTAAAAGTGAGATAAGAAAATCCCTTACGAAAATTCGGCAGCCTAACGACGCCACTTAAAAGTTCAAAAAATGGATTGATGAGATAATATAGGGTCTCTCATAATATGAACATAAAAATTATAGTAAGATGAATATAAAATATCATCCCCCAACATAATAAATAGGTTCTTAAATGAAGTGACATAAAAAGGATTACTTAAAAGAAAGAGAGAGGTAGGATCCCTTACCTCGTGTCCGACTTGACTCGATCGTTCTTTAATATCCTGAATAATAAAATAAAGTTAATTTCTACTTTCTTAAGAACCTTTTTAAAGTTTATTATTACTTTTATATAACTTATTACCATGTTATATACATTATGTAATCATTTAAGTTAATAACGTTCATTTTGTTGATATTTGGTACTTAAGTAAAAAATGAACACCTTATATTTAGAAGTTGTCCATGTGGTCAATAGTCCATTATATCTAGAATGATATTAATGATTTAAATATCATATATATCATATATATTCAGTATATACATGTATTTATAATAGTACAATATTTGGAGGTAAGAAATGAAATGCACCGTTTATAGAGACGGTAAGCCGTACGTATGCATGAACGCTACTTTCATTTCTATTTCTTATTTTAATGGAAATAAAACATAATGATACATAGGTATATTATAATTACAATATTATATCATATATAATATCATTAACTCTATCCTTTATACATCCCACAAAAGGCATAAACGAGTCACATCACTTTAAGGGGCAGTAGTCCGCACTTCCTCAAATGAGATTATCGTATTTACCCTCTATGAAAACCATAAATGATTGATATAATTGGGTGGTACAGAAGTATAAGGAAATCATAAACATAATATATATCATATATAAATACAGTCCCATCATAATTGCCACCATGAGAGGCGGTAAGATGATATTGAACAATCATCGTTTCGTGAGGCGTTAGTTTTCCATCCACGGAAACATTATGTTATTTATCCATTAGATGGAGGTGTGTGTAAGTTTAGTTAGAATAATTCTTAAAAAAACATTCTATTATATTTAGTAAACTGGTGTTGTTACATAATAAAGGAAAGAAAAAGAGTTTAGGGGTTGTAGAAGTAAAATAAAAGAAAACAATTTAAGAGAAACTGTTACCTTTAAGTTGGATAACTCCCTTTGGTTTGAACCAAAGAACTTCTTGAAGTGACTTCTTCCTAAGTTAAGGCTTTTAGGAGGAGTATATTTATTTAGTGAGCTTCATTGGTCAGAGTTTGGACGATAAAAATGGTTTGAGAGGTGTGAGGAATTGCATAGAAGTGGTCTCCTTTTATAAGGGAGAGGAGGGGCTCTTTAGGAAAGTGTGAAACTCTTATCTTATTATAAACTTATCTTCGATTTCAAGAGGTCCAAAACACATTAATGTAGAATATAAGATGACTCATATTAGAAATAAAATCATAAAATAATAATTTTACATGCTTTGGATAATATTTTAATCATTATAATTTATTTATTTAAATCATTTATTAATGAGGTAAATACTGCATCATTATTGTGTCATAAATAATTTAATTTATTTGATGTCTAAAGATTATAAAAAATACCATGATGTAGGAAATCTTTTTATATTTCCAATGAATATTTTTAGTCAAAAATATAATTTATATAACCCCTTATAAAAATTAATTTACTAAAAGATATTTGCTTTTGTCATGTTTGCCTTTACTTTAAGTTAATTAACCTAAATTGTCATTATCACTCCCAAGTGGCTCAAAGGGGTCCCAAAATCAACCAAAAGATTCCCATGATCGGCCATGACTCATCCAATAAGGTTAGTACAAGTGTTAAGGTAATTTGGAATTATTATAATATTCTTTTAACCTTGAATTACCCTATTTACCTTTAACCGCGGTAAATAAAAGTCAAAAGTTACTATTCACCAAAAATTATTTTCACCTTAATGAACCACATTTTACTTCTTGATAACAACCATGTATGTCGGATTTTTTAAATTCAATTCACAGAAGTGGTAAAATTTCATTTAAATGAAAAAGTCGGTTTTCTAATTACCACTAAGTGGTTTCACTATTCATCAAAAAATTGAAGTTTTTCAGAAAAATACCTAAAATTCAGCCTAAGATATATTTGATATTCCGAATTAAAAATTGATGACTATTTTGAAAAATTCAAAACATTGAAGTGGAATTAATTAATTTTAAAATTAATACCCGTTGTTAAAACAAATAGCGTGTTTTTAAGAAACAATAACTATCAAAAGATTGATACTTGTTTATGTCCAATTTCAAAGTGAAATTAATTCCAATGACCAACATTGGATTAAATGGTAAAAATATATTTTAAGTTCACTTTAAAAAAAAACTATAAAGACATTATTACCATATAAATAATTTATATTAAAAGGCACTTTTGAATTAAAATACAATATTTTTCACTATTCATTAAAAAATGAACTTTATCAGAAAAATACCAAAAAATTACCCAAAGTAAATTTTGATATCCCCATTATAAATAAGGATTTTATTTAGTCATATAGAATTTATTAAATTGACCAAAACTATATTTAAATAAGGTTCTCCATTAAAAGGCGACAAATCGACCTTTTAATGTAAATTATGCTTAAAATTAGATTCATTCACATTTTAAGTCTCTAACTTTTATTGGATAAATGTAAATACATTAAAAAAACATGTATAATCATATTGTAGTTATTTTTCTTCATTCCTTCCAATGAAATGACTAGGAGTTAACTACCATTTAAAATAATAATATTATATTATTAGTGTGAAACGTAAGATTTCAAAGAAACAGGTTGTTGCGTATTGGGTACGCTATCAAACATAGCAACCCCTTTAAAGTAAAATTAAAATTTAATTCAAAAATATTAATAAATATGAAAATATTTTATTCTTTATTTACCTGGTATGTTACATCCTTCCCCCCTTTTGGGAATTGCATCCTTTAAATTTTAAAATTTGGGCTCATAAACTTTATTGAAAGTCCCATATCGAAAAAAAGAGTCAGTAAAACAGTCACTTTAAAAGAAAGAAAGATAAGTAGAATGGTCACCCGAGTTAAACTATACTAAGATTCCATGAAAACATGGATATGGAGGAGAAAAATAAGGGTCATGTTCTGATGGAGAGTGATGGGAAACATGTTTAAGAGAAAGTTAACCACCAGAAAATCACAAACTTGTGATGGTTTAAACAGTATTTGATTCCCCAATAGGAAAAGTTAACGGACAAGGTTTTTGTTTAAAGTTACTTTTCATTGAGGAATTTAATTATGAGCTTAACTAAAAACATATGGAAATATACTTAGTTTTCATGTAGAAATTTATATTTTACTATATTTCTAACACAAACTCATATTTTCTCCAAACGATGAAAATTCAGGATGACTTTTTTTCACATTAAGAGCGTTATAATCAACTTTGAGAGAATCACATAATCCAAAAAATATGAACTATATATTTACCATGTCATTAGATATTAACTAAAACCAAAACTTTTAGTATAAGATCATATAATAACTAAAAGGATAATCCTTTATAAAAAGAAATTCTACTCTTAATCTCTAAAATCCAACAAAAAGAACCCAAGGTTCAAGAAAGACCATTAAATAAACAGTTATCCTTAAAATTCTTCAAAGTAATCAAAACTAAGATTGAAACCCAAATATCTGAAGCATTTAATCACATAGTCTTCCAAGTTAAATCTTAACATTTATCTCCAAATAACATCAGTTACTCTTAAAGTCTCATATTGAAAAGTAATTAACCTAGTCACATATCCTCCATGATAGGTTAATAATTTCCATAGATAACCCAAAACCAACTTATTCCTGATTTCATAAGATCATATAACTAAAAATAATTAGTCATACTAACCAGGTACTTCACGTAGTCTAGTGGTAGGTGATAAATACTAGTCGCACTTTGGTTGTGGGTTCGATTCCCACAGCTTTGTCTGACGCGACGGGTTGTCACACGGTTTGCGTGTTGTCCCTTTTCAAAAACTACACAATTTTATAACATTCCCAAAAAGAGATAAATTAATCAAAAATATCAATAACATATTTTAACCACAAATTTTATCTAATAACTTTCGTTTTGCATCCCAAAATGTATTAACTGGTAATTTCCTCAAATTCCGGGATCATATAAACCCAAATGGTTCTTTATAACTATAAACACAAAATAAAAGATAATTATTACTTGAATAAAATTTTCATATATCAAAATTCAGGGTTACACATACTATAAAAATTCTTCTAATGTAATCCTATCATCAAAAGAGCCTTAATACTTTTAAGCATTTCACCATCCTAAAATCTACCATAACTCTTGAATCCCTTATATGTTGACCTCTTACTCATTCAACGTTCTTCATGATCCCTTAACCATTCTTTACTAACTTATTCTGAAATACTTCTTTCCTACATACAAAAATCATGAATCATATCCTTAGATTCAATAATATGAAAACATATGTTAAGAATTAATCCATAACTTTCATTGGTCATTGTCAGTTTCTTCATCCTCCATCGGAATGGAATTAGGTATTGGTAAACGAATATTTGTATGATCCTGGTGATCCCATTCCCAAATTTTTTTCGTAGGACATGTGTTTGCATAATGACCATGCACACCACATTTAAAACATTCAATTGATCCCTTGAAAATGAATTCTTTCCCTTTCCTAGAGTCAACTAGATTCTTCCTTTTTTCCATGGAAGGTTCTTGCTTTATGACCTTTATTTACACATCTATAGCATCTTTCTGTCCCATTGAAACATTTTCCTAGGTGTTTATTTCCACATCTTTGACACATAGGTTTTTGAACACACTTACCTTTATTATTATTACCTGAACTTCCATAGGGATTTGTTTCTTGCATATATGATGCCTTATAAAGATCACTAAGGTTCAGGTGGTCAATCATGACTTCAGATAGTTGGTTGAGAATAACCAGAAGTGTTCTAATTGAATCTCCCATATATTTCAGTTGCTCGTTCAGAAAACTGTCACAGTTTTCTTCACACCCATAGTTACTTTGGTGCCTGCTAGATCCAACCATTTACTAAAACCAAAAAGGTCAGTGTGAGTATATCAGTAAAATCATCATGTAAAATCTTATGAGGAGGGTAAACACTAAGATATACTTATTCATGTTATCTTAAACTCATTCACTTTATCTAAAAAAACTAGGACTCTTTCGAAAATCCTAACCATTATGGTAATGTCACTTATGCTTAAAGAATTTCTTAACCTCTAAAGTTATCTAAACCGACCCTCTGATACCAACTATAAAAACCTGACCTTAAACATTATATAATATTGAATTAAACGAATAATTCACATTGAGGATCTTTTCAGGTTTAGAGTTTTAGAGAATTAGGCCATAAATAATACATAACAACTTGAATATTACATGTATACAATACTACTTAGTATCCATTTTATCATAAAATAAAAACTGTTGAAGAGAAACATGTCTAGTTCCATGTTTTAGACAACATGACTTTTCCTTGATCCATTCATTGACCCTATTCATCTTTAAGTCCTATGAAAAACATTTCAGAAACCTGGGATGAGCATAAAAATCTCAGTAAGGGTTATAAAATAAGGAAAGAAAACATTATCCCATCAATAATTACAAATCAATGAAACCATACTTTTCAAATCATAATATACCTTATGAAATCATAAGATTTATGCCTAATACAGACAAATCATAAATCATAAAGGTTACTTATGGAATCCATATCAAACTTACATTGTTGCTATCACAGCTACGTAGGGAGTTACACTTGGAATACCCATCACAGTATATTCCCTAAATCTCTTAGGAGAAACATCATTTCTACCTTCGTCACGTTACCCAATGCATTATAGAGCTATCTCGGGCTCACCCGCCCTAGGTTTATCACAGAACCTCCCGTATACATAAAAAATACCCAATAACCATAACGTAATCATAAAATATAACACATGTATAACGGAAATTTAACATTTACACATTCCAATATATCAAATCAAGATATTTAAATAAATAATGTTTTATCAAATCATTTTCAAAACCTTTAAAAATAGTTTTTTGAATCAAAGTGCCCCATACCACTTTAAATCTTTTAAATGAATTATCATTTGAAAAAATTAATGTCCATATAAATAAATCCTAAAACCCATTTTGAAAACATAAAAAATATTGATAAATATTTAGAAGAATAAATCTTTAAAACATTTAAAATGATATTTTAGTTAAAGTGTTTTTAACAAAAAGAGAGACACTTGAATACAAATAATTGAGGAATAACATTTAATCAGAACATTATAATATCATGAGAATAAAGGGATTCATGATATAATATTTCAAAGTATAGTATATGCACCATATAATAGTGAATTGGTGCATAACAATAATGAATTCTCAATGGAAATGTAAATTGAGATGAAATCCCTTATAAAGATGGTATCCTTAAATTAAGGATAAATCAATCACATAATTATGTGTGATAAATATAAATACACCCAATATAAGTGTATATTAAGTGTAAAACAATCAGATGTCATTCACACATATTTGTTGGATTACATATTCAAGAAGTACAAGTTTAACCCAAAGAATTGAAATTGGGTTAAGAAGTTAACTTGTAAAAATTTGACAGCCTAACGACGTCACTTTAAAATTCAGAAAATGAGTTGATGAGATAAAAATGGTATCTAATCACTTGGACATAAAGTTTATATCAATGTGGATATAAAATAACATATCCCAACATAATAATATGTAAGTTAAAAGACATAATAAAAAGAAGTCTTTTAAATAGAGGAGGGTGAAAGGTTCCCTTACCGATTTGGTAATGTACAAAACATACGCCACATGAAATAAGAATCATACAATGAAGATGTAAATACTCATAAATGAAATTATATTACATAAATACTACAATAATTAGCATTACATACACCACAAAAAAGGAAATAGTGGCAAATATAGCATGAATCTCATGGGAATAAAAAGTGAGATAAAACCCTTTACCACGTTGTA
Source organism: Viscum album (assembly GCA_963277665.1). Classification (NCBI taxonomy): domain Eukaryota; kingdom Viridiplantae; phylum Streptophyta; class Magnoliopsida; order Santalales; family Viscaceae; genus Viscum; species Viscum album. The sequence goes on along the minus strand of OY728157.1, from coordinate 1,455,171,322 downwards.
ATCAACTGAGTTGTATGACCAAAAGTTAATAACCACCAAATGAATAACATAATACCGTGAATATAATAAGAATAATGATAATATATATATCAATTTGCAGTACACAATACACCACATTAAATGAATAATTGGGAAATAATGAAAATCTCACATAATTAAAAGTGAGATAAGAAAATCCATTATGAAAATTCGGCAGCCTAACGTCGCCACTTAAAACTTACAAAAATGGATTGATGAGATCAAATACGGTCTCTCATAATAAGAACATAAAAATTAAAGTAAGACGAATATAAAAGAACATCCCCCAACATAATAAATAGGTGCTTAAAATAAGTGACATAAAAGAGATTACTTAAAAGAAAGAGAGAGGTAGGATCCCTTATCTCGCGTCCGGCTTGACTCGATCGTTATTTAATCTCCTGAATAATAAAATAAAGTTAATTTATACTTGATTAATAACCTTTTACAAGTTTATTATTCCTTTTATATAACTTATTACCATGTTATTAACATTATGTAATCATTTAAGTTAATAACGTTCATTTTGTCGATATTTGGTACTTGAGTAAAAAATGAACACCTTATATTTAGAATTTGTCCATGTGGTCAATAGTCCATTATATCCAGAATGATATTAACGATTTAAATATCATATATATCATATATATTCAGTATATACATGTATTTATAATTGTACAATATTTGGAGGTAAGAAATGAAATGCACCGTTCATGGAGATGGTAAGCCGTACGTACGCATGAACGCTACTTTCATTTCTATTTCTTATTTTAATGGAAATAAAACATAATGATACATAGTTATATTATACTTACAGTATAATATCATATATAATATCATTAACTCTATCCTTTATACATCCCACATAAGGCATTAACGAGTCACATCACTTTAAGGGGGCAGTAGTCCGCACTTCCTCAAATGAGATTATCGTATTTACCCACTATGGAAACCATAAAGGATTGATATAATTGGGTAGTACAGAAGAAAAATTAAATCATAAACATAATATATATCATATATAAATATAGTTCCATCATAATGACTACCATGATAGGCGGTAAGATGAAATTGAACAATCATCGTTTCGTGAGGCGTTAGTTTTCCATCCACGGAAACATTATGTTCTCTATCCATTAGATGGAGGTGTGTGTAAGTTCAGTTAGAATAATTCTTATAACAACATACTATTAAATTTATGATACTGGTGTTGTTACAAAATAAAGGAAATAAAAAGAGTTTAGGGGTTGTAGAAGTAAAATAAAAGAAAACAGTTTAAGAGAAACTGTTACCTTTAATTTGGGTAACTCCCTTTGGTTTGAACCAAAGGACTTCTTGAAGTGCCTTATTCCTAAGTTAAGGCTTTTAGGAGGAGTATAGGTATGTAGTGAGCCTAATTGGGTGGAGTTTGGATGATCCAAATGGCTTGAGAGGGGTGAGGAATTGCATAGAAGTGGTCTCCTTTTATAAGGGAGAGGAGGGGCTCTTTAGGAAAGTGTGAAACTCTTATTTTATTATAAACTTATCTTCGATTTCAAGAGTTCCAAAAAACATTAATGTAAAATATAAAACGACTCATATTCGAAATAAAATCATCTAATAGGAATTTTACAGGTTTTGGATAATATTTTTATCATTATAATCTTATTTATTTAAACCATTTATTAATGACGTAAATACTGCATCATTATTGTGTCATAAATAGTTTAATTTATTTGATGTCTAAAAATTATAAAAAAATACCATGATGTAGGAAATGTTTTTATATTTACAATGAATATTTATAGTTGAAAATATAATTTATATAACCCCTTCTAAAAATTAATTTACTAAAAGATATTTGCTTTTGTCATTTTTGCCTTTACTTTAAGTTAATTAATCTAAATTGTCATTATTACTCCCAAGTGGCTCAAAGGGGTCCCAAAATCGACCACAATATGCCCATGGTCGTCCATGACTCATCAAATAAGGTTAGGACAAGTGTTAAGGTAATTTGGAATTATTATTATATTCTTTTAACATTGAATTTCCCTATTTACCTTTAACCGTGATAAATAAAAGTCAAAAGTTACTATTCACCAAAAATTATTTTCACTTTAATAATCCACATTTTACTTATTTATAGCAACCATGTATGTCAGATTTTCGAAATTCAATTCACAGAAGTGGTAAAATTTCATTTAAATGAAAAAGTCAGTTTTCTAACCACCACTAAGTGGTTTTACTATTCATCAAAAATTGAAGTTTTTCAGAAAAATACCAAAAATTTAGCCTAAGATATATTTGATATTCCGAATTCAAAATTGATGTCTATTTTGAAAAATTCAAAACATATAAGTGGCATTAATTAATTTTAAAATTAATTCCCGTTATTAAAAAAAATATCGTGTTTTTAAGAAACAATAACTATCAAAAGATTGATACTTGTTTATGTCCAATTTCAAAGTGAAATTAATTACAATGACCAACATTGGATTAAATGGTAAAAATATATTTTAATTTCACTTTAAAACCAACTAAAAATATAATCTAACCATATAAATAAATTAGATTAAAAGGCACTTTTGAATTAAAATACAATATTTTACACTATTCATTAAAAAATGAACTTTATCAGAAAAATACCAAAAAATTACCAAAGTTAAATTTTGGAATCCCCATTATAAATAAGGATTTTATTTAGTCATATATAATTTATCAAAGTGACCAAAACTATATTTAAAGAGGGTTCACCATTAAAAGGCGGTAAATCTACCTTTTAATGTAAATTATGCTTAAAATTAGATTCATTCAAATTTTAAGCCTCTAACTTTTATTGGATAAATGTAAATACATTTAACAAATATTTGTAATCATATTGTAGTTATTTTTGTTCATTCCTTCCCATACAACGACTAGGAGTTAACTACCATTTAAAATAATAATATTATATTATTAGTGTTCAACATAAGATTTCAAAGAAACCGGTTGTTGCGTATTGGGTACGCTATCGAACATTAAAACCCCTTTAAAGTAAAAATAGAATTTAATTCAAAAATATTAATAAATATGAAAATATTTTATTCTTTATTAACCTGGGATGTTACAAGTATAACACTAGAATTTTTTATGATGCAGTGGCTTGACCATGATATAATATTAAGTCATACCTACATATCATAGTGGGAATGAGAATCAATCTATACATAGTTCTAGAGAAACCATGCAGTTTAATGTCATGTAGCAAGGGCATTGACCATGCATTTTAACATCATGTGGTGAGGAAGAGGTGTTCTATATAGTTTAACGCCGTGCAATGAAGACGAGATGTTCTATGTAGTTTAACGTGACGTGGTGAGGAAAATTGTTAGGGGCTTACTCTAATGTGGATGAACATTTTCTTAATAGATTATGCAAAGCATTTCTTGATAAATCTCACATTGGTGGGTGGTGTGACATGCTCCCCATCCATGGTGGCTAGTGAATAGGGTCCATCATGATGGACCTTATGTATGATGTAAGGTCCTTCCCACTTGGGATCCAATTTCAGGGGCTTCTTTCCTGGTATCATTGGGGTTCTGAGAGCTAATTCCAGTTCTCTAATATGGAATGAGAATAGGTGAAACTTTTTATTAAAATACCATGAAATTTGATTCTAGTGGACTTTGAGGTTATGCAGCATGAAAAACCTCTTATCATCTAGTCATTCCAACTCATCTATCCATTTTTGCAATTTTTCATCATCTGATAACTATTTGAAAAGGTCTATTTGAAGTGAGGGTAGCTGGACCTCTATAGGAAACACGACATCAGTCTCGTACACTAGTGAGTATGGTGTTTCTTGTGTAACAGTATGCGTGGTGGTATGGTAGGCCCATAGAGCATGGATGAGCTTATTTGGATAAGACTTCTTTTCCTTGTTCACCATCTTCTGGAGTATGTTTTATAAGGTCTTATTGAATTCCTATATCAATCCATTTTCCACCGCATGATAGAGGGATGAGTTATTCAACTTGATGTTGTACTCCTGGTAAATATTCTTCAACTCCATGGAATATAATTTGGTTCTATTATCCATCAACATTGTGTGAGGGAATCTGAACCTGGTGATGATATGGGACTTCATGAAGTTGATGATATTCTTCATCCCATCTTACATGAGGGGTATTACCTCAACCCATTTATAAAAGAATTTAGTTACATTAAGGATGTACTTGAACTGGTTAGTGGTGGCCGAGGGATATGACCCCACAACATCCATCCCCAAACGGAAAATGGATAGGAATATTTAGAGGTATGCAGAAATTCCATGGTATTATGGATTAATTTTTCATGGATCTATCATGAATGATATTTCTTGGTGAATTACACACAGTATTGTATCATGGGTTTCCATCAATATCTCAACCTACTGATTTGGTGGGAGATACTGGTTCCAGATTGATGGGTACTGCAAGAGCCTATGTGGAATTCCTCCATTATAGAAATAAATTCTCCTTATATAATGAAAATGAATAGAATTCCATCAAATCCACACTTATAGAGTATTTTTATCTCATTTGGGCCATCCTATAGAGTTAAGTTCACTATCCGGTGTTGAATTTGTTCTTTTTCGGTATGATCTGCTGGGAGAGCCCCATATCAAAGATAGTTGATTATGGGTTCCATCCATCTAGGGGTGGTCATTGGTTCATCATGATATGGGATCGTTATGAACTATTTGATCTCTTCCATATCGCATATGGTGATTGATGACACCATTCCTAGATGTGTAATACAAAAGGTTGATTCCTCCTGACCGGGGTCAACCAGGATGGCGTCTGCATTGGCCAGCGCATCATCGTGAGCATTCTATGGCAAGGGGACATAATGGAAGGTGGGATCACACAGGAATTCCACCATTAATACCCCAAAATAGCTAGTGAGGTGGGATAATTCCTCCTTTTTTATGGAATATTATCCATTGACCTTCTTTATCACTAAATCTAAATCCCCTTTGATGTTCTGGTAGGCTACATGCAACTGTAGGGCTAGTTCCAATCTAGCTATGAGGTCTTGTTATTATGCCTCATTATTTATGCATCCTTTGGATAGCAAGAAAGAGAAGGGAAAAAATATTTTGTCTGGGGAGACAAATACAATTCCTAGACCAACCTATTTGAGTTTCAGTTTCTCCATTATGGTACCTATTGGACTCCGAGAGGCTCCATCAAAGTGCATTTACCATGTTTGGGGAGTGTCATGGAAATAAAATACCTCTTTATTGAGTATATAAGTGTATTATGGTGTGTTTTCTGGGGTAGGGTGTGCTGCGAGGAAATCATCCAGGGCTTGAAATTTCACCGACTTCTAAGATATGAACTAGATGTCATATTTCTAAATAATGACTTCCCATCAAGCCAAGCACCCAATCAACATGGATAGGCTAAGAATGTACTTGAGAGGATCAATATGAGGGACCAGGTGAATCTCATAGTACTTCAATTAGTGCATCAACTATTTCACTACGATGATGAGTGCAAGGCAGTTCTTCTCGACATCGGAGTATCGAGTCTCAGTACCTTTCATAGTCCGATTGAGGTAGTAGATACTGTTATATCTTACTACATAATTTTATCTATGAGGATGGAACCCAATGAGCATTCCATTGGGGACACATATAAGATGAGTGGTTTCCCTTCCACCGGGGGCATCATAACCAGTGGGTGCAATAATTAATTCTTGATACTTTAGAAGGCGTTTTGACATTTATTGTCCCATTTGTAGGTGACTCCCTTCTTCATTAACCTCATGCAGGGGGGAGATTTTCTGATTAGTTTGTATATGAATTGTTGAATGTAGGTGAGATACCCTTGGATTCCCCTCATTTCTTTTAGATTTTTGTGGGGTGACATTGAAGGGATACCACTAGCCTTCTTTGTGCCAACCTCAATGCTGCGGTGGAATACCATAAAGCCAAGGAACTTTCTTGATGTTACCATGAAGAAAAATTTTAGTAGATTCATCTTTAAAATATTATTTTTAATCTTGTAGAATATTTTCTCAGTGATTTGTGAAGTGATCACATCACTTCCAGGATTTGATAACCACGTCATTGACATAACACTTGGTTATCCTTACCAAGAATGGATTAAATATATGGTGTGATGATATGTGGTGCCTGCATTATTTAATCCAAAGGTCATGACCTGATAGAAGAAGATCCATTGAGGTGCTCTAAAGTTAGGGTCTTCTTCATCCTCATGGGCCATCTTGATTTGATTGTTCCCTGAGTACCCACCCATTAAGGAAAGTGCCTTGAAGCCACCAGTTGCACCGATAAAGAGTTTTGTGATCGAAAATGGGAAATAATCCTTTGGTAAATGTTGATTAAGGTATCAGAAGTTAATGAAGACCCTAATATTACCATTATTCTACTTGACAAGGATGATGTTGGAAATCCATCTCAAGTATTGCACCTATCGGACAAAGTTTTATTCGATAAACTTGTCAAATTCTGAATCTAAATTGGTGGCATGAGAGGGGAGAATCCTCATGGCTTCTTTCTTGAATCCTAGATGCTCATCGAGCAGTCCGAGATGGTGCGTAGCCACATATAGATTCATTATAGGAATTTCTATGTAATTCCATGCGAATACATATCAATGCTACTTAAGAAATGTGATGTAAATATCTTTCTTTTCAAGAGGCATGGTGACTCTAATCAAGGTTACACACATGTATTTTTATGTCCCCATATTTATCTGCCTAATCTCATCTATGGTAGTGGAGATGCCTTCCTCGAATGATTGAGGAGCATTCCTGAGACTATCCTCATCCATTTATGAGTCTATGGAGACATATTTAGGTGAAGATGGCAGTATGGGGGCCTCTCTATCAGTATCAGGGTGAGGGAGGCCATTAGAAGAGATATAACCATCCCCTACTATCTGGGTTGTTACAGAGAGATACTGGAGATGATTTTCATTGAGGATAGAAGAGGTTTGGACCTCTGAGGTTAGATATTCTACCTTTACCTTGATTATGGGAAGCACATAATCATCTTAAATCATGCTCTAGGGATTTATAGGGATGGTTCCTAAGCCATTAGGATCTTCAAGATGCATATCATCATCCACCACCAATTTCTTTCCTTCCTCCTTGTAGAAACTTTATTCAGTATATATGGATCTACAAGCCTCAAAGGGAGATCTATCACCATGAAGTATACCAACATTTCCATTAATGGGGTACTTTAGCATTTATGGAATGATTATGGTATCATGAGGTGGATATGGATCTAGTACCTTCCAAGCCGAACATTATATGCGGTATCCTGTTGGATAACCCTTAACTTGGAATCAGATGTGAGCTCCCCAAATTGGGCTTCATGTTTTATCTTCATAAGGGGTCTCTTATCATTCTTTCTATATCCATGAATGGTCATCTTTGTAGGGGATAGGTCCCCTTCACCATACCCAAAACGTTAAAGATCTCAGGATGGGATGATATTGATCCCAGATCCATTATCAATTAGCACCCTTTGGAAATTGACATCATTATGTCTGCCCAGAATATATAAGGGTATGATGTTCCCTTGGATGGACTCCTATCAATCTTGATAAATTAATGTTATGGAAACAGGGATTCTTAAGGACATAGTCTCCACTCTATATACCTCTTCGGTAGTGACTTCTATCTTGAATTACTATGGGCTTCGAAGGGCTTCAACGAATGCCTCCCTGAGTTCTTTTGAAATAAAAAGTCTGTAGAGACCCAATCTTTACATACATGGACATTAAATTACTTTTGAAGAATAATTAATACATAACAAGAACCAACACTCAAGGACCGTAATAGTTTAGCGTCTTTGGAAACTTGGAACATAAACTTCTAATCATGTTTAAAGATCTTCAACATCTCCCATAAAGATCTTCCCCTTTTGTTTTCTTACCTAAAACCGTTCTTTATATCCTGGGGAAAAGAACACATAAAAAGGGGTGAGCTCAAATGCTCGTAAGGGTAAACATAGATAACATAAAACAATCCCTAAACATTTAAACGTAAGAACATGAACATAAAACATCAAAATCATGAGTAATGCCATAAATCTTGGCAGTGCATAAGGCATTGATCATAAAGGAACAATAATCATGATAAAATAGAATGAGAATAAAACATGGAATTTTGGAAACCATTAAGCACATGATATGATTTTCATAGTAGCCAAGGCATTGCAGCCAAGACTATCTTAGTGGAAAAATTCCCTTACTGAATCGAGTTCACTCCTCGTTCCAGTCCTGAATCACTGAACCAGATAAACTTACCGTTCCAGCCATGTCTATCTCATGAGATATAAATCTTTACCCAATGATTTGGAGTGAGATATAGGTACCAAACATCTCATAATGAAATCATTCTTACGTGTGCCACAAGATGAACATAAATCATTCATCATTACCCAAAGAATAAGATGGGTTTCATAAACATCATCCCATCATCACATAATCCATATAAAAAAATGGAAATCATTTCATCATAAGAAAAATCACACCATGTAAATAATAGAGACATTATACTTGAAACATAAACATTCTAAATAATGTCATCTTAAATGGAAAATAGTTTTGATAAAACACTTGAAGTGAATTCTTGAGGAAAATATCCTTTCTTCTTCAAAATCATTTTCTTTTCACAAAATTCCACGCAATTTTAAAAGAAAGGATTTTATTGAAAATAACCATGAAAACATGTAGAATAATATTCATGAAAATTAGGCTTTGTGAAACCGTAAAAATCCGTTCATGCCGTATAAGTTAAAAAAACATTTTCCTCGTACTTTTACCGGAAAGGTCAAAAAAGTTCATCGTATGGTAAACAAAAGAAATATTTCTTCCATAACACAATGTAAATGTTAAAGAGAGGGTAAAAATGAATTTAAAAATACATGGAATAATATTAAACACTTTATGAAAAACATTTTTATGGAAATCGATGAAAAATATAACCCTAGTAAATACTTACGTATATGGAATCTCGGATAAAAATGAGATTGCCAAATTATCCCTTACCTTATGTCCGATATGCTTCATACGTATACGAACTTCCTGTATAATGATTTAAATAATGTCATTGACTTATTACAGAATCATATTCATTGTAATGATATCATATATGGTTCACTTATGACTTTATATTACCCGTTCTTTTGTAAATTCCATGTTAAAGCAGTGTTTTGGGTAAAATCATTTTATTTATCGTACGTGTTTGGAATTTTTGTTCTTGATATTATTATTTCTTATATAATGATTTAATTACTTCCAGAATGTAAATAATGATTTCTATATCATATATATTCAGTATATATATATATATATATATAATAGATAGATAAATGAAATGAAATACACCGTTCATGGAGACCGTAGGCCGTACGTATGCATGAACACTTTTTTATTTTCCTTATTGACTTGAATGGAAGTATGTAGATGACATATATATATACATAAATCAAGTAGCTTTATCATGACATATATTTCATTATTATTCATTATATATACTTTATAATCATTATTGAATTGTTAACATGGAAAATGAATCTCATCGCGTCGTGGAGACGGTAGTCCGTACGTACGCACGAGCGATGATATCGTTCCCATGATCGTGTAATTGTATTGAAGTGTATTTATACTATTTAATAATAAATATCACTTTAAAATAATCATATATATTTATTCTTCACACAATTATACCCATCCAAGTAAGGTGGTGGTGGAAAATAGATTACACCACGGTGTGGAGACGATATTCTATACGTACGCACGCGCGGTGAGTTCGTTTTCCATAGGATGGATAGAAGGTGAAATAGGGTTGTTTCATATTTACGATAACATATCGGTATATTATTTATACTGATATTATTACTTCATAATGAAACAACTAAAGAAGAGGATGTATAATAAGAAATAAATTTGAAAGAATCGGTAACGGATATTACCTCTTCTTCGATACGCCTCATTGAAACCTCCTCTTAGGGCACTAAAATTGGTCTTTAAAGAAGACCAAGACCAATAATATGTTTCTAGGGAAGTTGAGAAGGTAAATGGGAAGGGTTTTTTCGATCTTCAAGGCTCAAAATAGTGCGAGGAGGAGAGGGAGGAGGTGCACTTTTATAAGGGAGGAGAGGGACAACTTTGGAAATATAAGAAATATTAATTTATAATAAATTCAAACCGCACATAAAAACTTCAAAAATGACTCAAATTCAGATATGAGGTAATATAGGGTTGTAATCCCATCAACCAATCAAATTTATACATGTTTTGATTTTATTTTAAACCTTATCATTTTGATTTATCCTTATTTAATCTATTTAATTTTATTTGTGTTAATAATATTCTAAATTTTAAATTGTTATAAATACTTACTTATGTGTTGTGAATTTTCCATAATTAGATAAATTATTAAATTTTATAACATATAATTTTTAATTTTTAATTTTTAAATATTTTTGTGATTTTTAAACAATTTAATAATATGCTATTTTTATAAAATATCAATAGTGTCAATTATAACACTATTCAATTATTTGAATTTAAATAAAATACATAGAGAAGATATATTCTATCCAAAATATTTAATAGATTTATAAAATTTTATATTCATCTAGAAAATTTGTGGAGAACATTAAATAGTTAGTATAATATTTATTTTAATATTTTTAAAACCATTTATGTGATATTTCTCTTAATAAAATAATTACTACAACATTTTTTGTATAATTATTTAATATAACTATTTGTTAAATAAAAATTAAAAACAAAATATTAGGATGAAGATAAATATTATATCTTTCATAATAATAGTTTTAGTCAGATTTATCTTCTAAAAAACCCAACTTTTAAAATGTTATATTTATTAAATTATGAAGGTGACAACTTTGACATCATTTAAAATAAAATAATATAAGTGTCATAATCACTTTTATAAGACTCCAAACGGTCATATATTCGGTCATTGGATGATTATGGTGTATATATACACTAAAAATAAGTTTTGCTCAGGTTTGTGGGCCTTTTAATGGGTATTATTATTTCAATAAAAACTATATTACTGATTTTCCCTTAATAAATAATTTCTGCATCATTAATTTATAAGCTATTAAGGTAATTAAACATCTCTTAAAAATTACAAATAAATCACCATAACAAAGAAAAAAAATTTATATTTCAAATTATTATTTATAATCGAATTTATATTCTGTATAATCTTATATTAAAAATACTTTAATTATTAAAGTTTGAGTGAGACATATTCCACTTTCTTTAAAATAAAATAAATTAAAGGTCTTAATCAAATACAAGTTGGTTACATTAGATTCAATTTTGACCCAAGTGTGATTTAGGGTAAAATATAATCATCCAATTATATTAAGACAAGTGTTAGAATAATTTTATAATATTATATTTACCCCAAATTACCCGATTTACCTTTAACTATGGTAAATAAAATTTACCATAGTTACTATTCATAATGCCTAAAAATAAAAATTAGCTTATTAACATAATTTGGATCTACTGATTCCAAATATGGAATCAATTTTTCCAAATTCAGAACACAAAATGTTCAGTATTTAATTTAAAATTAATCCTCCTGTTGAGAAAATGTGTTTGAAAAGTTAAAACGTTGCAAAAGATTGAAATGATTTTACCTATGAATTCAATGTAAAATCAATGTTAATGAAAAAAATTATATTAAATGGTAAAAATATATTCTATTTATACTTTAAAACCATTCAATATTATAATTTAACCATATAAATTATTACGATGAAAACAGTTGTTTTTAATTAAAATAGTGTGTTTTTACTATTCATTAAAATATGAAAGTTATCAGAAAAATATCAAAACTTTATCCAATGTAAATTTTTATATTCTGATTCAAAATAAGAAGTTTATTTTTTAAAATATAACTTATAAACATGTCAAAAACTAGATTTAAAGTGGGTGCGCTATCAAAAGGCGGCAAAACTCCATTTTTTTAAAAATACTTATTTTACCCGAAAAAATTATTTTGTTCTCATACCATGTTCTAGAAAATGTGTAAGATGAATAATAATGTTATAAAATTCAAAATTTAGCTAATAATATTCATAAAGTCTAGTCCATAATAATTTTATAACAATATATCGTTGTTTAGTGAAACCCGGTATTGCATACTACACACGCTATCGAGGAAGGTCACGATTGTGTGTAATGTTATCCAAGTCATTGATGCCTGTAGTGAAAGATCCCTTTGGTGTTGTGTATAACCTAATTCAAAACTTATTTCATTTATATAGTAAACAAAATCTATACCTAATGTTGCGTAGAATAATTTCTACAAAATGAACTTGAAATTGTGTGTAACACGAGCCAATAATAGTGTTGCGTATACTGAAAGCTAATATGGTGTCACGTATAACACAAGATAATTTTTGTGTAGTGTACAACACAAGACATCAATTAAATTAAAAGAATATTTTTCATAAAATCTTGAGGTGTTACATTCTACCCCCCTTAAAATTAATTTCGCCCTCGAAATTCGTCGGGGTTATAAATGGCTTACTACTTGAAAGTTTCTTTAATTAAAACCCACATCATAAAACAGAATACCAAAACTTAACATTAAAAACTAAATTATGAAATGTAATAGTTACCCAAATTAACTAATTATTGGGTTTCCACATAGGAGAACATAAGTGAAAATATGGATATGGAAGAGAAATCTAACCGTCAAGTTCTGATGGAGAGTGGTAGAGAACATGGCTACGAAAAATCCAACAATCACAAAGTCATAAATTTGTGATGATATAAGGTACCATCAGATTCATTGGATATGAAAGCACTAGGAAAACATTTTTGGTTTTCAAGACCATTTCCCTAAATTTGAAGAATAATTAAAAGAAATACTTACTTGATTTTGGTACAATCTCATTATTGTTTGTGCCTTGAACAATTTCCACATCATCTCTTAAAGAAATGAAGTTGAATTTGTCTTTTGTGAAGTGTTAGCAGATCATGCGATAGAATGACGGGTCATTTCATCTGTCTCAAACAAAAGGTTGGAAAAAGTTATCAAATATACATAAGTCCATCTATGGTGAAATTAATCATATATGATTCCAAAAATAGACTTATAGTTCATCTATCATAACTCTTAGTATAGTAAAACTAGTTTCTAATAACTAGGGACTTCCTGTAGGCCAGTGGTAGGTGATAAAGGTCTGTCATAATTTGATTGTGGGTTCGATTCCCACAGCCTTGTCCGGCGCGATGGGTTGTCACTTGTTCTGCAGGTTGTCCCTTTTCTTAAACTACACAATCATAACATTCCATCAATAATATTGAAAAAAGTTCTAGCCTTAAACAATACTAACTTATGTCCAACATAATCCATTTCAAATCTTTAGGCTTATCCAAAATACATCTATCCAATCTCATAGTATAAAGAAAACGATTACTTGAAAGGTCACATAACAAGCACGTTAATACCATCATTTATCCCCCATATATCATACAATATATCTTTTTGGTCACATTCCAAACATGTGAATACCTTAATCATGTATTCTATTGAAAAATGAATACCCATTTAACCCTAGTGAAAACATAAATGCTGTCAAAAGTTAACTCTTTCCACATACCAAAATCCCAAAATTTCTATATACTAAAACCAGAACATATCTTTGTCCTTATATCAGTCATGAGCTTATTAATACTATCATTTTCTTTGTATCCCTTCATTGTGAGCATATCATCTTCTTTCTAAAAATATCTGAATAACCTTTCATGTTTACCGGTACCATTCAACATATACTTTAAATTACTTTAGGAAAAACAATAGTGTAACAATCCTTAGATCTATCTTTATTCCAAAGTACCATTATCTATACAACATAACTCTTGATAAAAATACATTTTTCCACTACCTTCTTAAACCATTGACCGAGCTTCAACAATTCTTTCATCTCAAATATCATTTGTAGTCTCTTCATCATCATCGACATAAATACTACCCATACGATCATGATGATTCTCTTTATGAGACTTTCCCTTAGGGCATTGGTTTTCATAATTCCCGTACATTCCAAATTTAAAACATTTAACCATTGTTGATGTCTTAGTAATACCATTATTTTTGTCCATGGTGTTAACTGAACCTTTTCTTTTGCAATTAATAGCTTTGTGTCCTTATTTACCACACCGAAATCATCTTCCAGTTCCTTTTAAACATTCTCCTTGATGCCTCTTCCCACATGATTTACATGGGGGAAATTGAACTTTCTTTCCTCTATGATCATCATGAAACTCCATCTTTCTCTTATTAGTTGAGTCAGGAAACTTTCCAAAGTTGAGATTATTGATCATATTATGAGATTTCTGATTAGGCATAATAATAATATGTGGACTTCTAGATCCAATTTCATTTGGTTTCTCACATAGAATATCATTCCACTGTCCATTATATCCTCCATTATCGTGAATCTTCCTGTTTCCAGCCATTTTCTAAAACCCAAAAAGAATAGTGTGAGAGGAAAAAATCATGCTAGGGAAAACAACATAATAAAGGGGGAGTAACTTCAATATCTAACATCTTAGGTTTAATTCTAATATCATTACCTTAATTCTAGGACTATAACCTATACTTATACTTATCCTTAGGGACATCCCTAGACATACCTTAGAAATATCTCTAGGGATATCACTAAAGTTTTCGCATCCTAGTTTCCAAAGGTTAACTAAACCTTTCCTCTTATACCAACTATAGAGACCCAATCTTGACGTACATGGAAATTACATTACTTTTGAGGAATAATTAATACATAACAAGAACCAACACTCAAGAACCGTAATAATTTAGTGTATTTGGAAACTTAGAACAAAGACTTCTAATCATGTTGAAAGATCTTAATCATCTCACATAAAGATCTTCCCCTTTTGTTTTCTTACCTAAAACTATTATTTATATCATGGGGAAAAGAAAACATAAAAATGGGCGAGCTCAAATGCTCAGTAAGGGTAAACATGGAGAATATAAAATAATCCATAAACATTTGAACGTAAGAAGATGAACATAAAACATCAAAATCATGAGTAATGACATAAATCTGGGCAGTGCATAAGTAATTGATCATAAAGGAACAATAATCATGATAAAATACAATGTGAATAAAACATGGAATTATGGAAACCATTAAGCACATGATATTATTTCCATAGTATCCAAGGCATTGCTTCCAAGACCATCTTAGTGGACAAAGTCCCTTACTGAATCGAGTTCACTCCTCGTTCCATTCCTGTATAACTGAACCGGATTAACTTACCATTACATCCATGTCTATCTCATGAGATATAATTCTTTACCCAATTCATTGGATAGATATATAGGTTCCACCCATCTCATAATGAAATCATTCTTACGTGTGCCACAACATGAACATAAATCATTCATCATTACCCAAACAATAAAATGGGTTTCATAAACATCATCCAATCATCACATAATCCATATAAAACAAATGGATATCATTTCATCATAAGAAAAATAACACCATGTAAATAATAGAGACATTATACTTGAAACATAAACATTCTAAATAATTTCATCTTAAATGGAAAATAGTTTTGATAATACACTTGAAGTGAATTCTTGAGGAAAATATCCTTTCTTCTTCAAAATCATTTTCTTTTCACAAAATGCCACACAATTTTAAAAGAAAAGGATTTTATTGTAGATAAAAATGAAAACTTGTAGAATAACCTTCATGAAAATTAGGCTTTATGAAACCGTAAAAATCCATTCATGCCTTATAAGTTAAAAAAAACATTCTCCTCGTACTTTTACCGGAAAAGTCAAAAAAGTTCATCGTATGGTAAACAAAAGAAACATTTCTTCTATAACACAATGTAAAAGTCAAAGAGGGGGTAAAAATTACTTTAAAAATACATGGAAGAATATTAAACACTCTATGAAAAACATTTTTATGGACATGGATGAAAAATATAACCCCAGTAAATACTTACGTATAAGCAATCTCAGATAAAAATGAGATTGCCAAATTATCCCTTACCTGATGTCCGTTATGATTCATACGTATCTAAATCTCCTGTATAATGATTTAAACAATGTCATTGACTTATTACAGAATCATATTCATTGTTATGATATTATATATGGTTCACTTATGACTTTATATTACCCTTTCTTTTGTAAATTCCTTGTTAAAGCAGTGTTTTGGGTAAAATCATTTTATTTATCGTACGTGTTTGGACTTGTTGTTCTTGATATTATTATTGCTTATATCATGATTTAATTACTTCCAGAATGTAAATCATGATTTATATATCATATATATTCAGTATATATATATAATAGATAGATAAATGAAATGAAATACACCGTTCATGGAGACGGTAGGCCGTACATATGCATGAACGCTGTTTTCTTTTCCTTATTAACTTGAATGGAAGTAAGTAGATGAAATATATATACATAAATCCAGTAGCTTTATCATGTCATATATTTAATTATTATTCATTATATATACTTTATAATCATTATTGAATTGTTAACATGGAAAATGAATCTCATCGCGTTGTGGAGACGGTAGTCCGTACGTACGCACGAGCGATGATATCATTCCCATGATCGTGGAATTGTATTGAAGTGTATGTATACTATTTCAGAATCAATATCACTTTACAATAATAATATATAGTTTTTTTCTTCACACCATTATACCCATCCAAGTAAGGTGGTGGTGGAAAACAGATTACACCACGGCGTGGAGACTGTATTCCGTACGTACGCACGCGCGATGAGTTCGTTTTCCGTAAGATGGATAGAAGGTGAAATAAGGTTGTTTAATATTTATAATAACATATCAGTATATGAGTTATACTGATGTTATTACTTCATAATGAAACAACTAAATAAGAGGATGTAGAATAAGAAATAAATTTGAAAGAATCGGTAACGGATATTACCTCTTCTTCGATACGCCTCTTTGAAACCTTCCTCTTAGGGCACTAAAATTTGCCTTTGAAGAAGACCAAGACATCTAGTATGTTTCTAATGAAGTTTAAAAGGGAAATGGGCAGGTTTTGGATGAGTTTCAAGGCTCAAAATGGTGTGAGGAGGAGAGGGAGGAGGTGTGATTTTATAAGGGAGGAGAGGGGCACCTTTGGAAATAAAAGAAATATTAATTTATAATTAATTCAAACCCCACATTAAAACTTCCTAAATGACTCAAATTAGGATATTAGGTAATATAGAGTTTTAATATCATCAAAAAATTAAATTTATACATGTTTTAATTTTATTTTAACCTTATCATTTTGATTTATCCTTATTTAATCTATTTAATTTTTTTTTGTGGTAATAATATTCTAAATTTTAAATTGTTATAAATACTTACTTATCTGTGTTGAATTTTCCATAATTAGATAAATTATTACATGTTATAACATATAATTTTCAATTTGTAATTTTTAAATATTTTTTGTGATTTTTAAACAATTTAATAATATGTTGTTTTTATAAAATATCAATAGTGTCAATTATGACACTATTCAATTATTTGAATTTAAATAAAATCCATAGAGAAGTTATATTTGATAAAAAATATTTAATAGATTCATAAAATTTCATATTAATATTTAAAATTAGTGTAGAACATTAAATAGTTCATATAATATTTATTTTAATATTTTTAAAACCATTTATGTGATATTTCTCTTAATAAAATAATTACTACAACATTTTTGTATAATCATTTAATATAATTATTTGTTACATAAAAATTAAAAATAAAATATCAGGATGAATATAAATCTTATAGATTTCATAAGAATAATTTTATTCGGATTTAGCTTCTAAAACACCCAACTTTTAAAATTTATATATTTATTAAATTATGAAGGTGACAACTTTGACATCATTTAAAATAAAATAATATAAGTGTCATAATCACTTTTATAAGACTCTAAACGGTCATATATTCGGTCATTGGATGATTATGGTGTATATATACACTACCAATAAGTTTTGTCTAGGTTTTTGGGCCTTTTAATGGGTATTATTATTTCAATAAAAACTATATTACTGATTTTCCCTTAATAAATAATTTCTGCATCATTAATGTATAAGCTATTAAGGTAATTAAATATCTCTTAAAAATTACAAATAAATCACCATAATAAAGAAAAACATTTTAGTTTTCAAATGAGTATTTATAATCTAATTTATATTATGTATAATATTATATTAAAAATACTTTAATTATTAAAGTTTGAGTGAGGCATATTTCACTTTCTTTAAAATAAAATAAAATAAAGGTCTTAATCAAATAAAAGTGAGTTCCATTAGATTAAATTTCGACCCAAGTATTATTTAGGGTAAAATATAATCATCCAATTATATTAAGACAAGTGTTAGGGTAATTTTTTAATATTATATTTACCCATAATTACCTGATTTACCTTTAACTATGGTAAATAAAATTTACCATAGTTACTATTCATAATGCCTAAAACTAAAAGTAGCTTATTAACATAATTTGGATCTACTGATTCCAAATATGGAATCCATTTTTTCAAATTCAGAACACAAAAGTTGCAGTATTTAATTTAAAATTAATCCCGCTGTTGAGAAAAGGTGTTTTAAAAGTTAAACCATTACAAAAGATTGAAATGATTTTACCTATGAATTCAATGTAAAATCAATGTTAATGACATAAATTATATTAAATGGTAAAAATATATTCTATTTATACTTTAAAAAAATTCAATATTATAATTTAACCATATAAATTATTACGATGAAAAAAGTTGTTTTTAATTAAAATATAGCGTGTTTTTACTATTCATTAAAATATGAAAGTTATCAAAAAAATATCAAAACATTATCCAATGTAAATTTTTATATCCTAATTCAAAAGAAGAAGTTTAATTTGTAAAATATCACTTATAAACATGTCAAAAACTAGATTTAATGTGGGTGCGCCATCAAGAGGCAGCAAAACTGCATTTTTTGAAAAATAATTATTTTACCCAAAAAATTATTTTGTTCTCATACCATGTTCTAGAAAATGCGTAAGATGTATATTAATGTTATAAAATTAAAAATGTAGTTAATAATATTCATAACGGCTAGTCCATAATAATATTATAACAATATATCATTGTTTAGTGAAACCCAGTATTGCGTACTAGACATGCTATCGAGGAAGGTTGCGATTGCCTGTAATGCTAGCCAATTCAGGGATTCCTGTAGTGAAATCTCCCTTTGGTGTTGCATATAACATAATTCAAAACTTATTTCATTTATACAATAAAAAAAATCTATACCTAATGTTTCATAGAATAATTTCTACAAAACAAACTTGAAATTGTGTGTAACACGAGCAAAGAATAATGTTGCATATACTGCAAGATAATACGGTTTCGCGTATAGCACAAGATAATTTTGGTGTAGCGTACAACACAAGACATCAATTAAATTAAAATAATATTTCTCATAAAATCTTGAGGTGTTACAAAGTGCATCCAGGACCGAGAGCTTGGTTGGGACTACAACTATATGTTTCTGAACATCATATTTTTGTGTTAGAGGTAGAAACTTCTAGATATGGGGTCGTTATTGGGCATATGGTTCAAGATATGGAGCATCTAAGGTAGATGGACCAGGTTCTTGTTCCAATGTTGAGGGAATATCCGATGCCAGTGGTGCAGGTTGCGCTAACTTTCCCCGTTTCCTAGGTTGATCAGATTGGACCCCAATAGACAGTTATACAAGACAATCAGATATAGGCGACTGCTAGATGGATCCAAAGAACCTCCTTTGAGCCTTCTGTAGTGCCTTCCCTCAAGTCTCGACTGCATATATGTCCTACGTGGGGACATGATCAGAATATTGAGTCTAACAAAATCCATGATACCACCCATATCCTTGGCTCCGATGAATGCATCCTCCTGTTCCTCGGTTATATGTAGGAAAACCACATTCGGGGGGGGGGGGGGGGGTGGAATACTCATCATTGGAGAAGGGTTATGTCAAGAGTATTGTGTGAAAAGAACCAAATATGAGATACTTATCTGACGAGGATTCCATTTGGTGGGGCGGTGCCCATGCTGTGAATGTTACAGGGAAGAAATCTGCTAGATTTAGAGCTTCCTTTGGAGCAGAATATGTTTCTTCCTCCTATACCTCTTCCTACTTCTGGGGGTCACAGCCACCCTTGGGAGGTACATCTAACGCATATTTCTTGGGTGTTGGAGCTGCTTCTGGCCTGCACAACTATGCTCTCAGAGTGGTGTGGGCTCGATCAACTATCTTCTGAACCATCCAGTTGTCAAATTTTTATGCACATTTGGATATGAACTTCTTCCAACCATTCTATTCTTATGATTGGACCATGGTTATGAAAGACACTTGATATGGGGAATTATCCAACACCACTTTTCTAGAATCTATCATGACTTGAAAGATGTATTTGAAGACGAAACAATTATAGATATTATGACCCAACCTTCAATGGAATGGAAAGTAATCAGGGTGGTCGGTGAGGTTAACCTCATCAAGATTCCTAGGTTATGGAAGTGTGAGTATGTTTTTGTCTAAGGCTTCCAGGAAATAACTAGGGACCTATTCATTCTGGAAGTAGTAAAACTTATTCCTTCGTTCTTCAAATCCCGAATGACCTTGATTTCTATATGCTTCTAGACGAAGGTGATTCTGTAGTTTTTACCATTCAATAGGAGGTGCTGAGTGGTTTGGGTACCACCTGGGAATCTAGACAGGTTTCACTATTGGATTGAGAGTGACAAATACAGTTTCCATTCTAGATGGCCTTTTCCCTTGTGCTGCGGGCCTAAGTCATGCTGCAAATTAGGTCCACTAAATATCCTCTTCAAGTCATTGTTTTTTAGAAAATTCAAACAATCCACCCAAATATTTCATTGTAATAAAGGGTGTCAACAACTCATACCTAATATTTTCATCATAGAGTTCTATCAGCTTATCTTGTGAGAGAGGGACATTGAGTGAGTAGATCAAACCCTTCCAGCTTTCTATGAAATCAGACACCCTCTAATTTTCACATTGTTTTTAGTTTTTCAGGTTGACCATTATTGTATTCCTCAGTGTAGAACTAAATTGATAATGGAACTGATGAAGAAGGTATTCCCATCCTGTAATAGATCCCACTGGCATACTATTATACCAAATAAAGGTTGTCCATTCAGAGTTTGTACAAAAAAACTCAACTTGGTTGCCTCCAGTTGATATTGAGAGCCCATCATCAGCCTACATCTAGACACAAAGTGTGTGAGATTCTACTCAAGGCCACACACACCATATAAGGTGGAGAAGGTTGTATTCAAATGTTAGGCAGAGATGGGGTACCATTGACCCATTTAGGACATGGATTCCTTTCAGGCTATATAGGCGTATGCCACCCTTCCATGGATTCCATTTGAGTAACTGGGGACTCAATGATGTTAAGTATATTTGAGCCCACTGCTTCCTGAACCATCTTCTACCCATGTGGATCTAGAAGGGGTTGATGAGGTGGAGTCATTTTTATCTCCTACCGATTTTAAATTCGTCCCAAGACGGAACGGTTATCCTAGCGGGGAAGAAGATGTTGCCGTAATAGAGGTAAGTGATTATCATTTTTGACTTCCTCATGCATGTGGACTAGTTTTCTAGACCCTAATCCAATATGATATTCAAAATCTTTCCTTGATGATTGATCAATTATAGGAGGGATGGAATTTGTCTATTATTATAAATGATACCCTGCAAAAACATTTCCCCTAAGTAACTACTCATTAAGTTGACGAAGAGATTGCATTTAACTCTCTTATTATGAAATTCAGTCCTTTGGGGAAGGAACCTCACACATCCTGGGAGGTTATCGAGATGTGGGTGCACTCTTCCCCTTGGAAGTATTTTGTTGGCGAGGTGGAAGCTCGATATTTGGAATTGACATGTTTTGGAGCCATCTCTGGTTCCTGGTGTGCACAAACTCATTTAGTGAATTCAAGTCACCCTCCTTATGTGGTATGTTTTTCATGTCATGAACTTCTATATTTTCATTATGATTAATATATACTATGTTGACATTGGTGACATATACAGAGGCATATCAGGCAATGGTGGTCATGCCATTGCTTTCGATGCAATAGAATTATTCCGAACAATTTCGATCAGGGTTGTTATTTAATCCCTTGGCCTTATTGGTCCATTTTTTCTTACAACCCTAACAGGGTTTAGCCATCCTCACTGTGTGTTCCTCCCACATTGGTCTATAAATAGTGATCTAGAGGGAGTTTCTAGTCAGGGTTTCTGAATGGGCCCCAACCAACAGAGGGGTGTCTCATGATAGGGGGATTCTGACCATTGATTCATTTCTCCCAATCTGGAGAAGATTGATTCCCTCTACAGGGGTGATGGTGATGAAAATCACCCCATCTCTATGGGGTGGGGGTCATTCAAGGACATAGTTGGCACTGGTTGGTCCAATTATTGAGGATCCAGTGGCTTTGGTTATGGATTTGATGACTCCCTTAATGGATATGAAGATATAAATTTCCCCAACCTAGTGGGGTGGATTTTTTTGGGATCACTGATAATGTTTCCAGGGTCCTCTTAGTAGATGGTGATTGAAATATAAATTCTCCTAGCCTAGCGGGATGGGGTTCACTTATAGTTACTATCTATGTTTCTCAAATTCTATTAGTAATTGATGATATTGGAGGTGGAGGTAGTGTTATATATTACCCCAGACTAGTGGTATGGGTATAATCCTAGATGGATGATACTGTAGCTGTAATAGCATCCCACTTGATGGGGGCATAATTGTGCTTGCAAAGGATCTGGGTATGATGGTGACCAGTGATGAGAATCATTTCTCACAGGAAGTTTTCTGGGTGATCGTAACTTCGATCCCTATGTTTGAAATGTCTTATTATTGTTTTGAGGGGCCTAGTTTGAAGTTATATTTGTTATCCTCCCTCTCTGTTTGTAATTTATAGGCATTGTGGGATCAGAGACATTTTGTTGCAGTGACCAACTGGCCTAAGAATTACCTGGTCCCCTGATTTCACTGAAGGATATAACATTATAGGATGCCATATATGAAGGGGTCTACTGTTCCAAGGGAGAGTAAAAGTGTAATTATCCATTCTATCCCCATTATTGAATGTAGATTATAAACGTAGCTTTGGATATTAGTTGTAAAAGTTTCACAATGCAATGACAGAAAGCGTGTTGCATATTTGTGGCGTGCTTTTCCAGTTTTGTATCTCGAGGCATGGAGATAACAACAAGGTCATGATGGAAATAAAGTCTCTTGTTTTTTTGAAGATGACACTCGTATCCAGGATAAGTGAGATATCAATCCTTCAGTCCCGGATGAGTATATCACATATTCTCGAGTAGATAAGGAATGAACTCCTTTTCTAGCTCATTTGGGATCTCATAGTTGGAAGTAGCGAGGGGACATAACATGATGGGGAGGTTGTTTATAGTTTTATCACTCTATATATCAATGTTGGAATCCTCCTCATCAGACTTACATTCCTCCATCCGGTCAGACCATAGAATAAGGCTCTGATGGTCACATACTGGCAGGAAAATAGTGATGCTGGAAGTTAAGGGGGAACTATATATAGTTGACCACAACATCTTGAGAACCTCTCTATAAAAAGGTTTTGATGTTTAGAACACCTATCCATATGAAGATGTCTAATAAATGGGAGGACTTCCTTGCCCATGTAACATATCGCTATAGGGAGGTTAACCATGGTGGATGTTAAGAGTAGAGTCCCTGTGATCCATCTCCACACTACCACGGGGAGAACTATCATGGTAATGAACGCCATATGATTTCTCTTCGATAGAAGAGATGAAAAACCCTTGTGGTTTTGAGAATGTTTCTCGAATAACCTGAATGACACTAGCATTGAGAAGATTAAGGATATGAGCCATGTTTTGCATCATGATAGGAATATACTGGCCTACCATTTGTGGTTGTGAAAGGGTATGAGCCTATTGTATAAAGATTCATAGAACTTGTATATAATCTTCAAGTGCTATGGGAGTATGGGATAACTATTGAGAAGCTATTATAATACGATGATAATCTATCTCATTATTAAAAGGTATATGAGCTTGTCATGGGGCATGTGCCACTCTCAGTTGGTGAGACTCATTCAAGAAGAGAGTATGAGCCCGATCTTGAGACTTTGGGAAATGTCATTGGTCTTTTCTGGTAGGAGTATGAGCATACCTAAGGCAGGTGATACTCTCACTTGGCTAGCCCTAGTTGGATTAGGAATATAAGTCTGGTCCAAATATGAATTCTCAATCAAAATATTCCGACGGTCCTCTATAATGGGAGAATGAATATGAGCCTTCCCCTATGTTGCTCTGGAATGATGTTGGCGCAATTGTTCATCGACAGAATTAGGAATATGTGATTGAATTCAATGATCTACTAGAATATGCCAGATAGATCCATTAATAGGAATGTGAGCCTATCCCGAGTCTTGTGCCATTCCCACTTGGTTAGTAGTAGCTAGAACATAGATATACTCCCGATCCTAGCCATTTGGAGTATTCCTACCGACATATTCAATAGGCACGTGCCCCTATCCCAAGTTGTGTGCATCTCTCACCTAGTTAGGTCTAGTTGGAATGAGGATATGGGCCCGATCCGATGTATCAGCCTTCATCGAAATATTCCAATAATCCTTCCGAGTGGGATCAAGAGTCTATGCTTTCTAGGGTACAAAAACTTGTTCATTATGATCAGAGTGTTGTGCTATCTTGGATATAGGTATAGAATTATAAACCTATCCCTTCATATACAATAGTTCTAGAATATGCTGGAGAAGTTCTTCAACTGTTGCTAAAATGTATTGGCATTTTAGCAATGTGTGTTCAGGGATATGAGTCTGTACACTTTTTGTCTCCATGATGAACTGGAAGATATCTTCTATTGAAGTGGGGATATTTTCCCACTTCTATAATCCTTTTGACATCAGAGTGTTCTGATGGGATTCATATATGGGGTTAGGGATATGAGCATCCCCATGCTTTCTAGGAGAATATGCCCACAAACTTGTTCAGAGCGAGCAGGGATATGAGTTGGCTGGATGGTCCCTGCCTGAGTATGCAGGAAGTCATCATTGGTGGGAGTAGGTATATGGGCCTTCTATTGGATATTTAACACCTTTCCCCTATGATGAGTTTTCCTTGTAGCCTGTGCATGGGCATTAGAGGGCGTTGTGTATCAGATGGTACCCTCAGCAGGTGACTGAGGGGTATTAGTGGGACGGTGTTAGTGACAGAGGTTAGAAGGAGCCCACCTAGGTGGCTTCAGAACCGAAAGGGATCTATATCTAGATTCCTAGTTCACATTCTTTAGATACTGAAGGTGGAAGTTATCACACTCTGGAGATAATCTCCCAAAGCTATTAGTTGGGGCGATGAGAGCCACATGCTTAACAGTAGCCTTCCCCGAGCAATGCGGACTTGCCGTCTATCACATCTAGATGAATTCACGAATATACTCCATGGATGGGATAGTACCATATAGGTGGTACTACTGAACCATTGTATTTTCTACCTACCATTTGAGATTTTGTGTAGGTGATATTGTTTTGCGAGCTACGGAATTTTTAGTTGCAGACGATTTGCCAAAAAAAATGCTGGATAATGATGACATCATCTCAAATCGGGCTACTAAAGCAGTATCTATAATTACATAGACAACAAAGAACAATGTTTCCTATTAATGTAGTATCTTAGGAATAATATTCTCAATAAAATATGCATGGTTAATTCATTTGTCCTTTTATTCCAAATTCGGACATTCCACTCGTTTGGACTTATCAAAATGAGGATGGAATTATGAGAACCTTGGGTATAGAGGATCACTTGTAAGATTATGCCTGTCTTATTAATTTTTTGTATAGGGTATTCAAAACAAAGTGTCCTGACACATTATAACCCAATCATTTTTTCATTGGATAGATTCACGTTGGGATCATTATTTTTGTTTCACTAGGTTTTGGATGTGGAACATGGAATGTGAACTCACTTGATGGTTTGATTGTGGGGTATTTTATGGCCTCACTCAATCATGTACATCAGGTCTTCCACTTTTCCCATCTTCCCTAGAAACTCCCGACAATTCCCTTATCCATAGCTAGGTATAGATTTTCTTTCCAATTGTCAGTGGTCATATGGGTTTATTGGAACAACGACTCTTGGGGCCTTGAATTGGTCGAGAGGATGGGAGGTCAGGCTCATATCACCCTTTTGGGGGGAGTTGTTGCCTACTTCAGGAATCTCTTATAGATTTAAGATATGTTCATGAATCTATTCCTAATCTTGATATAGGACCAGTTACCCTAATGAAATGACTATATGTTAATTTTATTTTATAAGAAAAAGACTAAGATCTCTTGGGTGAGTCCCTCTATATGTATCTGAGGTTCTTCATCAATATCTGGTAATAGGAAGTTGATTATATGATGTAGCTATATAACCAAGTTCTTTATAACATGCTCTAATATAAGGTGGTAATTAATATTCTGAGGATGGTATTAAGCCATTATGAGGCGTCCTACATATCATGGTTATTATAAGAATCCAAACCCACGTAGTTCGTTTAACCCATGCAGTTTAACATCATGCAAAAGGAATTATATGGGTTCTCTAGGAAACCTTCAAGATCATGTCCTAGAGGGACATCCTACGAATCCCAAATATAGTAAGAATCAGTGTTTTCATAGTTCATTCCTTCAAGACTTATATATTGAGGTTTCACATGTCATTATAGAGACTCATGGTGTAGATGAAATTAGTACCACAATTCCCTAAGCTCACATGATACATTCTCTGTGTGAGAAACAAGGGATAACATGTAACCAATTTTATTTCTTTGAGTAAGGGACTTATATACTGGGATCGCCCTGAATGATCAATATGGAGATCGAACCTTGAAGATAAGTAGCCTACGTATCCTGAGTATGGAAGGAATAAGAGTAATCATAGTTCTCTTTATGTCGGGGCTTACACAATGAGGATTCCCTGGATGGAGGGGATTTATGATGCTAGTGAGGGGTTCGTTTCATCCCCCTAAGCCCACGTGAGCCACGCTTGGGGTGAGAAATAAGGGGGATCAGATGATCATCCTCATGGAATATGGGAATGAGATTTGTATGTAAGAACAGTCCTTGGGGTGTCTGGCATAGAGCTCGGGCCTTAGTAAGGCATCCTACATATCTCGGTTATGGCGGGAATCAGAGTTCTCTTATTTCATATATATCAGGGATTACACACTGAGGTTTTCCTATACAATTTTATGGGTTTATAAGGAATATTATATAACCATTTCAACTCCCTAATCCCACGCGATACATGCTCATTTGCGAGAAACAAGGGATATAAATTGATCAACGTCGTTGCTTTGGACAAAGGAATCATATGCTGGTCCCCCCATGGATGATCAATATGGACCTCAGACCTCATGGGGAGGTGACCTACGTATCTGGAATAAAGAAGGAATCAGATTTTTCATAGTTCCATTTATTTTGGGGCTTGCACACTGAGGCTTCCCTATTGATTGGGGCTTACACGATGAGGACAAATAGAGTTTCCAAATTATGCAATGCCTTGAGAGCCGTTACATGATCAGAATTGACACACATATAAGGTGTTGTGAGATCCATTATGGAATAATCTGAGGGGTGTCACATATCTTGGATGAAACCTCTAGGTTTTATCATGAGACCTGGCCAGCATGTATGAAGGGCGTCACGAGTCTCAACTGACTTTCTTGGTGGGTTTTGTGAGAGCTTGGTTTTCATATCTAGATGCTTTTGTGAGACTTAGCTATCATGAGATAACACCACTATGCGAGTCAAGTGATTTGTATAAGGGACATTATAAGTATTGGGTGATGGACCCAGAGGGTTCGCAAGATCGAAGTGGTACCTGCGGGGGTACTGTATGATGTGCCCTGACATTTCTATAGGACTTCACGTGTCCTAGATGATATGTCTAAGGGGTTTCACCAAATCTAGGTGACATGTACTAAGGCTATAATGTGTCTTCAGATGACACATATGAAGCGCATGAGGGGCAAAGAGCATGTATTTTTCTTAAGCCTTTTACCTTTGATCTTGGAGCTAAACCTTGTATTCTGAATGCCTTGGTTTCATTTAGTGTTAGTTTTTCTTTAGTCTAATGTGATCTAGTAGGTTTGCAGAATGATCTTCACATAACCTACTAGAGATCCTTTGTGTGATCTATGAATGATCACACAAAGTTATTTTTACCAAGCGCATGACTACTCTGGCTATCTGCCGGTGTATTACTTGATATAAATCTATTCGGTTGCATGATCCGCCACCCTGAGAAGTATGTAAGAGTCAAGTGTTTAATTCTATAGATTCTGGATGTCTGGTGTGTGTAGAAGTGGTCAAAAATCCCATAAGCATTTTAGTTTCCATTTTTTCATGCTAGGGTGGGGGATTTATAGGCCTCGCCACCCTGGATACTCACCGATTTGTGTGGTGTATCTGGCATGATTCCATGATGGATCCGGTGGAGGGGAATAGTGCCATGTGATTTTGTGAGTCTCTTCTATGGACTGTTTCAGGTTCTCCACCTAATTTTCATTGATCATGATTCACTTTATCAAATTGTTTGCAGTTATTTGAGGGTTATTTAATTGTGAAGATGTTTCGAAGGACTTTCATGTTGTCATTTTGACATGCCCAAGGATGTTCTTAAGATCCAAGAGCATGTGGGTAGACACTCATAAGACCTTGGGTGACTTGTCATGGGGTCTCATGGGATAGCGCTATAGGTTCTCTAGGTGCGTCATATGCCTTTCAGTAATCGGGAGTACCTCTCAACTCCTCCCTTTTGAACCTCTTTATTTTACTTAACAAAGGTTGGGAGTTAGGTGAGATTGTATGTGTGTTATTGAGGGTATTTCTTCTAGTTTATGAAGATGCATCACATGACAGATATGGGTCGCATGGGGGTGTGTGGGCATTGAATGTTCTGAAGACAAGGATGAAAAGCCAAAGGGATTCCGCAAGACAAGACGAGCATGTTGTTGAGGGCTTGCGGTGCCTTGCGGGTCATTAGGGGTGCTCACATGTTTTTTAATGACTAAAAACCCCTCTCACCTCCTCCCTTTTTATCTTATTTGTTTTATTTTACAAAGGTCAGGTATCATGTGAATTGGAATGCATAATATCTAGTATTTTTACTCTATTTTTGGATGATTACTTTCTTATAAAATATGGGTCATATGTAGAGTGTGTAAGCATGTAGTGGACATGTCTATCTGCCAATCCTTAGAGCACCACAGAGTTTTCTGGACACTCCCAAGGACTTATGTGTGGTGAGGCTGACAAGATAGAGGGATTCCGTGAGGTTTTACGGTGTCTCATGGATCTCTCGGGGTGCACGTCACATGTATTTTAGGGACCACAAACCCCTTTCACCTCCTCCCCTTTATCTTTTTTCCTTTTATGTGGAGAAGGCTCGAAGTTCATGCAAGATTTCCTGGATATCACCAAGAGATTTTATTATTCATAATGATGATTTTAAGCATGAGATTCATGAAAAATGGGGGTCTCTTTCTTTAGAAGTTCATTCCCCCTTATTTTCAAAGTATTCTGGGCGTTTTTTCAGGAACATTCCAATGAAAAACCATGCGGCTTGGAGGTTCTTATTCAATTGTCAGGGGTGCTTTGGAAGAGAAGGCGAGTTTGTTGAAGGGGGATCCACGAGACATGTTGTGGATGAAGCCCTATGCATGGGAACTTCACATGAACTTGAAATGGTCAAATTATCTTGAGTCTCTTAGAGGATTCATGAATCTTCTACCATCCACTTCTTCCTTACTTTCACAGGTAAAATAATAATCATATTTAGGTATTTTCTCCTTTGTGATTTTGCTGATGCTTATTTGGAAGGTGTAAAAAATGATATAGTTTAAATTGAAATTTAAAATATAATGAAGTATGAAAGAATCATGATATTAAATGAAAAAGGGATATTATATACACCACATCATATTGAATTGGTTCATAATAGCAAATAAGTATCAAAGGAATGTAAATTGAGATGAAATCCCCTTACCTTGAGTCTGAATTGTCACGTGTGTACCAACCTTACTGAATAATAAACTTATGTTAATTATTTATATATTTTATAACCATTTTGAAGTTTATTTATTACTTTTAACTCACATATTAACAAGTTACATACATATACTTATCCAATTAAGTTTATGTCATATGTTTCTACCATATTCAGTTTAGGTGTCAAAAATGAATTTGATAGGTAAAATATGGACAAAGGGGTCATTATTTAAAAATATATAGAATAATAATCATGAATTAATTATCATATTTATACACCAATTATACTTTTAAAGCCAATCTGGGAATGTGTTTATGAAAAATGAACTAATATTACAATCATGAAGACTGTAGGTCATATGTATGCATGAGTAACGTTTCCATTTTTCAATGATCATTATAGAAAAAAATTAAGTAAAAATTATATTTCAAGAATTATAATTATATATTAAATAAAATATTATTTAATCATATATAATTTTATATAGAATTATTATGATTCAAAAGGAATGACATTGCTTCAAATAGGTGGTAGTCCATACGTCCATGAACAAAATAATCACTTTTTTAATGTGTGAAAACATAATAAAGAACAAGATATATTATATTAAAATAAAGGTAATTATGTTATGAATATAATAATTATTTAATTTATATATTATATATTAATTATATATGTATTTAGAGTAATATATAATATTTAGTGATAGGAAATGTAATACACTGTTCATGGAGATGGTAGGTCGTTCGTACGTATGAACACTACTTCCATTTTATCATCATATTAAAGAAACAAACATAAATGATATACATATATATTATAATTCCGGTATAATATTTATTTCATATATATCACATATTTTTATTAAAACCATCCTTAATATATTTCATGTAACATGTGATTGAATCACATTGCTTTGAGGATGTGGTAGTCCACATGTCCACAAACGATGTTATCATATTCTTACAAAATAAAAAGAATGGAGGTATTTATTATATAATAATTATAAAAGAATAAAGACTTTATAAATATCACCTATAACATATATAAACTATAAATAAATCATAATTTTCAACCTTTAAAGGTGGTAATGTAAGAATGAATGATATCGATCCGCAAGGCGGTAGTCCATCATACACACGAATTATGACTGCGTATCCCATTTGATGGAAGCGTGTGTAAGTGTAGGTCATAAAATTATGATAAAAAAATATTATTATACTGAATATATTGATTTTATTATATAATAAATATATAATAATAATTTAAGGAGTGTATAAATAAATAAAACAAAAGTGGTCATTGAAAAACATTATATCTTTTTCGGGTAACTTTTTTTGGTCTTCACCAAAGTAATTGGCTGTCTTTCTACCCAAACTAAGGCTTATAGGATTAGGTTAGTGATTTAGGGAGTTTTTTGGGTAGGTTTTTATAAACGGTCTTTAGAAGTGTTAATAAGTGGGAGGGGTGAGTGCCTTTTTATAGTGGAGGAGGAGTGCATTCTTGTAAATATAAAAAAGTAAACACTATTGAGAGGTATTCATTACATCATGTGCCTCCAATAATGAACCAAATTAGATAAAAGGGATTATATGATATAAATATTGGAATCTAATGGGGTTTTTAAAATTTTATAGGTTAGTTGGATTCTTAAGAATAAATTTTAACCACTAAGTAAACTCATTTTTACTTTATTATTGCAATTAATTTTTATTGCTTTCACAATATTTTTGGTAAAAAACTAATTTGAACTTAAAAAAATTTATAAATTATTATTAATAAAAATATTTAATCAATTTTTAGAAATTCAAATAACAAAAGTGATAGAAATTGGTTTAAATTTAATTCTGTAGATGGGATAAGAAAGCGGGTTTTTATAGTGAAAGTTCCCAAAAGGTTGAAATGTTTTTATATCAAAATTAAATATAAAATTGATCCCAATGACCTAATTTGGAATAATATATGTAAAATTGATATACTTAAACATTAAATGTAATTAAAAATATAATTTAACCCTATAAATTATTTAGATAAAAAACAGTTTTCAATTAAAATTCAGTATTTTTTACTATTTATAAAAAAATGAAGCTTCACAAAAAAATACAAAAAATTCACTATAAGAAAATTTTTATCTTATTATTTCATTAATAAAATTTATTTTTTTAAATATAATTTATAAAATTTTCATAATTTAGATTTATAATAGGTTCACCATTAAAATACCACACAACTTCCTTTAAAAAAATATTGATTTTTATGTATAAAACTAAATTTATTATTACAATATTCCTATGAATCCTATTGGATGAATGTAAAAAATAATTAATTTAATATATATATATATATATAATATTTTATTAATATCAATCCATAATATCAATTAATTTAATTTATTATTAAAAAACACCTTTGGGTGCATAAATAGTTTTCTTATATAAAAATTTCCTTTTTATTCAATTGGATTCTATATTCATTTCTAACACCAAGAAATTATATAAAAAAATTTAAAAAATATTTTTCAAATATAGTTAATCCTTTTCATACATGACATTACAATGTCTAGTTGATATTTTTCATATTAAATAATAATATTAATTGTATATTATAGTATGATAAAACTCAGTCTTGCATGTAATGCAACCTATCGAAGGAACTCGATATTGTGTGTATCATAAGCCAAATTAGTGTTGTGTGTAATGAAAGATAATATCAGTGTTTTGTGTAGTGTAAGATTAACTTAGTGCTGCATATAAATAATGATAATAACAAAATTAAATTTATTCTAAGCGGAAAATATGGTAAAGTCTTGGAGTGTTATAGTTAGAGTGATTTTAAAACTTCAACTGATAGTTTTAACCTAGTTTTACCTCTTTGGTCAAAGTGAGAAATATATACCATGGTTACTATCCATAATGAACAAAAATTAAGTTGAACCTATTAATGATGCAATACGCTGGGGAGGGGCAGTTCTAGTGGGCTGGGCCTACGGGTCATGTAATGGACATGATATGCCTCTGGGATATCAGGTCATGTATTGCGGGTCATATTGGGCCTTGTTCCTTGGGCCTATGGGTCATGTACGGGTTCCCCTTCAACCCTTAAAAGGGGGATTATCTATAAAAAAATAAAAAAATAAGGCCTTTGGGCCATTTGGAAAATATAAATGTGTAAAACACAATGAAAAAACGTTTTTATAAAAAATATTTTTTATCCAAAAAATGAACTTATACCAAAATCAAGAATACAAACAATTACTATGTAATTAATTGTATTATTTATAAATAAATGGGACTTATGTTAATTTAGGATCAAATCAAAAGCATTATGGGACATTTTCAATGAAATTAAATATTTTTTTACAAAAATCAGTATTTTTCACTATTCACTAAGAAGTTAATATTTTTAGAAAAATAAAAAAGTTTAACTCTAAGATAATTTTTATATGATGATTTAAAAAATCATATCCTTTTAACCAAATTTTATTTTCAAAGGTTTATAAATTAATTATAATATTCATTCATAAAAAGTAATAAAAACCATTTTTGTAAAAATGTTTTTTTAAAACATAAATTGAATTTACTAAAAATTGAGCACCTATCTATTAATTTATTTGAATTATATGAATCCATTATATATATTTTTCATAATGTAGTTATTTATATTCATACCTCCAATTTTAACAGATAATTTATAATGGTCATATTTATATAATAATTTTTTTATTGTATATCACAATTTGTGTAAAGCTCACTGTTCATATGAAATAAGTAACCAAGTGATTAAAATATATTAAAGATAAATATATCATAAAATCTCTAGGTGTTACAAATATACCCATCCCCAGATCCTTATGCCTCCTGAGAGTCATGTTCACCTCAGGTAAACTATAACATGCATTCTTTGAGGGTTGTGTTCACCCCGTGTTAACCACCATATCAACACATTCCCTAGGGGGTTGTGTTCACCCTCAAATTATTGATAATTACAATGCATCCCTAAGGGGGTCATGTTCACCCTTAGGTTAACCTTAATTTCTTTCCATTCTCCAAGGGCCTTTTTCACACTAGGTTATCCATAATTCACTATGTTCCCTATGGGCCATGTTCACCCTTGGTTAGCCATCAAATCCAAAGAAACAATAGAAATAAAATCAAACTAAAAGTAAAAAAACATCATTTCCATGAAACCAAAAATAACAAAACAAGTAATAATGTTTTATATATTATTACATTTCTAAACTGTCCCTTTCTTCACTTTCCAAAAACATTTCAAAAAATAACTTCCAAAATATGGGCCAACTACCATTTCCATTATATTCCAAAATACCATTCTGAATACTATTTGAAATATTGTTTTAAATGGAATTTTCAAAAAACAATTCAAAAACCATATACCATATCATTCCCACATTTCATATTTAAGGATCGAATCCAATTTACCATCTAGGAATTGATTCAAATTTCAAAACCAATCCCCATTTTAAGAATTAAAAAATATTTCATAAATAGTTTCCCAAAATCAAACCATTTTACCAATTTAACATAAAACATCTAAGGAAATTTTAACTAGGTAATAATACATTTAAAATAATTTTAATTCTAAAATAAAAATATTCAAATATTGATGAGGCTAATAAACCACATGAAATATTCACTTAGAAACATAAAAAGATTTTGGGTTAAGCCTAAGATCACTTGCCTTTATTTAGAAGTTTTCTTAAATTATGATCGATGGATAACACTAGCTGTTAAGGCCTGTCTAAGCTCGAAAAACTTCTTCCATGCTCATCTGATCTCGTATAAATGAAAATATATCCTAACTTGAGACAAACATCATTAATAAACTAATGATAAAATTTATAATTAATTAATTAATTAAAATGAAACTTGGCATAAGGATGGAGAACTCATTGAATCTTTGTGCCACACCATAACCAAGCCCCAAAGACACCCTACGGGCCCATCTCACGCCCCTATAACTATGCTGAGAAAATTACCCAACCAATAAAATCAATTACATAATAAAATTAATTGGAATCTGTGAAAAAACCTAAGAAAAACAAAAATGATGACATACCATATCAAAATTCTATGTAACCAAGTTAAGATGGTGCCTTAGAATGACCTCATCCTTGGCTACATTAATTCCCATTGAGAAATGGTTTATTCCACCATGATATGGTGGAATATATAATGAAAACATATCCATAGGAAGAGTAAAATCAAAACTATAGGGTGAGGGGGAAAATGAAGGCCAACATAATTATCGATATACTTTAGATTAGTGATTAGAGCCTCTTGAGACACCCCATTGAAGTGAATTGAATAGGGAAAGAAGTGAGAGAGCCCTAATCTGGTCTATATTCATGAGGGGAAGATAAATAAAGGGGGATAAGAACTATACCATAGGGTAAAAAAGGTAAAAACATGATTTTAATGAAATTATAGGAATCCGAAAGGTTTGGATGCATTTTTTTGAAAATCATGGGTCAAACATACATTAGGAACCACTGAAGTGGAAACTGATCATATGGTTAGGGCACATGGTTTTCCAAACCTTGTGACAACTGTGTTATTTGGGACTCCCTCCATCTACATAATTGTGTATGATTTTTACTAAATCATGTACCATGCTTCCAGCCTAACCCAAGTCACATGTTTTCCCATTAAATTTACATAACTTCCCTAAAATTGTGCACTAGACATTCTAGAAAACTATGCACTATAAAAATTAAACTATAAACTTTCTTATACTAGGGGTGCCCGATAGTTAATCCTTAATCATGTACACTAAAACATGAACCCTCACTAAAAACCTAAAAAATTCTAAAAAATTAACCCAAAGCCTTTGAGAGTTATCCAATCACCCAAGATACCTTCAAAGCCTCATTCCCCATCTAAACAAACAACTTCAAGATTTTCCCATCCTCAGAATTCCATTCCAAATATCTAATAAAATTTGATCCATCCAATAGTTCTAAAATTCAAAATCCTCTTTAATTTAGAATAATTTTATGGAAAGAAGGTTTTATAACCTTCCCATTATAATACTTCTATCCCCGAGTTGTTTTGGTAGTCATCCAATCAAACCTCCCAACCTACCCTGGTCATCATCTCCTATTCAAATGACTGTGTTCCAACTTGATAGGCCAAACATGCTTCTAAAGTGAAACCTCCAAATAATGATTCCAAAAACCCATAATTATGAGCCGACACCCCTGATCATTTTTGAAACTTTGGGATTATTCTTTCCTAAGATCATCTAACCTCAGACACAACTTTGTTATCATTCAACTGATCACCTAGCCTATGGTGCTCCCCACTATATATATTTGCTCATAATCACCAATCCCACTGTTGTAGTGATACCACTGTTGGAACTACCAGCTATAATTTCATGTTTTAATTCTAATGAAACACACAATGTTGTTCCAAACATTCCAAACATGAATCATAATAGATGCATACCCACCATTCATTTAGAATATCGAGAATGTTTCTTTTCTTAAAAAATATCCAACTAATCCTAAGACACTCCCATCACATTCATATGATGTATTAGATATATTTAAAAACTAATCATACCCAATTGCACATGAAAACACAATTCAAACCACCTATAGCCCAATTTTTCAAAAGAAACTCAGTTGTACCCACCTATGTATTCCCAAATATACTCATCTTGGTTGCTTAATATCCAAGGTACCATGAGACCATTCAAACATACTAGATGAGGTGTAGTCCCAACTCATGACATATCCCCACAATAAAATCCTTAACTCCATACACCTACAACCATGATCAAATGTGAGCATCGATATTCCCCAACCTAATTATGTTCTGGTCATCTCAATACATCCTGATCGATTCTTAGAATCCACCATCAACATGTCCTTAAATAACTTGATCATGACACCTTCAATCCTAGAGGAACCCCTTTATCATTTTAGTTACCCCAATGATGTCTATAATCGACACCCAATGTGATATCTTAAATTGGATCGTAAAATGAATGAACCCACATTATGCTTCCCTTGATCCCCAACAGATTTTCAATCTATAATAACCTATGATCATTCCTATTTCATTCTAATACCGATGTTGACACTTAGACTCTATCCATCAGGGGAATCAAACCTATATGAAGTGATCACTTGGTCATTGAAATCCAATTTACATCATAAATATATACCAATTGGTCTAAAAAAACTAGGACCTTACCCAAATGAGGTCATATCACTCAGGACCGACATCAAACTCTCCAATATAGAAACACCCTCTTTATCATCTATCTTGATCAAAACCCGAAATCATGGTCTACATCGTACCAATACCTAAATTAATTGACTATATATAGCTAACCTATCCTTTACTGAGTTCCAAAATGAGAGTCACCACCATCAACCAACCACTAGTGCACTCACCATCACACTGATTCATTAAAACTTCTACAAAAACACAAGGCCTATTAGTCCCAAATTTACTCACTCATGTTCACTCCTCATGATCTATTATTATATACATCACATTAAAACTCTTCGATCCTCAACTCAATCATGAATTCTCACAAATTCATGTTTTAAATGCAACCCATTTTAATTCCATGCATGGCCTTGATAACATTGAAAAACAATGGGAATACCTCTTATGACTCCCACACCACATGACAGAAATCACTACACACCTCCTATGTTATTTCCAACTAATATTTAGCAGGTTATAATGAGTGTATGATCTTGTGCCACTGAAAAGTATAAAACTCTGACTCATACATCCATGATTCACACTTTACCAGAACTATGCTTAAGTGCCAAACCACTGAACATGATCCCTAGAAATGTCATTATCATTAATCTTAGAGGGATCTTGGAACTCTTATTCAAAATCAGTAACTTTACCCATACCATGATACCTCATGATCACCCACTACGCGAGTGTCATTCCAAAACCACATATGTCCATCCATTATTTGAGTGGTGTAAACGACAAACACATTATTATTTTATACCTAGAATCATACTAAAACAAAGTGCATTTAGACACCTTCTCACAATGTACTAAACACACCTATAACTATAGGGTTGGCCACCCAAATGGTCCTTAACTTATAAGATAACTTTGATACCATGGCTCTAACTTTAAAGGTTCTTCCACATTCAAACCCAATCAAGGAAATTATATGAATACATCATATACAAGGTCAAAACTCATGTGCAACAATTTCATACCCGGAAGAACATACCAGTGCGTCCCAAAAATAAATAAATCATAGACCCTAGGAAAAAGGTCAAGCCATGTCAAATATCTCTAGGTCTGTCACCTATTATAAACATCAAGCCTCACATTAAGGCCACTAGGTCTGAACATCAAGTCCTAATAGGTCTCACCATGGTCATAAACCACTAGAAACACCACTTGTCTCCCATATAAAAACCAATCAAAATCAATATACCCCAATACCCACTATAGAGTCTTAGACACATGACACTATACATGATCCCATCTAAAAAAACATGAAAACTCACATTCTAAAACACCAAACTTTTGGGTTTCAACAAACCAACATCACATAAAGGTACTAGGGCACACAATTAAAGAAGATATTCTAGGGATTTAAATTTTTTTATTGCCTGATCAACATAACCATGTCATCTTCAATAATATGTTGGATAGTATGGAATTTGAGGATCCTGCATGTGGAATTTAAGAATAAAAATTAAATCAAAAAATTACCTTATTAGATTTGAATCCACATTTGATAATAATTCAATGACGAGGAACATTTCTCAAAGGAACCAAATCCAAATCTCTATATATCATCTAAATATTCTTTAAAAGTCTACATGAACATCATTCCTCAAATTACAGGTTCTAGCATAGATATTTGATGAATCTTACAATATCCTGATGATCACCACTATATTAATCCTTCAATTAAAAAAGGATAACTCAGATACATTTCTTATATTGAGAGATTCTATATATAATATGTGAGAGGAGGGAGAGGCACTCAAATTCATGTGACGAATACACCCTTATATGAGAGCCTCCCCCACCTTATATATTTAGGTTCTAAATACCCATGAATGGCTCCCCAAACCCTAAATATTTATTTCCCATTAGATATGCCATAAATGATGTGTTATGTTCAACTAATTGGTTCATAAACATCATTGGTATTTTTATCACCTTCTTACATTAAAAAAATATTAGTGATAAAATCGAGTCATTTACCTAACTCATCATTCTAAAAAATATTAAACAAACCTTGAATATTAAAATAACATTCATTAAATATTTTCCCAATTTATTCACATAAATTTATTATTAAAACTTTTATAAATAAATTTAATATCAATTATTCTAAACTTGAATAATATTAATTTATTTATTTCCAGGTGATTATATATTCTTGAACATCTCCTGGACCATGTGACGGGGCCCACTATGTCCTATAATCCTATTCATTAGAATATGGTAGACTTTTGAATACATATAGTGTGTGACCCTCTAGGACCTTATTTCAATATTATTGAATAATATTCATAGAATAGGACTAGGGTTTAAAAACCCATCAGGGCCCCTAAATAGAGAAGGAAAATTCATTGAAATGACAACCTCTTATGAATACACACCATGTAATATAATATCTTTATCGCGTGATATCTCATAAATAATGACACACACTTCTTGAAATCATTATTTATTTCTTTATTTTTTTCTAAAATTACTATAAAAAGTTACATTCTTCTACCCTGACCATGGATTTAATAAAGGTATTACCATCCCGATCAATTAATCTAAAGATATCACTTATTTTAGAAAGAGAAAAATTATGTCTTGATTATTCAATCAATGCCATAACAGTAATGCCGCACCCAAAATCTACCTCACTATAAAATAAATTCCATATTTTTCATCTTGAATCTATGTATGTAATAAAATCATATACACTAATTATAATCTCATGTCAATAAACCATTACACATTCTCATAGATAGAAACAAACAATGACACATGAGATATATGATGTTTTATTGGTGGGTTAGTCATAATGATATCATCTATTTGAGATCACTAAGTGAAAAATACATGAAAATAAGTCTCAATTATTATGATTCCCAATAACTAATAGTAATATATACTTTTTCTCTAGTCTAAATATTGTATCTAGACCATAGGATATATATTTGAGACTAATTTCATAGTATCTTGAGGTTCCCATTATAGCATTGGAACTACTACAACATTTTGATGCAACAAATAATCTATGGAAATTACAATTTAAACAGTGGAAATAGAAATATTAACACTATTATGGTACCTATACATCATGATTAACTCACTGTATACATGTTATGGTATTCAAAAAGTATTATTTAAGTTGGGTATAGGGAACCCACTATTACAACACTTCCACATTCAATATAGACAACTTGAAAACTATCCTATCTATCCCCCACATGATAATATCATTCTTATTTTGAGTTTATGGATTTAGTCATTAGGCCCACCGCATCTCTATTGTGTGGAAAATCCACTATCTATAACTTTACCTCCTCGAGTAAGACTCCTCAATAGATTATATCCTCTAGTGTATTCCTTTTGTCAACTATCAAAACTTTACATCATGGATAGTACCAGTAGTAGGATGATCATAATTTATATTATGATAAAACATTCCTTACTATGTGTGATTATATGAATTAGAAAAAATCATTACATATTTTACACTACTTTTTCAGATACATCGAAATCCATAATGCACTCAGTATTTGTAGATATGAATTCCAATAGATTAAATGAGTTTAACTTTATTATTACCTTATATTGATTGTGATATTAGATAACATTGGTATAAATAAATACTAGTTTTCCCCCCTTGTAACTAGTGTCCCTACCTATCCATGTATTATAAACATATCACTTGTACTCTCTTAAACACAATTGGATAATTCTGACTAATTTCCATGAAGTTCTCTTGGATATAATTGATATTTTCTTACCATAAAGTATTTTTTGTAAATATAATATCTTGTACATATCATAGAATATGTGATCAAACTATCATATAAATGTATGGAATTCTACTCGCTATATTAATATCCTTTTATGTCTCACACATTTATTGTTAGAGAGATTTATAACATGTGACATTGGTAATAATTCTCTCTAGAATTTTTCCAACTTGTATTTTTCAACAACTTTTCTACATATGTACTTTTAATTGGTATAAGAATCTGATTTGATCTACCTCAATAGATTTTGATCCCTAAAACTTAGGTTTCCTCTTTAAGTCAATATCTAGAGAGTTACTTTCATTTTAGTCTTAACTAACTATAAGACCAAGAACAGTTTTCTATATGTTATCAAACATATTTTTCTTTAGAAAACAAAACCTCTCCCATTAACTTTATATATAGACATGTATAAAATTCATTCCAAATTAATATACTTTGATCTTGTTCCTCACTTTAATCCAAAACTATATTTTAGTAACTTGCACCTCTTATTGTAATTCTACCATGCCACTAACCCTTTCTGGTTGCGTCGTATAGACACCTTCAAAGATTGGTGGCCTTGAAATAAAATGAAAAATATAATGATCATAAAAATTATATATGATGAGTAGAAAATTCAAATGGATTAGGGAGTTACATGTAACAAGTGGGCCCTATAAGAACCCTAGTTTTCCCACAAACACATTTTCCCCTATCAAGGTCCCACCCACATGCCTGAATGGGTCACCAAACTAATGAATGTCCGTATATGCCAAAAAATATTCTATAATTTTTCTTTTTCCTTACCCAAACACACCCTAAGAATGTTTCCAGGAGGTCACCCATCTGGATCACTACTCTAGGCCAAACATGCTTAACTGTGGAGTTATAATTAAGAAGACTCTTGAAAAAAAGGTTCACCTTATTAACACAGGTAGTAACATTTATCCTTTTAACCTTTTAAACCTTTAACTTTTTGGGCTATTACATTCCAATTTTTTTAACCAATCAGGCCTTATTGGTACCACTCTTTTACTACCCATGTAATTTTTCTCTTGAATACCACCACAATATCTTGATTTGAAGCAATATAAATACAATACATATGTACTTCGATACATGGAATCCATTATTGAAATTTTAAATCATTGATTACTTCCATTTAATGATTACTAGTAGGATTTATTACTATTAATGAATTATGTATCACTAGCCACATGGATTGTAAAACCATCACTTGAGTTTTGACCTTCCTACATAGTATGTGTATTTGGAACAATCATTTTCCATAAGCTCTAATGGAACTTGTTCCTATTCCAAATAGTTTTTCAACATCATACTTGACTTAACCTGAGTAAAATTTCCTTCCACTATCTCAAATATAGATAAAAATCCTTTTATATAAATATAGTCTATCATTTGACTATATCTTTTCTATATCAAGGATTTTTATAATATCCTCTATTCACTTTAGGATACCAACTTAGATTCACAATGTGTTTTTCTTGATGTAAGTTTGTTTATGTTCTTATCAAACTATTTTCATCTAAACAAATGTTAATATGACATGATGTATTTATATCATACATTAACTCATATGATATTAATTTCTCACTATAGTTGGAATATGGTTATGGGATAACACCTCAATTTTCAAATCATGGCTTAAAAAATAATTGAATCATTTTCAATGCATATGAATCTCAATATTGATGCTCCTTTCACTTACATCACGACTCTAACATGTATAAAGAAATTATCATTTTGGAATTAATCAACACTAAATTTTAATGATCAATGCGTTCATTTTAGAATCATCATCATTATAATTTACTTACATCATAACTTTAATGTTTATAAGAAAATACAAGTTTAGGAATAAACCCACACAACATTTCTTGATCGATGAATGCTTGATCAAGATATTGTTGGGAACATAGGCCTAAATCAACTCATATATTCTAAGAATTCATATCCAAAAATTCAAATTTATATTCCTTAAACCAAATAAATAAATATTTAGAAGTATATTTACCACCGTGTTAACCTTGGAATAGTTCACACCATCTAGCTGAACTAATTTTGAAAGCTTTATGTCTTAACTTTATTTCTAAAGGTTTCTTTGTCAAAAAATAAACA
The DNA here is from genome assembly GCA_963277665.1 of Viscum album. Lineage (NCBI taxonomy): Eukaryota > Viridiplantae > Streptophyta > Magnoliopsida > Santalales > Viscaceae > Viscum > Viscum album. The sequence continues at coordinate 1,455,127,989 of OY728157.1, read as the reverse complement.
ATCAAATGTATAAAAAATATGTAAGATATTTTTCTACAAAGATTCTAAAACCATAAATGGTATATCCTTGAAAAATAATCAGATTTACTAGTCACAAATTATCTTTCCACAACCGATTATAAATGTGTCTTATATTTTATATTCATTAGTTATTTCTAATAATTGAAGAATTACTGTACTATTAGTTAACTATTAGACACCACAAAAAAATTTATTAAAAATATCGAATAATAGTCCTTGTTACCAATGTAAATTTTAGACAAATGTTTTGGTTAAACATAATTTATGTTCAACTAGAATCATTAATCGTGCCAATTAGAAGTTGTGTGCTTCTCACCGTCAACTTAGGAATCAATCATTCTTAGATTCCGGGAGAATTCACCTTAATTATTATAAAATTTATTTTCATACTTGGTTACTATATTAAAATTCACATATGTGATAGGAATTTTATTTAATACCCAAGAAGTATGATAAAAACATCACATACAATGATAAACATACACTAAGTGTAATCCTCTTCTTTCTTTTAATTAAATTTATTGCATTTAATATTCCATATACTTATCTCATGACATGAGAAGAAAATATCCTCCTATATGATGATTAAACTAATTTATTCAAAGGAAATTGTGATTTTTCCTTGGGAATCACACATTCCATTGGAATTTTCAGCTTGTCTTTCAACTTGTTCACTATATGAACTAAATATTAATCTTTATTTATATTATTATAAACTTGGAAAACATTACCTAAAAGATAATAAATCATTTCCCCATAATATTAGTTTTATAACACTAAAAAAATTAGAGTAATTGGGTGAAAATGACATAGGAAAGGTATTTATTTGAAGGACATAATCCACCTCTCAGTTTTCACATATTCAGTGTAATCATCAACCCATTCATATATCACTTTACTTTTTCCTCAAAAGTTTCTTAGAGATTAGAAAACATGTGAAGTCATATATTTCCTCATGATGTATCCAAAAATAATTAAAAAATGATTATATAGTTATTATGTAAACATAAAATTAATTATACATGAGTCTCTTATAAACATATTTCACACCCTCACTTCTTGAAGTGGATCAATAAGTAGTGGGAACCCCGACACATAGAATTTTCTATATGTTAGTATTTTGTACAATTTCCTGATCTATACTTGTAAATTCCTTATGGATAGAACATGTTAATTATTAATAATTTATCATAGTATGTATGTGGTATTAATTTCCATTATTATATTAAATAATAATTTTAGTAGATAAGTACTTTTTCTCTTGATTACCAATTACACATTACCAATTAATTAAGTCATTAAGTGTATCCCACTATTTTATAAAACCCTAGTATCCCTAACTAATAGATTTATAATATTCATTATATAGATTATTCTAGTAGAAATAATACCTGAAACCTTTCCTCATAGTCTAATCTATGGATATGACACCACTCGTTGAGTTTCAAGGTAGGCATTTGACTGGACAACCACATTCACTCATGAATCCTTGAACTATTGAGTCATGTCCCAACCTCAAAATTCATAAATTTGATATAATAAAATATTTTCCTCTAAAGATGAAACAAGATATATATTACTATTTTTTTATTCCATATTTATTTAATTTAGCCCATTGCTTTTATAAGAACTTCCTAATAGTAGTAGGTACCCCCCAACTATAATTGACGAGAACCCCATACACCTAGTTTTGTTCAAATTGAAATGATGAAAGGCATTGTGACTTAATATTTTTACAGGGATTTATTAATTATTGATGAAATAATTCATTTTTAATATGATTTTCATGTACTATGCATTCCCACACATAACTTGAGCAGGAATTAAATAAAAAAACATTCAAAAAATTATAATTTAATTTAATCTATATAATAATTTTTATTATTTTATGTAATTTTATAAGCTTTAATATTCAAAATAATAATAAATAAAATATAAATTAAATAAATAATGTGAATAGTCTTGAGAATTTGGTGTTGTTTGGTCCATTTATTCTTAATGGATCAACCATGACCCTAAGGGTTTAATATTCGAGTAGTGTTTAACTCATATCATTGTTCACACCTCAATCCAATTTATCTATGTATTTTCAAGAATAATGACTTGTCTTGACATGGCCTGGGACTTGAAACATCATTATCACAATACATAAATATCTTCACGTAGGTGAAGTTATATCAGGAATGCATAATACACATGAAATGAAGCTCTTATGGACACACAAAACCTTAAAAATATTAAGCGGGGAAAGATAATGCGTGGACCATAAAAAATTAATTAATTATTATATACCATAATAAATTTCAAAAAATAATTAAATATATTAAAAATTAAACATACATTGGATGGAAAAATCTTGAGATCATTCAACATAGAAATTAAATGAGAAATAAAAAATTAATTTGTTATATATATATACAGAGGGAAATTAAATTAATTAAATAACTCATTTTAATTTTAATTCAAATAATTCATGTCATCCGATTCCATTTCATTCCAAAATAATCCTTACATAATTTTTGGAAGAGGTTTTTTATAAGTTTTTTCATTTATGTGTCCTCACATAGCCTAGATGGGATGGGCAGGTTGGGAAAAGATTTCTCTAGCCTGTTTTGAGTTAGGTCAACCAAATATACTTCTAGGTTGGTACAAAGCAATACCCCACACAACCATAGTGGGTTTGGATAGTAGGGAAGGCTATGTGAAGGGGTTCTGGTAGGTGTGACTAGTAATAAGGAGTCATGTGGTAGGAGGAGTTGGCAGATTTGGCTAGTGAGATGGAGGCCATTCAAGATGGAACTTGATGGGAGTCAATTTGATGGTGGGGGACATGAGTGGCCATCTGATGGAGGATGTAAGAGGTTTCCAGTGGAATAATTACACAAAAAGTGTTAGGTGGAAGGACTACGATTTCTAGGGGGTCTAGATAGATGTAAATGTGAATGATTTTGGGTGATTTTTTTTGATAATTTTATGAAAAGATTAATCTTTCTATGAATAGTAAAAAAAATACATTTTTTATTAAAAACTTCCATTTAAGATAAAGTATTTACAATATCCATATTATCTTAAGATTGTTTAATAGTTAAATTCATTAAAATTTATATTTATTAATCCAATTTTGGCCATTTTAATCACTTTTATATTGATTTTTTATATTAAAAATTTCTCTACTTATTAAAATTTTCTCATTGGAAATCATTTTTTTCATCTCATATATGGGTATAATGTTAAATTAAATTTCACCACATATATGAATATAATTTTAAAAAATGGATTTAATATTTGGTTTCAGAATAATTCATATTATATTATAAGTTCAAATTAATTTTTGGTCAAAATTAATTGTAAAAATAGAAAAAAATTAATTGTTGTAGTTAATGTTAAAACGATTTTACTGAAGGTTAAACTAAATTAATAATTGGTAAAATGACCTAGAAAATTTTTCAACACCATTTTTATGGACATATTTTGACCTTATCACATCTAAGGTTAAATAATGACCAATTTTGGAGCCTTTTCAATGTAAAAAACTTATGTGGACTTTATTCTTTTCAAAAATTCCATGCCTGTCCTCTCCATCACTTATAAAAGATCATCCCATATACTATCCTATTAAAACTTCCAAAAGAATTTGTTTTATAAAATAACTTCCAAAATATCTTCCTTAATAACCAAAATTTTTCTTATTGAACTTATTTTTATTATTAACCCCTTGTACAAAGACTTTAGTTATAAACCTAAATAGGCTCTCTAAAGAAGAGGTAAAATTATTAACCTTGCATTTTGTTTTATTTATTCCTCCTTGTACTTAATACATTCCTTAATTTTTATGATATAATATGACTAGTATCTACTATAAAATTTTATTTTATTATATTAATGGAATAACCTATATCCATATCTTCTTCCTAAAAATGAGAAACGAAACCGTCCATCTTGTGTACGATGGACTATCGCCTCGCGAACCGATGTTATTCATTTTCCATCACCACCTATCATAGATGGATATAATGACGGATTTAATGTTTCTATATTATATTTATAACATAATTATACAAATTTATTTATTATATCAAATATTCATTCCTAATTTTCATTCTGTGGGGGATACGATAACATTGTTTGTGTGTACGAAGGACTACCACTTCTTGAAGGGTTGTGATTCATTTTACATTAACGAATTGTATAGAAGTTAATAAGGGTAAATTTAATGATTATATGTCATATATATTACATAAAATTTATTATTTAAAGGTAATATATTATTTTAATTTATTTTTTTTATCCATTGAGAAAATATAATCATCATTTATGCATTCGTACGACCTATCGTCTCCTTGAATAGTGTAATTCATTTTCTATCTCTATATTTAATGGATTACTATAAATAATTATATAATTAAATATATTATATTAATATAATGTTTAAAATTAACGATATTATGGAAACATGATTAAAATGAAACAACTGAAGATACCAAACCAACATATACAGGAAAAAACCAAGCATTTATTACTCGAAACATGATTTTAACAAGGAATTGTTAATAAATGAGAAATAAATGTTCATAATTAGATTATATATTATATGAAAAATATGATTATTATTATTTATATGATTTATAATAAACTTATATTTATTATACTAGAGGTTTTAATGTTTAAAATGGAATTTTAAACTTAAGGTAAGTGATTTTTACCTCAATTTTCATTCTTGGAGGCATGTGTTGGGTTATGAACCTATCTTCTTTTATGAGATGTATATACTTAAAATTTTACATTCTATATCATTATTATCATTATATTCATAATATTTATAGTTTATTGAAAGGAACTGTCATGGGTGCTTTCAAATGACGTTCAATATCTGGTTACTTAGGTGCAGTATAGTGGCTGACCAATGTTGTCTCTCAAAGGAGTAAGCAAATTAAAAAAACTTCTTAAAGGTATTGTAAAAATAAAATACAAGAGAATAAAAACACTACTTAATAGGATGTGGGTTTTTTATCATTTATAAAACTATAAAAGTTTTTTTGGAAGAAGATATCATTTTTTTGTTTTTTATTTTTGAAATGAAGTTCGATTAAAAAGACACAACAAGAAGATGTTTTTAAACAATATTTAAAAGGAATAATCAATATAACTCTACCTCTTCACTAAAGTATTTGTCGTTATAATTTATATTAACATTCAATTAATTATAATCCTCTAATTTTCAATCCCTCAAACCCTACGAGAATTAACTTAACCATAAAGATGAAATTGCATAAACCCAAGGCTAGCTTTAGAACATGCAATCACATCACCCTACTTTGATTGATGTTCTTAGGTTAGATTATGGTCAGTGGTTAATTAAATAACATATCCACTCTTTAAATTAGTATTAATTGAGTTTTTGTATTATATTTTAACTCTACAAATTTATCCCATGTGGTCTTTTATTACCGATTAAGATCACACTCTCACAATTTACACAACTTCTGATCTCACGTGTTTTTGTGTCAATTGTTCAATTGCTTTCTTAGTTTTATTTAAATTAAAAACTAAATTAATATATCATATTAAGTAAATTAAATTAGCTCATTTATTCAAAATAAACTAATGAAGAAGTTTAGTGGTAGATCGATTACTAAAAAGAACTACTCTTCCATGGGCGGTGTAGTCATCGTAGAAACGTTTTGCATGTGAAAAGGTTTAGAAAGGGTAGAACCCAATCAAGTTTCTACTCTTGATTACAGACCAATTAGGAAGATTAATAGAAGAATAAATTTGAACAAAATATATGAGAAGATAAGAAATAAAATAAGAACAAATAAGTTTATTAAACAAATAAAAGTATTATAACATGAAGAAGAAGAAGAAGGCTTCGTCGAAGAGATCCTTGATTCAAGAGATACCCTTATTTAAATGGTTGGGAAATTGGAGTGGATCCACTTCTCCTCTTCTCTAAACTTTCCAATTCACGTCCCAACCCCAAAAAATGATAAAAAAAACCAATTTATCGAGTGGTGGGGAGGCTAGGTTCAAAGTGGTTTTAAATGTGAATGGGGAATCTCGGCCAAATATTTTATGCCAAAATTCACTGCCCATTTTACCACCAAAACACATGAACAAGCTGTAATTTAAGAATTTTGATTCGTGTAAAACGAATTCCTAGAGATCATATCAAAATTTGTTCCTAATCCAAGCTCGTATGAAGAAGTTATGGCCCAAATACAAAACCCATGTCCATTCTAGCGAGTCCATTCTAAGTTTGACTTCATTTCCCATTTGCACAAACCAAATGCATGATTTAGCTCCAATGTCCTAAATGAAATTTGTAGAATATTATGTCCGGAACACATTTAAAAATATTAAGTTCAAATAATTCAAAATGTATTATTTATATTTGAAATACTATAGTGAATTTTTAAACAGTAAAAATAGAATTTTCATCAAATTTTCAAATGAATGATCTAATACAAAATATTCTATAAATAAAATATTCAATAAAATTTAATTTTATCAAATACCCCAAAATTAACATTTTTCACTCCTGGGAAAAACCTAATATCAAGTAAACATCAATATTAAAGAAAAATAAATTTTAAAACACATATCCTTGAGATCCAACAATTCCACACCAAGAAATAAAAGATATCATGCCTCATAAAAAACCACTATTTGAAGATCTCTATTTATATAATTATATAAATTTCCACTTATTTTATCCTCCCATGCTCCCAAAACACTTAACTGACTTGAATTTTCTCTTATCACACAAATGTCAATTTTTCAGCAATGTATTTCTCATCAAAACTCATACAAGGGTCAGCATAAGCTTGATAAATTGTTACATCACCACCCGATGTGAGTCAATGAAAAATGTTTATCATGAGGAATTTTTAGGGTTATTCTATGGCTTTAGGTTGGTAGGATTTAGATGTGAAAAACTCTAAGGCTGAATGAGGAGGGATTGACTCTTTTTAAAGCAAAATTGCATTAATAAAATTTTCACTTTAATATGGTCTCATCTTCAATCCTCATAGAATCAATTCATGTTCATCATCATAAATAATAAAGTAATGTGCACACCATTTAACATTTTAGCAGTAAAAATGTTAATCATCTCAAAAATGATTTTCTTGAAATCTCCAGATAGGCACAACTTTCTCTCTCTATTAGAAGCTCTAGAAAGGCACAACGTCACTTATCATGAAAGCTTCAGAAAAGGCACAAATTTTAATATGATGATTTTCTTAAATAGAAAACACATCTATTAATAATTTAATTTTCCACCCAAATTATCACAAAATGTGGTAGCACAATACAAGACACCTTCCCTCACACTTAAGTTCAACTAGATTATGCAATTTCACTTCAAGAGTTGGTTGGATGCGGAAAATTGGCTTGTAATGTGGCTAACCTAACAGGTTGTTCATGGATTCTAAGGGCTAAAAGGATTAAATGTTCAAGGTAGGCCATTATAAAAAAAGTATTCTTTATAATAGGTGCTTTAATACTAAACAAATGCCTCAATCATTTAAACACAAGTACCTAAAACCCTCATGTTTTGATAGGAATAAATCAAATTCTGGTTAAATCAATCATGGTTTGGTTATCTCAAGAAGTGAGGTAAATGTCAAGAATATGAAAAAAATGGTTCAGAATCCTCACTGGAAAGTGTTTTCAAGTATAAAGATAGTGATATGTGTCATCGGATTCAAAATTCAGTGCAATTTTCCTGAAATTACTAAATATTTTAACTTGAAACAAAGTAATTTTCAACATTCATTTAAGCTTAGTTTCATGGGATAAATTGTTAACTTATTGATATGAATTTTAAAATGGTGATGAGAATCATTTCTGCTCAAAAGTTTCAAAAACACACAAAAAATTGAAAAATAAACAGACAAAATTTTAAAAACACACAATTTTTTTGAAAATCATTGAAAAAATAGGAAAACAATTGAAATTACTAAACTAAAAGGTCCCCCCATTTAAAATATTGAATTGACCTCAATGTGAACCCATGAGATGATATATGGAAATGAAATGTATAATTTTAAATAGGACAAATAATAAATAAGTGAAAGGGTTATGAACAACCTGCCATGCTCAAGTTATGATGGGGTTATGCAGTGTGATGAAATCCACTGCATCCGTAGGAAGTCCCTCAATGTACACTACTACAAAACGGCCTATATTAGCGCTAAAAAGGGCTTTAACAGCACTAAAAAGCATTGTAAATCTCAACACTAATATAGGAGGGGGGTCCCTTTTATCATCTCTCTAAAAAGCACTGATAAAGGCTGCTTTTATCAGCGCTAAAAAAGCACTGATAAAAGACCCCTTTATTAGCGCTTTTTTTAGTGCTGATAAAATTGTCCTTTATCAGCGCTTTTTAAAAAGCGATGATAACGGTCAAAAAAATTAAAAAAAATAAAAAATAAAAAATAATACGGGGGAGTGCTTTTATCAGTGCTTCATACCCCCTTTATCAGCACTAGGCGGTCTCCCGCATGCTGCCCTTCCCGCACATCACCCATGTGCGCACTCCCCCTTCACTTCTACCCGAAATAGAACCTGAGACCTCCCCCCTTTCATGACCGCACCTTTACCACTATGCCATTTCATTTTGTTCTCTTTTTAAAGATATATATATATAGTTATATTTATTCATATATTGATATTGATTCATATTAATATAAATATATTTATTCATATATTAGTATATATATATATATTAATTCGTATATTAATATATTTTTATATATATATATTTTTAGTTATAATTTTTTATACGTATATTTATTTGTATATTAATATATACTTATAAGATTAGTTTTAAATAGATTTATGAAAAAATATATTTTTTATGCGTGTTTATAAATAAATAAATAAATACATACATACATACATAGATAAATATAGAAAACCCATAGACACACACAAAGAGAGAGACACACACAAACTCATATATATTTACGAATAAATACATATATATGTGTATTTGAAAAGCCATAGAATGTACTTATAAAGATTAGTTTTAAATAAATTTATGAAAAAATATGTTTTTATGTGTGTTTATAATTAAATAAATAAATAAATACATATATACATATATAAAACACACAGACACACACATAGACACCCACACACACACAGACACATATATATTTACGAATAAATACATATATATGTGTATTTGAAAATCCATAAAATGTTAAAATGAAAATAAATTATAATCTAGAATTCCGTTTCAATGCCACAACCAGTCAAATCGAAGAAAATGAAACAATCTTCGATATGATATGTGGTACAGGCCTAACGGACATCCGGATCAGATGTTATACTTGTTTGAATGTTAACAAATCGGCATATCCCGACTAAAAACTCAGTTTAGAGGCCTTTGGGCCTTTTTTGGGCTCGAAAAATGTGACAAAGGCATTTCCTTGGTCACTAGCGCATAGAGCTCATCACAGGCTTCGATTTGATATGCTGTAGAGCTCAAACAGACACCCGGATCAAAAGTTTTGGCCGTTTGAAGTTTGAGTTACATTTTCAACATATTTTAGATCTTTTATTAATTGTTTTGATTTTTTGTGTCCTCAAATTGTTATTAAATGATTTTTAATCGATAATAATTAGAAAATTATTAATTAATAATATTTTTTTCAAATATTTTGAAGCCATTTTCACTAAATTTCTTATATATTAAATGTAATAGTCTATTTATACGTATCTAGAACATATTTAAAAAATATATATTGTATTTATATCAATATAAATATACTTATATAAGAATAATTTATTTTTCCAGATTTTTTTTTGAAATATAAAATTTTTCAGCACTGATAAAGCCCCCCTTTATCAGTGCTACTAAAGGAAGCGCTGATAAAGGGGCCCCCTTTATCAGTACTTTTTTTGAGCACTGATAAAGGGGTAGCGCTTCCCTTGCCAGTTTTTGGTGTAGTGGTATTTGTTCAGAAATTGACCATTTAATGTAAAGATCCTTCTAGTGTACTCTTGTGCGATCTCCACTACACCATAAAAAAACATTAGTCACAACATAAGGACCTAACCATCTGGAATGCAACTTACTAAGAATCAGATTTAGTCGTGAACTATAGAGAAAACCTTTCTCTCCAACTTGAAAGTTTATTTTCTGGATCATTTTGTCATGAGCTATTTTTGATATTTCCTTGTAGAGCCTTGAGTTCTCATATGAAGATAATTGAATCTCCTCAAGCTCTTGAATTTGTAGCTTCCTTTTGATTCTAGCTCGGGCCAAATCCATGTTGCATTTCTCTATAGCCCAATAAGCCGTATGCTCAACTTCTATAGGGAGTTGAAACGCTTTCCAAAAAACAATATGAAATGGGGAAATACCAATGAGTGCCTTGTATACTATCCTATAATCCAAAAGAGCATCATCCAAGTGCTTGCTCCAATCTTTCCTATTTGGCTGCATAGTTTTATCCAAAACTTGTTTCAACTCACGATTTGAAACCTTAGCCTGAGAATTTTTTTGGGGGTGGTATGGGGTTGATGTTTTTTTGTCAACCCATACGTTCGAATAAGGGAAGTAAGATTCTGATTCCAGAAGTGTGTTATTTGGTCCCTGATGATGGCCTTCGTTACTCCAAACCTGCAAAAAATATGCAGTTTGAAAAAGTCCACAACAACATGAGAATGATCAGTCCTGGTGGCATTATCCACCACCCATTTACTAAAATAATAAACAACAACCAAAATATAAAAAAAATCAAAGAAAATAGAAAAATGACCCATAAAATCAATGCCCCATACATAAAAAATATCATAGAATAGTATGGGTTGTTGGGGAATCTCATGTATCCTAGAAATGTTCACAGTGTGTTTGCAACAAGATCATGATTTAAAAAACACATGGGAATCGTGGAATAATATTGGAAAATACAATCCAGAGTCCAAAAGTTTCTTAGCTGTCTGTTGGAGTCCAAAGTGTCCACCACAAGCAAGTGTATGATAGAATTGTAGAACAGACTTAAACTCACGATCATGAACACACATCCTAATAACTTGTTCACTACACATGCGCCATAGGTAAGGATCATCCCACACATAATACTGAAACACAATTTTTAATTTTTGGACTTGATGTTTCTTTAAATTTTCAAGGATTTCAGAGGCAATAAGGTAGTTAAATAAATTTTCATACCAAGGATACATACCTGAGATGGAAGAAATATGCTCATTGGGGAAATTGTCCCGAAGTGGTACCTGGTCCAAGGTGTCACCCTCTAGTGTGTGAATAAGCCTACTCATGTGATCCACCACTAGGTTTTCCAACCCCTTCTTGTCCTTTATATCAATGTAAAATTCCTGAAGTAGGAGCATCCATCAGATTAGCTTGGGCTTTGCATCCGGCTTCTTCAATAGGTACCTCAAAGCTGCATGGTCAGAAAAAAAACTACTTTAGAGCCCAATAAATATGAACATAATTTATCTAAAGAAAATATGATAGTAAGAAACTCCTTTTCTGTGGTTGTTTAGTTTTATTGGGCTGAATCTATTGTCCTAAATGCATAGGAAATCACATGTGAATGTCCCTCCACCCTCTAAGATAATACAGCTGCAACTGTGAAGTTGGAGGCATCACACATATGCTCAAATGGAATCTCCCACCGTGGGGGATGTATGATTGGTGGAGTGGTTAGACACTTCTTTAGCTCATCAAAGTAAGTCCTGCAAGAATCATCAAATACAAAATCAGAATCCTCTTAAAGTAATCACGACATAGGAAGAGAAATCTTACTAAAATCTTTAATGAAGCTCCGATAAAATCCTGCATGCCCTAGGAAAGATCTAACATCATACACACATGAAGGATATGGTAAGGATGAAATAATGTATATATTAGATTTATGAACCTCTATCCCATTTTTTGACACTACATTCGCTAAGATAATTCCATGTTCTACCATGAAATGAAACTTTTCAAAGTTCAAGACCGGATTCTTCTAAATATAATGATTCAACACCTTTCCCCAACTAGATATACAATCATCAAATAATGAACCATACACTGTAAAATCATCCGTAAATACCTCCATGAAGGTCTCAATAAAATCCAAAAAAATACTCACTATGCATCTCTAGAAGGTACATGGGGCGGTACAAAGTCTAAATGGCATCCTTCAGTAGGCAAACATATTGAATGGACAAGTGAATTTTGTCGTCTCTTGATCCTCTGGAGCAATAAGAACCAAAAAATATCCAAAAAATTCATCCAAGAAATAGTAGTGTGTTTTACCAGCTAGTCTCTCAAGCATCTGATCAATAAATGGGAGGGGGAAATGGTCTTTGTGAGTGGACTGATTTAGTTTCCTATAATCAATACACACACGCCAACTGTTTTGCACCCTCATTTGATCTAACTCATTTTTCTCATTTTTAACAATTGTAACACCACTTTTCTTAGGCATAACCTGAATAGGACTCACCCACTGGGAATTTGAAATGGGATAGATTATACATACCTCAAGAAAATTATCAACCTCTTTTTTAACAACTTCCAGAAGGGTTAGATTGAGTCTACTTTGTGGTTGCCTCACTGGTTGAGACCCATCCTCCAAAATAATCCTATGCATGAAAATGTTGGGGCTAATATATGATATGTCAGCTAAAATCCACCCGATTTTCTTAATGTTCTCCCTCAAAAGATTCAAAAGTTTTTCTTCATGTTCAAAAGGAATATTATTAGCAATTATAATAGGTAATCTCTCGCCACCCAACAAGTATGAGTATTTTAGATTTGGTGGTAATGTCTTGAGCTCCAATGAAGGGGGGGGGGGGGTGGTGTATGGATGGAGACATTAAAGGAACTGAAATATGTGCACAAAGAGCATGAGTATCAGAATAGAAATCATCACAATCAGATAATAAAGCATCAAATCCATCAACATACTCAATAGCCATGTCATAATCAGAGTTCAAATGATTAGAATATGATTAAATTTCAAAATCAAATCTAAGAGAGTCTTGTGCATTAGAAATAGGCGTGTTAGTGCTCTTAGACATAAAACTAGAACCAATACTCATAATCTCCCAAAGCATAGGACAATAAAATTCCATGGGGTTTTTATTTGGTGGTTCAAAATGGAAGATAACAAATGAAGAATGGGGGTACTTCAAGGAGTCCATGACATTAAATGTAACAACTTCATCCCCAAACTCAATGGAAAGTGTACCCTCATTGACATTTATGATAGTTTTTTCAGTTTTGAGAAAGGGTCTACCAAAGATAATGGAAGAATGAGAACTTAACTAATCATCTTCCATGTTAAGCATGTATAAATCTACAAGAAAGATCATGTATCTTACCCAGATAAGTACATCCTCAAGGACTCCCGTTGGATATGCAGTAGCTCTATTCAACAACTGTACCACTACTCTCATCGGTTTCAGCTCACCAACCTGCAAAGAAGAGAATAAAAAGTGATGCATCACATTTATGGAAGCTCACAAATCAAAAAGATCATCAGAAAAGTTCAACTCTCCTATAGTGCTTGGTATGGTGAATGTCCCTCGATCCTTACACATTGTTGGAATTGCTAGAGTTAGTGTAATGAGTGCTGAAACATTCCTTCCAAGATTGATCCTCTCATTTCCCTTGAGACCTCTTAGATTTTTACAAAGTTCTTTTAAGAATTTCACATACCTTGGGATTTGGTTGATGGCTTCAAGTAGAGGAATTCTGATCTCCACATGCTTGAATGTGTCCAAAAACATCTTTTGTATTGGTTCTTCAACCATATTTTTGGTTTGTACAAATCTATTTGGAAATGGAAGGGGTTTAAGAGGAATATCATCAATCTTTTTCTTACCTTTGTCTTTCTCCTTGGATTGCTCATCAGTTGGTGTGGAATGGGGATTTTCTATAGTGGAGGTGAATCCTTATAGAATGATAGGTGCAGATGTATTAGTTTTTTTCTTCCCATTTTTCAATGTGATGGTACTGACATTCCCCTTGTATTTGGAGTAGGATGGGAAGGTAGATTTTCGGAGTTCTTACCTACCAGTTCATGGAGGGTAGTGGTAATCTAACTCATTAATGTCTTCAACTCCCTCAGATTCAAACCTTGAATCTTCGACTCATTATATTGATTAAGAACAATTTGTTTCAAAATATAATCAGTATTAGAATCTACCTTTTTTGGGGGATTCCCTTGTTGTTGGATTGTTGATTATTGGGATTAAAATATCCATTGGGGTTTTTGGTAACCCTGATGGTATGACGGAGGATGCTTGAAGTTTTGTTGAAAAGGGTTCCTTTGTTGTTGTCTAGAGCCATACCTCATGTCTGATTGATATTTACACCCTTGGTTGTAAGATGGTGCAAAGAAATCAAGCTTCTTTTGGGGATATGGTTGTTGTTGCTACTGATATGGTCAACCAGGAAACAATTATTCACAATCTTCTGTTTCTTGTAGTTAGGGGCAAAAATCAGTTGGGTGGATTGTCTTAGTGCAAATGACACAAGGCCTTAAAGGAGGAGGTTGGGTTGTCTTTTGAGCCAATGCAATCTATCTCATCATATTTGTTAATTCTTTCAACTTGGTATCAATTAAATGACTTTCAAGAGAAGATGAACTTACCTGATGTACTCCCCTGACATGTGTTGTACCTTGATCAGCAAATTGTTGTGAGTTTTGGGCCATTTTGTCGATCAATACATGTGTAGCTAAAGATGTCTTTTCCACCAATGATCCTCTAACCACAGCATCCACCATGATTCTCTCTATAGGCGTGGGTCCTTCATAGAAGTACTGGATGAGGAGTTTCTCACTGATTTGGTGATGTCAAAATCTTGCAAACAACTTCTTGAATCGCTCTTAGTACTTATAAATTGACTCACCCTATATTTTATTGATCCCTGAGATATCCTTATGAATGTAAGTGGACCTTGATTCTAGAAAAAATCTTTGCAAGAAAAGATGTTTCAAATCCTTCCCACAAGTTACATATTCTGGTTGTAAATAATACATCCAATCTTTCGCAGCTCCATCATGTGAGAATGGGAATGATCGTAGTTTGATTTGGTCTTCAGATACATTTCTTAGTTTTAGGGTTGAGAAAACCACATTAAATTATTTAAGTTGTTCATTGGGATCCTTACTAGAGAGGACATGAAATTTTGGAAGCAGGTGAATTAATCCAGATTTCAGTTCAAAGTCCAAATTGAGATTTGGGTATACAATGCAATTTGGTTGATGATTAATATCAGGTGCAACCAATTCTCTAACGGTTATATTAAGTTCATTTCTATTATTTTTAGTCATTGGTTCTTTTTTATGGTTAAATTTGAATTTCTTCCAATTTCAATGTTTGGAGAGTGGAGGAGTTCTCCAACTGGTTAAATTTTGAAACTTCCTATAGAATGAGAATGTCTGATTTGAGCTCGAAGTCTACATTCAATCTCGAGGTCAAGATCTAGAAGATCCTCAGGATTAGTTTGTGTCATAAATAAAATAAAAATGAAAAGAAGGAAAGTGTACCATATTAAAATAAAAATGAGAAGTTTGAGTTGATGGTCCAAAAAGAAGTAGAATAAAATAAAATAAGAAGAAAAAAATTTAGATTGGGTAAAGAAGGAAGAAAATAGAGAGGAAGAGAATAAAATGAAAAATAAAATAAATACCTCTAAATATTTGAAATAATTACTTTCCTACCTAGAAATAGTTCCAATTTGAAAGGCTCTATTGTGGGAAATTTCAAATGATGTTCGGTTTTGGGTTACTTATGTGAAACATAGTGGCTGACCAAGGTCATCTCTCAAATGAGAAAGAAAATTAAAACAACTTCTTAAAGGTATTCTAAAAAAATAAAAGATAATAAAAACACTACTCGAAAGTATGGTGGGGGAGGGGGGGGGGGGTGTTTATCGTTTGTAAAACTAGAAGAAGTTTTCTAGAAGGAGATTTCATTTTTTTTATTTTTTATTTTTGAAATTATGTTCTATTAAAAAGACACAACAAGAAGATGTTTTTTAGACAATATTTAAAAGGAATAATAGATCTAACTATGCCTCTTCACTCAATTATTTATCATTATCATTTATATTAACATTCACTTAATTATAATCCCATAATTTGTTAACTCTTGAATCGTACAGGAGTTAACTTAACCACAAATATGAAATTACTTAAACCCTAGGCTAGCTTCAGAACATATAGTCGCACCACCCTACTTTGATTGATGTTATTATGTTAGATTATGGTCTGTGATTAATTAGAGCACATATACACTCTGGAAATGAAGATTAATTGATTTTAGGGATTATATTGTAACTCTACAAATTCATCATGTGTGGTCTTTTATTTTTGATTAAGATCACACTCTCAAAATTTACACAACTTTCCACCTCGCGTGTTTTTGTGTCAATTGTTCAATTGCTTACTTAGTTTCATTTAAATTAAAAAAATCAATTAATAGATAATATTAAGTGAATTAAAGTAGCTCATTGATTCAAAATAAATGAATTAATATGGTTAAAAGTAGATCGATAACTAAAAATAACTACTCTTCCATGGGCGGTGTAGTCATTGTAGAAACATTTTGCATGTGAAAATGTTTAGAAAGGGTAGAACCCAATCAAGTTTCTACTCTTGATTCAAGACCAACTAGGAATATTAAGAGAAAAATAAATTCAAACAAAATATAAGATAAGAGAAGAAATAAAATAAGAACAAAGAAGTTTATTAAACAAACAAAAGTATTACAACATGAAGAAGAATAAGAAGAAGGCTTTGTCGAAGGGATCCTTGCTTCAAGAGATACCCTTATTGAAATGGTTGGATAATTGTATTGGATCCACTTATCCTCTAACCTAAACTTTCCAATTCATGTCCCAACCCCACCAAATGATAAAAACACCAGTATATAAATTGGAAGGGAGGATAGGTTCAAAGTGGTTTCAAATGTGAATAAGGAATCTCGGCCAAATATTTTATCCCAACTTGAACCACAAATTTGACCACAAAAAGCGTGAATCATATGTCCTTCTAGCTGGATGATTCATGTGAAAATTCTTCCTCGATATCCTCTAAAAGGTTGGGCCTTATCCCTGCATGGATGAAGAAGTTATGACCCAAATACAAAACCCATGTCCATTCTGGAGAATCCAGCCCAACTTTGACTTCATGAACCATTTGTACCAACCAAATTCATGATTTAACTCTAATGTTCTAAATGAAAGTTGTAGAATATTATGTCAAGAACACATTTCAAAACATTTAAGTTCAAATAATTCAAATAAAATTATTTATGTTTGAAATACTACAGTGAATTTTTAAATTGTAAAACTGAAATTTTCATCAAATTTTCAAATGAATGATATAATCCTAAATATTCCATAAATAAAATATTCAATAAAGTTATGTTTTATCATTTATTTTAATTTTATTATTTAATTGGAATTACGATTCAAAATTTTGCAATGTGTTAAGGGTTTGATGTTACAATTTCCTTATTTATTAGGATTATTTATGATTATGATTGAAATGATGAAATATTATGATATATTTCTCAATAAATTCATGAATTTTATTCTCCTTTGGTTATTTATAGAGAATAAATTTTTCCATTTTTTTCCTCTATTTATATACTCTATATTCAAAAAGAATTTTTAAAAAACTGATTTTATTTCTCTCTTTGGTCAAAATTTTTTCTTCTTCCATGTCTGTGTTTTCTAAAAATGATTTAAAGAAAGTTTTACTATAGTAAAAGTATTTTTAAAGTCATTTTTATCTATGTTTTAATGTTTTAATTTTTTTAAAAGTAATATTCATGTCGTTTTCCAAACATTTCCCATTTGATTTTCATCGAAAATGAGAATTGAATATTTTTTTAACATGCACAACATGAAAAATATCTCCCACCACCATTACTAAATAATTTTTTAAATATTACTTTATAATTTTCATTGGTTATTTTCAAATAAAAGGATTTGGAAAATGTTTTATGAATTTTTATTTAAAAAAATTATTTTTAAATATTAAAATCTATTTTCCGAAAGAAATGTTTTAAATGATCTTTAAAGCCTCCTTTATAAGTTTACAAGTTTATTTTCAAAGAAAAGGATTTTGAAAATGCTTTATATTTTAAAGGGTAATTTTTAAATTCAAAAGTTTATTTTCCTTAATAAATTCTTTAAATAATATTTAATTCTTCAATTATAAATTTTAAAGTTTATTTTCAGAGAAAATGATTTAAAATTTTTAATGATTTTTTAGTTTTAAAAAGTTATTTTCAAGGAAAGATTATTTTTCTCAAGAAATGTTCTGATTGATCTTTAAAAATAAATTTTTATCTAAGATAACATCCTTTGATGGTACTATATATTTACCAGGGATATGATCCAATGATACCACATTTATTCTTTTTCTAAATGAATTATGTTTATGATGACAATATGTTTATGAAACCCATTTTTTTCTATGGGTTATTATATGAAGAAGTTTTTTATAAAACCCATTTGTTTTCATGGGTTTTTATATGATAAATGTGTTATGAATAAAAATTAATCTCATGGGTTTTGATATGATGAATGTCTTGTCATCTTGTGGCACACTAATGTATGGTTTTAAATATGTGATGGTGGTTATATTATAACAAAGGATTGAAGTTATGTTATTACTAAGGAAGATGGTCACATTATAATCAAGGATGGGAGAAATCTATATCTCCCTCCAATTAATTGGGTAAATATTTATATCTCATGATATAAAAATGGGAAACAAGTCAAAAGGCTTGATCCATATTAATAAATGGGGTGATGGGTTTGATCCATAATGGTATATAGGTGATGAGGCATGATCCACTATGTTTTATGGTGTTTTTAGTTAAAATTGAAATATGAAATGGTTTATATATATATTTTTGTGCCATACTTTTTTGACATGAGCTTATAGTTCATGAATTATGAAGATTTCACACTCTTAAGAATCATGTTTGTTGAAATGATAATGATTTATTCCATGACTCATGTTTATGTTATATAATAGGTTAGTATTTGACTTTTTATGTTATGTTCATGATCTCATACCCTTGTGCTTATCTTATTCTATCATATGATCATAGAATGATATCTCCCATGTTTACACTTACTGGGCATCTAAGATCACCCTTTCTCATGTTTCCTTTCCATAGGTTATAAAGAAATGTTTTAAGTAGGGTATGTTTATAAAGAGTACTAAAGGGGGATATCTTTAGGGGATATTATGATGATATTTCATTAAATAAGAATTATTTGTACCTCTTCTCCAAAGTCTCTAAAATATTATAGTTATTGGTAATGCATTTTTGAAATGTATTGAATATTCAACTATAAAGATATGATATTTATATATGAATATCCTGGTATGTTATAAAAAGATATTTCAAAAACCATTTTTCATATCATTTAAATGTTTTATTTTTAAGTATCCATGCCATTTTACCATCCAGGAAACCATTAACATTTTAAAACCAATTCCCATTTCAAGATCCAATTTTTTTTTGTTTTTTTCCCCAAAATCAATCCATTTTTCCAATTTAACTTAACATGTCTAAGGTAAGTTTAGAAAGGGTAGAAAACATTTCAAATCATTTTAATTATAAAATTAAATCAGTAAATTATTAGTGAAGTTGACATGACCACATGAAACATGCACTTAGAAACATAAAAATACCATGGGGCAAGTCTAGAGAGTACAAACCTTTATTAAAAAATTTCATGAATTATGACTCTGGGATGAAAATAGTTGTTAAGGACCATCTAATCTTAAAAAACCACATCCATGATCAACCAATCTTGTATCAATGACTCAATATCATAACTTTACCTAAACATCATTAATCAACCAATTATTAAATTTATAATTAATTAATTTGAAACAAAACATGGAATAAGGATGAATAAAACACCATGTATTCATAAAAAACCATAAAAAATACCCAATATTACCCTATAGGCTTGTCTCACACCCCTAAACCCACCTTGAGAAAAATCAACAATCAATTGTAATTCCATAATAAAATTAATTAGAGTTTGTTTAAAAACCTAAGAAAAACCAAAATGATGAAATACCTTGTTGAAAGGCCCTAGAGTTGAGTGGAGATTCCATATTGGGATACCCTCATCCACAGCTTCACTAAATCCCCTTGATAAATAGGTGAGTCCATAATGCTACAGTGTAATCACTAATTAATTCTAAGCTAAAGGAGGAGGAAAATTAAAACTAGAGGGAGATGGGGACAACAAAGGCCAATATAGTCATCAAAATAACTCATATTGGTGTTTTGAGCCCCTCGAGACACTCTCCATGAAGGGGATTGAAGAGAGAAGGAAATGAGATATCCCTCTTGTAGTCCATGCATTCAAGGGGAAGAGAAAGGGAGGGGGAGTGGAAAAATTTCAGTGGGTAAAATGGTAAAAAACTATTTTAATGAATGCCAGGGCATCTAAATGATTTTGATGCATGGTTTTTGAAACCATGCACCAACCATGTGGAAGGAACTACCAAAGTGGAAACCACTCACATAGTTGGTCAAAAAGTTTTCCAAACCATTTTCTAACTACGTTATTTGGCATTTCTTGATCTCTAGAACTATGTATGGTTTATTTGTAACTATGTGAAAACCATATGACAAACCTCTATCCTTACCAAAGCTGAATGATTTCTCATTGAATACACATGGTTTCCCAAAACCAGGCACTAACCATGCTAGAAACCCATGTTATATGTAAATTTAAATATAAAACTCTTTAATTTCTAGGTACCTCATGATTACTTCTTAACTATGAAAACTAAACTGTGTACCCTAGATAGAAACCAAAAAAAGTTTTAAAACTTTACTCGAAGCCTACAAAACTTACATAACCACCATGGATACCTTATAAGAATTATTCCATTTATAAAAACATCACATTCACACATTATTTCCCTTATAATTCCATTTTAATCTTCAATAATAATTTAACCTATCAAGTTGTTCAAAAATTTAAACTCTTCATGAATTTCAAATTCCCATTTAGATATAGAATTTTTACACATGTAGATTCCTAAAAAAGTGATTAAATAACATGTTGGAAATAAGATGTTTTGGATTATATTGGATCATTTGAGACCAGTGAAGAAGAATAAGTGGGGGATTATAGGTATAGGTATTAATGAATAAAGAAAAATGTTGATTCTGAGAATATTATTAGACAAAAAGATGGACCTATACAAGAAAGAAGATAGTTAAGTATTTATGAACAAACTTCTATTATCTCTAAATTTGAACCTCAAATAGTTTCATAGGTAATTGAACATAAATAATGGATTACTTTTATGAAAAAGGAACTGAATCAATTTTAAAATAACTTCACATGGGATTTAGTGTTAAGGCCAAAGAATAAAAAAAATCAATAAAACTAATCAGATTTTTAGAAATAAATTGAATGAAAATGATAATTTATAAGTAATTAAGCATGGATAGTTTGTGAAGAATATTATTATATGTATTGAATTGACATTGAAGAAAGATCTGTACAATTGGAATGACTAGAAACTATTATTATGATCTTGGAAGTGTAAACTCAAAAAAATTACAAGATTTATCAAATGGATGTGAAATATACCTTCCTAAATGGTGATCTTTAAGAAGCGGGTTTCATAAAAAAATCCAAAGGGTTTTCTTATTAATAAATATGGTATCATGGTATATAGGCTTAAGAAATAATTATATGGCTTAAAAAAGCCCCTAAAGCCTAGTATGCCAAGCTATATGCATGTTTGGGAAGCATGAATTTTTCAAAAGGAAATGTTAATAATAATCTCTATGTGAAGGAGTTATCTACACGTACTCTTATTTTCATAATATGTGCAGATGATATATTCTTTTTAGGTGAAAATGAGAATCTTTTTGGGGAGTTTTCTATGGAATTTTTTGATGTCTATATTTGGTGAGATATCATATTTTTTAGTATTTTAAACGATTAAAAGGGATAATCATATTTTTATATCTCATGAAAAATACTCTATAGAAATTTTTAATAGGTTTCAAATAGAAAAATGGAAATTCATTTATACCCCTGTAGTAGTTGGGACTGTGTTGATAAAATATGAGGCTAAAAATTGGGCGAATCAAAAGGGTTTTAGAAATTTTATTGTCAGCTTTATCTACCTAAAAACTTTCCTAACAAGATATTTTTTATATGAAATTATACTCTTAATTTAAAAAGTGATCCCAAGTAATATTATATTTTGGTATCCAAGAGGATTATGAAATAGTTATAAATAAAATTGGGATTAAACCTACTATACTAAAATAGTTATGATTTTATAATATAGGGGTATATAAATGCTGATGAGGATAAAGATTGTGTTGAAAGAAAGTCCACTTTAGTTTTAAATTCTTTCTAATTGAATACTATATGAAATTATATAGAAAAAATTAATATTTAGTGGCATTAAACAAAACTAAAGATGATTACATTGCAGCTATACATTCTTGTACTTGATGATATAGATGTAAGTTCTAAAAGATGATTTGAAAGTTTAGGATTTAAAGCCACTATAAATATCCTATTAAAATCCAATGGATATATATATTTATAATAAATTTTCTCAATAATCCATATAAAAAAACATTGATCGCAAATATCATTTCATCAAAGAGAAGGTAGGAAATGGTGATGTGAGGCTTGAGTTTACTAGCACCGAGAAACACACTACTTAATGTTGCACAAAAGAATTTCAAAAATAGAGGTTATCTAAAATAATGATGAATTTTTTTTCTCAACCTTCCACTATCACTTAAAAATTGATATAAGTAAACCCCCATAAGGATTTATATTATGTTGAAAAAGGTGGAGAGGAAATTGACCCAATTATTATTTAATTATCTAATAGGGAGAATATTTTCAAAGGAATGGTATATAATTATTTTGTTATCTAGTGTCATGGTTATTGAAAAAAGGGAGATAATTTCTAATTAGTTAAATAATTTTATTATGATCAATTGTTTAAATCACTTGGAAAAAAGTTTATTGTCATTGAGGGATGGGATTCTATCAATTTTTTAATCCTCTAGTGTGGTGTTATAATACATACCATTTGAGATAGGCTATGATCTAATTATTTTTGAGTGATTTTACTGAAATGGGTGATGAGTTTTAGTATCTTTAGAAATAATTTAAAAATGGTTCATAACAAATATAAAGGTGGATATTTAAGAACACATTGGAATTAAATAAATTTTTAAAGTCAGGATGATTATACTATTTTTTTCAACCAACTATTTGAAGTGTTTTGAGATGATTTAAATTACTTTATAATTTTATAAAGTGTTTTTACAAAAAAATATTAATGAGTCAAACAAATACTCTCCTCAAATTTATTAATAAAAAAAACAATAGTTCAAACATTATAAGAAATTTTCCAAAGGAGAGAGTGAATTTCACCTCATATATCATCATCAACTAAAGATATAAATTTTATAGGATCCTAAAGTACCACATCAAATTCACTTCCAATATCTATATTTTATACAAGGGATCCACTAATTTATTTTCCTCCCTATAATTATGTGAGACAAATATATTAATATGGTTAACATATAGAGTTAATTTGACGCAATTAGGTAGCATTATCTCAGTAACATTCTGGGTTATATCCTTGACGGATTCAACAAAAAGTATGGAATAATGTTCAATCCAAATATATTTCTAATTTTGATGAATAATATGATTAATGGCATATATCATGGACCTGATTTCAACTTCATAAGAAATTAAAATTTGAGTGTAATGATAAAAAACCTCTGATAAATCCACGATGAGTATGGAAGATGCCTCCAAAACTAGAGGGACCTTGTTCACTGATGGCTTCACTATCCATAATAGCCTTTATACATAAAGGGATAGCTAAGATCCTATAGATTTATTTGAGAATCAATAGTATTTTAGCCCTACCTTGAATTCCTAATAGCCTTAATATACTGATGTAATTTAATCTATTGTTCATGGACCATGTATCAATTTTGGAGGAATCATAAAACTCCCTATGAATATAATGTATTCAGTATGTATTAAAGGATGATGATTGTTATACAACAAGGCATTCCTTGATTTTCAGACAAAATCAATAACAAAGGATGATTCCACTAGAAGAATATTTTGTACCTGTTCGCTTTGTCCATCCATTTTGATGGACTCTGTTAGATCTTATAGAAGATTTTTTATACATATATCAATTCCAATAATGATTCCAATATAGATCAATAACTTTTGAACAAAGCTAAAGCCCATAAAAACATGTTGTACATTTTCAACATTCCTCAAGCATAGGATGCAAGCTCATATGATCTAATGCCTAGCCCTTCTTAATAGATCATGGGTGGGTAGCCTATTTTTCTAGATTCTCCAGGAGAGAAGAGATCTCAAGGATTGTATAAATTATCTGTTGAGATTTAGAAGCCAAGATGGTGTTATACTAGATATATCACATCTCATTTTTATTATTCTTCAGTATTTAAGAGGCTATTCATATTTAGTTTCTAGATAAGATTTTGATTATTCATAAATTCATACATATGAATTTACAGTCTATCTTATAAGGGAATAGTAACATTAGAGATATTGAGAGAGGTCAGATGTTCAGAAATAGTCATCATATCCCTTCTTGTAGGATATATATGGTGTAAATCAGTGGTCTATCACACTAGTTTGATGAACAAAAATTAATATTGGATTTTATTTTTATCACCCATTTGGAGTTGCTCATGGTTTCATTAAAACAGGACTTGATTTCATGATATAAAAATGATATGAGGTAGTATGAGTATCCCTAAATCAAAATTGTGTTGAGCCTTTTTGAAATAATATCAATGGTAGAGTCATTAAACATGAGAGGATTCTAGTGAATTTATTAAGATGCCCATCATTGAAGATCCTGAGATCCTTGAAACCAAGGACCCCCATATCAATTATATTCATAAATTCTTTCCATAAAATATTTAGTAGTTTATTTTCATAGAAATATTTATTCTAGATAAAAATAATGATCATGATTTTAAGATCATTAATGAGGCCTCTGGGCCATCTGTAAAGAAAGAAATAATACACACATTTGGATGTGGTCACGGGCTTCATAAGAGATACCCTTCTATCTTGGTTCATGGATTTCCATTTCCATTTATCCAACTAATTGATGATACCAAAGAATATATTTTCTAGGTAATATCTTATTACCTTTCCCTAAAATGATGGGACTCAATTATAAGTAAAGGGGAGGACCCCCCCCCCCCTTACCCCAAGAGCCCAGGTGACCCTGACTTTCTTAGATGTAGGAAATCCATCCCCAAAGACCATGAAGGATTTATTCCGACTAATTTAATAACCCACCACTTCTTTATAATGAGAAAAAAATCATTTAATGATTCAATATTTTCCATTGTAACTTTCCCAATAAGAAGGATATATTCAGTACAAAGAAGATGTGTTGGAGTATATAGAGCTCTACCATCCTTGGTTTGATTATAAATTACAACCTGATAAAGATAATTGATACATTAACTCACGTAGTCATCATTTATGAAAAAATAAGGACTAAGAGTGGATCTCCTTGCCTAAATACCATGGTAAAATGAAAGAATAATCTAGGGGACCCACTGATTAGGATGGAAATTTGTTTTTGGGAATATAATCCATTAACCAGATAGAAGAATTTGAGAATCCAAATTTCATTATCATTGAAAATATAAATCTACATTTTAGAGTGTAAAATTACTTAGATATATCAATTATGAGAGTACATTTTCCCTTATTTGTTTTAATTATCATTAGGTTGACACTTTCCAAATTTGTGAAGAGGAAATTCTGGATGCTCCTCCTAGGAACAAAACCAAACTTATTTGTAGAAATGATTTCTTTATCAATTCCTTCCATCCTAGTCACCAATTTTTTTTTTCAATTTTTAGGGTTTTAATCCCTGTAGAAACTATCCTGACATATTTAATTTCATTTTCATTCTATTTATTATAGATTAGTGTAATGAATGTTGAATTGATTCCATATGGAATAGATGTGTGACTGAAGAATTCCCTCATAGCATTGGTCACATCATTATGAAATATGTCCCTATAGAACACGAAAAAATTGCTGGTAAATCCATCTAGATTAGGATCACAATCCATATTAATATATAAGTGGTTATCATTAATTTCTACATAGATGGGTCCTTTATAAGAGATCGGTTTTGGTAATTCTATATACAAAGTGTAATATTATCAATAATTTTATGGTTGTTTTCCACACCATTATTAGAGTAAAGATCACAAAAATAGTCTACCATTGCATTGGAAATTCAATTTTTAAGGTGTAGTGACATCCATTAATGTTGGGGGAATTATTTATTGACCTCACCCTCTTTATTTATGCAGTTGAGGAAAACTACTTGAGTATATATCACCATATTTCAACTAGTTGACACTGAAGGTGATTTCAATATAGTATTTCCTTCATAACTAATAATTTATCAAGATTAGTTAAGGATTACATCTCCTATCTAGAGGGAAAATTATGACCTTGGTTTCTACTTTGGAAGTCTGCAAGGAGATTTTTAGTAGCAACAATTTCTAGATCCAACTTGGAAAATGAATTCTTATTCCATACCCTTAAAATACATTTTGTATGTTTGAATTTCCCAAAAAGAGATTTAAATTAACTACCAAGGTACATTCTTCCCCACACTTCAATATCAACTTCCCTTCATCCAGGCATAAAAATCCATCCATTATTGA
Organism: Viscum album; assembly: GCA_963277665.1. NCBI lineage: Eukaryota > Viridiplantae > Streptophyta > Magnoliopsida > Santalales > Viscaceae > Viscum > Viscum album. Next base: position 1,455,101,175 of record OY728157.1, on the reverse strand, counting down.
ACTTGAGGGTGAGAGAATGTGACCTTTTCAAATGAGTGGAGAGGTCCATAATTATTGGGTTATGATATGAGTGATTCTTAGGGATGGTAAAATTAGAAATCATAGTGGATTCACTCTTTTAATCCATTTGAACAACACACATGTCCAACTTACTTTCTTTCCTTATATTAAGGGTGCACCTGCTCCACGTGAAATCCGCTACATCAATATAAACCTTATAAATGTTTCAATAGTCAATTCAAGATGAGAACTCCCGAGATGATTCTTTATTGAAGTTAAATCTAGTTTTCACTTTAGGCTTTAGAATAGTGTTTAAATCTCCTATTAACACCCATTTTTTATTCAAACTACCAGATAATACTTCTTGTTCCTTCAAAATTTCCTTCCTCTTTATGTATGATTTATAGGTATACACAAAAGAGATAGAAAAATTACATTGATTAATGCAAAGAGAAACTAAAATACACTGGGGTATCTTTTCTACATATGATGATTTATATGATTTCATACTTTAATATTCATAAATGATCCATATTACCATCATGTAAATTTTTTGAGAGAAAATTATACCCAATATAGAACCATTTGAATGACTTATAGCTCTTAAATATAATTTTTGGTTCCACAATTCCAATAAAAATAGGTTTATAGGTCATAATAGAGTGTATAAGGGATCTGACTGTAGGATAATTCCCAATCCATTGATAATTATAATATAAGATCTTCATTTCATGAGTAATTTATCCCATGTTAGGGGCCTTACTTATTTCTCTATTTTCACATTACATTGTTTCTTTATACCTTTGGCTTTAATATTCCTTTTATTCGGAGTTGAAGGCATATTTGGAAAATCATTTCATTCAGGGAACCCGCTTCTAGATTGATCATCAGTGGGTTAAAGATCCTCCTCATTATGCTTAGTTCAAATATACCTATTCTTCTTGTGATCAGGGGGATAAGAGTAATCAACCTCATTTGTACAAATAATACCTTTTAATGGTTGAATTTATTACTATATTGAATAGGCTTAAGAATTATATACACATGGTCAATTTTCATAATTTTCAAGGAGGGATCCTGTGAAAAAGAGCCTTCCATTTCATCAAGATCATCATGAATTTCACCCTTCTCGTCTTCCTTATCAGTATTTCCATCAGAATTTATAACTATATCCAAGGATTTATCTCCCTCAATAGGAACCCTTTGAGTTTCTACTTCTGAAACTATCCTAGAACTAAGATTAACATTAGGGGAGATCAATTTTATCTCCTGTCTAGTAGGGGGTATGTCCTCCAGATATTATATATTTTCTTGAACCAAAAAATAATTAGCATCCTTACTAAACCCATGAGAGTGTACTTCCCATTGGATTCTCATTCCTAGATACATTCCCAGAGTTTAGGTTGAGGTTCATATACATGTTTTCCAAATCCATGGCCTCCAATAAAATGTTCTTATTAGTGTTGTACTAAGGTCATGGATGATTATCATATTTCTCCATTTCAACAGTATCCTTCACTGATTTCCCATCATGAGTTTAGGGGGATGTGATTACCTAGTTAAAATCTAATATTAATACCCTTACTTAAATATTTAGAATAATATACATGAATAGAATATGGTGATCCACTACTTTAGACCTCAGTGATGTGATCCTTGTATGTTGTTTTTGGTGTGTTTCCAAAATCAATAAAAATGTTATTGTTCAGTCAGTCATTATAACCCCTAATAATACAATAGGTGCATGTTTTATCCTTATTTCATTTAGATAAATGTTTCCCAATGAAGTTATAATTCATGTATAATTTAGTATTTCACTCATATTTAATTTCAATATCGATAATATCATCCTAGGTTGTTAGAATCACTTCTTCTACCAAATTACCAGACATATCAACCCCAAAAGGATTCTGTCATAGTGCCTGTATCTGGTATTATTTATTTGTTGATCCATCCCAATGACATTTCCAAATAAAGGGGATATATCCTAATTGATGTGAGGATGAAAATGAAACCAATTAAATTTGAAAATATGATTCCAAATTTGAGTAAAAGTGTTTCTAACATTAACAAGATCAAATTTCATATCCCCTTCTTGAATTCTCAAGAAACCCAGTTTTAAGAATATTGACCCCATGCTCTAAGCCCTTTGTTTTCATTCATATTAGGGGAAGAAAATTTAGTAGTATTCATGCCCATTTCTATTATCTTCCAATACTCAAATCCCCATATCACTTCAATTCTATGGGTACAGTCATTGAAACTCTAGATTCTCTCCCCATTAAGAATCGATACTCTTGAAATAATGGAGTCTCTATATAGGTTCAATCACTCGTACACAACATCTTGATAAGATGATAAATGTATCATTATACCCTTCTTGATGATCCTTTTTGGGTATAGAATAAAAAAATATGAGAAATAAAGGTTTATATCATATTTCACTACCTCTGAAAAATTCTTCCTTGAAACCAAGACTTCAGTAGGGGTTCACACCATCAAACCTGCCTTTCCTACTGCACATTTATGGAATATTAATTTATTCCCAACACAATTAAGCTATTTTAGTGGAATATTTGATTCAACTGGATGTTCCGAAATATTATCCTTCATATAGGTTTCAATATCATCAGGTTGAGAGTTTTCCCCTTTCTCCCTTTACACCTCCATCTCCCTTAAAGTGTTTTTAAGTTGTATTAAAATTAAATAAATAATTCTAAAATTTGTGAGTTCAGCCAAAAAAATGGAGAAGTCTCAAAATTTACATAAGGTTGTGTTCTATAAGGATCATACAAAGCTATATTTATGATAAGTATATAAGGATAGTGACCTGTGTATTCATGATTTACCATAAGAATGATGGACCATGTAAGGATCATTATTCACATAAGAATGAGTACCATAAGTATAATTTATACAATCATGATCCCATAATGAAGAAGATTTAATTGTGTTTTTGTGTTGAGTAAGTATTATCTAGGTAAGATTCATTCAGTACCTATGTAAGGATCATCATTGATGGATATGATGTTATGTAATGGTCAGCAGAGATATATATTGTACATGTAAAGGTAATCAAACTATTCATAAAGGTGATTTGAAGTTTTATACAGGACATTCCTATATAAATATCACTTTTACTCTATGTAAATCTCATATGTACATTGGTTAAGGGTATTTAAAAGTGTTAACATAGTTGTGAAAGGGTATACTTATCCTTATATATCTATGTAAGGGTAATCAAGAAGCTACACAAGGGTAACATAATTTTTTTTGGAATTTAAATAATAAATAATAAAATAAAATGGGAAGATGATTTACTATTCTTCTATTTTTGAATCACATGATAATCAATATGTGATACTAGTTGATTATTTAAAATGTATACAAGAATAATATGGGAATACCCAATTGTTTTGGTTATTATTTTAAGAAGAAAAGGGTATTTGTTGAAATTCTATTTGAAAAGAAATAATGAGAGACTATACCACTCAAAGTCTTGGGGTAAAGTGCATAAAAAGTTGTGAGTGCTAAAATTGTGTGTTGGATAATTTAGATATTTTTAGTAGGATTGATAAATATTTTAATATATCAATTAAAGTATAAGTAAAATGACATGAGAAGTTAATGTACCTCTTTTACAGGAAAAATTATTATCAAAGAGAGAGAATATTACTACTTGGAAATATCATGGAAGTTAAAAGTTTGAGATAGTAGAAATCATAGAATATAATATCACCATTGTTCACATGTATTCAAGTGTTTAGGAATGAGAACAAGAAAATACTAAGAAGAAGTGATATAATTTGAGGTTTTGTGAATGGAGTAAAGAATTTGATATGTGATATTTTAGAGCATAGAAGAAGAAAGAGAAAGGGAATAACCCATATTCAATGTGGCATTAATCTAAATTATGATTTTACTAAGAATTAAACATCAATTTTAGTAAAATAAAAAGAAGAATATCTAGAAAGGGTACTATATATAGTGAGTTGAGAAGGCTAAGTTCTTCAAGGTTTATTCACTAGGTATATTTTGAAGTGTATGTTTATAAATAAGGTGAGTTGTATTCTCTAGTTATAATTATACTAACTCAAAGAGTAATCTCTCTTATTTGTTTATAAAGTAACATGTATTCTAAAGATGTAATATATTATCTACCAATTCTTTTATTTCATTATAATTGTATGGAGATAGTGGATCCAATGAGAAAAGTGTATATATTGAGAAGTATGGGACTTAAGATGATACCTAACAAAAAACATGTAATAATAAAATATATTAGTGGAAAATTTATTGTTTGGGATAATAACTAGATATAGAAAGATGTATGAACTCACATTAACGAAAAACCTTGTAAAAAATTATGCATGAATTTTTCACATTTATCATTAATTTCACTCGGTGAGTCTATTATTTCTAATTGATAGTTTTTTATCTAAATTGACCATAGAGGTTTAATTTAAAGGAGGGAATTGTAAAAACCGGACTACACTGATTCACCCCCCTCTCAGTATAGCCATTTGACTCACTGTGAATTTCAACAGTGACCATTGATGATAATCAATTTTATTATTTATTTATTTTCTCCCAGCATTTTTCATGTGTTTTCATTAAACTATGGTTGATCCAATTATTTTAATATATTGGTAAGATTTAAATGACGACTAAGTTATATTACAATATGCATTGTTTGGATCAACAATTAAATATGTTGTAAGTGAACGAATCCTTGGATGATAGTAGAACACATATTAAAGTGGGTGTGGATCCTCCCTTGAGTAGTGATGTGTGAGTGATAGGAGACCCACATTTAAGATAGGGTATTTTTTTTTCCATAGACTAGTGGTTGGATATCTACATCCAGTGGGTCATATCCTTGATCGGGTCTTTAGACAATGTTTTAGGAAAGATTAGTGGGAAAATTGGTGGAGATAGTCCAATTTCTAGGTGGTTGGATAAATTTGGATTGAAAACGTAACTACATAGTGTGTATTCTAAAAGAACACATGGTGTTTATCTCTGATGCTTCAATAACTAGGGTTATAGAGTGTTTTAAATATAACACATATTGTGTTTCGTAGTATACACCATATAATGATGGAACACGACTCGAATTTTGGGTGTAAACATTGAGTAATGTTATTGGACCTACACAATATATATTATATCATACACATCCTGTATCTAGCCATTTAATTCCCTGTAGTGTTCAAGTACATGACTAGATGAGTGCTGAGGGGTGACATGCAGTGTACCCCTATAAAGAATGTCATGTAATATAATAGTCCAAGTGTGTCATTTTATATTATTGCTCAGGAATGTGAATAGTCCATCATGAGTATTTTTGTGTGTTTATAAATTAGATGTGTCCTTCACTTTGACATCATTGATGATATGAGAGGTAGTACAAGAAGTTTACTCTCTTCAGCTTTGAATAACTGACGAAAGAAGTTGTAATCATAGATATCATAGTGTTCTTATCATCAAGGTGGTTTCAGGTATCCCCCATATTACCTTGGTTGTGGGATCCTCTATATAAGCCTATAGGTAGGGTTAAGTAACCCCTAATTTAACAAAATGAACATGATACTTATCCATGAGTTGAACTCCCTTCACTGAGGTGTCCTCCAGCAAGGCATGTAATTTATTTTATGATTCTAGTGAGGATACATGGGTTGTGTGGAATTAATAGATTATATTTTTAATTAATAATATAGTATTTATGGTATATAGGATGCAATATTCCCTTTATAAATGATAAATCCTCAACAATTAATAGGCTCTCCTCTATGGTTTATGGTGGTGGCATCATAGTTAAGAAGGTTGAGTAGTTTAGAGAAATATGAGACTTTTGTCTTATTGCAACCCCATAGGATACCTTGAGATGTGATGTACAACTGGATATCAACTTTTGAATTTGTATACTCTTCAGGGATCCATCCATCCATCCAATATTATAATTTTTTATTGCAATCTGGGTAGAGGATAAGTCAAAACAGAGTCAAGGATGTCTAAAATAGTGAAGACTGAGTGCAACTTCTCTAACAAGACTACCAAAAATGTGTGGAAGAGATACCAAACTAAAAAAATAAATATTGTTCATCATGATTTTCCTAATAAGTAAGGAAATTCACAACCTTATTCACCTCATTATATGTATGGAAGAGGGACACCCGTGAATCCCAGAGTCCTTTTCCTTTTCATATGAAATATGTGATGGACCATGAAATTTGTATCTCTCTTCAAATGATTCATGAATAACAGTCGAGTCGGTTTCCAAAGAATCCATATTAAGGTTTTGAGAATGGAACAAATTAATACCTTTCAACATCATGCAAGCCTTTTCTATAAGAGAATCCCTATGTTCATATACATCGTTGAATGAATGAACCACTAATCCTTGATGATCATAGATGAAACCACCCCCAAATGAAATAAAAAATACAAGACCCATCCACATTAAGATTATATCCACTATTTAGGGGGTCCACATCACCCATAATCCCTACATGATAAGATAATGAGAAGGGTAGGTTGTTCATTTAAATCTATATGTCTTCTCAATAAGGCTGAACACTCCTACTATTTAACAAGTGGACCCAAATCAACCACCACAATTCTAGTTTTGACCACCATTCCCAATAGTGAAGTAGAAGTTCCATCAAGAAGTCTTTGGTTCCTCACACTTCAGATATGCCAATAACCCACTTCTAGGAGTATAGTCCTTGCATTCCATTCCTACACATTATTATCGGTATCCAGAAACCATTTTTGGAGAAAATTATCACAATCAAAGGCTCAATCTATAAGCATGATGAACTCACCCAAACCACACCAGATGAAATCAACCCATTCACTCTTGAAGAATAGATGATAATTTGATTCCTTCTTGGGGTCCCTATATCATGATCACTTAGAAGAAATCCTGATCCCTTTTCTTCTAACCTCCCCATCCTTGGTAATAGAACAATTATGAATATTAAACACCAGGAAGGTGAACGTCATGGGTATTTCATTGAACTAGATAATTCCATCCCACTCATCTTTCTTGCTATGAGATTGATTCACGATGTGGTACCATTTCACAGAGAACACTCATGACATAGATCCTGTTAAAATGAGCTTATCCTGATTATTATTCATGACAATATTATTGAAGATATTCATTTGGTGTTAGTTAAGAATAGAATGAATGAAAGGCTTGAGCCTATTATATTGAGATAAGTTGATGTCCAAGGGTTGGAAAATTGGAATCTGGGCACCAAACCAACCGAATTATCATTCCATAAATTAATTTTTCCACACCCAGCAATCCATTTAGAGTGAATCCACAGTATAGGTATATGATGAGAGATAATAACCCATAATTGGGAAATTACCCCTTTAACTATCCATATAGATATTATATCTGTTCATGATGAATTTTTCCTATAGATATCTACCCTCTAGGTAATACCATGATAGTTTAGCTTGCATGTTCTTTATGGCCTTTGTGAGGCTCCTAAGATCTATGCCACTAGCTCCCACCCATGTCCATCTTGTTTCAAAATTCCCAATGATACCTTCTTTTAGAATGAGATTCCTAAATGAAACCTGCCCTAATATTTTCAATGTTTCTCAAAACTTCCTTTGGAACATTGAGAACATACATCACATGCATATGAATGAAAGATAGGACACATATGAAAAGTGTAATACGTCCTATAAATGAATGAAACCTATTTTTATAGTTTGTAATGCATGTAGTAATTTTTTTGAACAACCCATCGAAATGATGGATGAAAATCCTACATGGATAAACCGGAGCACAAAGGTATTCCATTGGAAATGATACCTTGTTCATACCCATGCACTTCTCAATTTTTTCCCTACCCTTCTAAGTACCATTTTGAAATGAATACACTAATTTTATATCAATTAATGGACTACCCACTCCACATGAAATACTTATACCTGATTTGTTTGAATTCTTAGATATTTTTATTGCTTCCATTCAAGAAAAATATCACATAATCCACAATTTTTTTTGAGAAATGTCAGTAGTATTTTACCTATAATGGAATGGATTAATGTTTCCATTGAATTTTTTTTATTCCGGTATATACTGAGTTTGTCTTGAAGCATGATAAAGAGACCGTGGGATAAGGGATATCCTTGCATGATGTTGTGAGTAGATTTAAATAACCCACACTTTTCCCCATGAATGAGACAAAATCAAGGGAGAGATAAATTCTCTAATGAAGAGATCAATCACCCATCTAGAAAATCCCATGATTTTTAACACTCTATTGATAAAGATCCAATATATATTTTCATATGATTTGTTCATATCAATCTTAACCACAATGTTGGAACTATTAGATTTATTATTAACATCCCCAACCATTTCATGAACCATGTTGATGGATTCCTGTGTTGATATTCCCTTGATGAAACCTTATTAGTTTTCTGAGATCCATTGGGGCAGATGTAACACGATTCCTTTGTCGATAATATTTTCAAGAACATTATATTGAAAGTTTCAAATACTTATTGTCCTATAAGGATTAACTGAGGAAGGATCCTTCACCTTTGGAATGAGGATCAAGGTGGATGCATAAGAAACTCAAGGCGAGCTTCCTCTTCTAAATAAGTCATATATGTCCATAATCAGATCCCATTTCACCAGATCCTAGGATGTAATGTAAAATGAACCCAGGAAGTCGTCGATTTCTAGAGAACTCATTTAATTTATAGAAATAACTATCTCTTAGAACTTAAGGTTCATTCAGAATGCTTTTAAAAAACATGTTAATATCACTGAAGAAGACCCATTGGATAATGTTTGATAAGTCATGTTTCTATCTAGGCAATCCTTCATACATATGGGTATTAGATTTAGAAAATAATGATTTAAATTAATCAGTATCCATACCTCCCATGATATCCACATTCTAAGTGAAATTATTATCTTCTAGATGAATATTAGGAACATTAGCATGCTTTTTTCTCATTGACACATGCTTAAAATAAGGTCATATTTTTATCCCCCTCTCTGTTCCATGTCACTCTAGTTTTCTCTTGGTCGATCCTTTCGTATTTCATAATTCTTTACACAAATAGATTTTCCTTTTCAACCAGTGTGAAAAAACTATCATCATCCTAACTAGATTCTATATTCCTCTCCATGAGCTTAATCTCCAACTTAATCCCCTCCAGATTGATAAAAATATATGTACAATTATTATTATGGTTTTGGAGATCACCTTTGAGTTATCAAATAATGTTATGAAAACCCATCCACATGCACTCATGCTTGGGATTCATCTAGGACGTGTGAACTATTTTATGGAAAATGGGACTAGGCACACAATGATTGGAGTAATAGAAACATTTTTTTCTCATAGACCTTTTTTCTAGATGTATGAGAAAGATATCACTATCTAAAAAGGTACACAAGAGAAGCTAGATCATTATATTTGGAAAGGAGGAAATTTATAGAAGATTAGAAAAACATTAGTCCACTATACACTAGGTATGATGAATACCATTTTGATTGTTACACCAATTGAATTCCCCTGTATAAAACCCAGGTCTAGGAGACCATTATGAGAAGAAAAAGATACAAATGTTTAATGATCCCTTTTGGGGTGTACTCCACCACCTTTTTTCTCTTATAGATCAAGTAAGACATTACAATACCCCCTACAAACCATGAAGAGTTCTTCGGTTCAAAGAAATCCAAGTCATTCCATAAAGCTTCCCTTTTACAGGCCCACATTTGGCATAGAAAAAGGAAACATAAAATTCAGATTACCTCCCTGATATTAATAGATATGTAATGATTCGAATAAACCAAAAATTCCAATGAAATATTTTTCTTCAAAAAATCCCATATGTGAGGATTGACCAGATCACTGTGTAAAAAACCCCAGAGGTCGATCCTCAAGGAAAAGATGGAAATCTTAGAAAAATGTTGATTAGGTTTATGAACCACTAACATAGAAGCTTTAGAATATCAGAGTTCGGACAATATAAATTCCATATTAACCCAAGAACCCAGACCTTGGTCATTCTAAATGATAAGAGAGATCATTAGAGATGCGAATTCCTAGTTTTGTACTAGTGTGTCAAAGAGCCTCTATTCTAAAGAGAAGAGATAACTTGGATTCATTTAGCATGGGACATGATATGACCACCATAGGATGGGGTTAAATGATGTAAGCCTCCATTTTTGAGTCATACAAAGCTTTGAATAATTCATTGAATTAACTTGATAGAGTGAGCTTATAATATTAAGAAGGACTGAGATACAATTGAGGGGAATCTAACTTGAGGATTGGAAGTGAAAGCACCGTCTTTTTGTAAAAGGATTCCTTGGACGGTTACATTGGATCTTCTTGATGAGGCCCTAGAGATTCCTGAAGATCATTCTACTTAGATTCCCCACAAAGAACAGGTGAGGTAAATCCACTTGAAGAAACATGAGGAAAGGATGAAAATAATGATCTACCCATCAGATCAATCGATTTACCATTCAACTAGGACTTGACTTCATGCACTCCCAACCCACCCTCAGAATAACATCGTCTCCAGTTACTGGGCTTTACTATAAAATCCAATACATTTAAAATGTTGAAGCATGTTCTAAAAGAATAAAATCCACATAAGAGTAAAATAAAAAAACGAGTTGTTAGAATTTTTACAAAAAACCATTTTTAACCTCTACTTTTATCACTACCATACAACTATAATACATCATAAAAAAAGTAAACCATCAAAAAAACATATAAAAAAATGTATAAAAAATAATATAAAAAAAAACTAAAAACTAAATATCTACATAAAATCATATAAAAACACTATAAATTACAAAAAAATAATAACATATAAAAAACATTTATATAACATTGATATAAAAAAACATTATAAAAAACCTAAACATATAAAAAAAAATAGATACAAAAATGGTGATATAAATTACTAATTAAAACATATCAATTTATAAAAAACAATAACATTGAAAAATAAAAAATTTCTAAAAATTACTATTTTTTAAAACATTTCATTTTTTTTATTTCATAAATAATGTTGTAAAAAACTATTAATCTTTGTAATGTTAAAAAATATTTATTATGAAAGAAATTAAAAATATGTACTTAGAAAAATATAACAAAACATTATTACATTAAAAATATTTCTAAAAATATTATTTGAAAATAATAAAATTTTCTCGAATAAAGATAAACTCATTATTTTATAAATGTATAAACATTTTTAGGCTGTAATTTATTAATGGAATAAAAAAATATAATTTATAATGGAACTAAAAATAAAAAAAATACCAATTTGAAGAAAAATTCACCTTTTTATTTAAATTTGAAAATGTCAATGAAGAATTTTCATTTTAAAAAAAATAAAGAAACAATGGGGAAAATATAAATATAAATTTAATAAATGTATTTATTTTAAATAAAATTATATATAATATCTATTACACTTTTTAAATAAATTTTATAAGAATAATAAAATTTACCATTTAAAAATATATATTATACATGAATAAAAATTTAAATAAATGTATATATTTTGGAAACTTCAAAATAAATTCCCTTATAAGTTATATTACACATATTTTTTAACAAAATCTATAAAAATAATAATTATAAATCCATTAAATGTTCCAGTAGAAGTTATAAAATATGAAAATAGTATATATTGTTAAAACTACAAAATATATTAATAAAAATTAAATTTTAATAAATATAATTATAATAAATCCAATTTTTAAAAAAATATATTGCATTTTTTTACTTATATTTTATAAAAATAATATAATTTACTATATAAAAAAATATATAATACATGAATATAAATGTAAATAAAATGTATATATTTAGGAAAATTCATAATAAATGTAGTTGTAAGTTATATTAAATATATTTTTTAAACAAATTTGTAAATGAAAATTATAAATCCATTAAGTGTTCTATTGGAAGTTATAGTAGAAGTTCCAATGGAACTTCCAATAGAAGTTCCAGTAGAAGTTTCACAATACCATAAAAGTATATATTTATAAGACAACAGAATATATTAATAAAAATTAAATTATAATAAATATATTTTTATTAAATGAAATTATATAAAATATGTATTAAATTTTTTAAAATAAATTTTATAAAAATAATATAATTTTCCATTTAAAAATGTATATACTACATGAATTAAAATGTAAATAAAATGTATATATTTAGAAAAAATTATAATAAATGCACATAGAAGATATATTGAATATCTTTTTTTTAAAAATCTATATAAATAAAAATTATAAATCCATTAATATTTTCAATGGAAGTTCTAGTGGAAGTTCCAGTGGAAGATCCAGTGAAATTTCTGGTGGAACTTCCAGTGGAAGTTGCACGATACAAAAAAGTATATATTCATAAAAATATAAAATAAAATTTATATAAATTAAATTATAAAATATATTTTTATATAAAATTGAATTATATAAATTATATATTGAATTTTTTAAATAAATTTTATAAAAAGAATATAATTTACCGTTTAAAAATATATATAATGCATGAATAAAAATATAAAAAATGTAAATATTTTTGAAAATTTATAATAAATGTGTTTATAAGATATATTGAAGATATTTTATTTTAGAAAATCTATATAAATAAAAATTATAATTCCATTAAGAGTTTCAATGGAAGTTCCAATGGAGGTTCCAGTAGATGTTCTAGTGGAATTTCTAATTGAAGTTCTAATGGATGTTTCATAATACAACAAAAGTGTATATTTATAAAACTATAGAATATATAAATAAAAATTAAATTTTAAAATATATAACTATTAAATGAAATTATATAAAATATGTATTACATTTTTTACATAAATTTTATAAAAACAATATAATTTAACATTTTAAAATGTATATAATAAATGAATAAAAATTTAAAAAATGTATATATTTATGAAAATTTATAATAAATTCACTTAAAATATATATTAAATATATTTTTGAAAAAAATATATAAATAAAAATTATAAATCCATTAAGTATTCAACTAGAAGTTCTAGGGGAAATTCTAGTGGAACTTCCAATTGAAGTTCTAATGAATGTTCCAATGGATGTTCCAAAATACCAAAAATGTATATATTTATAAAACTATAGAATATATTAATAAAATTATATTTTAATAAATATATTTATATTAAATGAAATTATATCAAATATTTATTTCATTTTTTACAAAACTTTCATAAAAAATGTAATTTACCCTTAAAAAATGTATAAAATACAAGAATAAAATGTAAAAAAAGTTTATATTTATTAAAATTTATTATAAATTCACTTTGAAGATATATTAAATATATTCTTCCCAAAATTTGTATAAATAAAATTAATAAATACATTAAGAGTTCGATTGGATGTTCTGGTGGACTTTCTAGTGGATGTTCCCATGGAATTTCCAATTGAAGTCCCAATGGATGTTTCACAATACAATAAAAGTATATAATTATAAAACTATAGAATATATTAATAAAAGTTAATTTTTAATATATATATATATATATACATTAAATGCAATTATATAAAATATCTATTACATTTTTACATAAATTTTATAAAAACATTATAATTTACTGTTTAAAAATGGATATAATACATGAATAAAAATGTAAAAAATGTATATATTTAGAAAAATTTATTATAAATTCACAAATAAGATATATTAAATACATTTTTATCAAATATATATAAATAAAAATTATAAATCCATTAAGTGTTTGACTAGAAGTTCTAGAGGAAGTCCTAGTGGAACTTCCAATTGAACTTCTAATGGATTTTCCAAAATGCAAAAAAATTATATATTTATAAAACTATAGAATATATTAATAAAGTTAAATTTTAATAAATATATTTACATAAAATGAAATTATATAAAATATTTATTACATTTTTAACATAAATTTTATAAAAACAATATAATTTACCATTTAAAAATGTTTATAATACATGAATACAAATGTAAAAAAATGTATATGTTCAGGAAATTTTATAATAAATGCATTTAGAAGATATATTAAATAAATTTTTTTTACAAAATATATATAAATAACAATTAAAAATCTATTTAGAGTTTGACTGGAAGTTCCAGTGGAAGTTTTAGTGGATGTTCAAGTGGAAGTTTAAGTGGAAGTTCTAGTGGAATTTCTAATTGAAGTCCCTATGGATGTTTCGCAATACAATAAAAGTATAAATTTTTAAAACTATATAATATATTAATAAAAATTAAATATTAATAAATATATATATTAAATGAAATTATATAAAATATGCATTACATTTTTTACATAAATTTTATAAAAAACATTATAATTTACCATTTAAAAATGTATATAATACATTAACAAAAATGTAAAGAATGAATATATTTTGGTAAATTTATAATAAATAAACTTAGAAGATATATTAAATATATTTTTTTACAAAATCTATATAAATAAAAATTATCAATCCATTAAGAGTTCGACTGAAAGTTCCAAGGGAAGTTACAGTGGAACTTCCAATTGAATTTCCAATGGATGTTCCACAATAAAACAAAAGTATATATTTATAAAACTATAGAATATATTAATAAAATTAAATTTTAATAAATAAATAAATATATATATATTTTAAATGAAACTATATAAAATATGTATTACATTTTTTACATTAATTTTATAAAAACAATATAAATTAACATTAAAAATGTATAAAATAATTGAATAAAAATGTAAAAAGGTATATATTTACTTATAAAATATATTAAATATATTCTTTACAAAATTTGTATAAATAACATTTCTAAATCCATTAAGAGTCCCAATGGAAGTTCCACTTGAATTTCCAATTAAATATTCAATGGATGTTCCACAATACGAAAAAATTATTTATTTATAACACTATCACATCTATTTATAAAAATTATTTTTTAATAAATATATTTATATTAAATGAAATTATATAAAATATGTATTACATTTTTTACATATATTTTATAAAAATAATATAATTTAGCATTTAAAAATTCATATAATACATGAATAAAAATGTAAAAAAATGTATATATGTATGAAAATTTGTAATAAATGCACTTAAAAGATATATTAAATATATTCTTTGAAAAATCTATAAAAATAAAAATTATAAATTCATTAAGAGTTCAGCTGGAAGTTCCATTAGATGTTACAGTAGAAGTTCCATTTGAAGTTCCAATTGAAGTTCCAATGGATGTTCCACAATGCAACAAAAATATATATTTATAAAACTAAGATGTATTAATAAAAATTAAATAATATATATATATATATAATTTAATTATATAAAATATGTATTTCATTTTTTTAAATAAATTTTATAAAAATAATATAATTTACTATTTAAAAATGTAAATAATACATGAATAATAATGTAAAAATATGTATTTTTTTAGATTTTTTTTAAGAAATGCACTTATCAGATATATTGATGATATATTTTTTACAACATATATATAAATAACAATTATAAATCCATTAAGAGTTTCAATAAAAGTTTTAGTGGATGTTGTAGTGGAATTTCCAATTGAAGTTCCAATGGATGTTCTAGTGGAATTTCCAATGGAATTTCAAGTGGAAGTTCGAGTATAATTTCAAATTGAAGTTCCAGTGAATCATCCTCTGGAATATTCCAGTGGGAACTTGAAACTCACAGTGATATATAATGAAAACTTTCTCTAAAAAAATCAAGCAGATAACTCAAATAAAAAGTATTCATAAAAAATTTAATGATTTAACTAGCAACTTTCTAGTGAATTTTTGTTTTAAAATTTATCATTGAAAATTTTTAACTTAATTTTAATTGAAGTTTTTTATTGAATATTTTTAGAGTAATTTTCCAGAAGCCTCCTAGAATTTGGTCCTAAATATTTTTAGTTAAAATTTTCAATGAATTTTTATTACTTAAAATGCAGTTTTCTAACCTTTTAGAGAAATAAGTTTCTTTTAATAAATTTATAAAAATTGTATTTATTATTATGAAAAATAAAATTATCAATTTTAAAAGAAAATTTTAACAAGTTTTAATGAAATGATAATTTTTTATGTTTACAAAAATATATATTCAATATTTGTTCATAAATCATTACTTTTTATACTTCTGAATAAATCATATTTTTTAAAGATAATTAGTAAACTTTTAATAATTTCATTTGCCTAAAAAAATATTTATTATACATTTAATTTTTTTTAATTTAAAAATATTAAAGAAAATGTATTATATTTATTCAAATAATTCAATAAAATATTTTTTAAAGATAAATAATTTTTTCTTTTTTAAATGGCAATAAAAATTTTTTACACTAAAATTTTATTTCATTTACAATAATAATTGTATTTATAATACAACAGACTCTATATTATTTTATAAATTATAAAAAACTATATAACTTTAATGATATCAAAATAAAACATATTAATCTATCTTAAATAATTAAAAAATATATTTCTATGAAATATTTATTTTTAATTCTTTTTAAATGATGTAAAATAATTTTTTTAAACCAAATTAAATACCTTTAAATTACAAATATAAATGGTTTTAAAATAAAATTAACTCTTTAATATTTATCAAGTTTTAATAAAATGTAAGCACTTTAAAATATTAACAATTTTTTTTTGATTTTACTCAAATAATCCAAAAATTGAAAACACATATTATTTGATAATTTTTTTTAGAAAAGCGTAACAATTTTTTATATAAGACAAATATAAATTCATTTAAAAATATATTCTATTTTAAAACAAATCACTTTTTTTATTATTTATTAAATATATAACATAATAATCTAAATTAGAGATATGAGATTTTTTTGATTGGAGAGGGGGAGAATCTGTTGCATGTTTTTTTTCCTTCAAGACCAATATACCCCTCAATTAATTCATTACCTAATTGCATTTCACGGAATAAAAACCAGGCATCAACATCCTGAAATATGATGGGATGATCCATTATTGGCTTTAGTCCCCTATAGGCATGCCAAAAAAATCTGGTCCCCTTGGGTTGGGAAGGTCAAATCTGGAAGCAACATGCCTGTACGGGACTAAAGGCATGAACAGAGGTCCTATACTAGTAGGTTGGACAAAAATTGTTGCAGTTGAGCTGGGCACATTCTAAAAGGATGAAGGTAGAGGAACTTCTTTACTCTGTGAGCAATCTACCACATCAGATCTAATAATCAGATACACACTAGGATTCAATAATCTTGATTCCCCATCATGATGAGGGATTTAAAGTTAACAACAATCTATTAAAAAATGAAAACTGCTATTTCACAGAGGAAATGAATGCCCTAGGAGGTGAATGCTCGAACAAAACTTAGGCAGAGAGGGATAAACAATATTTGAAGTATATTCTTCTATACCCTCAACTCATAGAAGGATCCTCGATGGAAGAGGATGTGTGATGTCTTAGCCGACACAAATCTAAGCCATGACCACTTCTTCAAGTCAGAGAGTTCACTCATCAACATAGAGAAAATATCACAGGGATTCACCAATCCCCCACAAGAAGGATGTATTCTAAAACGAAAGGGGTATCCCTTGAAGCAAGATCCAAACCATCACTCATGAGGGATCTTATCCTAAATGGGTGTCCATCAACCAGAAGAATAGTAAAATTCTTCATAGGCT
The DNA here is from genome assembly GCA_963277665.1 of Viscum album. NCBI lineage: Eukaryota > Viridiplantae > Streptophyta > Magnoliopsida > Santalales > Viscaceae > Viscum > Viscum album. The sequence continues at coordinate 1,455,083,466 of OY728157.1, read as the reverse complement.
AAAGGATCTAGGACTTAAACACTAATCCCTAACAAAATGTTCACTGAAGGAAAAAATAATGCAGAAATCCTTTCAAATCAGAGCTGAAACTTTAGATGAGTAATCCAAATCCCATGATTTCATAATTGTTTGGAACAGGTTAATATGAGGTTTATCCATCCCAAATCTTGTGACCAATATCCACTTAAGGTGATTTGACACTTCTACAAAGGAATATTCTGAGAAAAAGAGAATTAGGGAGCCATTTTCTGAAGAATAAATTGGCACTATAGAAACTCATGGGAAGGAAACTCTCTCTGACACCTAGGGAGACATAGTCCAATGAAGAATCTCCCTGATAAAGGGAACTGTCACTAGGACAGGGTAATGAATAGGGAGGGCCTCATCCAATTGTAATGAGATTATGACAACTAAAGAATAATAAGCATTAGGAAATGGTAAACCTAGCGACACTGGAGTGGACGAGACCAGAGGCATCAGACCAATGGTTGGAAAAATTTGAAAATTATATATCATGTGAGGTAAATTATTTTGTTTCGTTCCTTCATCAATGATTCTATCATTCCTATTTTATCATATAGTATTAATTTCATTATTTGGAGTTGTAATGATTGGTACCTCCCTCACATCTATGAGAATCCTTAATTTAGAGAATATCTAGATTATCCTTCCACATCACTCATCTAGTTACTCTTTAGTATCAAGATATTTGTCATAACTTGATTTTCTAAATTTCCTCACTGACTCCCTCCTGGTAACTTATTGTACTTTGAGTTGATATAATATTTTTTGATTCTATTTTGGTTTATGAAGCATCGTACTAGGTATATTTATACTCACCCCTACATGGGACTTGTTCCCATAAATGTTGTGTCTATGTAGATGGAACATAGCTCCAGAGATGGTCTAGGTAGATGTGAAGTTAGTGAGGCTTGTTCGAACTTGACACATGGTGTTTTTAAAAATAAATTATGGATCATAATTATTTATAATGGTAGAGGTTTATATTGAGTATGGATTGTGACCTATAAGTATATACATCATAAAATATCTCTTCATCTCCTTTCGTCTCATTTATTTATTGGATGTACTATTTATTGTATATTTACCTTGAAGGATGTAATTGAACTTGATTCTTTATGAAAGCATTATATATAGTTCAGTTAATCACACACACACAATCTCACACAGACACACAGACACACACACATATATATATATTCTTTTGGTATTTTTGATTATATTGCGCACTGGATATGTGGTCGTTGAATGTTGTTATAGGTTAAGGCCTCCCATATTGTGTGATATACCTACATAGTGCTAGAAAACAACCCTTAGTATATCGGAAGAAAGCTTGTGGGGGGGGGGGGGGTCACTATATGCCTACCATTGAACCAAATGGGGCCCCATTGAGTTGGATCATGTTATAGTTGTATCAGAGTGGGTTTTTCCTAGGGATAATGTTTTGTGTTAATGGTCATGGGAAGACTATTTTGGGAGTTTAGGGTAAATATTTTGAGGGGGTTTTGAGTTTTTTATCAAACCTTGAAGACCAATTTAGGTGATAAGGATAATTTATCCCTTATCAAGGACTTATGTTACCTGCTAGTCAACCCAGATCTTTCAGAAATCATAGTGAGGTACAATTTATGTTGGTAAATGAATCATATATTAGTTATTTATAATCATTCATTACTTTTTTAATGTAAGGTCATACAGATATTCTCTAATGATTATGGGATCATCATATTATGGGTAAAAATCATGGTTAACCAGCTTGTATACAGTTGTGGGGTTATAGAGATCCAGTTCTTGTAGTTGGGACTTTCCTTATTTAATAGATTAACGAGACATTGTTTTTATAATTCAGTTGAGAGATATAATTTCCTTACGATATGAGGTTAATTATGTACCCTTTGTGCTTAGTGTATAATTATTATTTAGTGGACGGTAGTTTTTTCCATGTTTTATGAAACATTACATGATTGGAAATGGTGAGAATCATCTGATGATCAAGATGATTCTGATCATTCAGAAATAGAAAATCATCTAGTGTCTATGGATTACATTTTTTATAGTTTGACATGCACTATCTTGATGATGATTATTTATTTGTTCCCTTTAAAAAACACCCTTAGACATTATTGGGTTATGTTTGTTTTATTAAACACACAATGGTTTTGACCTATCATGGATAGATTTTGAGTTCTCTATTTGTTATGGAGCTTTAATGGAGTATAATAAACTTTTTACAAGGAGGCGTAAACATTTTGGTTATTCATTGGGGCTCGTGGACCTTGAGTGGAATTTTCAAGGCATGTTTATTGTAAAATTATTATGCTTAGTATTTTATATAGTGAATACATAGGGACAAATTATGATATATGTTTGTGCTTTCCTGTAATTCCACCAATGTCAGAGTCACCCAAGTGAGAATTGATATATTTGTAATTCTTGGTGAAGATGCACCTTAGTTTTGAAAGGAAGTTAGTTTTTCACCAGAATGTAGTCAACATGGTTCCATAGATTGAACTATAAATTGATGTTGGGGATGTTACTAGACACTTCCTTATTGTAGACCCTATTGAATACTAAGTAGTTGTTTGGTGGATTTTTAGTGGTGTGAGATCAATTAGAGTTGGACGGTGCATTGATCCTCTCCCAAGACCACCACTTAATTCCTATTTATTGAATATGGATAACAATAAAGTTATGAGATAACATGTGTAATATATTCTTATATTCAAGTAACAGAAAGTGAAAATTGGAATACAATTTGTTTCTATTATCCATGGAATATCACAGTGGTTGGTGTGGATGAAAGTTATTTATCCCACACTGTCTGTTTGGGTGTTAGAGATTTCGATGGAACCATAAAATAACCCTATCTATCTATGAAAATTTCATTTAAGGTAAATTTTATTCACTTATCCTTGTTTGTGAGGAGATTCTATCCTTGGTGAAGAATTCTGTATCTTTAGAGATCACTTAGGGTAGAGAAGAGGTATTGTGGTTCCCACCTTGATATGAAATGGTTGCCCATATTTAGTTCAATTCTATGTTTGTGATTGAGTTGATTAGGTGGGATTTGTATATACCAATGAGGGAGACCCACTATGAAGTGAAATAAATAGATATTACCCTTTGGATGTTAAGTCAACAAACCATTATCTAGTGAGCATGGATTTTACACTTAGTTTTTTATGAAGATTCACTTATTGTGAATGTAAAAGAATGCATGAATGCTTTAAGAGGGTCACTTATGAATCACCCTTGAAAAGGGTATGGTATACATAATGGTTTTATTATATATGATGAAATTCAATGTTGATGAATGAGATGATGAACTCCCTTTTGGATCTTGTGGACTCATGAGCCGAATATTTCTTTTAGGCAATTTGAAGTATATCGAATCATACATTCAATGATTTACCTATTCTTACCATTAGAGTGGCACAACAATGGTTTGGTATTGGTGCTTCTTAGTAGTGGAACATGTGTCCGAGTGGTGATAGAGTTATATAATTAGATATATTTGGAGTATTTGTTGTTATATATAGACGGATAAATTTATCAATTAAATAAATAGTGGTGATCCATCACTCTTCTATTGTGTGAGAGAGTCCACAGTAGTGATGGTGTCGAATTTGTGATTTTTTGTTACCAAATACACTCAGATATTTGACTGTTTTGGGTTAACTAAAGGTGGGGTGAATGTTTCTTACACCTCTTGGTGGATAAAATTTTCTCTAGGTTCCCATGTTGGATAAAGTGATGGGTAATCTGAGTGAATTGCTCTATAGTAGAGCATGATCCTCAGAATTACTTTCCCATTGAATCATTGTGGGTGCATCCCCCACATGGAAACCCTTTATTTATGATGAAAGAGGAGGTATTCTAAACTATTTGTTTTTAATCACCTTCAAAAGTTCTATCTCAGGGTGTTGAGTTGACAGAGAAATTTCATCTGAATGGTTGGAATAACCTACTTTATATTATGGTGTATTGGACTACCTTATGGGATATTATGTGATTTTGAGAAGATGGTGAGGTACACAATGTGCCTGATGTTCTTGTTGATATCCTTTTTTAATGAGTAACAATGATGTAAACTAGTTATCATTGATAGTGGGAGTGATTCTTCTAGAGATTGTTTTATTCAAGGGTATTTCTATATATGTATGTTTAAAAGGATGATAAGAAGGCCATGTTTCTCTTGTACATCATGAATGTGGTGATGGTGTCAATGGCTTGTTGGAAGGTGATGAAAGAGGTGTAGATGTGAATCCTAAAGAGAACGTGGTCTTGTAATATTCCCAATGATGACATGGTATCTGGTGAAGAACATAGTGTTTCATTGTGACATAGATGGATTGATCTCAAATGAAAACCTTTTGGAATTCCCTTTAAAGGTGCAAAGCAAGGAACTCCCACCAGAGTTTACTTTGAAGGTAAAACCTACTCAAATTAATGTTGGAGGATTACAGATTCCTTTCATGCCATATGGTAGAGAGACATCAGGATAAAGGTAAATTTTAGATTCATAAGATGGGTAAGGTTCACCGGGGGTGGAATCATGTTTACAATTTATTTTTCGAGAGAAGATGGAGCTTGTATCTCCACAAAGGAATGCTAATATTTTCTTCCTTAGTATGTGTGTACCAAGTTTAATTAGATCTTAGACTATTATATATACATAAAGTGAGTTGTGTGGTGGGGTGTTTCCACATAGGTACATTTTGTGAGATTTGTTATGGTGAATCTTTGGTTGTATTTATTTTTAAGGGTGAAAATGGATATTTGTTGGGAAAATGTAGTGATTCTAATTTTTATCAATTGAGAATTATCTCAATTTTGAGTTTTTTGGAGTCATTGGGACCTCATTAGGGGTAAAATTGTAAAATTACCCTATTATAGAACCTATAAAAAATTATTTTATGATCCCATTGATTTAGGGTCATGGCGATTACCTTCATTCTAAGCATGTGTGAGATTATGGGTGTGGTGGAGCCTTGGAAAAAAATATTATGTATAAATATGACATATATTAGTCTTTGTTTTCTTGGTTGTAAAAAAATAATTATACCTCCAAAATTGAGACTCTAATAAGGAAACCAATCTTTCTTTTGTGTCTAGAATGTGGTATTTACACTATGAGTGATGTTAGACATGTTCTCACTTGAACTTTAGGTGTTTATTGACAAAGAAATATTAGTTAATTTAATAAATAGATTTTGATAATTAATATTATAATTGCTTTATTCATATCATAAACAAATATTTTTCACCTACTTATATACTGCTAACATCACTCACTAGGGTAATCCACCATGGAACCTAGCTTGAAAGTGGATATAACATAGAGACTGGGTTTTGGGTGGAAACAATATCAAAGAAGAGTTGAACAAATTAAACAGTAATAATTATAAGTAGATCACATGACTGCAAAAATATATCAAAATAACGACAATTATAGTAGGCTGTAGGAGTTTATTATTGATGATTTTATCTATTTTGTATGAATTTTTATCTTGGATTAGACCTTCTTGAATCAAATATTTTTTTCATGGCCATTGATTTTAGATTAATTATTTTGAATCGAATGATTTTATTCTTACTTTTACATTTTTTAATCATTAGTGTTCATGGATATGATTGATATATGAGTTTGAAAAAAACATTTCTGATAATAAATTTTCTGTTTTATTGGTTTCTACCACCATTATTCATGTGTTCATCATAGGTCCATGGTTAAATAGATGATTTAACTATATTGGTTCAATTCAAATAAAAATTGAATTCTAGGGCCATGTGCATTGTTGGGATAAATTATAAATTCAATATAAAGAAAAATAATAATCAAATGATTGTGGATTGTAGATGGAAGTGGGTGTAGATCCTCCATTGGAAAGCAATGTGTAGATGATGGGAGACCTATTAAAAAAATAGAGGATTCCATTTTCTGATGATGAGTTGTCAGAGATTGATTTCCAATGGGGTCACATACTTGATCAGTGATTTAGATGAATTTTTAGGCATGATTAGATGCTATATTGGTTGATAAAATAAGATTTATTATTGGCTTGGTAAATCGGGGTGGAAAATATAACTACATGGTGTATAGTTCAGAATAACACATTCCATGTATCATATGCCATGTGATTTTTAGAACTTTCTTTTTACTAAATGAACATGAATCAGGTTATGGGGTTAAATTCCGAATAACTCTCTTAGAATTATAAACCATGTAGTATATCATACACATCATGTAGTTGGTCTTTTCACACTATATAGTGCTATAGTACATGTCTAATTTGGTGATCGGGGTGACATATTTATTAGCCCTATAAATCATGCCGTGTACTTTCCCAATCCAAGTGGGTTATTATATCCCATGTATTAGGACTTTTATTGGGAACATGAATAGTCTATACTGAGTATATTTCCATATATAATGGGATAATGGTCTTTTTTTCGACATCAAAGATGATGTGAGAGGTGGTTTGAGTACTTTACTCTCTTTAGTTTCAAATAGCTGATGATAATAGTTAAAATAATATTAATCAGAGCATTATTATGCTTCAAGTGGGGTCCTATATCCCCTTTATTAACTAGGGTGTTGGATCATCATTCTATAGGTCAGTTATAGATAGAGTCAGGTATCGCCCCTGGGGCCTGAGTGCAGGGTTCTCTGTCTTATCTTATGCGTAGGGTCAAATATCCCCTATTACCGATGGTACAAAAAAATTCATCTACATATTAGTTTATATATATGATTATGTATACCCCTCATTAATCATGATGTATAATCCTTTATTTGAACTTATAGGTGGTCCATGTATCTTCTAGTTTACCTCAGATTGTGAGATCCTCTATTTGTGGTTCGAACTCTAACAACTGAGGTGTCCTATAACAAGGTGTGGAATTTACATTATGATTAAGGAAAGTTAATACATTTTTCTTTGCATTTATAGTTTTTATATTTGATTAATTATACATTAATAATGGGTTAGAGGATTTTGTATTCCCTTGACTAGTGAGCATACTCCAACAATGAGCAGGCACCCCCATATGGTTTATAATAGCAATGTCATAGCTGGGAAAGATGAGTAGTTCAAAATTATCAAAGAATCATGAATCCTTATTACTCCATGGGTTACCTTGGGAAGTAATGTACAACTGGTTATCAACTTCCATTTTTAAGGGCTCTTTAGTGATATAAGATTTATTATATTCTCACATTGTATAACTTTAGAGATCCAGAAATGTGTTGATTGAGACCTCCATTGTATCCTTGAGAATCCCTACTATAGATCATATATGGATTATCATTCCATGTAATTAATCTAGTTACCATATAATAACAAGATCTTTGAGTTGAGTTGGTGATTTTATTTTCCTCTTTTTCCTCGTTGTATTCACCTCTCATAATAGGAGTTGAGATGACTTGTTGCTTTGTGTTTTCTTTATTGTTTGTGAGGTGTCATACTATTTATATTTTTACTCATGAATTCATGAGACTTATTCCAACACATGTTGTGTTCTTGTATAAGACATACATGTTTGGAGATGGTGTGGGAAAACATGGAGATAAATAGTATTTTTTAGAGCTGGCACTCGTTGATGCTTGGTGACACATTATGGAGCATTGTGAGTCATGATGGTAGAAGTTACCTCTATTTATGAAATTTAATCCAGAAATATATACAACATATAAGAGATTACCATTGCATTTCACATTATATAATTTTTGGATGCACTTTTTCCCATATATTTTTCTCAGAGGATGTACTTGTACTTGTTGTCTCATACATACATTATATACATTTCAGTTGATCATATACGAACATAAATACATACACACATACACACATATACATACATATATATATCCTACTAGTATTTGGGATTATATTTTACACTAGATATGTGGTTGTTGTAGGTTTTTATTTGATAAAGTCTATCATGTTGTGATATATTACTACTTGGTTCTAGTCACCTACCCCTGGCCCATTGGAGATGGGTTTTGGGGGCCACACTTGGCCTAAGATCAGCACAAGTGGGCCCCTAGTTAGCCAGTTCATGTCATGGTGGTTTACAAGAATCAATGTTTTATTGATTTTATTGTACACATATTTATTAACTACATATATTTCAATCATTGAAGCTTTATTATGTCCATTAAAGTGAAATTTGAGAGGATAAAGGTGGAACATATTGGGTACTCTCATTTATCCACAATACTATAATTTTAGTTTTTTCATACATATAAAATCAAGTTAAAGGGGTTATAATTGGATGTTAATTAAAATATTGGGTGATATAGCTAGGAGTTTGATATTTTATGTGATTATATTTCCTTTTTTGGTTATGGTGGGTTACTTATCATTTATGTGTTGACACATTCATGCATGTTTTCATTTATAATATTAGATACTAAATTTTCTTTATTATGTACATGGTTATTTTGATTTAGTAAACATAAGAGGAAAATGCCTTCCATATTCGTCATCTTATACACATGGTGTTAGTCACCACCCAATGGCCTATTAGAGGCAGGATTCATGGGTAACCCATGATCTCATTGTCAGATCAAGAGGAATCTTAGATGGATCATTATATAAAAAAATAATATTAGATTGAGGTTTTATGATGTAGTATAGAGTAGGTACTGGTGAGGTTTACATGGGTTGGTATGGCTATTATATTACATGAACATAGTATATAAAATTGGATAAAGATACCAACTATGGAAAAAGAGGGCCCCTGTTATTCTATGTATAGTTCTTAATTAGTTATCAATCGTTGCTAGATGAATGGTATAATGTAATAATACTAGTTATATAGGTGTGGGTACATTAATCATATAGTATCATATCATGATGATAGTTTCCTCTATGAATTTGGGGTTTCTGTAATCTCATGTATGGTCTGGTTCCTGCTCACCAAAAAAGAAGATTTCGAAAATCAAATAAAAATTCAATTTTTAGTCAGTCAATATTGTTAATGGATGGAGATGTTTTTTATTTGTAATTTTGTCACATATTCTTAAAAAAAAGGTTATTAAAGATAGATAATTATAAGTACCCATTGTTATTTATCAAATAGTGGGACTGACAGCTAGTGAGGCTTGGATAATTTACATAGGGAAGTTTAATTGAAAAAACTTATCGAGACATAGGGAATATATTTCTAATAGAGAAATAATGCATTGGTTAGAGAAATTTGTGATATATTTCTAAATTATTCCAGTAGTTGAGATACATTATATTCCATTGGTGGTGAGTTTATTATTCATGGGATCATGATAGTGGTCTAAATTTTTTCTTAGAGATCTATATATTTATTTGATCTTGTGGATTCTATTTTAAGTGGTATTTTCAACTACTACTCTTTAATCAAACCATAAGTAAGAGATACTAGCTATATTTTATATCAATTAATGTTTTTTGGAGTATAAAGTGATTTTTATTATTTTTATATGATAATCTTTAGATTTATAGCAGATAATAGGTACAAATACCACAATGTTAAGAGGGGATTATTACTAGAGATTTATAATAAAGTCATTATATTTACATTGAGGAATGTATACTGAGGTGTTTTAGAAGGTTAAGGTTATTGTGATAACTTTAGAAGGAACTAATGCTATTAATAAAATTTTAAAATAGAGATAGATCATAGTGAAATGTGTAGTTAGGAAGAGGAGAAATTCCTTTTTAGGATATTTTGTACCTTGACATAAATCCCCTTATTGATGATCTTTGGGAGTTAGTAGTTCATATTCATGTGATGTAAATAAGAATGAGTTATTCTATTTATGTGGATATTAAGAACCCAAATAGTTTATGTTTCATCATATCAGGGTGGATAATATAAGCCTGATGTAGTGTACCAACAATAATTCCACCCCATCAACCATAATATTTCCCTGATTATTTTCACTATAACAACATTAGTGATTTGATTAACCATCAATTTATATTGGTGTTATAATTGTATAACAAAATAAATTTACTAACCCCTAGATAGTGATAATTAATAAGAGGTGAGGTAAAAGAAATCAAATAAGATATCATGGCATATGAGTTAGTTATGTACACCACCATGTAATAGATTCTAATGATCTAGGAGGAATTGAGGTGGCATAAGGAATAATTAATATACTTTAAATCATTCTATTTATTTTATTTTATTTTTATTAACCACATTAATTTTTTATTCCTAGCCTAATAAAATTATTTTAACTTCCCATAAAATTGGTATTATAGCATCTTAATTTTTATACACATTTTTAGTTTCATTTAAGATTATTTTATCTGATTCATGGGCACAAGTAAGTAGTGGGGAGTGACCACTTGAAGTGGGATGTAGTATTATATTTAATGAAATCATATGATTTCATACATATAAAGGATTGGTTACATTATGTGAAATCATGTATTGATTACTATTAAATGAGGGAAAATTATTCTAAAATTGATAAATTTCTTATGATATTTATTGGAGATATAGATCAAATAAATGTGTTGTAGTGTGTTGAACCTATATGAATTATATCTAAACTTGTGATTTTAATGGTTTTCCCATCTAATGTTACAGTGAATGAATTCTTAAGGGAAATAAAGAATATTATTTCTATATTCCTTGAGTGTATTACAATTTTACCTTCATGGTGGGAGATAAATTTTGGTATAATCTATACCCATGGCCATCTACATTATTAATGTATGATTATTTAATAGTGACTTTTAAGATTTGAGAGCTATGGATTTATATTGATGATATGTTGTAGAGCGTATTTATTCACCGTATTATATCTCTAGTGGATGCTTTGGTGTTATTTATAAAAAATATTGGTAGAAGTTTAGAGTTTTTATTGGAAAAAAAAGTTTAAATCAAGTAATAATGATTAATAGATATACCTTGATGAAAATTAATGATTTATTCAACCAGATAAATGAAGGTATTTGGTTTTCAAAGAATGAATTCCAATCAATATATCATTAGTTTTGGGTGAATGAAGAAGATATTCCAAAGTCTCCATTACAGTGTCATTATGGGAATTTCGAGTTTTGTATTAATACATATTAAACTCACTATTTAATTGGAAATTTTTATAGAATTAGGGAATTATTTGTTCAGGACTAATATTAATAATTTTGTTGTAGTGTTCAAAAATGATATTTTGGCATACTCAAGGAACAAGGAGGAGCATACTGAATATTTATGAATGGTTTTAAAACTATTTACCAACACCAGTTGTGTATAAAAATATAAATGTGAATATTTTTGGGATGGAAATTTCACTTACATGAAATTATTATTTCATAACATGAAGTGGTTGTGGATCCATAATATATGAGGTGTATAGTTTTTATGGATTAGTTGTGTATTATCATGGTATTATTTCTAATTTTTCTTTTTTTTTCATAACCCTTATCCAATATAATAAATAAGGATCATGTTTTCATTTAGAAACTATAGTGGGAAAAATATTACAATGCTTAAATGAAAATTTTACAATTACTATTATTCTTGATTTTATTAAAGAAGGGGTTATGTTATTATTGAGTCAATGAATCAGTAGTTTTTTTGTGGTATTCAAAATACACTTTATATAAACATATTTATCTTTAGTTTAATTTTAGTTGTTATGCTTATGAAGAATGAATTTCAGGTAACTGAAATACTAAAGAACCCAATAAGGGTTATGTAAATATGGCAATATGAACTTCCATGCCATACTAAATCCATTAGTTTTAAGAGAACTATAATGGTACTTGAGAAACTCATTAGTATATTAATCTACATGTTAAGATCATTATAAGATGATAAAGTTTCTACTGATGTTGTTATAACCAAATATGAGATTTTAGGAATATGGCCATTAAATATTATTTCCACAATAGTTATAAAAAGAAAAAAAACTCAATCATTATAAAAATAGATACACATGTTTAGAAACCAAGAAATCATATAATTTCATAGTGTATTCAATTTCTTGTTAACTTAGAGTTATTCTAATTTTTTTAATTTTAGAGTGCTTACTAAGAGTTACATCTTATGAGGTCTTGTTATAAAGATATTAATTTTTCTTATATCATTGTTATTTCATCGATCTAGTATAATCAAGGGATTCTAAGGATACAAAGGTAGATGATTTACCAATCCTACATGATCAAGGATTTTTGGGTCTTAGATGATATATTTTTTCACTAATAAAACACTATACCCAAAAAAAGTTTTATGTTTGTGATTATAGGAATATGAATACATACATTTTGATAGGTTTTAAAATTAAGGATACCATACGAAATATTTAAAGTTGTGGATAACTTTGATCTGGTTGGTAGATCCACTTTAAACATTTCTTCAAAAGCGTGGTTTAAATATATCCTTTAAAAGAGTATTTGATTTTTTGACTAATACTCTAGGCATTGTTTTTAAACTTCTTTTTTATTCAATTTTAAATTACCAATATTTTAAATTTTGTATTTCAACTACTGTAAATACTATTATCATATTTTCAAAAACTCATAAAACATTTATTTCTACTATGTTAACTATATTTCATGTAGTTTATATTTCCACTTTTATACCTTAAATTTATTATATTTTTTGTAAATATTTTTTACATAAAACCCAAGGGTTAGATAAAACTAATAAGTTTTTTTTTGAAACTACAATTCAACCGATCTTATATATTACCTCTATTTATCCTTGCAAAAAAATTTGGTATTAGAGGTAGTCTCTACATGATTATATATTTATTTTTATTTTATGTTAGTTTATTGAAACTTCATGTTGTTTTCTATATACTAATAGTGGTGGAAGTGGAAATATTTCTTTTATGATTAAATATTTTTCAGTTGGAACGCTTGAAAATTTAAATATGACCAGAATATATATTATTATAGAGATATTTAAGAATTATTGAATGATTTTATGAAGTATTATATCATTAACACCAAAGTAGATAACATTATTAGTAAAATTGAGAGTTTCTATGTTCTGGAGAAAGAAATTGTACATTTTTCTCATGAGGAAAAGATATAATATTTTATAAATCATAAAGTTCATAATACCTTTTCATGTTCTATGAACAAGAACATTTATAGTTACATATCATCATGTGAAATAAGGGAAAAATCTAGAATAATATAAAAGTAACACATTTTAGAACCTCTAAGGTTTTGAAAAATCAAATAGACATGTTAAGATTAGATTTTCAAGCCTTTGATTTTCCCCAGTGAAACAATAATACAAATGTATCAATTTTTTATTACTAAAGTAAATATTTTACAATATTTGTGTGAAAAAGAGCTATCATAAGATCATATAATTAAAAATATTGTTGATATAATTCCAAAAGAGTAGGAATCAAATAAGATAACCATATATGACACCAAACACATGAGTAATTTAAGTATAGATGACTTAATTGGTACAATTATACAAAATGAAAGAAAAAATAAAATAGAAGTTGTTAAATAAAAGAGGAAAAATGTATTATCATTTTCTTTTAATTTTCGTAATCCTAATTTTAGTACATTTAATACCAAAATTAATGTTTTTAAATCTTATGTTTCAAAGGGGAGGTGTAAGAATTCTTATTGAAGGAGTTTGAATGATAGTGATAATTAACTTACAAAACATTATAGGGGGATAAATAAGATTTTAAATAATAATAACCTTTCATATACAAATTATAAATATATAAAATGTAAATATGATAAGGAGTATTTGGATAGTATAAACTATGAATGTGAGAATTCAAGTCATATTAGACTAGATCTTCCAGATATAAAGAATAATGATAAAAATTCAAAAACATATTCCATGATTAAATAAAATATAATATTAAAATATATAGACACCTCAGGTTCAAGTAGAAGTAATACATCTTCTGAAAGTTCATTAGAATATAGTGAAAATGAAATCTATAAAGTCATTAGATTTTATATAGACATTCTTAAAGATGAAAAATTCATCACAGATAAGGTAACTATACAATCCTTAAGAAATTTATCTCTTGATTGTAAATTTACATTTACCTTTGATAATGATTGTTCAACTTCATTAGATAATAAAAATGAAAATCCATAAAATGTTAAAAAGTTAATTTTTCAAAAGAATATGTGAAATTTACCCAATTTTGATGAGATGGTTAGATATGAAAATCTCATTGAAATATAAAACAATAAATAAAAACCAGTTATGATTTCTTTGAAGAAAAATATTAAATACAATAAATTTTTTAAAATTAACAAAAAATATTTCAAAGCATTAAACTATTTTATATTCAAAAAATAATTCAATTTTGAATTAAATTTATATAAAACTTTATGATCATAATTTTATTATTTATATTAAATTTTAAGTTAGTAGTTTGAAGAAACTTTTGTTTAATTTTTGTTATGGTGATAGTTTTTGATAAAATTTATAAATAAATTAGACCATATAAATCTTCTAATGAATTTGGTTTTAGTTTTGATAAATCTAATTTTCAATCGAATTAATTTTTACCTAAAAGTGAAACATTTTGAAATAAATGTCAAAAGGGAGGTCACTAAGATAAATATTTCTATTTTAATTTTTCTAATATTTTGGTTTATTTAAACATTTATTTATAAATAATTAATATTTTTTAAATATAGAATAGTTGGGAAATGTGGGTTCCTAAAATTTTATTTTCTAACATAACTATCCCTATGAAAGTTTGAATACCAATAAAATTTGTTTAATATTTTTCAAGAAAAGAGATTGATTACCAAAAAAATGGTACATGGTTAGTGGTTGTTATTAACACATTACTAGAGACAAGTCCAACTTATGAAATTTGAAAAATTTGAATGGAGAGTGATTCATTTTTAGGGAATATATATAAGGTGAAATCATTAGAATTAGTGATATTTAATTTCTATAAAAAACATTAATTTAAAAAGTTTTATTTGTTTTAGGTATGAAGCACAACCTTATTAACATTAGTCAACTATGTGATGAGGGATATCTTGTGAAGTTTTGAAAAAAATAAATGTGTTGTTTAATGTTTAGAATGTACTTTCTTTCTATCAGTAAAAACATATGAGAATATGTATAAACTCATGATTTAGATGACTTAAGTCATCAAAATTTATCTTGTTTAAGTGAAGATGAAGATATATCTTGGTAGTTTCATAGAATATATGCAACTATAACTTTAAGACATTAAAAAAACATTCTAATAAAGTAAATGTTTGGAATATAACAAAATATAAGATTAATCTAACTATATTTAGCGATAATTGTCAAGATGGAAAGAAATTTAAGTATAATTTTATATCTAAAAGTGGGAACTCAACTTTCAAATGTTTATAATTAGTACACATGAATTTATTTGGTTCTAGATAAAATAAAAGTATTGGGGGGGGATGTGTATGTCATATTTAATGATTACACAAGATTTGGTTGAACTTATTTTCTCACAAAAAATACAAACCTTCGAATCAATTTAATATTTTTTATGATTATATTAAAAATAAGAAAAACCAAAATTTGATTACTATCTAGAATGATTTTAGTATTGAGTTTGTGAACTTTAATTTTGAAACTTTTTGTAACTAATAATTTTTCAACATGCATAGAACCACACCAAAATAGTATATTTTAATAAATATATATAATTTTTATAGAATTTAATTGAAAATTTATAAGTGATTATTTTTTTGCAATATATTTTTATGGTGATAATGTGTGTACTAGTTTCTATACAATAAATCATGTTTTACTCAGATATTTTCTTAGTGAAACACCATTTGAGTTGTGGAAAGAAATAAATCAAAATAATTATTACTTTATAGTATTTGTATGTAAATAATACAACCAGAATACTAAAAATAAATTTATAAATTTGATCGTAGGGCTGATGAAGGAATTTTTACTGGTTATTTAAAAACCAGTAAGGCTTATAGAGTTATTAATAAATGAACTAATGTTTTTAAAATCATGGTTCATGTAGCATTTGATTAATTCAGTTCTTTATTTTGGTAAAACCTTTTAAATTACATCCTCTAGGTAGTGATTTTTAAAGTAATCCTTTAAATTTAATGGAAGTTGATTCATCACTACTGATATTAAATTAATTAAAAGTTATACCATAATATTTTTAATTTCTCAAAATTAATTTAATGGAAGAAATATATATGATATTTGATGATCAACTTAGTACTTTAGCTAGAAAACAATAAATCTTAAAGAGTCAACCAACTAATAATATTATTGGTGATCTAAGTAACCAAGTTAGAACTAGTATTTCCTTATAAAATCAATTTGAGAATCATGAATTATTATCAAAATTAAAACCAAAAATATTAGATGATACATTCATTAGGTGAAAAAAGTTGGATTTGGGATCTGTAAGAAGTGGTTAATCAATTTCAATAGAATTAAGTTTAATACTTAGTTGAAAATCCTAAAAATCTATTGATTATAAAAGTGAAATGGATTTTTAGAAACAAATGTGAAGAAATTTGAACTATTGTGAATAATAAGAAATATTTATTTCTAAGTTTTATTATCAAGAAGAAGGAATATATTATGGGGATATATTTTTACTGTTAAAAAAAATTAGAATCTATCACAATCTTATGATCCTTTAAGAAATATATGAATATTACATTATTTCAAAGGTATGTTAAAATTAATTTTCTTAGTGGATATATTCAATATGAAGTTTATGTTTAACAATTTCTTCGTTTTAATGACACTAAATTTTAAAAAATATGTATTTAAAGGTTCAAAATAACTCTTTGGAATTAAAAAAACCCCAAGAGCTTGGTAAGATAGACTTACTGAGTATTTTAATAAAAATTATTTTAATAAAGGAAGTAGTGATACAAATCATTTTATTAATAAAATTTTTAGAGACATGATTTTTTTTAAATATATGTCTACGAAATAATTTTTATTTCAAATAAAAAGTCTATTTCAATCATATTTTTCCAAACTTATGAAAAATGAGCTTAAAATAATTATTATGGGGAAACTCAACTATTTCATTGGTTTTAAAATATATCATAAAAAATTTGAAATATATTAACTCAAAATAAATATATTAAATATTTACTCAGATGTTTTTGACAATTAATATGGTATATGTACTATGTTAGTGACCTCTATCAAACTTGATCTTGAGGAATAAAAAAAATGGCAGATCAAAAACTATATAATGGTATGATCAAAATTTGACTATATCTTACAAAAACTCAACCAACAATTATGTTTTCAGAAATTTTATGTGTGATATTTAAATTAAATCCTATGGAATTACATTAAAAATCCATTAAATTATTATTTTTACATTAAAGAAAAACCTAAACATAGTTTATTTTATTTTTTAAAAAATTATTTTATTCCTAAAGATTACCCAGATGGCCAATTTAGAGGCTATATATTATATAGAAAAGTAATTTACTAACATCTAATTTCTTATAGGGAGGATTAGTTTCATGGTCAAGAAAGAAACAAAATTCGGTATGACTCTCCACTAGTGAATATGAATACAAAATAGCTAGAATTGATTATGCTAAAGTGTTGTGAATGCAACACACACTCAAATATTTTGGTTTAAGTTTCACTAAAACTCTAATCCATTATGATAATAATAGTTTAATTTATTTTTCTAGAATATATATATTTCACTCATGAGAAAATAATATATATCTAAGAAAAACTTTCATAATGTTCACACATAGAAATGATATATAATTCTTTATTTTTTCATAATAAAATTCTGTTTATTGATATTTTAAAAAAACCATTAAATTTTGTTATATTCTAATACATTAAACAGAAGTTGGGAATGATAAACCAAAAGTGATCTTAAATTTAAATCTTTCTCAACTAAACCCTAACATTAAAATAATCCATGAATATGGGGGATGAAAAGTTTCTTTCATTAGTTATCATCTATATTTTTATAGGATTTACATTTTTTATTTCCATGTACATACATATTATATTATTATTATTTCTCATTTATATGAAATATCAACAATATTTCCTTGAACCATCCTATAAAGAGGAAGAACATCCATTATTATTGGAAAATAATTATAAGGATTTTTTAATTATAGAGTTATATATTTTAATGATTTTTATTCCCATACTATCTTCATTTATCAATGGGGAAGATGATTAAGACTCATTAATGGTAAAACCTCATAATTCCTTATGCATTTACTTAATCTTTTAAGGGATTTTTTTTTATTTTATGAAATAAAACTGGTATTTTACTTAATAAATTTTCAATTTAATTATTAGAAATATTTTTTGTGGATTATGTCTTGGATATAAAATTCGATAGGAATCATTCAAGACCATTCATAAAATAAAGGAATTTTTTTAATTATAGCATACTAAATTATCATACAAGAACTATAATCTCAATTATTTTAGTTTAAATTTATTTTATATATTTTTAATTTTCTATAATATTTTAAATATATATCTATAGTATCATCTCTAGAAGATCTTGTGAGAAGAAGTCCAAAAGGCAATTCATGATGTTCAAAGTTTCTTCCACCTAAATATTCAAACAATCAGATCTACAAAAATATCTGTTTGGGATACTTAGTAAAGAGATTGAATGTCAAAGATTGATAATATAGAAAATTAACTTCTAATATAAGGAAATTCTGGATAATATCTAAAAGACTAGTGGAGAAGATGAAGATAAATTTCTAAAATCAACTTATAATATTTCTTTAGATTCGAAGTAATTTGTAGAATGAAATCGATATAGAAATATTTTATTACATCGGCAATGTTTAATGGATTTTACTGAATATCTAGATGCTCTAGAATTCATAGAAGCTACCAAAACATATGATCAAAAAATTCTTGAGAGAACTAAATTTATAATTAATGATTTTCTGTTTTCAAATAAATTTTCAATATTTCGAGTTCTTTCTTTCTTACTCCATTTATTTTTAAAAAAAAAATAAAAAGGGGGATAAATTTATGAAAATAATGAATGTTAAAAATGGAAATTTATTTATATACTCAAATTATATTTCTTATATCTTGATTGTTAATAATAATTTTATCTTGAGGAGTTTGAAATAAAAGAAATAGAAATTCATAGGTAAGATCTTCTTTCAAGTACGAATGAATCTTTCTTTAAATTTCAATTGAAATTTGAAATTTTCCATTGTGTATTTTTTATTTCCAAAAATGGGGATATTGTTGAGCCAATGAATTGATTTTTTTCTTTATTTTGGAAAAAAATATACAATTTTCTAAAATTAATTTAATTTATGTTTTGTTTTAGTTTTTTTGTTGATGAATAGTGAATTTCTAGTAAATGACATAATAGAGAACTCATTGTGGATTATGAAAATAATGTAATCTAAACTTCCAGGAAAGACTATATCCATATTATTCATGATTTCTATAGTGATGCCTAAGAAAATCATCTGAAGATATAAAAACATGATAAGATCATTGGAATATGACAAATTTTTTGCAGATTATATTACAAATGACTCCCAAAATTTTAGAATATAATCATTGATGTTTGTTATGATGATAATAATAAATATAACCATATCCTCAAGCATAAAAAGAATAGATAATAAAGTTATGAACTCAAAAAAAATACAATTTCTTGATGTCACCAATAAAATTTTGAATTAGTGTTCTTTTAATTTCTTTTATTTCTAAGTGTTTACTATGAGCGATATATTCTGATGCATTATTGTAAATATTTTAGGATTTATCTTATAATTTGTATTTTATCAATCATTCATGATTAAGGGATTTCTCAGGATATGAATACATATGATTTAATGATCTTGTGTGATTGAAGACTTTTGGGGAAAAGAATACAATGTGTATGGGGATAGAAAACTATTATTACTGGTAGAATTAAGTTAAGGTCTTATAGGTATAGTAAGACATGCATTTTGATATGTTATAAAATCAAGGATACCTTATGATATGTTTAATTTCATGGATACCTTAGATCCAATCTATAAACCCACATTACACTTTGGTTTAAATTAATGGTTTGAATATATCTGTTAAATTAATTTAGTATTTTATAATAAATACTCCATTCATTTTTTTTAAATTATGGTATATTCATTTTTGATTTACCACTAATTTATATTTTCTATTTTCACCACTTATTTTTTTAATTTTTTACAAACTTACAAAACATTGATTTCTTTTTTGTTAATTGTATTTCATATTCATAGTTTTGGTGATGCAGTTTGAATTTAATGATATTTTTTAATTGTTGGTTCATTTAAAATAGGAGTTTTGGAAAAAAAATTATATTTATGTTTAACTATAATTCACCCTTTCATGTAGGTTAATTCCATTTATTATTAGGAAAATAGTTATATGTAACTATGATTCTTTGCATCATGGATTAAAATTTTTGGATGTTATATCTTATGAATCTATGAAGTTACCACCCCATGAACATAACCACACTACCAGTTAACTTATGTTATCATTAAAAGTATTTTTTATGAATTTGTGGAGAAATTATTTCTTGGGTGAATACTGTTTGGTCATTACAGAAATAATTATATTGAAAGAAATATATTGTCAAAAATTGACTTGATCCATTTTCAATTTTGATGTCTAGAGTTCCTCCATGATTATTATTTAGAGATTTTATATTCTTTAGGAAAATTAAACATGGTAATTGATTCATTGAGTTGAGATACCTTTAGTGGTATTGTTTGATAAGAATTTAATAATGGAATATCCTATATATTTACATTTTTTTTTTACTTTTAAATGATTAATGGTGGATGTTATTGATATTAGATAATGTAACATTATAACTTATTTTATTGGTGTAAGAGTCTCAACTGGGAGGCCCTATGGTGGTTTAAGAACCCATGGAATTGTTGAAGGTGTATTTTATTTGTTTTCAATCATGAGTAATGATTATTAGATGTTATTGAGAACATTTTTGAGATGCTAAACATATCATTAATGTGATTTGAGATAAATTTGAGAGGCCAAGGATTTTAAGATTTGAGTTAAAAATCATAGAGAATTATTCAAGATTTAATGGTTTTTTGATTTTTTAGAAAAGTACCAGAGTTACACTATGATACATAATATATTTATTATGATATATAGTATACCGATGTTGTTATAATACATGTTTCAATGTATTTTAATTATATTTGAATAATACAAATGGTATATTCTGATGCGCAGGTCGAGATGTGACAAATGAAATATATTACATTGATATGTAAGATATTTCAGAGCATATAGATGATTTGTGATGAAGTTTATTTTACAACGATGTAAAATAAATTCTATAATGTGATATATATGATATTTAGATCATAAATAATATATTATATTTGACATGAAATATATTGTAGAACATAAAATTGGTGAATTATTAAACCCACTATGGTTCATAACCATAAGATATGGAAGATATTAAAAGGCATGCATAATATTTTTGTTGAGAATACATAAGATTATCAGGATCATATGTAAGATATTATAGAGAATGCATATAATATTTGATATTTCCACCCTGATATGAAAGATATTCCATTTCTTATATAAAATTTATCATTTTAAAAAATTATGAGATTTTTTGAGATTAAAGTCATAAAATACTTAATTTTTCTTTATTTATTAAATATCACAATTAATCCATGATTACAGATAATCCAAAAAGATAATTAAATGAGAATAAATTGCGGGAATTATGGAATAATAATTATAGGATCTCAAATTAAACAATTGATATCATTATTGAAAATCAAAATTGGTGTTTTTATAGTGAGACCCTTTGACCTATTTTAAATAAAGAATAATGCTCACATATTTAAATGGGAGTGTTCTATTTTCAAAATATGTAAATATTCACATTCTATAATTGTTGATATATTGAAAACTAATGGTGAAAATCTGGGTAGTGAGAGATAATGATAAATATCACAGTTTTTTGTCATAATTCATATCGAGATTCATGAATATTGAGGTGTTGATAATAATAAGTATTTTTAGTAGGCTTAAATAAGGACATATAAAATGTATATCGGTATGTTTCCATAAATATGTTGATCATTATGAATGTTCGAGAAGAAATATAATTTTTTGTAGTATTACTAGTCATATTACAGAAGTCTAAGTACTTGAAGTTGTAGAAGAAGCTATTATATGGTTATTTTGTGACATAATGGAGTTAAAATGAAAATCTTGTTCATAGTATTGTAAGAAAATCATTATAAATGGGTGAATACCAGTATAAATTTATATCATGAGATAACAATTTTCCACTGTTGAGTTGATAAGATCCAAAGATGTATTATTCTTTTATCGTGGAATCACTTAGTAATATGAACATGAGTCAAATATATATTTTTCCCTTCCCCTAATTAATTAAAAAGAGTTAAGGATATATTCAAATTTTACATTGAAATCACTTAAATATTAATGATAAAATTTGTGTCTTAAACTTGAAATGAAAAAAATAAGTAGTAGTCATCCACTTTGGGGGTGAAATATTTTAAAATTTATTTGTTTCTTATATTTCATTAATTTATTTATCATATAAGTGAGTGTAAGATTGTAAATAAGGTTTTATTGAGAATTTATCTAATCATAGAGGTGAATTTCAAAGAAAAACTTATAAAAAGAGTATCACAGATTCATCCCCCCTTTATAGTGATATATTTCTAATTACCTAGGTACTTCAAGTGGTATCAACGAAATCCATGTTTCCTTTGAAATATCCAATATAGGATAATGAATTGATGGAGAATAAAAATTCTATAAAAAAATAGAGGTATTCTAACATTAGATGGAAAGTGATTTTATTAATGGAAGAACATGATGATTTATTATCATATTTCACTTGGTTTTAAGGTTATTATTGCTAATATTAATGTATTTACACCATTTAAGGATGGATATCCCATGATAGATGGTGATAAGAATAATTTTGAGGATCATGGAAAGGTAAAAAGTTCTATTCTATGTCCCTTATTAATATGAGTGTATACAAAGTTTATGGGACTTCCAACTGCTAAAGGGACTTAAGAAAAACTTTTTAATATCTTTAGAGGGAATACCAAAGCTATAAAATCTAAGAGACATTTATGAATTTGAAATTTTTAGGATTTATGATGTTTTATTAAGAAACCATTTATGACATCTTTAAAAGGGTGAACGATATTTTCAAAAAAAAATAGTGGTTCTATTGAAAAATTAGAAGATATAACAATTTTCAAGAAATTGATCTAACTTTCCTGATAGGTTTGATGCTAAAATTTATAATTTGGAAGAGAAGTATACTTTATCTGTTAATTAATTACATAATACACATGGAAATTATGAAATGTGGAAATATCATATATTTAATAATAATATCACATAATAGAAGAAAATGGAATTCAAATCCATGATAAATCTTAAAATCACTGAAGAATAAGAATAAGAGTACTCTAGTGAATATTAAGATGACAAATTAAGTGATAAAGAGTATAAAAGGATCATAGGTCATATCACAATGAACTTCAGAAAAGGAAAATATACATACCAAAGGAAACTCCCACTAAAATTATATATGTGTGGTGGATTTGGAAGTTTTTTTTATTGATTATAAAAACAATAAGGGTGGTGAGTATGATGAAGCAGAAAATGAATGATGTTTTAGGAATAATAGATTGAGTAAAGACTCTAAAAAACATAAGTAACTAGTTAATGGTAAGAAAAGATTCAATGAATGTAAAATAAGAAGAATGCACAAAAAGAATAATAAGATTAATATTCTATAAACAATAAATATAAAGAATAATTTCCTCAAAATGTTATGAAATTTGTGGATTATTTTGAAAATCATAAAGAATTAGCGGTTTCGATGGTGAAGAGAAATACATTGATGACATATTTGAAGATGAAATTGAATATTGTCTTGAAATAAACACCCAATACAAGTGGGAATAAAATTTTCAAATAAATAATCTTAGAATATAAAGGAAGGTGGAGATTAATTTCACAATAAGAAGAGTGATTACTTTAATAAAATCAAACTTTGAAAAGTAAAAATTATTGAAAAAGAAAAAATGTTGAAATATTTTGAAGAGGAATATATTTTAAAGGAAGAGAAACAAAAAAATAAAAGAAATCAATAAATCTTAAATATAAAATATGATATAAATAATGAGATATGATTACAATAATGTTTTGGAAGTAAATTCATATTCATAAAAAAACAATGATAATTATTTTATAAAATATCAGGTAAAATCTATAAATTTGAATCATAAGAATGTTAAAACTTTTTTGGAAAATAGTGTAGGATATAAATGAAAATCTTGGAAATTTTGGACTAATAAAAATCATGAGAAGACTACTTCCACATCAAGGGGTGGTGAAGACCACTCAGGAAGGAAAATTTTCGTAAGGAAAGAATAAAATCAACATAGTTTTGTACCTAGATAGAAAATATAATTTAATATAAATATTCATTAGTTTTATGTAAAATATTTTTTAGATGACATTGTTGGTATTATAGATCCTATTGATATAAATCATATTCTTGTTGGTATAAAATTCCATTTGCTTATAGTCAAAGGATACTTGAATTGAGTGAGAGATATCCATGTAAGATGAGAAATAATTATGAGAAGAAGAAATGTTTGAATATAAATCTATAAATATTTACTACTCTAAATTGGTTCTATTACCTATATTTAATTTATAATAGGTTCTACCAATAAGGAATTTTTTATAAAGGATGAATAAAAGAACTTCCATTGAAAACTCTTCAAGATGTTGGAGATGAGATGCTTTAGAGAAGAGAAAATGCTAAGAAGTCACTTCTTGTTTATGTAGATATTGACGAAATATAAATAAATAATCCATAGATACATGATTATATATGTTTATTTTTTATGAATAGAGAAAAAAATCTTAATGAAAACTGAAAATCATGACAGATGTTTAGTTACCTTTGGGAATGAAATGAAATTTCATTAAAATTAGAGGAACTGGTAAAATTGAGAATGAAGATAAAAAATGACATCTAAAGATATTATATTTCTCAATGGTACTAAATAAAAATTATTGATTTTAATTTAACATTATTATTATTTTAATGAAGTTATTTTTTTTTGAAAAAAATATTATCTCATCAAGTTTATACAATATGAAATAATTATCACTAAGGATGAAAGAAAAAGTGGTAACATGTTCCAAATTATTAACCTGAGTAATTTTTTTGTTATTTAAGTTAAAAAAATGAGAAAAAATTTGGAATAAAATACTTAAACATTTTTAATGGATTATAATCAGGATTTAAAAGGGTTATATGGTAAAATTATTTCTTCAATTCGATATAGAATGAGATGAAATTTGTGAAATTTGTTAAAAAAGGGAAAATAGTTCAGTAATGTCATAAAAACTCAAAAATTTAGATCACCGAGACACTTAAACTAATACATTGTGATTTTAATTGGCTATTAAGGCATCAATACACTAAAGGTGATATATAGTTCATGTAATTATTTTATATTAATGAATAATGAAATATTAATGATTCACAAATTAGAGTTAATGGAGATTCTAAGAAATCTCTGAAGAGAAGATGAGAATGAGGTGGTGATTGATATTAAGAAGAAAAGAATTTATAATAAAATGGAGTTCATAAGAAATTAATTTTAATTATATATTTTCAATAACAGGATAAAGCATTTTCATAGTGGTCTATATATACACCATTAAAATGATATTTCTGAGAGGAAATAAGGAATATTAGTTTTGGTAGAGAGAAATATGATAGAATAATTCAATCTCTTAATGATTTTATAGATATATATTGTGAGTATAACTATGGCCATTATAAATATATTTTTCTTGAGGTATAGATCCAATATGGATTAATATATGATATTGTATAAAAATAATCCTACAATAAAGTACTTAAAACTATTCGATAGTCCATACTTTATGGAGATAAACAATTTAGATTTTAGAAAATTTCATGATCTAGCAAAGAAAAGAGTATTCGATTTCGAGAATACAGAAAAATATCGTCCATGAAAACCATGACGAACGAGTCCCAGTAAGGATAGAACATGCGATTCATCAAGGCCATGAAAACCATTGTTATTTAATTTGTGTAAGAGGATACAATTTATGTAATAATATGATTTATAAGATGATATATTTTTTAATGTGATGATTAATAAAATAATGATTTCTTTGTGGGGAAAATTAATTAGATTTTGAATATATATATGTTAAAAACATGAATATTTTTTGTAAAATGAGTGAGGAAGAAGCTTAAAATGAACTAAATAATGATGATATTGATTCAGATCATACCAGTGATAATGAATGTGTTGATGAAGATAAATAACTGAAATTTTATAGGATAAATAAAAAAGTGTACATTGAAAATATAATTGGAAATATTAATTCACTAGTTCAAACTAGGAGAAAGTTGGGGTGCAAAAACCAAATATATATATTTTCATAATATGAGAAACAAGAAATCACAGAGGCCATTGAGTATAGATAATGGATGCATAAAATGAATTTGGATCTTGATTAGATTGAATGAAATTCCACTTTTTCTTATTCAAAGATAAAAATTGAAATATTTAATTGTAACAAAGTGTATTTTTAATGACAAGATCAATGATAAAGGTGATGTCTTATGAAACAAAGACCAATTAGTTTGTAAAGGATAATCTCAAGATAAAGAAGTTGATTTTTTTGAGGCATTTTCTTCTACTATAAGACTTTGAATTCAGAATATTATTATTGGTTATTATATCTTATAAGAATTAAAAAATTTATTAAATAGATTTGAATTCATATTACGTGAATGGATAACTTAAAGATGAAGTTTATATTGAGAGACATGATATTTTTATTCTTAAATGTGATGGAATCATAGTGTGGAGGTTGAAAAATATTTGTATTAATTAAAATAGGGTCTTATATCCTAGTATTCCAAGAAGTAAAATTTCTTTAAGGAAATGAATTTTGTTAATGGGAAGGTTGAAAATTGAAGATACCTTGACTTTAATATCCGAGAGTAGGTGTCTACTTTATTACCTTGGAAGTCTATACAAGGAATCACATCCCAAATGAAAAAATAATTTATTAGTCTTGGTAAAATATATAGAAACTTTAATTTAAAAAAATTTAAAAATAAAAAATACGTAGTATTTTCTTTGAGAAGTCCATTATTCCCTTTAGAAGATCCCTCCATTTTAATCACAAAACACTTCCTGATATCATATAGAAAATAAAAAATAAGAAACGTGTGAGATTAGATTCTCAGTAAAGGTAAGAATATATTAGAATATATCATAAATAAATAATAATAATTAATATGGAAAGGTAAATAACTAAAACACATGATATGCAATCAATAACACAAATATATTATGATAGTAATAAATGACGATCAAATAAATCCATATCAATAATCATATTGGATTTCAACTTATACATGAATATTCTAACTAATAGAATAATCAAATGTATATAAAAAACTAATATCATAATAAGTTAATTCATAATTCTATACATCCATAACATATTTTCAATACCTTTCATAAGATAGTTTAAATCTATAGGTAAAAACCCATCTAATTTGGCCCCTTATTCATCCTATGAGATTTATCGATGCATCAAGGGGATATGTAATTTTGGGGCCCACATATCACTTAATAAGACCAATTAATTTCAAATATTAAATGATGAAAAAAAATTAACTTAAAAATTTATATTTAAAAACTAACATATGAAATGTTAATAATTACCCCAATCAATAAACGTAATCATAAACCATTCAGAGACGTTTGCCCAATGATATTAAAATAGTACAACCCTATTCAAACTGATCATAAACCATATGGATAAATAACAAGGATGATATTAATATAACATATCTTCAATGGATCATAAGTAACATAAAGTGGTTGATGTTATTGATGAATAGAAATGCCATAAAATTTAATTATTTTTTTTATGTAAAAAACCATTTCACTTTGAAAATAATTTTAAAACCAATTGTTCAAAAAATATTTTGAAAATAATTTTCTTTAAGAATAAAATTTTAAACTTTAAAGTAATATATATAACATTGGGTGGTCATGATGGTGGGGAATTCCATTAATGCTATAAACATTAAAACAAATATGCCTTTTAGATTTTTGGTAAATGACAAACATACCTTATTTTGGAAACAAAAAATAGGTTACATTCAAAACATTCTATAAAAAGTAAAAATGTGAAAATTTTATTTAATAAATAATTTAGAAAATGTTAAAAACATTTTATAAAACCATTTTATAAAACATAGATTTTAATGAAAAAGAATTCAACTGAAGAGAGAAATAAAGTCAAATTTTCTTAAAAACATTTTCTCAATCATTTTATGTACCAAACAAAAAAATAATAGTAATATTAATTTGAAAATTTAATGAATAAATATATTAGAATAAAATATATTTATTTTAATATATAAATATAAAATAATTCCCTAAGGGTTACTTAAAAAAACAATATTGAATAATGTCGAGATTATGAAATAAACCCTTACCACTTTGGTAACTTTTGAATAATAACTCCTATAAAAGAATTAAAATCAAATAAAATTGTAAATAACATGTATATAAATATATTAATGATATAAAATATTGAAAATGGTCAGTATATAAACCAAAAAAGGAATAAGTGGTAAATATAATGCATGTCTCATGAAAGTAAAACTGAGACGAGAAAACCTTACCTCGGGTCTGATTTCCTTTGTACTTATTCAAAAATCCCATATATTTAATATAATTTTATTATAAATATATTGAAGAACCATTTTAATATATTTCATGTCATTTATTATTTTCTTAGAGTCTTTTATAGCCCCTTTATTAACATTTATTTTTTAAAATCATTATTTCAGGTGATAATTGCTTCATTTTTCATGTATGTTTTAGTTGGGTAATTTTAGTCCTTTTAATTAGAGAATTTTTAAATCATCTAAATAATTTTATCCAATATATAAATATAATATATATTCCATATATATATATATATGTGTGTGTATTTTTAGTAATCTATAATAGTTAGAGATAACAAATAGATTTCATCGTTCTTGGTAAGTCGTACGTACGCATGAATTCCATTTCCACTTGTCTAAATGAATGGAAAGAAAGGAAAATAAATGTTAATTAAAATTTATAGAAATAATTATTAAATTATATATATAATTTTAATTAATTAAATCCATCCTTATAACCATCTATATAAAAATAAAATGGAAATCATTTCACATCGCTACATGGAGGAAGTAGTCAACATGTACGACGTTATTATTTTCCAACAGATTGGGAGGTAATAATTTATATGTGATATTATATTTATATAATTTTTTTAGGTCATAAATATCACATTTATTCATTAAATTTATCTTTAACTCCCTCCATGTAAATAATAAGTGAAAAAGGAATCACATCACTTTGCGATGTGTAGTCCAACACACACACAAGCGATGTTATCATATCCCCCCACAAAATGGAAAGTAAGATGGTATATGTGATATAATAATTAAATAAGTATAATAATGTCAAAAATATAATATAAATATGTTAAATATATCATTATATTCATCCTTTAATGGTGGTGATGGAAAAAAACTACATCAGTTTGCGAGGTGACAGTCTGTCGTACACACTATCGACAGTTCTGTTTCCCATTTGAGGGAAGTAGAGATGGATCTAGGTTATTCAATTAACATAATAAAATATTAGTATATAAAATATCATATTATTATTATATTATTATATTATAATATTATTTTAATTAGGTTATAGAACAAATAAAAAAAATATGAATGTTTAATAATTTTACCTCTTCTTTAGAGAGCCTCTTTAGGTTTATACCTAATGCGTTTGTAATAGGAATTCATGATTAAAATAAGGCCTATAGGATGTGGGTATGTAATTAATTATTTTATTTGGGTAGGTATTTTCTAAACCAAAGGTTTATTAAAGTGTGAATAGGGGATGAGATGGGGTGGCCTCTTATAAGTGGAGGGGGAGGACACACATGGAAATTTGTAAAAGATAAAGTGATACCTATGTTTTTATCATTCCAAAATCCTCCAAATGGATTTATGATAAAAAAATAGATGTGATAAGGATTAAATATTTTTATAAAATGGTCTTTATAATAGTTTTAGGTCATTTTAACCCTTATAGTCTTATATTAACTAGTCGATAAACCCATTTTTACAATAATAATGGTAATTAATTTTTACTGTTTTTAAAATAAATTGTGGTAAAAAAATAAGTATAAATTTTTAGATAGTATAAATTATTATGATTAAAAATATTTAATAAATTTTTATAAATTTAATTCACATAAATTAAATAATTATATTTAAAATAAAACCCGTAGATGTGTTGAAAAAATGGGTTTTCCTAAGAAACAATTTCAAAACATTAAGAAGTTTTTATATCAGAATTAAATATGAAACTAATTTAAAAGACCTAAATTTGTTAAATTTTCATATAATTTAACTAAAATTACTTTAAAAAAAATAAAACACAATTTATCCTTGTAAATAATTTAATCAAAAAATAAAATTTTCGATACAAATCATTATTTTTCCACTTGTCATCAAAAAATTAATCTTTCTAGAAAATTATCAAAATATTTCCCCAAAGGTAATTTTTACATTTATATTTCAAAAAAAGATTAATTTTTCAAATATATTTTCCAAAAGCGGTAAAAATAAATTTTAAATTATGTTTACAAAGCCCAACTAAACTACCTTGTTGAAAAATATAGTTTGTAAGAAAACATTTTTTTATTTAAAATGATTCTTATTTTATTTATAATTAATAGGTATCCATTGTGTATATTATATACATGTTTAAAACATATATTTTTCATAATTTATTTATTTTGATTCATACCCTCCAAATTAACACCTATGTTATAATGGTCGTATTTAAATAATAATATTTTATTAGAGTATTATGTTTTGTTCAAACATTGTGTTGCATGAATAGAAATCTATCAAATAGATTAAATTTATTTTAAAATAAATATATCATAAGGTATCCAGGTGTTAAATTATCTTCTAAAATTGGTTTTGTGTGTCATATACTCTATCAAATATGATGTTCCTATTTTAAAATCTCGGGGTGTTACATTCTGACCCTCTAAAATAAACCAAGTCCTCGCAATTTCATCTTGATCACAATAATAATGTGTTTGAAATTTTAAAATATAATTCTTGAAACCCCACATCATAAAAATGGTAAATAAAATATCCCCTTAATAATATTTGAAGATAAGTATGAATGTGTTTTGGAATAACAAATACTATATTTTCAAATATGAGAACATAGATAGGAAGTAAATATATAGACATGGAAGAAAAGAATAATTAATTTTGGAAAGTGGAAGAGATCATTGGTCACAAGAAAGTTCGTGATCCAAAGAATTTAAATTACCAAAAAACCATAAATATATAATTGTTTTAAATACCATATGTTCATCAGAAATGGAGGTATTAGGATTAATTTTTTTGTATCTAGATCCTTTTCCTAGATTTGAGGAATTATTTTTTTTATTTTAAAATATAAGTAAATATATTTACATGAAATATTTCTTTTTCATAATTATAATTTCATATTTTTTTATTCAATTTAAATTTCTTCTCTTTCTCCAAGAAATGAATATTGAAAAATGATTTTCAATAACCAAAGCACTAAAATTATATTTTAACGGGTCATAAGATCCCTAAAAGAGTAACAAGATAATCCTCGAGTATTTACTAAAACCAAAATGGTTAGAAAAAGTTATCCAATATAATACATTAATATCTAATACCTCAATAGAAACACTCAAAATTCTAATTAATCCATTTCATAAATGGTTAACCTTAATACTCATCCAAAATATGTTTTACCAAATTCAATGTCAAAAAATTTAGAAGTAAGGTCACTAAATCATGATTACACTCTCCAGAAAAAATAAAGTTTCTCTTAATATCACAATAAAAATATTTTAATACCTTTATCACCATAAATTATTAATTAAAACATATATGTTTCCAAAAATAAAATCTCAGTTTGTCAGGTATATTCAAAAAATATTAACATATAATAAACTCCAACAAAGATAAAATAAACTAACAAATAACTAACCAATTTCACAGTCACCAATATTATCATATAAAAATCTATTTATTATTTTATCTCAAAATAGAGAAAATATTAAGGTTTATTTTCCCTAAATATTGTGTTTTCCAGGAATTTCAATTTGAAACTAAATAAATTTTCATGGCCATTGGTACCATTCAACATATGCTTTGAAATATTTAAAGAAAAAGTATTATAGTACAATCCTTATACATTTCATAAATTTTATAACAAAAATACAATTTATAAAATAATAAAATAACATAATTATTGAATCAAAATACAATAATATTAATCATCCCACTAAGTATGTAGTAATAACCTAAGCTTTACCTTGACCCCTTGGATATTTTAAGGTACATTCCATTGAAACTTAGTGTATTCATTTTCATAGTAGCCCATATCCATATAGATTAAGTATTTCAAATTGCAATTTTATTTATTTTACATAAAATCAAGAGAATGGAATCCTTTCTATCTAAACTTGTAGAAAAATATCATTCCCTACAAGGAAGTACCCAAGTATTTCTTTCCACAGTTATCACATGGGGGAAATACTTCTCTCTTCTTCTGTTTGTCCATCTATTTATCTATTTTCCTCTTCATCTATTACTTCCCTTATAATACATAAGAATTGATGAATTAATTATCTATATTTATAACACATGATACCATGTCCTCTTATGATAACAAAGTTTAGGATATTGGTTTCCTTTTAAAGATTAAATTAATCTCATCAAGGAAATGATCATTCTCACTATTTGAATTACATGTATTGATATGATCCCCATTCCTTATGCAAGGTTCTATTTATAAAAATTGTAACAAACTAGTTTAGATCATAACATTATGTACCATAATTTATAGTCCCAAAACTAGTGAAAAACATAACATAAATTAAAAAATTTATGTACGTCTAATCTCATAATCATAAACACGGTTTCTTTTAGAAGTTTCAATATCATGAAAATATTTTCAAATCATTCATAATGCTTTGTAATGAAAATGTTACTTTTTCAAAGAATATCTAATAAGAGTATCAAAACAGGTGCACAATACGACTCTTTTTCATGTACCAGGTAACACTCGATTCAATCCCAATACGCCTTTATCGAGGTTATTACCCCTGGTTACATCTGTGATAGATCCACACCCACTTATAGTATCTAGACAAAGATGTATTTATATTATAAAACACATAATATATACCATTACTAAAGTTTAGTATATTTTTATATAATTATAATTATCCTCAAATCCATTCATTGGGTTTGATTCCCTAATCTATTTTTTTTCCTAAATCTAGCTCCAGTAGTTTCCACTAAAATTTTTATGATACCAACTATAAAGAACCTAACTACAATATCCCAGAGTTAGTGTCAAATTTATTACTTTTTAATTTGAACCATGGAATCACATCCTAAAGTAAGGATTATATTTTTAGTCTTGTTAAAATAGATTTATGCTTGATTGTCACATACATTTGAAAACAAAAAATACATAGTTTTTTTCTTTGAGAACATCATAATTCCCATTAGCATATCCCTACATATGAATCTGAAAACACAACCTGGTATCCTAGGGAAAATAAAACATAATAAAGGGGTGATCTTAGATATTCATTAATGGTAAGCATAAAATTGAAGCTATCATGAATAAATAAGCATAATCAATATGTAAAGGTAAACAATTAAAACAAATTTAATTTAAATAATATCATGAACATAATATGTTAGGAATAAATGATGATAAAATAAAGTCATATCAATAATCATTTGAGCATGAAACTTATCCATTAATATTATAAATAATAAAATAATCACATAGAAATCAATAAATAATATCATAACAAGGTAATGCAAAATAATGTACATCTGAAACATACTGTCAAGACCTTTTATAATATAGTTAAAATCTATGGGCAAAAACCCATCTAATTTGGACAACTGATTTGTCTCATGAGAGCTATCAATATATCAAAAAGATATTAAATTACGTACCCCATCCATTACATAATAAGTCCAATATATTACTCATATGAAAGATTTGAAACATAATCATAATAAACATTCATATTGAAAACAAACATATGAAATGTTAATAATTAACCCAATCAATAAAAATAATTACATACAATTCAGGGAAATATAGAGAATGGTATCAAAATAGTACACCCCCATTAAAAATGATCATAAAAAATTATATATATAATAAATATTGTTTCAATAAAATATATCCCCAATGTATCTTAAGTAAAATAAAGGTTTCAAGTTATGCATGAATTAGAATACCATAAAATTTCATTAAATACAATTTTGAGGAAAATAAACTTTTCACTTTGAAAAAAATTTAAAAACTAAATTTTAGAAAAATATTTTGAAAATAATTTTCTTTGAAAAAACCACTAAAATTTATAAGGTAAGATTTAAAAAATTTAGTGGTCCTAACGATGGTAAATTTCATTCATGTTGTAAACATTAAAACAAAGATCCCTTTCAAAATTTTGAAAAAAATCCAAACATGCCTTGTTTTGGGAACATCATGATGATTCTATTATTTGTTTTGTTAAAAATTAAAAATGGGTAAAAATTTATTTAATAAATCATTTTCAATATTTTTTTAAAACATATTTAGAAAACATGGATTTTAATGAAAAATTATTTTTGATCAAAGAGGGAAATAACGTTAGATTTTCTTGAAAGCATTTTTCTCAATCACTTTTAGTTCCAAAGAGAGGGAAAATGGTACTATTGATTAAAAAATTTCATAAATAACCAAATTATAAGAATATATACTGAGTTTAAGATATAAATATCAAACAATCTCCCAAATGGATATTTAAACAAAAACAATCACAAATAATTATGAAATTTTGAAATTAACCCTTACCACTTTCTTAATTTTGAATCATATGACTTGTGAAGGAAATAACAACAAATGAAACTTTAAATACCATGAATATAAATATATTCATGATAAAAAATATCTAAATGGTTAGTATAAACACCACATAAATGAATAAATGGTGAATATGATATATGTCTCACAGAAGTAAAAGTGAAACCAGAATCCATTACCTCAGATCTGATTTCCTTAATAAATGTTCAAACCTAATTAATATAAAATATAA
Source organism: Viscum album (assembly GCA_963277665.1). Classification (NCBI taxonomy): domain Eukaryota; kingdom Viridiplantae; phylum Streptophyta; class Magnoliopsida; order Santalales; family Viscaceae; genus Viscum; species Viscum album. Next base: position 1,455,048,135 of record OY728157.1, on the reverse strand, counting down.
GTTTATTAAAAATCTATTAAAAACCTTATTAATATGTCTAATACCATATATTATTTACTTATAGTCTTTTATCACACATTTATTAGCATTTATTTGTTAAAATCACTATTTCGGGTGAGAATTTCTTTGTTTTTCACGTATATTTTGGTTCAATAATTTTGATCATTTTATTTTATCATGGTTCCATAATCTCCATAATGTTAAGAATGATATAAATATTATATATATTCATTATATATGTAATTATATTAATCAATAAAATTCATAGATATAAAATGGATTACACCGTTCATGGAGATAGTAATCCATACATACACATGAACATTGTGTTCATTTTTCTCGATGGATAGAATAAAGGAAAATAAATATTAATTCACCTTTATAGAAACATTTTTATGTTATATATATAATTTAATTATTAAAATTCATCCTTATTACAATTTATGTAAAAATAAAATCAAAAATATTTCACATCGCTATGTGGAGATAGTGGTCTGCATGTACACACGAGCGACATTATTGTTTTCCAATGGATTGGAAGGTAAAAAGATAGATGTGACATTATATTTTAATAAATATTATTTGGTTAAATATTTCACATATATTCATTAAATTTATTCTTATAAACTTCTATGTATAGAGTAAGTGAAAAACAAATCACATCGCTTTGTAAGGTGGTAGTCTACTGTACACACGAGTGACATTATTGTATTCCCCCATATAATGGTAAGAAAATAAACTACATTGGTTCATGAGGTGGTAGTCCGACATACACACGATTGAAAATTTTGTTTCCCATTTTATGGAAGTGGTGATGGATATGAGTTATTACATTAACATAATAATATATAATTACATAGGGTATCTTATTGTTATTTTATTATAATATTTTAAGATGATTTGAAAGAGGTGGAAGAAAAAATAAAACAAATATGCATGTTTAAGAATTTTTCCTATTTTTCAACAAGACTAATTAGGTTTATACCTAAAGACTTAATAGAAGGGATTAATAATAAAAATAAGGCCTCTAGGATGTTGTTAGAGGATTAATTAAGATATTTTGATAGTTTATGGATGAAACAGAATGTTTTGGAAGTGTGAATAGTGGAGGAGAGTGGATGAGCTTTTATAAGTGTGGGTGGGGGAGGGGAAGGACACATATGGAATATTTGAAATGATAAAGTGATACCCATATTTTTCTCATGAAAAAATCATCCAATATGGGTCATTATAAAACCTTAGAGGTTATAATGTCGACATATTTAGTGACCCAAAATTTTATAAATGGGTTTTACCTTTATGATTTAATTAAATATCTTATTATATAACATGGTTATAGAAAACACATGCACTTACTTGGTTGTATATTTACATTTAAAATGCTGTTAAGAATATTACCATAATTAATATAGCTATTAAACAATTATCACATGATTACTATAAATATAGGGCTTCAACAAATCTAATTGAAATAAGAAAAGGAATTGATAGCCTCATTTAGTAGGATTATACCCCATGAAGCCCATTTATTAGAGATTCTATGGGAGATAGAATCACTGGGATGTTCCCTTGACCAAGAATAAGTTGAGATAAAAAAACTTAAGAATGAGAGAAACCATTTATGGGAGAAGTTCAATCTCATCGATATCACACCCCAAACCTAGTTTGCCGAACGCCCCAGGAGAATCTCACCATCGCACACCTCACTCTTAGGGAATACACCAGTGTAATAAAGGTATATGTATCAATACCTTAATAATATTAATATTATATTTTATAGAATAATGATTTTGTTTTCATTTTTATTTTTTACTTTATAATTTTTTTTATTTTGATTCAATTAAAAACCAATTGTATTTTCAGGTAATATTCAAATTGAATTAAGAGATTTATTTTGATGAATTAATGGATTTTTTAAATAAATAGTATTTAATTGAAATTTTATTATTAAATAATTTTTATTAATTATAAATGGTTATATAATTTTTATGAATTGAAATGTACTTTCTATAATTGTTCAAATATTGTTATTATCAAAAACCCATTATTTTTTAATAAATCTCCAATCTTATTTTTAAAGTAAAAATGAAAATATTTTAAAAACTAATTAGATAAAATGAATATTATTTTTGTAATAATAATGTTAAAATTATTCAATGGTGAATTTTTCCTAATTTTCTAAGATAGTCAAATTTTCAGGAAAAAATTAAAAATCGTATAAATTTACAGTGTGTTTTATAACATAATTATGAGAAAAAAATGATTTAATAAATACTATATTGGGTATATTCACCCAAATATATTTTTCCCCTTAAAATAATTTAATTTTAAGTTTATTTTATTAATTTTATTAAGCCTTTATGAATCCTCTAAAACATATAATGTATTTTATGATTTCAAATTCATTTCTTTAAAAATGCGACTAACCTCTACACAAAAAATGGTAATATTTTAATAAGTTTGGCCCTTTTCATAATAAAATAATGAAAAACTCTTCACTTTGAAAAACCCATGGAAAAAAAACCATGTAATGGCTTGTGGGTTGAAATATTTTATTTTGTAGAGTCCAAAACCTAAATATTAAAGAAATACATCTCTTTTCCTATATAATATCACCCAATATCCCACTTATATTCACTAAATATACTTATAGGATGACCTTAATCTTCCATACCCTCTCTATATTTCCTCCAAGGTTCCTCCAAGATCTCAAGAACCCCCTTTCATGGTTTTGGTGTCACTCTCTTAAGGTAAGTGATAGCCCACTGGGAGTCATTAATTCTTACAGGGATAAACAAATTTAAATATTTATTAATACTATGAAAACCCACTAAAAATATAGTACATGTACATTCTATGTTTCCAATCTATAAGGAAAGATCATATGATCAAAATTAATAATGATATTGAAATTGAAACTGTCAGGTTTGTTTGCAGAAAAGAATGAAAAGGAAACAATAAAGATTGGGTTTGATACCATGATATGAGACATGCCAGGATCAATGATTTTTAGGTTTTTGTGCTAGTAATTTAATTTAATGTGAGTTTATTCAGTTTTGGTGTTGGAATTGGGTCAGTTTGGATCCTTGGTCTGGGTATCATTCCCTAATCATATGATTTCACGTTTGGAATGGTCATATACTCTGTGCAAACTTGTGACACAAAAACCTTTTTAATCATAACTAAACTAGATTTCATAATGGTCCTACACAAACTTAGGAAATTAATTTATTCAATAATAATGAACAACTATATAATGAAACAATGGTCATTAAATATGAAAATAATTTTAATTTGAAATGAATAAATGGTTTTCAACAATCCAAAACACGAATATAAAATAGAAATAATCCCTAGAAATATATCCCACTAAAATCACATCACCTGACACTAAAAAGACTACTCGATCATGCTAGGAATGATGGTAATGAGCAGCATGGGTGCCCAAAGAATAAAAGTGGTAAAGCGGGACCCCCCGAATCGTTACTCTATGTTCCAAATCCTATGTTGGTGTCGCACTTTCTCCTGATGGTTCAAGAGTGTCTTATAATGGTGGACATGTGGATCATTTTATAGGCCTTTCCATAAAATCCCTTGTAGCATTACATTTCTTTTTCAGCACATCAAAAAATTTACAATGTGTAACTGGGTTACACGACATGTAATCCCTAGAATTTCTGACGTTGCAAATCTTAGTGGAATCTTCTCCAAAAATGTGTCATGAAAAATATCACATCCTGTAATGAGGTTACACGACATGTAACTATCATTAAAGTGTGATATGAAGTCATGAAGTTTCCTCCACAGAAAATTTACTTTAAAAATCTCACTATGTGTAATGGTATTACATGACATGTAGTTGTTCTTCTTCTATTTCCATCTCCGCTTCATCTTCAAAAATCCAATGTCACACCGTGATCTTTGCTCGCAGTGCGAAGGGTCCTTTAGAAAATAATTTCACCCCTCTATTTTCAATGATTACTTTAATCCTAACATTAAACATAAAACAAGTCATTCTATTCCAAAATTTAAATGATTATTCATTTAAATACAAAATTAATACATAAAAACTCCTGAAAATATAAACATGAAATACAGTTATCAGTAAGGGATCCTCTCTTTCTCAATTTTATCCAAGAATTATTCAATGTTATTCCCTTATATTATTAATTTTCTAATGATGGGGTATGTTTTATAAACTCCCCATGCCACCCTTGTTTTGAAAAAATGATGAGAGATCCATTTCAATCTCATTACTCCCTCCCACGTACACCGTTACCATGCCAAAATTTCGTAAACGTCCTTTCTATTCTCTATTGAATCATGCTTTTTTATTATCATATGACTTATTTTTCTAATTATAAATGTGTGAAAATCCTTCCTTGTCCCTATTACTATTCACTTCATGTACAAATTATGAGATATCATTTTCTCTATCATAAACCCATTTTATGAATTTTTAAGTGATGTCATTATGCTGTTGAATTTTCACTGCGATTTACCATAAAAACCAATTGTGTAGTGAATGTCGAACCCATTTACTATCAAGAATGATCAGTTTTATGCACATATAAATTTATTTGGAGACCTACATGTATGTATTCCACACTCTTTAATCATGAAATAAATCATGATGACGAATTAATCCATGTTTTATGATCTATGTGGCACACTTAAGCATGAGAATGAAATGAAAGTGACAGGTTCACCCCGAATTATATAGAAACCCAATGCATTGGGTAATGTTTATTTTTATGACATGTCATGTTGGGATAGGGGTGTACCTAAATCATTTATGTTATTTTTTCCACTATGAAGTCTTGGTAGTTTATCCTTGACTTCTGATGTAGTGTTTTAAGTTGTTTCCACATTTCCCATGTTAAGATTATCATGCTATATCATGCCTTTTTATTCATTTTCATTTATTCCTCATTATTATTCATTTTATAATATGTATTATTATCTTCATGTTATTCCATTTTTATTACCATATTGGACTTTATAGATCACCCCTTTCTTATGTATTTTCCCTAGGTTATCTAATGAATTTTTAAGCTCAAGCATGTTAAAGAAGTTTTCAATAAAGATATTGTAATGCATGTTAAAATTTGTAATTCCATGCACTTGATTCCCAAATACACGAGACATATTGATATTTAAGGTTTTATTAAGAGTAATTGTATGTAATTAAATGATGTGTTAATGTGTAATAAAAAGAAGGGTTTTTATAGATTATATTAGAGGAAAAGTTTAGTTATTTTTGTGATTAGGATTATAAAACTCTATAAAACCCTTAGAGTTTATAATAAGTATAAGAATACATAGATAAAATTTTGGTGAATATAGAGTACTTTTTTTTCTCATGAAAATACATCCCTATCTGAATACTACAATTAAAGTGGTTTTGGAACATATATACCTAGGAGTAACTACTCCGACAAGGTGTTCTAGGCCTAACTTGGGTTAACATGGTACATGAAAATGAGAATTACCATCCACCTAATGTGACACTCCCAAGGGATATGATTTGGTATTTTATAATCTCATTATGAACCATTATTAAGGGACTAAAAAATTCACATGAGAGAATATTCTAGGAAATAGATCATGGATAACAAATACAGAATTCTATAAATCCATAAGATAAGGAAATACATGTATTTTATAAGTTATAACTTTAATTTCATTAAATTCCCTTTTATGTGTTTAAAAGTTATAGATACTCATACTTAATTTTCCTTTTATTCTAGAAAATAGAAAAAATAGGAGGAACCATATAACAATCAATGTGAAGAGTAATGTGATGAATACCCCTATGATATTCCTAACCCGATTGGAGTAGGAATAATAGAAATCATGATGATACTCTCTCATATGACTTGGGTTTTGAATAGAAACATAGATCATGAGGAGTATTCAAATCCACACAATAGAGAACAATCCTTAATTGAGGGCTTCATGTGATAAAGGCCTCCAACATTCAATGGATCATCTTATCCCTTAATCACCAAACAATGTATCAAATCCATTGAGAAGATATTCTCCACACTTAAATGCTCTAAAAAGATAAGGTTATTTAGGATGTTTATCATATGATGGGTGAAGATGATCAATGGTGTACATTGATAAAAAAATACAAATCCTGAGGAATATATCTAAGCAATGGTGTGGATGGATTTCCAGAAAGTGTTTTTTGATAAATATTTTTCCTGCACCCTCCGAATTAAAATGGAAAGGGATTTCCTTTTCCTCAAGAAGAAAGATGATGAATCTATCATGGAGTATGTAGAAAGATTCACAAGGATTACAGGACATTCCTCTATCATTGTCATTAAAACCAAATGCAAGGTTGACCACTTATTTAGTAGGTCAAATCCTAGCCAACAGAAAGACTTGGTGATCTCTGACTTTGATAGCTATGAGGAAATTGTTCAATGTGTCCTCAAATTTGAATTGGAGATCAGTGAATCTCAAGGGTATCATAGGGATATAAATAAGAAAGTGTAGATTAATTCTATTGGTTCGATAGATATATCTAACGATGCCAAGAAATTTTAGTGTCCTACTTGTCAATGGTATAAAAAGAAGCACCCCAGAAATTTCTTGAGGGGGACAAGGAAATGATTTGTTTGTGGGAAAGAATTTTACCTAGATAGTGATTACTGACAAGAGAAACATGTTACTACGATGGAGGAAATTAATTCTCTAGTCAACCCTTAGGGTATTATTACTTACTACAACTTAAAGTAACTATGTATTTTTCAAACCAATGCACTAACAAAGGGTCTTTTAAGATAACTGACAAACTCCAAGGCAGAAAGGGTGAGATTTTTTCTATCAATAACGAAAAAGTGAATCCAAAAAATGAAGTGGCGAAAGGTATTCTAGTTATTCATTTGAGAATAGAAAACATGCTATTTGATTATAATTCTATGCATTCCTTTATATCAATAAATTTTATTAGAAATATTCAAACACCACCAAAAATATCGTAAGTAGAGATGCAGGTGAAAATGTCAAATGGGGGATTTATTTCATCCCAAGTATATAAATCCTTCCCTATCAAAGTTTCTAGGATGAATTCCCTAGAATCCTATTTCATATTCCCTTTGGTGGAATTTTATGAAATTATGGGAATGTATTGGCTTTACCTATATAGAACCAACATAAATTATCATGAGAAGGAAATCACTCTCTATATTGAGAATCATCTTCATATTCTGTACAATTTCAAGGAGAAGGATGAATATTCTTTTGCACCATCATCTCAAGCATGGATACTATTTCCCTAAGAGAAAGCATATCTATCTCAAATGATTGAGTCTACGGAAAAGATCACCCTTGAATACATGCCCATTGTGAGGGAATATGCTGATGTGTTTCCTAAGTAATTTCATGGTCTTCCTCCTAGATGATATTTTGAATTTTTGATCGAGCATATTCTTTGGGCGTTACCATTATCCAAGACCCCATATAGAATAGCTGTTGTGGTATTGGAAGAGCTGAAGAAACAACTACAAGAGAATTTGGATAAAGGTTTCATATGGATAAGTTCTTAACCTAGGGGGTTCACCTGTCCTCTTCATCAAGAATAAGGATGGTTCAATGGGCCTTTACATCAATTATTGTGAGCTCAAAAAGATCAAAATAAAGAACAAGTATCCTCTGCCTCAGTTTGATGACTTGTTAGATAAGATACATGGGGAATAAAAAAAATTCAAGGTGGATATGTGGTTAGGATATTACCATGTTAGGGTGAATAAGAAGGATATCCCCAAGGCTACTTTTTGTACAAGGTATGGGTACTATTAATTCATTGTAATACCTTTCGGGCTCATTAATTCCACAAAAATCTTCATGGACTTGATGGATAATGTCTTTATAGATTACCTTAAATTTTTTTTGGTAGTATTTGTAGATGAGATTCTAATATACTCCAAATGTAAAGAGGATCATGAGGATCATTTGAATACTTTACTAAAGACCTTGCGAAAGGAAAATCTTTAGGCCAAGTATAACAATTGTGAGTTCTGGTTGAAGGAAGTCTCTTTCTTGGGGCATATCATCACAAGAAATGAGATATTTGTAGACCCTTCAAAGACAAAACCAATTAAAGAATGTATGAGTCAAACATATATGATAAATATACATTGATTCCTTAGGTTATCTGGGTATTATCGCCAATTTGTGAGAAATTTTTCATGATGTAAAACCCTCTTCACAAGATAACCTGGAAGGGATTAAAGTTTTCTTGGAATGATGAATATTAAGAAAGATTTAAGGAGTTAAAAGGAGACCTATCACTTTGCCTATTCTCACACTACCAAAAAGTGTCGAGATTTTAGCGGTATTAAATGATGCTTTAAAGAAGGTCCTAGGATTCGTGTTAATGTAAAATGACAAAGCCATTAGTTATGCTTCAATGCAGTTGAAAGTTAATGAATATAACTACCCACCACATGATCTATAGTTGGTTGAAGTGATTTTTTGCTTTAAAAATATGGCAACATTATCTATTTGGAGAGAAATGTGAAATATATATGGATTACAAAATCCAAAAGTATATATTCACACAAAAAGAGATAAATATGTGCCAATGAATATGGTTAGAGGTGATCAAAGACTATGAATATTCCATCCACTACTATCCTGGGAAAGTGAATAAATTGTTAAACGATACAAGATGAAAGAATCCATAAATTGTATCATTGATGATAATTTAAATGGATCCAATCTTCTTATATTTGGGAAGTATGAACGTGGGAATCATAAAGTAAGGAATATAATCAATCCTGTCACAAATGATTTCTCAAATGTCTCTTCTGCAGTGGTTAAAGGATGCAGAATGAGTTGATGTGGGAATTTATAATAAAGTGGAAGATATAAGTAAATGGAAATCATTGGAGTTTAATGTTAATTATGAAGGTGTTGTGAGATTTGGGTCAATACTATGTGTACCATCAAATCATGAGTTAAAGAAGGAACTGTTGGATGATGGACAAAGATCAACCTTCTCCATCCACCCAAGAAGCACAAAGATGTATCAGGATCTTTGAGAACAATATTAGTTAAACAGTATGAAGAAATAGATCACATATTATATATCAATATGTCTTGTGTGTTAGTAAGTGAAAGCAGAAAGGAAAAAATACAAGGGGATTATGCAACCATTACCTATACCTACATATAAATGACAAAACGTCACCATGGAACTTTTCACTAATCATCCATAGAAATCAAGAGGTAAAAATTCTATATGGGTTGTGGTGATTTTTATTACAAATACTAAACACTTCATTGAGATATGAGAATAATTCTCATTGTATATACTTGCACAGATATACATTAAGGAAGTGGCCAGACTATATGAAGTATCACTATTGATTGAATCTGATCAAGATCTATGATTCACCTCTATGTTCTGGAAGAATCTCTAACATTCTCTAAATACTGATTTAAACATTAGAAAAACTTATCACCCTCAAACTGATGGCCAATCTAATAAGACAATCCAGACACATGAGGACATGTTATGAGCATTTTCAACATACTTCAAAGGAGGATGGGATCAACATCTTCCTCTGCTCGAGTTCTCTTACAACAATAGTTTCTAGTCGAGCATCTAAATAGCTCCCACTAAATACCTTTATGGCAAGAGGTACAAGACACCTACAATATGGGATTATTTTGGGAGGAAAAACTACTAGCTCCTTAAATGCTCAAGGAAATGGTGGAAAAGGTTAAGATCATTCAGTATCACATCAAGGATGCTCATAGTCGACAAAAGTGCTATGATGAAAAACATCGATGAGACCTAGAGTTTGATGTTGGAGACATGATATTACTCCTCATATATCCATGGTAGAATGTAACGAGATTTGGGAATAAGGTAAAGCTTAGTGTAAGATACATTGACCCCTTTGATATCCTTGATCACATCAGAGTGGTGGACTATTGACTTGTAGTCCCACCTAACCTATCTCGAGTTCATGATATATTCCATGTATAACTCTTGAGTATTTAAATCCCTAACCCCTCAAATGTACTCAATCCAGAGGTGGTACCATTGAAGAATGATGTTTCTTATGAGGAGGATCCGATGAATATATTTGATTGTAGAGACAAAGTTCTAAGAAATAAGATAATGCACCTTATCAAAGTGATGTGGAGAAACCAAAAGTTTGAAGAAGAAACATAGGAATTGGAGGAAGTGATGAGAAAAAATTACCCTCATATTTTTGGTGGGGAGGGGAGGTGAAATGAAAATTTAGAGGGTAAAATTTTTCAAGGTGGGAAGATTTTAATAAACCCAACTATTATAAATGATGTTTCCCTTTGTGATTTAATTAAATGTATTATTATGTAATATGGTTATAGAAAACTAATGAACATCCTTGTTTATTTATTTGTATTAAAAATAGCATTAGGAATATTGCCACTTCTAATATAGCTTTTAAAAAGTGAACACATGATTAATATAAATATAGGGATTTAACAAATCCAATTGACACTGAAAAATTAAGTGACTGCCTTATCTTGTAGGATTATACCCTATAAAGACCATTTATCAGAGCTTCCAAGGGAGATAACATCACTGGGATTTTCCCTTGACCAATCAAAAGATTATATCAAATAACTTAAGCATGAGAGAAAATGTTTACAGGATAATTTCAAGCTCATCGAGATCATAACCCAAACCATGTTTGTCGAACGCTCCCATGAATGTCTTACTATCGTGAACCTTACTCTGAGAGCATACAATAGTGTAATAAAGGTATATGTATCAAGAAATTAATAATATGAATATGTATATTGTATTTAATAATGAATTTTTTTTCTTTTTTATTATTAGTTTATAAATTATTTTGATTTTTATTCAATTAAACACAAATTGTATTTTCAGGTAATATTGAAATAAAATCAAGGGATTTATTTTAATGAATTAATGGATTTTTTAAGTAAATAGTATTTTAATAAAATTTTGTTATTAAACAATTTTTATTAATTATAAATGGGTATGTAATTTTTATGAATAGAAATGAACTTTTTATAAGGGTTCAAAAAATGTTATTGTCAAAGACACAAATTTTTTCAATAAATGTCGAATATTAATTTAAAAGTAAAAATTCATATATTTAAAAAATTATATAGATAATATTAATATTATTTTTTGGAATAAAAAATTTTAAATTATCCAATGTTGAATTTTTCATAATTTTCTGAGATAGTTGAATTTCTGGGTAAAAATTAAATACCGTATAAATATATGATGTGTTTCATAACATCATAATGACCCAAAAATAAATTAATAAATACTATAATGGGTATCATTGGACAAATATATATTATACCCTTAAAATAATGTTATTTTAAGTTTATTTGATTAATTTTATTAAGCCTTTATGAATCCTCCAAAATATATAATATATTTTATGATTTTAAATTTATTTCTTTAAAAATGCGACTCACCTCCACATAAGAATTGGTATTATTTTAATAAGTTAGGAACCTTTAATAATAAAAAAGAGAAATACTATCCACTTTGATAAAAACCCTGGTCAAAAACTATGTGAAGGTATGTGGTTTGAAATATTTTATTTTAAAGAGTCCAAAACCTAAATATTAAAGAAATCCTTCTCTTTTACTATATAAACCCACCAAAGATCCCACTTCTATTAACTAAAAATCCTTATATAATGACCTTAATTTTCCATTCTCTATCTATAAGCCTCCCAAGGTGACCCCAAGCTCTCAAGAATCCCCATTAAATTGTTTATTGTCACATTCTTATGGTAAGGGATCCTCTCTTTATCACTTTTATTTAAGAATCTCTTCTATGTTATGATTTTTTATTTTTATTTTCCTAATCATGGGTTATATTTTCACACCTCCCAAATAATTCCATTATTATGTAAAAAACATTATATACCCATTTCTCTCTCATTAAGCCCTCCCATGTACACCATTACCACGTCAAAATTTTGTAAGCATCCTTTCCTTTCTCTTTTTATTCAAGTTTATTTATTATTGTATGCCTTATTTTTATAATTATAAATGTGTGGAAATCATTCATTATCTCTATTAAAGTACACTTAATGTATAAATTATGATATACCCATTTTACCTCTCATCAAACTATTTTAGAAAATTTTAGTTGATGTCGTTATGACGCTGAATTTTCATCACGATTTTCCATGAAAAAAAATGGTGTAGTGAATGTCATACCCAATTCCTATCAAGGTAGATCAATTTTATGCTCATATAAATTTTTTTTAGGGACTTACATGTATGTATTCCACACTCCTTAATAATGGATTAAATTATGATGATTAATTAATCCATGTTATATAATCTATGTGGAACACTTAAGCATGATAATGAAATAAAGTGACTGGTGAACCCAGAATAATATAGTGCTCGAATGCATTGGCTAATGTTTAGTATCATGATACATCATGTTGGTATAGGGGTGTGAATGATTAATTTATGGGACTATTTCCACCAAGAAGATTGGTCAGTTCATCATTGACCTATGATGTAGGTTTTTAAGTTGTTTCCTTGTTTCCCATGTTATAATCATCATGCTATATCATTCATTATTATTCATTTTCATTTATGCATCATTTTTATGAATTGTATAACATTTATTATTATCTTCATGTTATTCCATGATTATTAACTTTCTAGGATTTATGGCTCACCCCTTCTTATGTATTTTTCCCTGGTTATCCAATGCAGTTTTAAGCTCAAGCATGTTAAATAAGTTTTCAATAAAGATGTTGTAATTCATGTTTAATTTTGTAATACAATGTACCTAATTCCCAAAGACACTAGACCTCTCAAACTTTGAGGTTGTATTAAGTTTTGTTTTTTGTAATTAAACCATTTATTAACGTGTAATAAAAATAATGGTTTGTTATAATATATTTATATAAAATGGGTGTTGTACATGCTTTAGGCCATTTTAACCCTTATTTTCTTAGTTTAATGTCCCGATAAACCCATTTTTACCTTAACTGTGGTAATTAATTTTTACTATTTTCAATATTCATTATGGGGAAAAATTAATTTAACCTTGTTATATAATATAAATTATTCTTTTTCCAAATATGGAATCTATTTTTACAAATTCAATTCAAATAATTGGTTGAATTAAATTTAAAATAAAACCCATAGACGCGTAAAAAAATAGGTTTCCCATAGAAATAATTTGAAATGATTAAAAACATTTATATGATAAATCAATGTGATATTTATTAAAAAGATTTAAATTAATTAAATTATAAATATAATTGAACTAATTTTACTATAAAACTAATATAAAATATAATTTAACCTTTTAAATATTTGAAATAAAAATAAAGTTTTGAATAAAAATTAGTATTTTTCACCATTCATCATAAAATTAATCTTTTTCATAAAATTTTAAAAACATCACCAAAAGATTATTTTGACATGTATATTTCAAAAATTAAATATATTTTCCAATAAATTTTATAAAAAAGGTAAAAAAAAATTAAAATTACATGTGTAAAGTATGATTAAATATCTTTTTTTGAAAAATATAGTTATCAGATATCATTTATTTTTTATAAAATGACTATTTTTTATATTTAACTAATATTTATCCATTGAATTCATTTCATACATATGTAATGAATATAATTTTCATTATTTACTTATTATTATTCATACCGACTAACTTAACAGTTAAGCTATAATGGTAATGTTTAAATAAAAATATTTTAATAGAGTATCTTGTTTAATTCAAACTCAATGTTGCATGCATTGAGAGGTATCAAAGAGATTAAATTTATTTAAAAATAAATTTATCATAAAGTCTTAGGGGGTAACATTATCTTATAATCTTAGTGTTTTATGTCATATACACTATTGAATATGATGTGCCTCTTTTAAAATTTAGGGGACTTACAAAAATAATCTTTATATATAATAAATGATAAAAAATACTCTTATTTTCTTTGATTATATTGATGAAATAATTTTTATAGGTGAGAAATATTATTATTGTGATGATTTTTCTAAAAAATAGAGAATCACATTGAAATATCTATGCTGGTATTGAATATTTTATTTTTGAAATTTTATATTTTTAAAACAAAATAAAACTTCACTTCACTATACCAAGACAAATATTCCAAGGAACTATTAAAAAAGTTTTCAAATGAAGATTCAAAATTGGTTTCAGCACCCATGAGGTTAGGGTAAATTTGAGTTAGGATGATGAATTTAAATGGGTGAATCAAAAGGAATTCAAAAAGATGGTTATTAGTTTTCTTTATCTCACTACATCAAGAATAGAAATTATTTATATAGTGACATTTTATGAAATGTATCAAAGTGAACCAAAAGAACCACACATTAAATCTACTAGTATAATTATTAAATAGATCAAGGGAACATTAAATCACGAGTTGATCAATAATATAAGTAAATAATTGAATCTTTTTGGGTATGATGATATTGATTGGGTTATAGATTATGATGATAGGTTTTCAACACCATGTGGTATTTTATTTTTGGGAGACATTTATATAAGATGTAATTGAAAGATGAAAAATTCAATGACTTTGAGAACTACAAAGGTTGAGTATACAGTTTCCATACATGAATGTACATAAATGAAATGGATGATAGAGAGATTAGAATAATTTAAAGTGATTATTAAAAAAAATTACCAATTTCATGTGATAATCAATGTATGGTTGATCTATCAAAGAATATAGCACAAAATTTTATATCCAAACACATTGAAATAATATATCATTTTATGAAAGAGAGGGTTTCAAATAGAGATGTGAGGCAAGAATATATTACCGTGAGGGACAAAATTGCTGATAATTTTACAAAACCATGCTAAAATAAAAATTTGAAGTGTTTAAACTAAATATGAATGTTTATAATTTCCCTAACACTAAATTAATTTTTGATTCCCCTATATCTAATTAGATTATATATTTAAAGGTAGATAAATGTACACAACACTTGTGTATTACTATTTTCCATTCAAACATGATTTTCTAATAAAAGGTTGAGAAATGAGTGAGTTGATTAAGGGGGATATAATCAAATCACTTGGACAAAATGTTTTTTACTAGGGTATAAAAATATCTTAAAACTTTTCTTTATGAACTAGCGTGGTATTAGAAAATTTCTCTTTTATAAAGGATGTGATTTGATGAGATTTGGTTTGAGTTATTGGGGCTGAATACAAATCCAAATTGGAAGAATGAATAACCCATGGAATTTTTAAAGTATTATTTTATTTATTTTAAACCATGACTAGAGATTATTGGATATTTTTTATATTTTAGATGTTAAAAATTAATTTGAAGTGATTGATGATGAATTTGAGTGGCTTAGGTTGTTTGGATTTGATTTTAAAATTCTGGAGAAGAATTCTGGATTGCTAGGTTTTTGATAATTTGCAATAGTATTGAATTTACATTGTGATACATAATATATTTCATATGGTACATAGGATATTACTATTAATATATAATATATTCGAGTGTATATAGAAGATATTTGAATCATACATATGATATATACTAAAGTGCATATTGAGATATGATAAATTAAATTTATTATATTTATACATAAGATATTTTAAAGCATAGAAAAGAAAAATTTGAGGTTCATGTTAAAATGAGAAAAATAAAATAATTTACTTGGATATTTAATGTATTTTGAGGAGACATAATATACCACTAATGATGCAGAATATATTGCAGTATAAAAATTAGCAAAGTATCAGACCCATCATGGTATGTAAGATATCATGTCTAATACAAAGTAAATTCAAAGGCATGCATAAAAATCTATTGAGAATGAATGATATTATAATGAGCATAAAAAGATATTTTGATCATGAATAAGATATTTGAACCCACCATAATGACACATATGTTATTCCATTTCTTATGAAAATTTTATTAGTATAAAAAATATGATATTTTTGATTATTTGAGTCAATAAAGATGATTTTTTATTAATGGATTAAATATCATGATTAAGATATGATTAAAGTTGATTTAGAAGGAGAAATAATGGGATGGAATAAAGAGGATCTTAGAACAAGAATTTTGGGATCCAAAATTGAATATTTTTGGTTTTTAATCAAAATTGAAGCTTTTATAAGGAGATATTTTAACCAGTTTTAACTAGAGAATAAAGAATCCCTAATTAAATGGGAATTTCCATATTCAAATTATTTAAATAATAATGTGTTTTAATTGTTGATATATTTAATAGAAATGGTTAAAATTTAGGGAGTGAGAGATATTGAAAAATACCACCATTATTGATTATCATCCTTATCAAGATTCTTGAAGAGTAATGAACTATTATTGTTGATGTTTTTAGTAGGATATAAAAAATAAGAAGCTAACATACATGTTTATTTCACTATGCATGTGTTAATTATTCTAAAAGTTTGAGATAAAGACCATCATGCATATAGTGTTACTAATTTTATTTTAGTAGTCAAAGTCCTTGAATTTGAGGAAGAAGATCTTATATGGTGATGTTGTGACATATTAGAGTTCAACTAAAGATATTGTTAATATTGTTGGAGGATATTAATTATTATATGGTGGTAACTAGTATAAGGATCTATCGGGAGATAACTATCGTAATTTATTGACTTCACAAGAGTCTAGGATGTATTATTCCCTTCTCTTGTAATCACTTATATGAGAGGGCCACTTTGAGATATACTAAATACTTGGGGGGGGGGGGATAAATAATTGTTGGAAACTTTTTAACCAAGTATAAACTTTATCCCATTACCTCTTAAACATGTTAGGATCTTGATTCTCCAATTCTATTTTTTCTTATCACATGAAACTATATAAAAGAAATAAAGGATATGACGTAATGTTTTTCAAGTTTCAGTACTCAATAAGTGTAGATAGTCCTTAGAATGGTATGTAAATAATCCAACCACACAACTAATACAAAATAATTATTTAAATATGTATAAAAAAATCATGAATAATTAATCACCTATGTTGAATTATGATTAAACACTCGTGAAAGTTTTATATCTTCATGATGGATCTTTATACCACCTACTGAAGATAGTATAAACCTTATTTGTAGGGTATTTTGTAACACCAATAGATTGTTCCACATGTTGAGACTTTATATGGATGTTACAGTGCTTATTTTTTATGCTACTAAATTCTTCTCTTATTACATGTATAGAATCAAACAAGTAAAACTTATTATTCTTCAAAATATAAAATTGAAAGATTCCCTTTATTCTTTCTCCGATACCAGCCACAATTATAATAATTTTTTATAGAATTATAATCTCATAATAATTATTCATTCTAGATGATAATTAACAAAAATAATTTGTTCCCTATGTTATTATTTAGTGAAAAACATATGCCACTAGTTGTTCTTATTTCTAGATAGAATCACAAACCACATTTTTGTTTATTGAAATAATAAAATATTAGCTTTGATTCATCACAATTAATATGTCCTAAATAACTGAATATATAATTTCCACTCTCTTATTCTTATTTTGTTTTTGGACACAAAATAATATGCAATAGTATATGAGTGTTGTATTCTATTTCTTTGATACCAAATAATAATAACGGTTGTTATATATTAGATCTTATTTTTTTCTTCTTGGTGTAGTTGAATATTTTTCAACCACTAATTATACTGAAATGAACATCTCACGTAATCTTAATCATGTATTTAAAATTTTTATGGAATTATCATAAAAAATACACGTGAACCTAATTATTATACTTTATTATCAATGTATATTTTTTTCATGGTTTATTAATGCATTATCATTCACATTACACTGCATACACAACTTCAATGTTCAATTCTACATCCTCATCCTTTCACTTTCCTTCACGAAAACCATTATTTATGAACACAATTTCATTTTATGTAAACTACATCTTCTTACATATTTATTTAAGACACTTTTATGCACATTTTATGGTTATATAATACCTTGGTTCTCATGTAAAATGATTTTGTGCTTAGTATATGTGGATACTATTAGAGTTGGATCCCTAGAACCAAATTCTATGTACTTTATGATAACCATGTATTCATGGGTTTCAACATTAATAAACTACTTATCACATCATGATTGTTCTTATACACAACATAGTACATGATAATGTCCTAATAATAGAAGTCACACAAAATGGTCATAGTAGTTACCCACTTTGATGAGAACCTGGAAGTGCTACGACACTATTCTTGAATATGTGTTCTATTTCCATATGATATAATTTGAGGGACAAAAATGATACATGCTACCAGGGGTGGAAACTTATATGTTTTTTAGGAACCTTATCATGGTGTATGCCCTTGGTGATATCTATTAGGATATTACGGGAACAAGGCGCACTAGTAAGAAATCTACATTAATATGTGTCATAGGATGTTCTTATCTATGTACATGTGTATTGGTCCTTATAATTTAAGATTATTATTAATGATTATTATGAGTCTCATAAATCCATATATTTATTGATGAAAAATGTGATAATAAATGTTCATAGGGAAGCAGGATACATTGGGTGCATCACGATTAATATTGAATTAACAAATAATGTGAGAAAGGATTTTCCCCTTATATTCTTTAAATGATTTGGATATCTCAATCTCTTTGATGAAAATTATATAGCCTAAATAAATCCTCGGCTATGGTGTTCTACATGCAAGTTTTATTTCTGGAAAGTCAAAGAAAGATACATCGAGCATATAGGTTAATGGCACCGACATGCAACCTTCTTGATTTGATATATCATGATAAAGGGATTATATCACATAGTAAGCATTAATATGAGGTATTATGTTGTTTTGGAATTAACTACTTTCTCTATGGGTGCCTTGGCATGTTTCTAGAATCTATCCTTGGACTTTAGGATACTCTGCATAATGCTATTGAGAAAGAGGCCCAGATGGTCATACACTAAGTGTATACAGAATCTCAGTTAAATAATATATTATTATTTATTATCTAATAGGTTAAGTAAATATTATCCTCATATGTGGTTTAAAAATTATTCTTGTATTATTGATTTTATATAAATATTTAATTTCTATTTTAGTAAATATAATTTTTATTTATTTATTGGAAAATAATGTAGTTATGTTTATTTAATAAATAAATAGACATTATTCAAGGTCTGATAAATATTATGGAGGAATAGAGAACTGATATTTTAGGTCTGGTGAGAAATAATAAATATTGAATATTATTTGATTAAATATTATTTAGTTATAATTTCAAGTTATGAACATATCGATAAATGATATTATTATTATTTTTATTATTATTATTTGATATGGGATTTTTCTAGGATTAAAAAAATAATTAAGGGAACTTCTGTATTTATTTTATTTTAACCCTATAAATATAAATACCCAAATATGTTATATTTTCTCATGAGAGAAAATTATTTTTTTTGGGTTGTGCACAACAGAATTGGAGAATTATCTCAAGCCTAGAGAGCTCCCTTCTCTAAGAAAACTCCCAAGAATGGAGAGAAATCCCCCTCCACCAGATTAAGAAGAATGCTTTGGAAGTGGTTTATGAAGTTATCAATAGAGAATGATGCAAGAATAAGGATCTACCATGCTAGCACCCAAAGAATCCTTTGACAAAATATAGAGATTTGTGGAACATGTGTGGACCACCACTAGAAACAATGTGCACTTGATTCCTACAAAGAAAAGAGACAAAATCACATACATATTTCCTGATTCATTAATTAATAAATAGTTACAAAAAATATAATTATATAATTAATTAAATTAACTATAAATAATATGTGATGATCCTCCCTCTAGTTCCAAAATAATTTCTATTGTTTTATTATTTGCTGTAATTCCTTTGATAATGACATTCAACATTGTGTAAAATCTCAGATTAATCATTGATCATATAAAAAATCAGTGTTGGGAACCCTCCATCACATGCTTCTATTGTTCTTAGAACGAATATGTGGTATCATAGTAATAACATAATTATTTATAATTATTTAAATATAGGTTTTTATTTTTGCATTTATAATTTAGTTTTTCAATTCAATTTTAATCATTATTTTAATCTGAATTGTGAGATATTATTATTCCTCTTTTGTTTCATGTAGATATAATAGAAACTATTAATTTCACGATTAAAATAAAACCAGGGAACTCATCTGAAGGTGCCAAGGATTCTGGTCAGAAAACACTGGACTACATGCAGTGTAACTAGAGTTACATGTTGTGTAGTCATGTTCAATGCATAAAAATTGGTTTAGAAATTAATTCAAGATTATGAATTAATTAAACACTTTAATTACACCACGTGTTGAGCAGAACATAATGGCACACCGTTATCAAGATTACACACCATGTAGACCATGTACACTGTGTATGGTCCCATTTAGTGAAATATGGGTCATGCATTTCAATACATGGCCTACTAGACTAGTGACTGTATAACTTGTAGATCAAATGGTGTATAGCCCATTGGAAACAGCATGTACTCTAGGTTTTGAGGTATGATTAACATGTCGAGTCCCTAGGTGTATAACTTAGATAAACAGTGAGAGATGTACATGTTGTGTAGCTCGAATGCACATGCTGTGTACTTATACCAATTTATACAGATTTAAAATTTATTTATTTAACAATTTAAACTTTTAGAAATGTACATGAGTGTGTTCTTAAATATAGGACACACCACATGATAAGTTTTAATATACATTACTATTTAAAATTTTAAATTAATATTTGTGTAATTTTTATATCTTCATATCATGTATGAGTCGTATTACAAGTTGTTACTCTACATGTATTTAATCATAACACGTGACCCAAAAATCATGTACTTCATGTAAACAACTATGAAGTACACATCATGAAAGTATGTGTATGTCATGTATGATATATTTCACAAAGAATAAACAAGTATATGAGTATAATACATGTTGGGTAGATTCAAATAGGTATTCGCCATATTGCCTCCAGGGTAATTTTATGTACATAGTTAATTTTAAATAAATTTATTTAATTTGTTTAAAATTTTAATTGATAAGAATATCAAGTAAATTAGGATTAGAATTATTATAAGAAAACTTATTAATTAAAGGTGATGATTAATTTATTTGATTTCAATTTATATTAAATAAGAATGATTAATAATTGAATACTAGTTTTATGAAAAGTGTAATTTGTTTCATGCATGTGGGTGATAATGATATAGTTTATAACTTTGTATGTGATGGGTTTAATTAAATTTATTATTAAATTAATTTTTTTTCCAGTTTTCCCTCTCTCCTTTCATTATGTAGGGAATGTGTGCCTGTGGTTTCTTTTATGTATAACTTTTCCCCCTCACCAATGTGTGAGTAAAAGCATATGTAATAGATGAATCTCCCAAACTAGTGGAAAAAGTTCAAGTTTGGTACCAAAATGAAACCAATATGAGGAGATACAAAGGCAGACATGTGGAAAGATGAAACACAAACCTTAATTGGTTCAAGGTGTTTTCCCCTAGGTCAACAGTCAGTTTATCAACTACTAGATAAACTAACCACTAGTAAAAGCTCATGATCATACCATTTATTAATTTATTTCTTTACAGTTAAAAGGTTATTTCATTATTTATGTTTTTCACAATCACATAATTTATGAAATTAATGAGCATTAAATATAGAACAAAAATAAATTAGTTTATGCATAAATATTATCTAAGACATGGTAAATCAGTTAAGTAAATACTCTTAATATTAACAAGCATGTGATTAATATAAAAATTGGAAATTTAATAAAACGGATAGAATATTTCAATAAAATGTTAACTTAGTGTATCCTTCCATTACTTCATTTAAAATATAGTTCAAATTTCTTGACCATCCAAAATTTGGGTGCTTTCAATTATCGAGGAATTTTAACTTGAGGTTTTCGATTGAATTAACTTGGTTAACATCAAGGGTTGATTACCAAATTAAGACTTGGTGTAATTGAGAGAAAAAGGTTGAAGAAATCCAATTTAAGGATTTTCATATTGGGGAGTCCACTCAGCGG
Source organism: Viscum album (assembly GCA_963277665.1). NCBI lineage: Eukaryota > Viridiplantae > Streptophyta > Magnoliopsida > Santalales > Viscaceae > Viscum > Viscum album. The sequence continues at coordinate 1,455,026,046 of OY728157.1, read as the reverse complement.
ATCAAATAACTCAGAGTTAATGCGGTTGGCATTTGGAATGGCTACCTAAAACCATTCAAGTTTATTGACCAATTAATGTTTGGGTAATGGAAGGGTAATATGGATCCTTTCCACATGGATGTCCAACAAACATGATATTCCAAATCCAATGGTGAGGGATATTTGTTTTTGATAAAATAGTAAAAAATAAATAAATATAACATTTATTTATTTGCCTGAATTTTATCAAATTAAGTATGAAAATTATAATTATATTATTTTTTAGAAACAATATTAAAATGAATTCAAACATATCATTGTGATACATACTTGAGAATTACAACCTTCTCATAGAAACAAATTTCCATGAATGGAAAAGGTGCCTACATGTCATACGTCGCCATTAATGAAATTATATGTGGTGGAAGAACCTTTTACAGTTGAACCTAGTAATGAGGAGAGTGATAAAGAGTTATATATCTATGAGAAACATTTGAATTATGCTATAGATGTTTAGTTTTTCATGATATCATCCATGTCCAATGATATTTTGAAGGTATATGAGGACATGTATTAGTATAGAATGATGTCTCACCATCAAGATTTCTATCAAGATAAAGAAAGACATAAGAGGTATGAGATCTCCAATGATTTTTTATAACTAAGATTGGAGATTCTACCCTGGATGGGCCTTATGTAGTCAAGATTATTGGATAAATTAAAGACCTAGACATCTTAGGGATTAAATTCCTTGATGGGATGCATATAGATTCCATACCTTTATCACTGACCAAGTACTTATTTAGGTTTATTGTTAATTACAATATGAGAAATAATGAGAAGAGTCTTTAAAAACTTCGTAATTTTATTCTCCTGGTGGATAAGGAAATGGGGCGTGATAAACCTGTGTTTCTTAGGGTGAATAATAAAATGAAGAAAAATGTAAAGGGGCCCAATACTTATAAATAGTCTAATTATATCGAGATTCATCCTTCCAAGAAGAAGAAAATCCAGAGGCATGTCAAGGAAAAGGAGGTAGTATGTTTTTCATGTGGAAAGCCATGCCACTAGAAGAGGAACTGTACTCAAAAGAAATGGGAATCTAAAGGTTCATTTGTTATTGAGTGAAATATTTCTATATAGACACATTTGGTATTAGATATAGTTTTTGGTGCTCATATATGTATCCAAATGTAGGAACCAAGTAGATTCCAAAATATTGAAAGAGGAGAGGTGAATATGAGATCTTCTAATGGTGAAAGTATATATTCTATGTCTATTGGTGACTACCACTTTTCATTTCCAATTTGATTGATTTTTGTTTTGAAATATTTTTATTATGTACATATAGTTACCACGAACATAATTTTAGTATAATTCCTAGATATAGATGGATTTATTTTCGTGTTTGGAAATAAAATTTGTTTCTTTTATAATGAAAACATATGTTATGGTCTGGAACATTCAAATAATGGTATTTATGTATTAAATTACAGAAAACAAAGTGTTGGAAATTGATAATGAATCATGTTCAAAACAATCATACAACACCCATCTTTTGTATCACTGTCTTGGTCATGTAAAAAAGAAGTGTTTGACAAAGCTCTATCAACCTGGTTATTTAAAATCTTCTAAGATAGAACCACATGAAAGGTTTCATGAATGTTTACAAGTAAAAACAACCAAACATCCATTTGGTGGATAGGGTGAAAGGGCCACAAATCTTGTAGGATAGGTACACACTGATGTGGTTAACCATTTCTAGTAGAAGATATAGGTGGATATTCTATGTTCATAACTTTTACTGATGAATTTGTAGATATGAATATATATACACGATGAGATAAAAGTATGATTCCTTTGAGAAATTCAAATAATTCAAGAATAAAGTAGATAATCAACTTGGTAAGAAGATAAATACCCTTCAATCAGATCATGGTTTAGAATATCTTTACCAATAGTTTGTTGACTTTACATGGTAGTTTGAGATTCTATCTCAACTCACTCAACCTTATACACCAAAGTAAAAATGGTGTTAGTGAAAGGAGGTATCATACCTTCTTGGACATGGTAAGGTCTATAATGATTCATGTAGATCTACCATTATCCTTTTGGGGATATTCATTACAAACTGCAACATACACATTAAAATGAGTACCGACTAAAGAAGAAAATGGAATTACCTTTGAGTTATAGAGTAGAATGAAACCAATTTTGTTGTATACACATGTATGGGATTGAGAGGCATTTGTTAATGCCTTCTCAGGAAACAAAATAGCACCCCTAGGCATGAAGTATATCTTTATATGGTATCCATAAGAAATAAAGGGATACTACCTATACAACCCCTCATAAAAGAAAGCGATTGTCACCATACATGCCGTATTTCTTGAGAGGGAAAAAAATACTCAAAAAGTATAGTTAGAGAAAGATTGACTTCAATGAAGCTGATACTTAAGATACACAAGAGTTGGTATAGGAATAGATTCCACAGTTCCCCATATAAGAAGTAGTTTCTGAAACACAAGTACTACATAGAAGTTTAAGATAGGTAAGAGAACCAGAGAGATATGGTCTTCTAGTCACCGAATATGGAGATTCCTTATTGGTTGAAAATAATTAATCTCTATCATAAAAATAGGAATTAGAGATATCAGAAGGTGAAATATGTTAAGATGATATGAATTATTAAATGGATTCTATGTATCATAACCATGTTTGGGTTCTGGTCGATAATCCACTTGATATAAAGCCTACTGTATGCAAATGGGTATTTAAGAGGAAACTGGACATAGAAGTGAAATTAAATAACTATAAAGAAATTATAATTGATAAAGGGTTAAAAACATCAAGGAATGGACTATGATTAAACCTTTTCACTAGTTACTATTTTTAATCAATCAGAATTCTACATTCTATAGTATCTTACAATGACTATGAGATTTGGAAGATGGATTTTAACATTTTATTCCTTAATGGGAACCTTCAAAAAGTTGTCTATATGACACAACCTAATGTTTTTGTGACTCTAGATTATTCCAAAAGTATTTGAAAGTTATAGAGATCCATTTATGGATTTAAGCAAGTAACCAGGTCATGGAACTTTCAATTCAATGAATCTATAAAAGAATTTGGTCTTATTAAGAATGAATGTGAGACATGTGTTTTCAAGAGGTTTATTTTGAATACAGTCTTTATCTAATCATATATATTGATGACATATCACTTATTGGAAATTACATACCAATATTATAGTTAGTTAATTACTGGCTAAAAAAGTGTTTCTCCATGAAGGAATTAGGTGAACCAGCCTATTTCTTGGGATCCAGATCATTCATGATAGATCCAAGATGATACTTGGATTAAGTCAAAGTACATATGTTGACTAGATAATAAATATATTCAGTATGGAATAATCCAATAAGGGATTGGTTCCAGTGTCACATGGATTTAATCTTTCTAACAAAATGTTCCCTCATACACAACCTGAGAAAGAGAGAATAAGTAAGATCCCATAAACTCTAGTGATAGGATCAACCATGTATTACATGTTATGTATTCGATATTATGTGGCCTATGCATTAATCATGGTATAAAAATATCAATAATATCAAAGAAAATATCATTTTTCTACTGTTAAGTCTATCTTTATGTATCTAAGAAGAACTGAAGATATTTTACTGGTATATAGAGGAGATGAGGAGATGGTTATAATAGGTTTTACTAATTCTAGTTTTCAGACAGATCAAAATGTTCTGAAGTCATAATCAATATATTTTTTTTCTACTTGAATAGAAGATCTATGAGATAAAAGATTTCAAATAATCTATTTTCACTAATTCTATAGCAGATTCTAAGTATATAGTGTATTATGATGTAGCCAAGGTAGACGTTTGGATTCAACACATTATATAGGATCTTGATGTGGTACCTAAAAGTAAATATCCTATCACATTGTATTTTGATAATATTGTAGTGGAGGTTCTTGAAAAAGATCCAAGGTCACACCAACAGATAAATATTATACTCTAGAAGTATCATCTCTTGAGGGATTTCTATTATAGGGGTGATGTTTTAGTGAGCAGAGTGCGCATGTAAGTGAACATTGTAAACCCATTGAATAAATTCCTATCTTAGCAGAAGCATGAGTATCAAGTGAGAGCTAGCAAACTGAAGGTTGTTATTTGTTAGCTCTAGTGTAAGAGGGAGTCTGTTGGTGCTGGTTCCATATAACGAAATTCTATGTACATTATGATAACCTTTAATTCATGGTTTTGAATATTAATAATGTACTTATCACATCATGATTGTTATACATAACATAGTATGTGATAATGTCCTAAGAGTATCTTTCATACTAAAAGGTCATAGTAGTTCCATGCTATGATGAGAATTGGGATGTCCTATGAAACTATTGTTGAATATATGTTCTATAGACGGATGATATAATTTGAGGGACAAAAATGATAAAGGATATCTGTTGTGGATACTCATAAGATGTTGAGGCACCTTATCATGGTGTACACGCTTCGTAATATCTAGTAAGATATTATGAGAATGAGACCCACCAGTAGGAAATCCACATTTAAATGTGTCATTGGATGTTCCTATCTACAAACATGTTTGTCGATCCTTATAATTTAATATTATTATTAATGTGTATTATGAGTTTATTAATTTGATGTATTGATGAAAACTGTGATGAAAGATGTTCACAGTGTTGTAGGATATGTTGGTTGTCTCATGATTAATATTACATTAATGAATTATATGGGAAATGATTTTTCCATTCTGTTTTTAACAAAAGTTGATATCATAGGCCCTTTGATGGAAATGATGTTGCCTAAATAAATCCATGGTCAAGGTGTTCTATAGGCTTGTTCTATTTCCAAGATGTTAAAAAAAGATACATCGAGCACATAAGATGATGACATCACCATGAAACCTATTTGATTTGAGATATCATGATAAAGGGATTATATTACAAACTAAGCTTTCATATGAGGTATTATGTCATTGAGGAATTAACTTCTTTTTATATAGTTTTCATGGAATTTTGCTAGAAGCTAACCTTGGAATTTAGGCTGCTCCCCCAAATGCCACTAAGAAATAGGCCTAGAGGGTGACACACTATAGTATCGATATTATTAGATAATAATATGTTATTATTTATTATTTAATAGGTTGAATAAATATTATTCCCGTATGTGGTTTAATAATTGTTCTTGTATGCTTGATCACATATAAATATTTATTTTCAATTTTACTAAATATAATATTTATTTATTTATCAGAGAATAATATAGTGATATTTATTTAATAAATAAGTAGGTAATATTCAAGGTTAAATAAATATTATATATGAATGGTGGGATGAGATTTTTGGTCCAATGAGAATTAATAAATATTGAATATTATTTAATTAAATAAAATTTAATTATAATTCAAGAGTTAAGCGCATTTCGATAAATTATAATAATACTAATAATATTTTACACTGGGGTTTTCTAGAATTAAATAAATAATTAAGGTTACTTATGAAATTATTTTATTTTAAAACTAGCAATATAAATACCCAATTATATTATTTTCTCATGAGATATAATTCATTTATTTAGGTTAAACACAATAGAATTGGAGAATTCACTCAAACCTTGAGAGCTCCCTTCTCAAAGAATGCTCCCATGAATAGAGAGAAATCCTCCTCCACCAGATTAAGAAGAATGCTTTGGGATCAGTTATCAAAGTGATCATGACAGATGATAAAAAAATGATCATCCTTTATAGAACCCAAAGATTCATTTGGTGACGTCTATAGATTCGGGTAACTTGTGTGGATCAATGTTAGAGGGGATCTTAACTTGATTCCTATAATGTAATTACACAACAATACATATCTCTTGCCTGATTCATCAACGAAGAAATAATTCCATTAAAGGTAATTATTAAATTAATTAAATTAATTATAAATTACATGTGATGATCCTCCCACTGGTTTTGACATAATTTCTATTATCTGATTCTTTGATTTAATTCTATTGATCATGATGTTCAACGTTGTGTTAAATCTTGGATTAATCATCAACCGTAGAAAAAATCAAAGTTGGGAACCCCTCATCCCATGTTTTTTCTATACCCATAACCTACATCTTCCTCCTCCTTTGCGCAACATAAATAGTGCATCGTACTCACTATACGCCATGTATAAATAGAGTATATGTACGATGTTCTCTTAATGTAATACAATGGGGGTATAATACCCAAGAATTGGATTGAAAAACAATTATTTTTTAATCATAATATGAGTGTGTTAACACAAGTCACATTTTTGTGGTTCTCCTTATTGCAAGGTGTGCGCTATTATTCTTTGTGTAAATAAGAAGGTTTATGGAACTCCCTTTATTCATGCAGCCCTGGAGGCTCATAGAACAGTCTACTTTATCATGTAAAAGAAGTATAGAGATAATATATTTTTCACAAAACATGATATCTTATATATATTGTGAGGAAAATTATCTCTATCACCTTGGTATATAGACATTTGTAGGAAATACCACTTCCCTTCACCGTTGAGATTCACCAAATCAAACCCTACAAAATATTCCATGTAAATCAATTCTTTTAATGGCGAACATCCCACCTTTTTATTTTTCAAATGTGGGTCATTTGATGCTAATATTCAAGGTCTTATGTATTACATGATCGACCTATCCTTACAGTGATTTTAAAACACTCATGCAATGATAAACTTATACTTCATCACATATTATAATCTCGAACTTTATTCATGCATATTAGATGTATAAACAACCTCTAAATCTTCATATTCATTGATCCAAGTCTTTTTTTGTGTAAAAAGTTAAAAACACATAAAAAATGATTGTATGTTGATCCAAATCATTCCTATGTAAAGTTCTCATGAGATCAATCTTGGTTTGATCCTCAGAAGTCATGACATGAAAAATCTATGACATACAGATATCCTCTAATGATTTTGGAGGAATAAGATGATTGCTGGAATGATCAGATGGATTAGATAAAATTTATATGTGTATTTGGATAATATGAATATATTTTTAACCACATGAAAAGTGACTATGTAAATCACACCCCACATAAAATCTTCATATCATCTAGTGCTTCTTAATGATAATTTTCATGTCCACCTTTTGATCATGCCAATACCAGGGTCGACACTCGGATACACTACACCAAATGCCCACACAGGCCATGCCACACCTATATGGTCCATAGGAACACTTTCAAGTGCTATGTGAACCCCATGCATGATCCATATAGTAACCAGCACACCCATTCTCCCCCCACCTCTCTTGTCACTTTTCACTATGGTTTCCCATGCATGGGCTGGATCCTACATGGGTTATGCCTTGCTCCCCATACGTGGTCGAGCTGCATTCCTTTAGTGGTTGTCATAGTACCTAATTTTTTGAATAAAATCCCATAAATAGGTTTCCAAATTTTTCATCATAAATTACCAAACTTTCTCAAATATACTCCATGAAATACTAAGATTCATTTTTCATGAGCATCAATAATCTCCAAACTTCTCTTGAAATAAATTTTATATTTCATGTCCTCATTCAAATTCATTATGAAAAATAATATTTTGCATTACCCTCTTAAAAATATTCTTCATTCTAATAAATATTTGGATGGTTTTTATATTCCTCATTTCTTTTTGGGATATTAATTACAAAGAGCTCTTCTTCATAAAATCATATCTCTTCTCATCTTATTCACTGTTTTAAATATACGTGTCATGTTAAAGCACCTAGTGACACATTTCATCAAAAAATAAATCCAGTTCAATAATAAAAAGTGATAGAAACGCAAATATTTCAAAAGTAGCACCTTAATATCATATTACTTGAGTAATATATTTTTTATTAATTCATCCAAGCTACATTTCTCTTTGTTAAGATTGAATATCTTTGATATATAGCCTATAATTTTAGAAAATTATTTCTATCTTCTTCACCATATTGAAATAAATAGAATATTTTTTGTTTAATTTACCACCATTAATAACCAATAATAACCATTAACAATAAATACAACTCATACGTAATGTGGACTCAACAATTTCCCACTGTTTTTTGGAAATACCTTCAATGTTCTTTCTAAATGGATGTATAAATATACAGATCTATCTAGTTTACTTTTCTAAAATTTCATTTCACTTTATCGACCCCTTATAGACAATAAATACATAGCTCATGGGAAAAGGAAATCAATCCATACATTATAAAAGTTCCATCCATCATTTCACTATAAGTCCATATAATCCTTGCTCGATGAAAAAAATAAGAGGATTTTATTTAGACAACTAAGTTGTCCACTAATTTTCTAGGATGAATATATTAAATGAGATATGAAATAACTATGAGAAAAATCAACCTATAACTCCTACACTCACTTCAATAAATATATAATAAATATTCAAGTGCAATAAGAAATAAAACTATCCATAGGGAACTTCTATTACTTCCAATTTTATTATGTCATTGGTTAAATCAATTACCCCCACATTGTATTGTGTTTATTATTTTTGATAAAAAAGGATGAGAGATTATGAAATGTTTTTACCTTTTCCAATGAAATGATCTTAGTCAGATTCCAGTTTTGGTTTAGGGTGAATTTATGATAATTTTCTAAAATACTTTATTTTTCGTGAATAATAAAAAAATAGTTTTGGGTTTTCAGTGTACTCTATGACTTAATATTTATTTCATAATGATGTAATAATAAATTAAACCTAATCCATTATCTAAAATATTTTATTTTATTCATATTTATTATTTTAATATATTTTAATCCATTTTCAAACCCATAAGTGACTTTTAATGTTTAAAATTGAAAATTTGATTTGAAAAGCATCATTTTGGGGAAAATTTAATTTTCCACATCTAAAAGGATATAAAAAATGAATTTAGGTTATGGTGGATTAAAATATTCTAAATTGTGACTCAAATGTCCAAAACTAAGAGAAAAAACCTTGGATAAGACAATGGGTTTTCATTTTCCACAACATATCCCTCCAAGAACTTTATTTGGAAATTATTGAACACTTTATCCACTTTTTCTATAAATACCCACCCATTTCACCATTTCAATTCACTCCCAATACATAATTCATAATGATATGGTTATTTTTCCTTGTAATGAGTCACCTATGGTTTCCCAAATCCCCTAATGTTCCATGCTCATGTTTTGGGAACAAATCTTCAAGGTAATGGAAATATCTACTTCTCTTTCAATTCAACTTCCCTTTTTATGTGGTAAGTATTATAATTTCCAATCTAATTTCTTTTTTTCCACCTTATATTACCTCATTATTGTAAAATTAGTTTTTTTTTCAATGAGTTAAATTAATTATTTCTCATTTTACCCTTTTCTAAAACCATGTATTATACCCTTTATGTTGCCGAATTTACTTCCCAAATTTCTTAAATTTACATGAGAAATTATGATTTATTTTATTCTTGTGTATACCCAATACTCTTCCTTTTACATATATATTCAAATAGTTCTAATAATTATTTATTTTTTTATGTATTTATTTAAATTAAACACAAATTTTATTTTCATAGGATACAAATGATGAAATGATCATATCTTTAAACACTTTTGTACGCCATGATTTTGATAAGAAATTTTTCCATTATTCCCTATAGGTTATTAATTAAATTATTGATTATGATATATGTGGCACACATTAATTAAGATATATAAAGGGTGTTCCCTTATAACACTTCAATTAATTGGGTAAATAATTTAATCTTAAGATATGACATGTTTTTGGATACCTTGGTGAATAACTTTTATAATTTTCATTTATGAAACCTTGCTGATATGATTATGAGTGTCTCATTTAAATTTTATAGCCACATTTTCATGCTATGATTCATGTTATTGTAATTATTATGTGACTATTTTTCATAACTTATTTATATTACACATGTTCTTATTGATATGTCTCATGATCACAATATTTTTCTCTCCCTTATTCCCTTACTGGGATTTATGCTCACCCCTTTCCTCTGATGTATGTCCCCAAGATATGAGATGCTGTAAGAGTAACTTAAGATGAACCCATGAAGATGTATTTAATGTGTATTTATAATAATTTTTTATGTTTTAATGTATTATAAAACTTATTTACAAGAAACTAAACATTAAAATATTCTCTGTTTTTTCCCTTGTAATGAAAAGTTATGTAATAAAAAGGCATGATTCTATATTATTCTCTGCTTTCATTATCTATAAATGTTCATATTTTGTTCTATAAACTAAACTATATGTAGAATAAGATTTATAAAATTTGTTATAATATGGTATGGATGGATCTCTTTCTTTATAGCTCATTGCGACGGATCATTGATTGAAATCATGATATTCTTATCACATGTTGGAGGTATTTCAACATTATAATCCTCCAATGAGCATTGAGTAGCAAAAGAAAAGTTCTCTTTATTTTCTAAAGTCTCAATATGTATCTTCTCAAGATTTTCCAATTGAACTTCCAATTATTGATATTTCATATCGAGGACGATTTTTTGATCTTCAATAATTATCATCTTCTCTATAAAAGTATTTATCATTCTTTCAAATTCTACTTCATACAGCTTAACATGGTTTTGTAAAAAATTGACAACTTATTTGATCTTATTTATTTTTTATTCCAATTTTAGAAAAATAATATAAGTGTATATTTTCATCTTCTATTCAATTTTATGGTTATTTTCTTCTGTATAATTTTTCTCACTAACTTCATTAATACATTTTGAGGCACTTATTTCACACTCCCACTTCGTTTCTTTGAAAGAACCAACATGTCTAGAGAGAATTAAAATTTATAGAAATTTTCTTGTAAATAAAAATAAAAATAATTAGTTTCCCCTTATATATGTGTGATATCCTCCTACACACATTGAAAGACTCCACAAACAAGAGAGATAATTTCTTTGGGAATACAATGCATAATTTATATGAATCCACTAACTGATATATCTTAAAATGTTTTATATTTATCATCATCACCACTTGTGATATAATATTTATATTAAGGATATTTTGTAAATGAAACAAGAAATACCACTTGATCACTTGAGGTATAAATACTATCCATCTCCTTGGTGGAAACTTGATCCATTTTCTCTTTAGTTTCCAGGCCTGATATATCTTCTGTGTTGGAAAGGCATGGAGATACTGATAATTACCCTTCTTTATAAAAGATTTAATTATTAGTAAATAGATTGTTATGTTTCTTTCTCCTATTTATCTTGGTATTGGTATATATATAATCTTTGTAACAAACCAGAATTATAAAGAAAGAGCAATATATTTTATAACATGTATGACACGCAACACCAAGAACGTAAAGGAATATAATATTAAGAGAATTTATAATAAATGTACTATTTTATAATAAATTAAATCTATGATATAGCTTTTAATTCACATGATACCATGTTATCACATGTTGCATGAAAAAATGTGTTTATTCAACGGCTTGCGTTACACACAAGACCGAGTTTTTCAAAACAATAATATATTATTAAAATATTATTATTTAATGTAATATGACTTAACTTAATTGTTAAATTATTTTTTATTAATATAATTGAATATATTTTTATAATACATGGTTTATATAAAAATAAAATTAATTCATAGGATAAAAATTATTAAGAAATAAAAATAAAAACCAATTGAATATAAAGAAAATGTTCTTTTTTTACACTCACAAAGGTGTTTTTGAATAATAAATTAAATTAAGTACTATTAGTGAATTAAATTAATGAATATTATATATTATACATTCAATAAAATAATATCTACATTCATTAATTAGATTTTATAGACATAATATAAGAGTAAACCAAATATTATGGACAAAAACCTATATTTTTATAAAGAAACTTTTTCCACCTTTTTTGGATAACCTATTTTAAATACAATTTTTTGTAAATTATATAAATTTTATTTGAAAAAATAAACTTAATTTTTGAAATAATAACATCAAAATTTTCTTAGGATGATTTTTTAGTATTTTTATATGAAGTTACATTTCTAATAAATCGTGACAAAATACTAAATTTTAATTCCAAACTTATTTTTTATCTAATTTATTAATAAGGTAAAATTATTTTTTTTGATTTATTTTAAAGTATAATTAGATAGATATTGTATAAATTAATATAATTTAGGTCATTGAAATTAATCTGACATCGAAATTTGATATCAAAAGTTAACAAACTTTTGAACATTTACTTTAAAAACATGCTTTGTCATCCCATCTACAAGATTAATTTTAAAATAATTTCTCCCACTTATGTGATTGGAATTTGGAATAATGGATTTTAAATTTTGAATAATAATAATTTATAATTTTTAATAAGGTGAAATTATTTTTCCCAAAATATTAGTAAAAGTGATTAAAAGTAATTATAATGATTAAAATAAAATTATCTTAACAAAGGACTAAACCTTAAACTTAAGGCTCTAAATGACCTAAACAAATGTACAAAAATTCATTTTATGTTCATATTTAGTACCTATAATCCATTTAATAGAAATTGGTTCATTATTAGAGCCAATTTACATGTTTAAAACGTGAGTGGAATTACCTTTTAAAATATTTACAACAATGTCCTTCCTCCACATTAAAATGGTGCACATACCTCCCACTTATTCACACCTTTAAAGAAATTTGTGTCACAAAATATCTACTAAATTAATCACCCAAAATCCATTCCATAATCCTTTAATCCTCACTTTGTGTAGAAAGAAAAACAAGAAATCATTTTGGTATAAACCAAAATGGGTTACCTAAATAAAAGGTAACATTCTTCAATGATCACTTGAGTTTTATTTGATTCTCCACCCATTAATGTATTATTATTCCATTATTATGTAATAACATAAGTATAATAAATATACTTATATGTTTTTATTTTAGTGTTTTTTCCTACACCTACAAACACATCCATCAAATGGATAATAAATTTACCGTTCGTGTAAGATGAACTACCACCTCATGAAATGATGTCATTATTTTTTCCTTTAACACCACTCATGGTTGGTAATTATGATGTAAAAAATATTTTTATATTATATAGATGATATTTATATCATATTAATACATATATAATTTTAATATAACATATACCTTCATTCTATCTATTTTTTGTCTATACAATAACATCATTTGTGGAACTGTGGACTTTCACCTCCTCAAGGAAATGAAATTCATTCAATCTATATATGAAATTTATAAAGGATTATTTTAACTAAAATATGTGATATGTACGATAAAATTATTATACTAGAATTATAATATATAAATATATTATTTAATTTTTATTCTTTTAATACATAAATGATCTGGAAGTAGCATTCAAGCTTATATATGGCCTACCATCTCCATGAACGGTGCATTTCATTTCATATATTTTTATTTGGATTTAAATTTGATTCACATAATCTATCCATTTATTGTTTTTCACTTCAATGTTATTGTATTTTAACGGTTTATTTCCCAATCTCATTCTAATCAATATTGGTCATTCTTGAAATTCCAATAATGGAATTTATATGATCATTTTCCAATAAAACCTTAAATGTTATTATCATTTAGTTACTCATGTACCTTTTCAGGTAATAGTAAAATTTTTCTACACTTTTTTATTGAAAATGTTTTCAAAAATGTTTTAAGAAAACCTGGATTCATTTCTCTCTTTAGTTGGACAACATGTTTTCTTCTAAAAACCAATTTTCTAAAAAAAATTCAAATGTGTTTTTAATCTTTAAAAAATAATTTATGAAATAAAATTTTTACCTTTTTGTGTTTTGCAAATTTTTTCAATGGAATCTTCTGGTCACTTTTTGAAAAATAACTTTTCAAACATTTTTACCTTACAAAAGGAATGTTTTTATGTTATACAACATGTACAGAATTACCACCAAATTACCTTAAAGCTTCATTTAAAAGTTTAAAAGGTTAATTTTTAAATAATTTTTTTTGAAAATCTATTTTCAAATAAAAGCAATTTCAATTTTTTTTTTCAAAATGAAAAAGGATATTTTCTTCAAGAATTTTTTTAAATTACCTTTTTATAGTATTTCGATTAATTAATGACAATAACCCTTTATTTTTAATAAACTTGAGATATGTTGTATTGAAACTATCCCTATTAGTCCAAATAATGGTTTTCTATTGATTTGGCCAAGCATACTATTGAAATTCACTTCCTTGATTCATTTTGAAGACCCCTTAAAATATTCACACTCCTGTGGTCATTGAACATTAAATTTCCCCTAAATATCCATATAATTTTTCATGGATATTATAATTTCCTAGACTATATACCATATTTACATATAGTGTTTACTTTGATATTCATTTGATTATTTAGGGAAATATTGATAAATTTGTACCCTTTATTCAATACATATATTTTACAAGGCACATGGAGTATGAATTAAATCGATTATTCAATATTTAAGGAATGATTTGGATAGGTATGACATTGGTTGTGGAACATTTAAAGTAATACCATCAATGCAACAGTAGTCTCATGAGATGAAATCAGTTGGTGAATCCAATTTTTCTTCCATGAAGAATAGACAAGTTTCTACCCATAGATTTAAAATGTCTTGTGAAGGGTATTGATAGTAGTATGCTAAATGGTCTTATGAATTGTATTAATGATAAAGGTAGCGTGAACCTTGGAAACATGGAACTTAATAATTAATAATATTCTTAATTTATATTTATTTGTAATTATCCATGATACTTTTTCTATGACATTATCTATGGATCCATTTCATTCTCAATTCATGGATTAAATGGAATGTGTTTTTAGTTATTTACCTTTCCATATTATTTACTCACTTAATCCTCAGTTGTTGATTACATTTCATGTATTATTAGTTATTTACCATTCTATATTTATTATTCTCATTGAATCATTATTTCTTACAATGTAATTTACCTTTAAGAGAATTTGTGATCACCCTTATTTTGTTTCATTTCCCCATGATTCTATGATTTTTCTTAATAAAGATATGAAAGGATATACTATATAGAATAAATTTACCCTTGAAATAATTTATGTTGTGATTTTTGTATTCATTTGTAAAAAAAGACTCGTGTATGTATCTAGTTTACCAAGACTACTAAACTGTTTGGTCCCTTGGGATTCGATTTACTTGTATCTTATGCCAATGCAATGGTAGCATGACACAAGCTCTGGGATTTCTAGGGTGGGGTTGCTACAGTTGGTATCAGAGTATGTTTAGTAGCAAACTTGGGGAATTTATTTAGGAAAACATAGATTAAGGAACATAACCCTAAGGTAGACTTTGAGGATGAGTATAGAAGAACAACAAAAGACTTTGGTAAGGTAGAGATTATGTAGGTCTCCCAAGAAATGCATCCCTTTATAGATACTACACATGGATGTGGTTCTGGAACATATGTACCTAAAGGTAAAAACTTTAAAAAGGTGCATCAAGCCTGACTCGAGAAAAACATTGTACATGACAACGAGCCTTACTGCACACCTGGTTTTACACTCCAAGGGGATATGCTTAGGATAACTCACATTTTCTTTACAAACCATCAAAAAGGATTTGAATCTATAATAACAACGAATGACCTAGGTTACACCGTAGACCAGGTAAGGACCTATTTAGAAATAAAGGGATAAAGTATTTATGTATTGTGGTTGTATTGAAATCCTTAGTTAAAATGATATTTAATGATTTAATTTGAAGTATTTCCAACATATTTTGGAAATTATATTAATATATTTTTAGAAAAGGAGAAGATGTATATGAGGTGAAAACCCATCAAGTCCTTCAAAGACTTGAGACTTGAACCCATGATCGAAATATGATAAGGGTTTAATTCCAACCACTGACTTTCGTAATGTCCTTTTTAAAATCTCATTGTATTTAGTTAAAAAAATTTACGAATAAATATTAATGATGGACTTTTAGCATTCCTTTTTAAGTTTAGAGATTAATTTATAAACCATATTATATTTTTAGAATAGTTAGAGACAAATTGAAAGACTTTTCACTCTTTAATGGGCATTATGAATTGTTAAACATATATTTTAGTGCTTCAAAAATCAATTATAATTTTTGGATATCCATTTCATGAAGTAATAGTTAAATTGGAAATTGATTAAAGAAAAAAAGGATAAAAATTATGTTTATAGAAATATGTAAAGTATGAATATTTCCTTATATTCTCAGGATGTAAAAAAATTAATCAACCTTAGAAAAATGATCAAAAGAATGTTCTCATAATTCCTTAATTTTTTTTGAACCGATGGTCTTATATATCATCATAGATTTATAACTTTTAGATCCTCAAATTTCCATTAATCATTCACTTTTTTGTGATATATGACCTCAATTAGGCCCTATAATTATTTATGATTTTCCTCTGAGACCATATTTTCCCATTCCAATAATTTTATCTTACATAGAAACATAGATATATGTTATTATATATGAAATTTATACTTCCCATTCTATATTAATAAGGGAATATTTTATTAACCCTTCTACGATGTGGGTTTTTTCAAAAAAATAATAATATATAAATATAAAAAAATTGACTTCCAAGTTCAAGTATAAATTATGAGGATGAAATTTATTTATGGTGTAGATAATTTAACACCCTGAAATTCTAAATTAAGAACCTTTTACTCAACAGTGAGTATGAAATGCAACACCATGCGTGTAATATAATAAAATATCATGATAATTTAAAATAAATTTAATATTTTAAAATAAATATAGTCTATGTTATATATTGTAATTCATATGATACTGAGTTATCTTGAGTCACAGACAACAACTATTTTCTTCAATGTCTTGCATTACACGCAAGACCAAGTTTTACTGAACATTAATATATTATTAAAATATTTTGATATAATATAATAAGACATGAACTAGTTGTCAAATTAGAGGGAATGAATAGTATTAACTAAATTATATGAATATATAGTTTATTAAAAAATATAATGAATTCATAGGTTACTAATTAATTAGAAATGAAAATATAAACAATTTGAATATAAAAGAAATATTCTTATTTTTATGCTTTCTAGGGAATTTTATCATAATAAATTAAATTAATTTATATTAGTGAATGAAATTAATGAATATAATGAAATTTATATATTATATATTCAATAAAATATTTTGGACATTCATCCAATAGTTTTGATATAAATAAGATAAGAACAAACCTGATATTATGCACCAAAACAAATATTTTTATAAAGTCATTTTCCACCATTTAATGTTGAAACTATTTTAAATCCAATTTTTTATTTTTTTATAAATATTATATATCAAAATAAACATTTTCTTAAAAAAATTGGAACATCAAAATTATCTTAGGGTGAATGTTTGGTATTTTTATGCGAAGTTTCATTTCTTGGTGAATAGTAAAAACTACTGAATAATATTTCAAAACTTCTTTTCATTTACTTAATTTTTAAGGATAAATTATATATTTTTTTATTTGTTTTAAAGGTTAAATAGATATATTATATATCAATTAAACCAATTTAGGTTATTTTAATCACATATTAATTGGATATAAAAAATTATCATATTTTGGAACATTTTATTTAAAAAACCCACTTTGTCCTCCCAACTATGAGTTTAATTTTAAATTAATATCTGCCACTTATGTGATTGGAATTTGGAAAAATAGATTCAATATTTGGAATAATAATAATTTAAAATTTATAATAATTTCAACTTATTTTTTTATCAAATATATTAGTAAAAGTGATTAAAATTAATTAAAATGATTAAGAGAAAATTAGCTTAATAAAGGACTAACACTTAAACTTATGACCCAAAATTACCTAAAAAATTGTCCAAAAGACATTTTATGTTCATAATTAGAATCTATAATAAATTTTATATAATTATATTCATTATTGGAGCCTCTTTCCTTGGGAAAAAAGGGTGAAATTCGGTTTTCAAAAATATACAAGAATGCCACTCCTCCTCCACTATAAAAAAGAACTCACCCCTCCCACTTATTAACACATATAAAGACCTTTTATCATTAAAAATATACCCAAATAATCTCCCCACATCCATAAGCTTGTCCTTGAATCCTCACTTTTGGATGAAATCAAACTAAGGAATCCTTTTGGTATAAACTAAAATGAGTTACCCAAATAAGAGGTAACGTTCATCAATGATCACTTTAAATTTATTTATTTCTCCACCTATTAATTTATAATTATTAAATTATTATATAATAACGTATTTATAATAAATATACTGATATGTTTCTATGTTAAGGGTTTTTCCTACACGTACACATACATCCATCAAATGGGTAACAAATTTACCGTTTATGTGTTTTGAAGTACCACAACTCAAAACGATGTTGTTTAATTTCATTTAATACACATCATGGTTGAAAATTATGAAGGAAAAAATAATTTTAAATGAAATATGTAATTTTAAATGAAATATATAATTTTAAATGATTTATATAATTTTAAATGAAATATATAATATTTAATTTCGTTCACGCTATACCTGGAATGTATAAATTATGATTTTATCTAAAATATCTGATATATATGATAAAATTATTATAATATAATAATAATATACATATATACTATTTAATGTTTTATTATCTTAATATGAAAAAGAAATGGAAGTAGCATTCATGCGTACGTACGACCTACTATATCCATGAATGGTGGATTTCATTTAATATCTTCAAATATTATGGATTTTTATAAATTAATATATACCGAATATATATGATATTGAAATAAGTTTTTACATTATTTATATTATTAAATCATGATCTATGTAAGAATAACAAAAATAATAAGTCAAAATATATTCGAGAAACTAGACAATTAACATCTGAAATAGTGAAAACAATAAAAGATTATTCAAAAATTGTTAACAAGATATTACAAAATAATCATATATGATATTATAAATATGATTATGGTTATGTTATAAGTTAGTAACAAGTTTAAAATCCTTATAAATTAGGTTAATGGATGTTCTACAAATGGAAATGCAAGGTAGGAGATTTCATCTCAATTTCATTTCATTGAAGCATATTGTATTGTAAACCACACATTTTCTTTAATATGGAGTATATAATTCCATTTTGACATGTAATATCATGAATAATTCATTATTCATGGTATTTTTAGTTTAAATTTGAATTATTTCTTCCAAGGGGATTTTAATTAAAATTTTCCAAGTGGAAAATAATTTCATAACATGATTTCATTTCATTGGGTTACATTACTTTTTCATTACCATTAATATTATAAGATTATATGTGTAATAAATTTTACTATATATTTTTTTATTTCCACTTTTTTTGAGTATTTATATTTGATACACATAATATATTCATTTATTTATTTTCACATCAATGTTATGGTCTCTTAAGGGGGTTTTTCTCAATCTCATTATAATCGAGATTAATCATTCTTGAAATTCCATTAAAGTAATTTATATGATCTTTGTACAATAAAACTTAAAATTTTGTTCTAATAAAGTTATTCATGACATTTTTCCAGTAATAGTACAATTTTTACACTCTTTGTTACTCGAAATATTTTAGAAAATAGTTTTAAAAAAATATGAATTTATTTTTCTCTTTAGTCAAAGAACCTATTTTCTTCTAAAAACATAGTTTTATAAAATGGGTTTCAAAGATATTTTTAAACTTTTAATAATGATTTATTAAATAAAATTTTACCCTTGTTCTCTTTTACAAATTCTTTCAAAGGAATCTTCTTGTTTCTTTATGAACAATAAACATTTCTATCTTTTTTACCTTGTAAAAATAATGTTGTTTTTACCATGTACGACATGTAAAAAATTACACATAGTTGTTTATTTTAGGTTTAATTAGAAAGTTTAAAAGGTTAATTTTTAATGTTTTTTTAAATTTATTTTCAAATAAAATGATTTTTAAAATGTTTTCCAAAATGAAAATGAGATTACCATCAAGAATATTTTTAAAGATCTTTTTATATTATTTCCATTCATAAAAGACTAAAAATATTTGTCTTTACTCCAATTGGGATATGTAGTATCGATACGTTCCTTATTATTCCTCTTGATTTTTTTTGATAGATTTATCCAAGCATATTATTAACATTTACATGATTCATTTTTTAGCCCCCTTGAAATATTCACCCTCATGTGGTCATTGATCCTTAAATTTACCCTAAATAGGCATATCATTTTTCAGGGATATGATCATTTCCTGGACCATATAACTTTTTTATCTATGGTGTTTAATTTTCCAATTATTTTATTATTTGGGAAAATATTGATAAATAGGTATCCTTTATTTAATACAAATATTTGATAAGGAACATTGTTTATAAATTAAATTGATTATTTGATATTTAGGGAATGATTTGGACTTGTATGACATGGGTTGGGGATCATTTAATGTAATCCCATCTATGAATGAGTAGTATCATGAGAAAAAATAAGTTGGTGAAAATCACATCTGGGTTTTTTTCTAAACATAATAGGTAGGTTTATACCAAAATATTTAAATTTCTTAGGAAAGGTCTTGATAATAGTATTGTAAACCATTTTACGAATGGTCTTTAAAGTAATGCAACCATATACCTGGGAAACATGGCATCCAATAATAAATCAGTTACTTAATTTAAATTTAGCTATTATTACCCATGAGATTTTTTATTTGAAATTATATATGGATGCATTTCATTCTCAATTCACAGATTAAATGGAATGTGTTTTTAGTTATTTACATTTACATTTTATTTACACACTTAGACTTATGTTATTGATTATATGAAACATGTTCATAGTTATTTACCTTTACGTACTGATTATTCTTATTGATTCATTATTGATTATGCTTTACTTTACCCTTACTGGTAATTTGAGCTCTCATTATTTTTCATCCTTTCCCCAGGATTCCATGAAATGTACTAAGAAAGACATATAAGGATACAATAGAAGAAATAAAGTTTTCCATGAAAAAAAATTATGTTGTAACTTTTTCATTCATTTGTAATAAAAGACTCATGTACATATCTAGTTTTGCAAGACTACTAAACTGTTTGGTTCTTTAGGATGTAATTTAGTTGTATCTTATGCCAATGTAAAGGTATTATGACACCAAATCTAAACTTTCTAGGGCTGGGTCACTACAATTCTATTAAGAGATAACTACATCTTCACTAAAACTGCACTTTTCTGTTAAACATAGGAAATAAATTAAAATATTCAATAGATAATAACTACAATATAGATAATAGAATAAAGGTGAACCTTGCATATGATACTAATTGAGAGGACCACTTTGGGATATAACTGATAGGGGGTGATCACAGTTGGGAAGTTTTTCACCAATTATAACATCTATTCCTATAACTTTAAGATCAATTAGGATCTTGATTCTCTTTTTCACTTTTTTTGTTACATGTAAGTATATGAAAGTAACAAAGGATAGAACACAATTTTTTTATACAGTTCACTACTTAATAAGTGTAGCTATCATTGGAAAGGTATGGAAATAATTCAACCACAAAACCATTAAACAATAATCCTTTAAATATAGTTACCACAAGAAGGAAATAACCATTCACTTGCATGACACTATGATCAAATACAAATTAATGATATATAGCTCCATTATAAATAGTTATAATGCATTCTAAATATAGTCTTCACCTTCTTTGTAAAGTAGTTTACAAAACTAATAATTTCTTCCACCTATTGAGAATTCATATGTTTGTCACATTTTTTCTTTATACTTCTACAAAATTATTCACTTGTTACTTACACATAAATAGGAAAGTAACACTACTTCTTCTTTTTATTCAAAAAAAATTGAAATATACTCTATATTCTTCATCTAACTTCAGTCACAATAATATCAATATGTTATAGACAGATAATTTCAGAATTATTCTTCGATTTATATGTTAATTAACATATAATAATTCGGTCACTGAATCTTCTTCTCTTCTTATTATTCATTGAAAAATAGACTGCACAGCTTCTCCTTCTTTTTGTCTATAATAAAAAACCTCTTTTGTGATTATTGAAATAATGAAAGAACACCTTAGCATCATCACAATTAATCTGGACTAAATAACTGAATATATATTGGAAAATTTATTCTTATTCTTATGGTCTTTGACACAAAACAATATGAAATAGTGTAGAACTACTATATTACCTTTCTTTGATACATAATAATAAAAATAATTTTTATTATACAAGATCTTATTTTTTTTATTCTTTGTGCAGTTGAATATTTTATAACCACTAATTACACTACACTGAATATCTGACATTATCTTATGCATGTATTTGAATTATGCATGGAATTATCATCAAATCTTCATGTGATCCTAATTCATTTATTTTTTTATCAATGGATATTTGTTTCATGGAAAATTAAAGAATTATAATTCTAATTACCATGAATTAAAAGCTCCAATCTTCACTTATCCTTACTGTACCTTTCACTTTCCTTTATGTAAACTAGTAGACACACACAAACACACACACTATCTTTTTTATGTTCACAGACTCTTCTTCCCTCTTTAGGAAAGACCTTTATATGCACAATGTTTAGTTGTTTAACACCTTAGTTATTCGAAAAAAATTTACTTTTCTTAAAGGCATCCTTGTCACACATGATTTAAAATTAATTTTTTTCCACTCTTAGAATTTTATTTGAAAAAATAAACTCATTTTTTGATATTTAAAATTAATAATTATCTTTGGGTGAGTTTTTGAGAATTTTTTGAAAGGATTATTCTTTTGATAAAGAGTGAAAAATACTAATTTTTTTTGAAACTTCCCTTTTGTTGAAATTATTTAGAAAGTTAAATAATATTTTAAATTGGTTTTAATGTAAAATTAGTTCAATAAATTTATAATTTAATTAATTTATGATATTTTAATCAATTACATATTTAGTTATGTTATGAAAAAAATTTAAAAATTTGAATATTTTCTTCTGAAAAATAGTTTTTAACACGCGTAGAAGTTTAATTTTAAATTTACGTCTAAAAATTATGTGAATTTTATTTTATAAAATGGATTAAATATTTCGAATCAAAATAATTTATATTATCTAATAATTTCAACATAATATTTTACCATAATGAATAGTTAAAAAAGTAAAAAAAATAATTAATGTGGTTAAGATGAAATTGAGTTTACCGATGGGGGGAGTTAAACTAAGAAGATAAGGGTTAAAAATATTTTAAAACCTGAAAAATACACATTTTATTGCCATATGTGTTTCTTTATAACCACTATGGCTCTATAATGACCTACTTGGGAGTCTTTTGGAATAAGAAAACCATGGGTATCAATTTTTCTTTTAAAAAATACCACGTCTGTCCTCTTTCCAACTTATAAAAGGCCACCCTCTCCTCTACTATTAACATATCAAAACCACTTTGGTTCAGCCAATAGATACCCAAATCAACTACATACTCCTCAAAAAACATATTATAGGCCTTGGTTTTATCATATATCTGATCTAGGAAGGATTTAGGTATAAACCTAAAAGAGTGCTCAGAAGAAGAGGTAAAATTATTAACATGTATATTTATTTTATTTATTACTCCACCTCATTGAAATATTATTCAATCATGATAATATAGTAAAAAAAGTATCTCAAATATACCAATATGTAATTATATTAATGTAATAATATATATCTCATGTTTTGTGAAAAAATAGAGTATCTTCATGATCTTTTTACATGAGAAAGAATAATCTTTCATAAGCTTCCTATGATACGTGAAGAGGGAGAGTTCTGAAAACCTCCTTGGTTACGTGAAGAAGAAAAGTGAACATATTGCATGAAGGAGAAACACAAGAACATGACCTGTGTTAACATAATATCATCATACTTCACAAATAACATTTCTAAGAACTATAACTTGGGTAATATTGTAAAAAACCAAACTCCTATAACCCAGAGCTAGTCTCTATTATATTAAATTGTCCCTAGATGTAAGAAATTTCATCCTAAAGGACCCACTATTTTAGTTGTCTTGGTAAACTATATACATACATTAATTTTAAATACATTTGAAAAGATAAAATACATACATTTTTTTCTTTAATAATTATATTATTCCCCTTAGAATATCCCTGCATATCACTCACAAAACACATCCAGGTATCCTGGAAAAAATAAAACATAAGAAATTTTGGAGCTCAGTTTCCCAATAATGGTATGCTTACAATGAAGGTTATCATGAGTAAATTGACATAATTAGTATGGAAAGGTAAATAACTAAAACACTTTCCAATTAACAATAAATTGAACATAATATTGTAGGTATTAATGATTATCAAATAAATCCATATCAATAATCACATAATCTTTAAACTTATCCATGGTTATTCTAACCAATTTAATTATAACATGGACACAAATAAATAATCTCAAAACAAATTAATGCATAATTTTAAACATCTAAAGTATTCTTTCAAAACCCTTTATAAAATAGTTTAAATATGTGGGTAAAAACCCATCTAATTTGGACAACTAATTTTTCTCATGAGACATAACAATGCATTAAGGGGATATATTATTACAAGCCCCACATGTTACTTAATAAATACAAAGCCTTCCTCATATGAAATGGGTGAAACATAATAAACATAAACATTTATATTCAAAAAATAATATATTTAATGTTAATACTTACCCCAAATAATAAACATAATCATAAAACATCTAGAGTAATATGGTGAATGATAATAAAAGTTTTCATCCCCAGTCAAACATATCATAAACCATCTAGAGAAATAATAAATATGCCATCAATACAACATCTCCCCAGTGTATCATATGTATAATAAAGGGTTTATGTCATTTATGAATATAAACACCATTAAAATATTCTTTAAGCGTATTCTTGATAAAAATAATAAATTCATTTTGAAAATAACCTTTTTAAAACAAAAATTACAGAGAATATTTTGAGTATAATTTTCTTTCAAAATAAAATTTGATACTTATAAAATAATATTTAAAACATTGAGTGGTCATGATGGTGCTAACATTTATTCATTTTTTACACATTAAAATAAATATTCCATTCTCATTTTCAATAAAATCCAAACCATCCTTGTTTGGAAAATGACATAAAGATTCCATTGATTTTTTTTAAAATTAAAACATGTGTAAAAATTCATTTAATAAATCATTTTGAAAATTTAAATGAAACACCCCATTGGAGAGAACTCCACATTTTCTTTATATTCAGTGGAAGTGCTCTCTAACAACACACACACACACACAATTCTCTCCTCGACCCATACTCTAACTCATTTCTCTCTTATTTTATCTTGGATGATTTGAGTTTTAATTCATGTTTAGATTGTTGTGTGGGTTCTAAAAAAAGTAAATTTTTTGCTTTAATCGATGAGTGTGTTTTTTATGAGGTAACCGTGACTGTCAATGATTCTACAAATCTCATTTCCATAGATTCTATTTCTTTAGAGAAAAAATATGAGAAAATAGATAGTTTCCTAGACCCACTCCCCCTAAATACATTCCATCAATCAAAAAACTATCGATTTTGTAATTAAAAGCACTCCCTTATAATTTAAAATATTTATATCTTGAGTGTATTGAACAATTTTCTGTCATTATTTCCAATAACCACTCTCCACAATAGAAATAAAAACTGCTCGACCTTTTGAGAGAGTATAAGAAGGAAATAGGATAGAAATTGGAAGATATTTTTAGGATTAGACCATATATTTTTATGAACCATAAACTTTTTGATGATGAGGATAAGATCATAAGACAATCTCAGTGCTGATTGAATCCTACTCTCCTTGAAGTGGTAAAATTGGAAGTCCGTAAATTACTTACTTCTGGGATAATTTATCCTATATATGATAGTAATTGGGTCAGCCCTGTGAAAATTAGGCCTAAAAACTAGAATAAAAGTTGTGTCAAATAAACGAGATGAATTAGTCCCAACACGTGTGAAAAATAGTTATCAAGTCTGTATTGACTATCATCGATTGAATCAAGCCACGTGGAAGGACCACTTTCCTTTTCCATTCATTGAATAAATATTTGAAGGATTGGTTGGTAATTTCCATTATTATTTCATTAATGGATATTTGGGTTATCTAAAAATCCATATAGCCCCTGATGATCACGGAAAGACAATATTTATGTGTCCATTTGGTAAATTTTCCTATAGAAGAATGCATTTTAGTCTATGTAATAATCTTGGTACTTTTTAGTGATTTATGTTGAATATTTTTTCTGAGTACCATGATAATTCTAAGCCTTTATGGATGATTTCATAGTATATGGATCTTTGTTTTACAACAGTTTGGCACACCAAGGTTATATCCTTCGTCACTGCATTGAAAAAGATCTTATATTAAATTATAAGAAGTTAAATTTCATAGTTGAGTGGGGGATAGTTCTTGGGAATTTTATTTCAAATGAGATAATTCAAGTGGATAAATAAAAAATTGAATTAATTACAAACATTCCATATCCAAAATCTATTCTTTAAGTAAGATATTTCTTGGGTTATGCTGGTTTTACCACCCATTCATTAAATAATTTATTAAGATCTCACTTCTATTGTCCCAATTATTACAAAAAATATTCTGAGTTTGTGTTTGATAAAAATTGATAGGATGCATTCAATTCACTAATAAGTAGTCTCAAATCACCTACAATCATCCAAAAACCAAGGTGGGATCTCCCCTTATAACTTATTTATAGTGCCTCTAACTTTGTATTTGAGGTATTTTTATCTCAACAGGTTTATAAGGCTTCTCATGACATTGTGTATGCCTCGTGTAACCTTGAACCCACCAAGGTAAACTACACAACCACTAAAAAAGAACTCCTTTTTATTATGTTTTTATTTTAAAAATTCATTCATATATTATTGGGTAAAAAGTCATTTTGTTTTATGACCATGTAGCTCTAAAATTTCTCCTAAAGAAACTTAACTCAAAACCTCACCTCATTCGGTAGCTGCGCCTCTTCCAGGAGTTTGACCTTGAGATTAGATATAAGATGGGAGTGGGAAATGTTGTAGATGATCACATTAGTAGGATGTCTCCACCACTATACCACCATGATGATTCATCCTCCCCATTGGATAATTATTCACTCATGAAAACCTTTGTGATGTTGTGGACCTTACCCCCCTAATATGAAAACATTATAAATTTTCTAGCAACATCTAGGGTCCGCAATAATTTTAGCACTTTACAATCCTAGATACTTAAACATGATTCTCGATGGTACATTTGGGATGACCCATATTTTTGGATAATTTGTAGTGACCAAGTGGTGTGTTGGTGTGTCCCTGACCATGAGTTGACATCTATTTTGACCTTCTAGCACACTTTGGCTTGTGGGGGACACTTTAGCTCTCAATGTATAGTTTTAAAGGTCCTTGACTGAGGACTTTTTTGGGATAAAATTATATAGGGATTCCCATCAAATTTTCAAGTCATGTAGTCTTTGTCAATTCATAGGGAATATATCCAAGAGGAATGAAATTCCCAAACAACCCATGTTATTCAGTGAACTCTATGATTCATGGGGAATTGAATTCATGGGGCCTTTTCCAAATTCATATTTATTCATGTACATATTGTTTTCTATTGACTATGTGACTTAATTGGTGGAAGAAAAGGCTACTAGGACCGTCGACTCTCGAGTTGTTATTGATTTTGTGAGGTCCCAAATTTTTAGTTGGTTTACTTTGTTGAGATTCCTAATTAGTGATCAAGGTTCATATTTTTTCAATCATAACATGAAAAACTTTATTCGTAAGTACCGGGTTGTTCAAAAATTCCCTAATGCATATCACCCCGAAACTAATGGACGAGCTGAAATCTAAAATCGAGAGGTTAAGATGATCTTGAAAAAAATGGTAGAACCCAATAAGAAAGATTGGAATTTGCATTTGGATGATGCACTTTGGGCATACTATAAAACTTTTAAAACCCCAATCAGAATTTCACCATATAGGATTGTGTTTGGAAAAGATTCTCACCTCCTGATGGAGGTAGAAAATCATGCATATTGGGATGTTAAATAATTTAATATAATTTTTTTAGAAGAAGGTGATCATATGAATCAATAGATTCAGGAGTTGGAAGAAATTAAATGTGATTCATATGAGAACTCCTAAATCTATAAAGAGAAGACAAATGCTATCCATGATAACATGATTAATCAATGAAAGTTCCATATTGGTGAGAAGTTTATCATGTAAAATTCTTGGCTATATCTCCACCTAGGTAAGCTACATTATTGATGGCCCGATCCTTATACTGTTACTAATGTTTACCATTTTGGTTCTATACAAATTTTACATGAAAAGAGTGGGAAAACGTTTACTATCAATGGGAAGAGGCTCAAACAATTCTATGAGAATTTTCCAAAGCATCTTTAGGAGGAAATCCAACTGATGGATTCCACATATGACACCAATTATCATGTTATTCTTTCTCTATACCATTATTGACTTATCTATTTAGTTAAAATTCTTTCATTGAGAACAATATAACTTTTAGGTGTGGGGGGGGGGGGTTACATGTCATAGTTTGGATAAAAAAACAAAACAAAAAACAAAACCAAAAATGTGTTTTTATTTTTTATTTATTTTTATTTATTTTATGTTTTTAAATAAAAATTTATCTTAAAAATAATGTCCAAAATCATCATTCATGATTCAGCCGATTGTGTGGAAAATTCCACCATATTTTGATTTTTTTCAAATGAATGTTGATATGGAATCTTATTCTAGAATTTTTATTTTCAAATCATTTTGAGGTGTTTCTTAGATTTTTGAAACCCATTCCTCATTATCACTTAATAATATTTTAATCCCTTAACCAAGAGATATTTTAATCCCTTTATTTCGCATTATTTCTTTTAATCATGTTCTTGAGAGTCTCAGTTCATGTAGAGAAAATAGAAAATGCCTTGATTCCATTTTAAGCTATAAGAATCAAAGTTTCCTATACTCATGATAGAAGCAATCATTCATTGAAAAACCCTCAATTCAATTATCCTCTATTTTTGGCCACCTTGAAATTTTACCCTTCTTAAGACTTAGATATCATGAAATACCTGTTAGGAAGCCACATTATAATCCAATTTATACCTACCTACCCATATCTTATGTACATTCTGGTTTTATTTTCAGCATGTGTGGGGGAGAGGTTGTTTCCATGGGAATTCTCAGGAAATAATCATTAATCTAGGTTGGCAGAAATGATACCTACACTTTTTTTGGGTAGGGTATCCACAAAACAAATTATATCATTGTGTTATATATTTTTCCATAATTATTCTAGAAAATCTGTATAAAAAAATATATTTATGTACCTAACAAAATTGAACAAAAAAAATAGGGAAAAAGAGGGTGTTTTCTCATTATTATTCACTGCTTGGTTGTAACCCACAAAAAAGGGAAAAAATGGAGAGTGAGTTGTAACTGATACACTCTATGAGGGGTCGAGTTAGTAAATTCATTGTGAACACTTTTTTAATTCTAACATGCTATGTAATTAAGATATTAATCACACCGCTTCTACCTTGGAATTATTAAACATAAAATACTACCAACCCTTAAACCTCAGAACAACATATTGGGAGTCCTCTTGAGTATCATACTGGTTTCTTCCAGTAGAGAACATAGAACCTTGTAAAGAATATGTTAATATCACATTAACTCTGGGAAAAGAGCATAAATCCACTTTAATATGTTCCTTTAGTGAAGAGGGAAAATTTCTAGGTGATATAGGTTGCGACATGTTGCATGGGTGAAAAAATGAAGCTGAACAAATTTTAATGTGAGAGAAGAAAAATTATTGGAAAATTGATTACATAAATGAGAAATGATGAATTTCATTTCAAAAGATCCTTGGAAGTTTTCACGACTTTGATTTACTAATGAGACATGATTAGTATTTTAGACTTTTCTAAAGAGTACAAAGGTTTAGGTGTGGGTATGTGATTATATAATGATATGACATATTTTATCACCCTTATAATTATTTATTACATTTTTTATGGATTTTATCATCCCATTATTAATTTTTTTTTCACTCAATATTTTTTTTTGAATTCATTTTTTAAAACATTCTTAAAAGATAAGATTTCACAATTGCCCAATTTGACAGAAGTTCACTATTTTTATCATATCATTAACTACAAAGATCCAAATGTTAAAATTACATTTCTTAGGATTATATGGTCATGAGTGTTCCATTAATGTATCTAGGAATACAGATGACTGTGAGCATAAGGGGACCAAACATGGCCAACAATTGAAGACATTCTGGTAATGCCAGATTGGACCACCCTTTGTATTTGGGACATAACTCATGATTCTGACCTTCATTTGAGACAATTCTACCTCCATTGGGAAACTAACTAGAATGTCCACATTTTTACCGAATTTCATGACCATTGAACATGTTTTGGTTATTAAACATTCTGAATAAATATGAAGTAAAAATTCTTCCATGAATAATGACCTTACCCCTTAGATACTTGACCACCTTTTGTGGAATGTTTGATGTAATTTTCCATAAAATAACTCCCACAACTCATTTATAATTTTTCACGACTAGGAGTGAATTTTAGTTGAATTAGAGAGGTCTATTCATCCATTTTATTTCTCTTTTCTATCATGTGCTTCTAAATTTCAGAGTGATCAGTTTGGAAGTGTTCTTTATTGTAATCCTGAGCTCCATACTTATAATATTTTTAAGGTAATTGAATTTCTAGGTTTTTTGTCAATTGTTCTTAATTTATACCATATTAATTTGTGTTTATTCTGGTATGATTAAATAAAAATCAAAGGAATAGTAATCCTTATTCTTTCATGCATAACCCGGATCTTGTTATGATTTGTGTGCTGTTGCATATTTTCTCACCCCTTCCCTTTTATGAGTGTGCAAATGGATTATGTTGATTGATAAATTCCAGGAGATTGAATCCATGAATATTAATGTTCTTTTCTTGTGAAATATTTTTTCATTGACATAAATCTGGTCATCTCATCATGTTGTTGATGTGATTCCTTTATTGAGTTTCATTTTTTACATCAATTCATGTTTTTTGATTTTGAGTGGTCACTGATAATCAATATCATTGATCGATAAAATATTAGGTGGCAACTTAATAAGTAATCACATAACATACTGGTTTCAATGTGTATAAATCAAGGAATCTATGTTCCTTCACATTCCCTTGAGAGCGATGACGGATTGAGCATCAAAGGACACTTAGCTAGGTTGATCACGATTTCTCCATCCAGTTTCCCTCACTTAGTTTTATAGTTTCAATTTCTATTTATAAATAAAAAACCATGTTTTATAAAACCCCATTACCCTTTTAATTTAAAAATAAAAACCCTATTTTAAAATTAACGATCTATTGCTCTGCTAAGAGATGACCTAGGGTTTCTTCTATACTGCTAAACTTCTAGTTAAAAAACTTCTATTTTGATGCACTCGACAATGTGATCAAGATCACACAAAGGAATTATTAAAATACATGTGAAGAACATATCACATCTCTTCTAGATTATGCAAGACTCCGAGACACTGATACATAATAAATCTAAGGCTCTCCAAATAAAAGGATTTGAATTGAGAGAAAAAGTGAAAGACTTAAGTATGTGACATTCTCATGATAGAATCAGAGATTTTATTCAAAATATCATGAATCTATTTCAACATGCCACTTGGGACACGTGAAATACTCAAGACATGTCATAAAATGTCTCATGATCACATGAAAACATCACTTTGATATCATGAAACCCTCTGAGTCTGTCATAAGAGACCTGTGACGTCCTTTAGACACACTGCCTGACTCATATAACAATGTCTGTTCATATCTGTTGAGTCTTACGGTTGTATCCGGGCATAAAAACCAAGATCTCAAAATAACTTTTGAGGTAATTCGACTGATAATTGTAAATCTCTTTGGGAATATTATCCAGGGATCACGATGCCTCCCATGAGTGTTCACCAGGATATGTGGCATCCCACGAGTCATGTCATACTAAATCTTACATCGCCCTCTATATGTGTCAAGACAACTATCATGAATGACATTAAGGAATGTCAGTTCGAAAATGGGATGGACTCTAGAGGAAACCATATAGATCATGCAAAAACTCCCAAGTTAGGCCGATGGGGTTGTGTGACGCCCCCCCGAAAAAGTCATCTAGGTCACATGATGGTTCCCATGACATTCCAACTTGGTGGTGTGGCACCCTTATATGTTTCAGACCAGGTCACGTGATGGCCACCACGACATGCCTGTTGGGTCATGCAACACCCTCCAGACAAGTGGACCATGGTATAGGGAAACCTCATTTTGTAGGCCTCGACATAAAGGGAACTACAACGACTATGATTCATGCCATATTCAGAACACCTAGGACACCACTCCTTGAGGTTCGAGTTCTATATTGATCATCCATTGATGGAAAATCATACAAGTCCCTTTTCTAAAACAATGTCATTTATTACTTATTATCCCTTTTCCCCCATAAATGATCATGGATAAAAAGGTATTATAGAGTCACAATGATCATATCATCTGCCCTATAAACCTCCACAATGGTAAAAAGAAGCCTCAGTGAGTAAGCCCTTACATAAAGGGAACTACTGCGACTCTAATTCCTACCACATTGTGGATACGTAGGAAACCTAACCCCAAGGTTCAATCTCTATAATGATCACCCATTTAGGGACCAACATACATGTCCCTTGTTCAAACCAATGACATTGATTACTTGTAATCCCTTGTTTCGCACAAATGAGAATGTCTCACATGGGCTTCAAGAGTTTCAATGATCATATCATCTTCCCTTTTAACCTTCACAATGGTACATGAAAGCCTCAATGTGTAAGACCCTACATAATGTGATCTATAATGAATCTAATTCCTGCCATATTTAGGATATGTAGGCCACCTCTCCCATAGGTTCAAGCTCCATATTGATCATCCATGGTGGGACCTGCATATGATTCCCTTGTTCAAGGAAATGATATTTATTACTTAATATCTATTTTTTCTCACAAATGATCAGGGATTATGTTGGATTAAAGAGTTTCAATGGTTAGATAATCTTCCCTATAAACCCCCAAAATGGTATTGGGAATCCTCAGTGTGTATGCCTAGATCAACCGAACTATGACGACTCTAATTCCTACTAGACTCAGGATACATAGGATTCCTTTTCAAGGCTAGAGTGTCATACCAAACACCCAAAAGATTTTTCTAATACACAAGTCCTATACATATACACCAAGAGGTTTATTATTTATCCCTTTTATTTCTCACAACAAGCATAGGTCATGTGGGATTAAGTAGATGTGAATGAACACGTTATTAGGTATCATGAATGAATACCCCTCATAAAATGGAATATACCTTGGGTCCAGTCCTAAGAGAATCAAGGAAATATGTGGGTTTGATTCCAAAAATTTCCAGGTTATGCAGGACAACTCATAATGGCTCAATACCCTCCTGGAAATATTGATCATCTCCATGCATGAGAACACATTATGAATCACTTGGTTATATGGTTACAACACATAAGGAAGCTATTATCTACTTGGGAAATGGATGAAGAACCATGGATACATACATATGGGTCCATTAATTAGACACCATTTTCTAATTTATTCTCATAATTAACTGATAAACCATTTTATTGAGGGTAACCAGTCTCATATTTGGATTAGGAAGAGATGCATGAACATATCTTAAATCTATAAGAGAGTCTCAAAGAAGGAATAATTCCCCCCAAAAGGGTGATATGATCCTAACCACCCATCCTATCGACCAATGAAATTCCCCAAGAGTTTATGGGCCAAAAAACCCAGAGGACCACCAGCCATTAAAAACGAAGTATATACCCAACTATAGATGGGGGAACCATTAGGAGTTTGTGAGAAAAGTGACAATGATATCCTGGCGATCAAAACCATTTGATGCCATGAAATCCCAATGAAAAAATTGTGATTTATTTATTCATAGAATCAGTTATAATCAAAAACTTACTAAGCATTTGAGATCACCCCTTCCTTATGTTTCTTTTCCCAGAATGTAAAATTGAGTATTTTTAATGATATGAAGGGTTATACTAGAGGAAATAACAATTCCCTTTAAGAAAACACTTTCCTGTATTTTATTTTTTTATTTTTAAAATGAGATTCAAGTATGTATATAGTTACCATGATTAATGAATTATTCAGTCCTTTACGATGTGATTCCATGTATATTATTCTAATGTACTGAATTAGATACCGAAATCAAGATACAAAGTTATGGGTAATTAAATTTGGTTAAGAGAAATTTTAATAGAAACCCTAGGAACTAGATTTTCAAAAACATAGATTAGTGGAAATAACCCTCTGACCGAATTTGAGGATAATTATTAGTAAAACATCCTAATGTTTTTGTAAAGTAGAGATTATGTGGTTTTCATAGAAATACACCCCTATATGAATCCTATAAGTGGATGTAGTACTGGAATAGATATACCTATGAGTAATAACCCCTAGAAAGGTGGATCATGCTTGACTTTTGCATTACATGGTACACAATTACATGCCTTACTATAATCATGGTTTAACACTATCAGGGGATATGTTTGGGTTAATTCACATTTTCATTACAAACCATTATGAAGGGTTTGAAGATATTTTTATCAGTTGAAAATTTTACTAAAGAACCCATATTTATGACTATAATATTATCCATGCATATATTTTTCAATTTATGTTAAGTGTATCACATGTTTTTGGATTACACATTATTATTCATAATGTTGGGATCTAATATAGTGTATTACATTATTTAGAAATGGTTAATAGTACAAGGAATGTGAACTATATCAATTCACATACCTCGTATAAGGATTTCCCACATGGGAAAGAAAATGAAGCTAGTGATGGGACTATAGCTAGAACTAGTGAAATTATAACCATATTGTGGTAACTAACTCTGGTTATGATGAATAAAAATTCTAGTATGGAGTAGATTTTTGATCCAACACATGGTGTAATGGTCACGAACCAAGATGGAGTGCCATCCAACGAGGCACCGACCTAGTCAAAGACATGGTCCAAATGATGTTCCTGATCCCCATGGGCTGACAACTAGTGTCAACCATCAAAGAAATCACTATGGGAATGAATGTTTTTTCCAATAACCCAATATGAAATAAATAAAAAAATTGAAAAAACAATAATAACTAAATATTAACAAATACACAAACTATTTCAGATACAACTGCTGAACAAAAGAAAAACTACATACAAAACATAGACCGAACCATGCTAACTCAATATCCATGTGACCTCCTGGTCACCACCAACCACAAGACCAACCTGATCTAAAGGTGAGTAACCGAACCAGGAACCTAAACCTGCAAAATAGATTGGGTCTATAAACATCGAATGATACAAATAGGGTATGAGCTTAAAAATATCAACTGGAAACCACCATAGAATCCATACATTTCCTTTCCTTTAAATAGTTCGTAAAAACAAGTTTTAAATAAATATATAAAAATAGGTTTTTTCTCATTTGAGTAAAAAACATTTTTCTATTTTTAAAATCACTACACACGTCATAACTATTTTTTAAAGAGGATCAGAATTCTAAAAAATACAAAACAAGACTATACCAAGACATGCTAAAAAACTAAGCAGAATAAATAAGAATATGAGTGTAAAAAAATATATAAAAAACAATTATAAATATTAACCATGGGAATTTTCTAAAAATCACTAGAGCGATCACTGGATGTACTCAGGTCGGACTCACCTGCCAACATACGGTGCAGCTCCATCGTCTATAACCATCTGGCCATTCTAACTGCTAATCCAATGGCATATCCCACAAAGCCATATAAATTTAATAGGGTACCAACCTTTCTAATCAAGATTGAAAAGAAAACATCACTCGATCCTCTAAAATTGGCCTAGGAAACCCATGGTAATAGTAATAGTGAATAGTGAATGGAGAGGCCCTCACACAGATGACTTACCTTACCCGTCGCCCCCACACTTGCCTACCCCAATCGCTGACACCACCCACATGATATCCCATATGGGGAAATCCCCCATTGGGGTTACCATATAACAATAAACCATTCATAAGTTCCAATTAGGATGTCACGTCACATAAGATTTTAAACAATTTCTCAAAACATACTAAGCTTCTAACCTGAAATTATATTTCCAAACCACCCCTATTTTTCCCAAATATCAAAAGGTTCATACCATGCCTTACATCATGTCTATTTCAAACACATTTAACAACAATTTTACAATAGTTTCAAATTTCAATACTATTTCTAATTCAAACTGAAAACATACAACTCACATCAAGATTCTAAAGGGGCTTTCAAACCATTTAGAGACCAACCACGTCCCAAAATTCCAAACGATCCAAGTTTTAAAGGAAACATTTGAAACAACTTTCAAAACCACATAACATAACTCACACACAAATTTTATATATCATGGAACCATTTGATAAACCAAGGTTCAAGGAAAACATTATTTCAAAGTTTTATCTTCATTTGAATGTTGATCCATGTGTGCAACTCATGCACACATGGATGTTCCAACATCTAATAGAACACTCTAAATATACATGGAAACAAACAAAACCCTTTTAATTTTACAAAATCACCACTTTATTTCAAACTAAAAAAAACCCAACAATTCTGAATAATAAAAAAAGTATGAAAAATAATTTAAAATCTTGGGGAATCCTTCTAAAACAATTCACCAAAAGTCATAAAATTATAAAGAGCCATCTAAATCACACATCACACCCAATATATCATCTCATCCAAGCAACCAAACTATAAAAAGGCCAAATATCACAAAAATATCTTAATTTAATTTTAAAAAATAGTATACATTTTAACAAACACCTTATGCGCATAATATTATAATATGATTAAAGAAAACCCAGTAAAACCACTATAACCTATTTTTTGACAACACAAAACACCATACTAAAACAAGAAAACACACCAAAAGAATGAGAAACACTTTTATATACTATCTAAAACTCCACAAGAATCAATGGAATGTTTCAAAAAGGGGAATAATGGAAACACCTACCTTAGCGAAGTGTGGATGTGAAAAAACGTTAAGGGAAGGAAGAATCTAGCCCAACAGACCATCCCCACACCCTAGATCCATAGAAATAGAACCACACATCAATCTTAGGCATTAAGGTTCGACCAATGGGGAAAACCACTAAGAGAGACCAAGATCACAATAGAGATCAGAGATGGGAATAATAAGAGGATAAAAGTGTGGAAAACCCCTAAGAAACTCACCTAGTAATCATAGAGGAGCATCCATGGAGGGAGGAGAAGAAAAGGGAGAGGGCTTAGAGGCTCCCTTTCTGTGCCAAAAATGACCCAAGGGGAAGAAATATTGAAAGGGTTTAAGAATAGGGGAGGGTATAAAAAGGATTTAAATATTTGAAAAAATTGTCAACATGCAAGGTTTGGTAAATCGTTCTCCCTATACTTGACAAGTGGCACACCTCACACGGGCTGGCCGCATAGTTACAAAACCATGCACCAACTATGTTGAACACCTCTGTACAATTCTAGAACCAAACTAAATAGTTTATATATAGTTTCACAAATTTTGTGAAACTAGTGCGCCTCACAACTGGACAAACAACACAAGCAACATAATTACATAGTCCAAGCTACATAGTTTGCCTAAATTATGATCTAAACACACACCGGACAAAAACATACTCGAGACTTCCAAAATTACAAAATTTAAACTGAGGATCAATAAAAACCTCAAAAAATAATACAAGATCAAGAAAATAATAAAAAAATTAACTTCCAAGGTTGGGGTGTGACAAGTATCCCCACCAAAACACTTTATTCCCACAGAAATTCACCCATCTAAAAGATAAAACAAAACTCGATTCCATGCCCAATCACAACCAAATGAAACTACGGATCTCGGGGTGAAATTTCAATTCAAACATCACACCTTAATGACATTATATGAAACCCTAGCATGAGGAGAAAGGGTAGAACACAAGAGGGTTATCCCCACCACAAGAAATTGACTAACATAATGGCATGACTTCAGACTGGGCAATTTGGGAACTCCCAATAAGAAACAAAAACACCATAAGAATTGAAAAGTTCCAATACTAGAAAAGACCCCCAATATAAGGTGATAAACCCATGAATGAAACTAGAAATAAAAAATCAAACCTGAATTCAACCCACAAGAAAAATTTTCCACAAGTATGAATATCTCCAAAAAAGCATAACTGAAATCAAGTAGTTGATTCACAAATAGATATCAATTCAATGATCCATATTCTAGAAAAAAAAAGAGATTACAATATAATAATAACAACAATAATTTTATGAAGATAAGGGAATTTTATAAAGATAAAGAAACTATAAAAATAGCTTAAACCATCTCTACTCCAATATAGGAGACAATAAATAGGCCAAGGATTCCCACAAAACCCTAAAAATTCCAAACTGCACACCATCTTTACTCTAGGTCCTATGGATGGATCCCTGATGGTTGAAGCATCTACTTCCTCACAACCAGAATCTGACACCCTCCAATCAAAACTTCTTCAAGTGATGATTCATACAAAACTTATCCAGATGACCCAAATTTCTACAATGATGGCACGTTTTTGGTGGATTTTGACAAGACAAATTTGAATTCCCAAACCAACCACACTAGCGGCACACAATAAAATGGTCTAACGAACTGGAGGCCAGAACCAATGAAGGGGACTACACAAGGATAGGTTCTTATGGAATTCACTTATCTCTAGATAAGGAACCCACACGAGTAGCAAGAGACACCAGATTTCCAACTTGAACTCTGGAGACCAAATCGTATAGGAACCATTCGTTGACCAACTTCTCAAAACAAGGGTCCTTGGAGAAGCAGGATCACTCCTTGATCTCTGGAGGAAGACCCAAAAAAAATAATAATCTTTCATTAGATCATGAGATCGAATATTTGAAGAAAATGAAACTAGATCCTTGAAATTTTTAACATTATCCTTCACCAACTACTGGGCTTACCGAACATTCATGAGCTCTTATACTTTCTTTTTCTTAACCTACACATGTATAATCCATAGGAAAAAGATGGGCTTAAACAATTCCCAGTTCATCCCATATTGTATCGATTGTACAATGAATGACTTAAATTTTGCCAAAGATATACCTTCAAAAAAATTCAGAACAACACATACTATAACAATTTTAAGAGTTCCCAATGATTTGAAGACACTCTTGACTTTTTCAAGCCACTCTACTACCTCTAACAGACCTCGATTGCCATGATAGAAAAGTAACACTCACAAAGAACATGAAATTGTGGTGGACTCATTAGAATATTTGGGGACCTTTCTGGGAATCATATTCTGAGTAATATAAGGAACACAAATACATAATCAACATCAACCTGAAATATAATCGAAAAGAACATCTCAAACCAAAACAAAAGACTCACAAGAAAAAAAATATAAGCACAAGAGAAAATTATCTTTTTAAAAATAACTATTTCATTTTAGTTTCAAAACGTCCTTCTTCCAAGGCCACTTTTTACAATTGAAAAACACTTTTCGAAGTAAAAAAAAATCCCAAAACCATTTCACCCATTAAAAAATTATTTTGGAAAAGCCAAGCCATGCCGTTGGATTCATATTATCACCCATGGAATTTTATGAACCATCATATATTTTCCCATCCACTTACACTTAGATCATATATGCACATGTTCCAACCACACTTTCCACACATTCCCACATATATGAGAACCTTCATAATGAATGTCAAGGTCCCACATGCCATTTCATTATCAAAACATGATAATTTACCAAAATTTCAAACCAAAATTCATTCCTTTAAAATCCAATATTGAAAATTTCAAAACCATTTGAAAGAGATCGTTTTCATATTCATGTTCCATTTCAAATTTCCACTCATAAAAACCAAAATAGAACAAAACAAAACTCATACCAAACCACCAGAATAAGGAACCAGTGGCCATACACAACCCGGTGACATGGTAGTGGGCTATGCCTCAAGTAGGAATTAACAACTAAAGAGACCTTGAATAGTAAACTTGAACTCCATATGGGCCACTACTCCTTGTGAGATCACAAAATGAAACTGAATAATCTCTGTTTTATTCCTCAATCCAAAAAAAATACGAAAGACTCAAATCATGGACTACCTCTACTAACACGAGGATCATAACGAGAAGAGTTTGTGAATATATTCATGTACCTACCTCTCAAGTACCTACAGTCCTAATCTTCAATCTACCCCAGAAATCCCAAATAGAAAATAAGATGGCTTTGATATGATTTTTTCATGAACCAAGCTGGAGTGAAATCCAACCCGGTGTCTGACCTGGTCCTAGACAAGACTCAAAGGGCATTCTCAATCCCCATGGGATAACAATTAGTGTCAGACATAAAATAAATCACTATGGGAAAAATTATTTTCCCAACAGACTAGGATCAAATAAATTAATATAATAAATGAAAAAACCAACAAGAAATTAATCACAATAAATATACAAACTATTTCATATACAACTGTTGAAAAAAAGGAAAACTAAATAAAAAACTAAGACCAAACCATACTAACTCATTCTCCATGTGACCTCTTGGTCACCAACAAACAGAAGACCAACCTGCTCCAAAGACGAGAAACCAAAGTAGGAACCTAAACCTAAAAAAATAGATTGGGTCTACTAATACTAAATGGTACTAGTTGGGTGTGAGATTTAACTTATTTGTAGGAAACCACCAGATAATCTATACAGTTCCTTTCTTGAAAACAATCTATAAACACTAGTTTGAAATAATAATATAAAAATATGTTTTTCTCATTTTAATAAAAAACACATCCTTTCCTTTTTAAAAACACCACACACCACAACAATCTTTTTCAAATAGGATTCCTATTTTAAAAAAATCCCAAAAATTACTATACATAGCTATGATGAAAATAAATAAGCAGTATAAACAAGAAAATGAATGAAAAAATATAAAAATTTATATATTTTAATGATGAAAATTTCCTAAACATCCCTAGAGCATTACCTGGATGTTCATGGGTCAGAATCACCTAGAAACATATTGTGTAGTTCCAAAACCTATAACCAAATAGACATTCTAACTACTAATCCTGTGGAAAGTCCCACCAAGACCTATAAAGTCAGGGGGTACTAACCCGTCTAATCGAGGTTGGAAAGAAACCATCACTCAAACCTATAAATGATTCCTAGGAAAACCATGGTAATAAAAATAATAAACAGGGAATGGAGAGTCCCTCACATGCATGACTCGCCTTACCTATAGCCACTACACTTTTATAACCCAATCATTGAAACCAACCACGTGATATTCCAGATAGGGAAATCTTCCATAGGGGTTCCCATTTTACAATAAACTATTCAGAAGTGCTAATCAGTCCATCAAATCACATAATATTTCAAATCATATCTCAAAACATGGAAAGCTGACAACCGTGAGTTATATTTCCAAATTACCTTCTTTTTTCCAAAAAGTAAAAGGTTCCAACTAGTCCATACATCGTTTTTGTTTTATACACATTTATAAATAATTTTCCAATCATTTCCAATTTCAATAATATTTTAAATCCACACTGAAAACCTACAACTCACTTCAAGTTTCCAAATGACCCTTAAAACCATTTAGAGACTAATAATTTTCCAAAATTCCAAACATTACACATTTTAAAGGAAACATTCAAAACCACATAACGTACCACAAAAACATCTTTTAGAAATCAATCTAACATTTTATAAACAGAGATTCAAGGAAAACATTATTTAATGTTCCATATTCAATTTATTGCTCATATATGTGTGCACCTCGTGCACATATGGTGTTCCAACATCCAATGACACTCTCCAAATATCCATGTAAACACCCAAAAACCTTTTTATCTTTCAAAATCACCACCTGATTTCAAACCAACCCAAACCCAAAAATTTTATATAATCACAAATTTATGAACAATCATTTAAAAACTAGGAGAATCCTTCCAAATAATATCACAATAAATCATATAATTATAAATAG
This sequence comes from Viscum album, assembly GCA_963277665.1. Classification (NCBI taxonomy): domain Eukaryota; kingdom Viridiplantae; phylum Streptophyta; class Magnoliopsida; order Santalales; family Viscaceae; genus Viscum; species Viscum album. The sequence goes on along the minus strand of OY728157.1, from coordinate 1,454,983,784 downwards.
GCATTTAAATCACACATCATGCCCAATCGATCATCTCAACTAAGCTACCGAAATATAAAAAAGGTTAAATATCACAACAGAATCTTAATTTCATTTTAAAAAAATACTATACATTTTAACAAACACCTTATGTGCATAACTATATAACATGAATAAATAAACCAATTCAAAACCACTTCCACTAATGTTTTATAACAAAATACACCACACTAATCTAATAAAAAAAACCAAAAGAATGTGGAACACTTTTATATACTATTTAAAAATACACAATATTTAATGGAATGAGTCAAAAAGTAATATAATGGAAAAACCTAACAAAATAGAGTGAGAATATGAGGAAACTTTAAGGAAAGGAAGAACCCAGCCCAACATATCATCCTCACACTATAGATCCAATGGAATCAAAACACACATCAACCCTAGGAATTATGGTTCGTCCGAGGGGGGAAACCCACAAAAAGAGACCAAGATATCAAGAGGGAGCGGATACAGGAAGAGGATGAGAAAATTGGTCCAAACTCAAAAAAACTCACATTGGAATCTTGGAGGAGCATCTATAGGGGGAGGATAACCAATGGGAGATGTCTTGGAAGATCCCTTCATCCACAAAAAATAACCCAAGGGAATGAAATCCTAAAGGGGTCTAAAAATAAGAGAGGGTAGAAAATGGATTTTAAGATTTTAAAAATATAGGTAGCTCACACAGTTTGGTTGCATGGTTTGGAAAACTATGCATTGAAACCACACTCTCTACTGAACAGGATGGACACCTCACATGGGATGGTCACACAGTTACCAAACCGTGCACCAACCATGATGAACGCCTCCATCCATTTCTAGAACCAAACTATATGGTTTACCAAATTGTACACAACCCATGAATCTCATCACTAGACAGTCAACACAAGTCACACTGTTTCCTGGGCCACACAACACAATTTTCCCAAACCATTCCCTAATCGTGCGTATGCCAAAAAATCTCCTTGTGGTTTCCAAAATTCAAAAATTTTAAACTGGGGATCAACCTGATCCTTGAAAAAAGGATCCAATATCCATAAAAGAATAAAATAAAATAACTTCCATGGTCAGGGTGTGATAAAAATGATGTTAGACCACTTCACATGTCAGTATCTCCCATAATTCAATGGGACAAAAAATAAATTTGTAGCTAAGAAATGTATAAGTTCCTTAGATATGATATTTATCACTATAGGAAGTAATGAAAGTGAGAAGGTTTTCATAGTATTTTGTCATATATAAGGATATATGGATCAATGGTGGTAGTTTATTTGAAACTGTATGGATGAATATAAAATAGAAAACATGGAAATTAAGGATTTTAATGTTCTCTTACTAGAAAAATATATTCCTCACTAGCAACAAGCATAGATGCAAAGACAATCCTTGAGTCTAGAAAAGATGGAAGAAGAATATATTGCAAATTATGAAGCAATATTTACAATTTTATGAAAAAATGTTGAGGACTATATACATAATTAAAAGAGAAAGATTAAAATATTCTTGATGTACTAAATATAATTTTTAAAATTGAACTAGTCTCCCAACATTTATCATCATATGAGAATATAATATTATGTTCTATAAAAACAGATAATTAATTATCAAATACATATATATTTTAATGAATGAAAGATAATAAGGGGGCTTCTGAGCATTCTGGAAAAGTAAATATGGAGAAAAGGGAATAATGTAAGGGTAGGATTCCTATCTTGTAATAAATGTGGAATGAAATAATGAAAAACATGCTTGTTAAGGATATAGGTTTTCTATAGGTGTTGATAGGAAGGCCAATATGATTATGATTTAAATGGGAAGAAATAATCTACAAATGTTAAATGCCTCAAATATAAGGATATGGGACACTATTTGAATTATTGACTCATGAGTCAATATAATTTTCCCCAAAATGGCCAATAAAGCATGGTCCAGATTATGATATCACAATATCTAAGGTTAAACTACATAATGATATGGTGGAAGGTGAATTAATAATATCCTTAAATTTAGATAATGTTTTAATGATTCTATATATTTATAATCTTTTAATTCATCAAAGTTTTCTATGAAAATTATATATTTTCCTTACACCATAATAACAGAGTTATCAGTTAAGGCTCCAAGTGGGTGTGTCACTACAAAATGATGTATTAGTAAATTCTCATTATGAAACATAAATGTTCCCTATTTTATAACTTAATTATTATACCCATGGTTTATTTTGATATATTATGAACTATATTTCAAAATATAGTGTATTTTTTTCAAATATAATGAAGTTACGATTCAAAATGAAATGTAGAATTGCTTATCTTTCGAGAGGATAATTCATAATCTAAGTCATGTATATATTTACCCCTAGTATCTCTTCTGAATGATATTCTTAGTGAGTAAGATTAGACAATTTCTAGGAACTGAAAAAGTAATCCTTAAATACCTATTATGCAAGAATACATCAATGTACTTCCTAATAAATTACTTGGACATCCACCAGAGCATGAAGTTGAGTTTACCATTGAATTATTCCCCATTGAAAGACCAATATCTAAGACTCCCTATAAAATGGCCATTGTTGAATTAATGTATTTTAAGAAATAACTAGAGGAGTTGTGTGATAAGAGATTTATACAACCTATTTTTCCACCTTGGGTATCCCTAATTATTTTCATTAAGAATAAATATGGATCTATGATTCTGTGAAAAAATTATATGGAATTCAACACTATTATGATAAAGAACAAGTATCCTCTACCACACTTTCATGACTTATTCAATCAATTTTACAGATATCAATTTTTTTAAATATTGACCTTCGTTCTAGGTATCATCAATTTTAAGTAAAGATGAAAGGTATTCTGAATACAACATTTTATAGAAGGTATAAACAATTTAAGTTCACATTAATTCCATTTGGTTTGATGAATTCACCATTTTTATTCATGGATCTAATGAATAGAGTATTCAATGAATATCTTGATAACTTTGTTTTGGTGTTTATTAATTATATATTGGTATACTCTAATATCTATAAGAAATATGATAATCAATTAAAGATCCATTTTGAGGATCTTATAAGAAAATATTTATATGGGAATTTTTTTATGTGTGAATTCTATCTTTATAATGTATCTTTTCTTGGACATATTGTCTTTAATAATGGAATCTCGATTGATCTTGAGAAGATAAAGGCAGCCCTAGAATATCCTACACTACGTAATATAACTAAGATATGTATTTTCATTGGTTTGGCTGGTTACTATCAGTGATTTGTTAAACATTTTACCCAATTAGTTAGTATTTTAACCAAGATGACTCATAAAGGGGTTAGGTTTGTATGGATAAAGGAATCTGAATAATGTTTTCAAGAATTCAGGAGGTGATTGGTGAATTCTCATATTTTTAATCTAACATAATAAAATTATGGGTATGAAATATATAGTGATGCATCAATGAAGTTACATGGTTGTTTCCTAATATAGAATGATATATTTATCACCTATGCATTAATGGAGATAAATATTAATGAACAAAAGTATCAATCCTGTGATATTGAGTTAGCAGTTGTGGTCTTTGTTTTGAAGATATGGAGATACAATCTCTATGGGAAAATATGTGAGATACACACTGATCACAATATTTTGAAATAAAAGTTTTCATTGAGAGATCTCAATATGAGGAAAATTAGATTAATCGATCTACTTAAGGACTATGATTTCTCAATACACTACCACCCAAGGGGAGAATATAATACTGTTGATTCTTTGAGCTAGAAAGATCATGGAGTCTTGTCCAAATTTTGTATTGATAGGGATACTATATTCCTGGATTTAGTAAATATATATATTAGAATCATTATGGATTGAGAGACATCGTACCTTTTTCAAATTACTATTAAACCATAATTGTTGGAAAAGATAAAAATTTCTCAACCTGGTGATGGGAATTTTCAAAATATGATTAAATATATAAATAAAGGATAATTAATAGACATATTTTTTTGAATATGGTATTATAATATTTTTAAATAGACTATTTTTTCCATATATACCTAAGTTGAAAAGATAACTATAGGATAACATGCATAACACTAATTTATATTTACATCCTTGTAACACCAATACATAAAAAGATATTAAGGAACACTTTTTTTAGGATAACATGAAGTAGGAAATTTCTAATTACATGTAAAGATATTTTGTTTTTCAATAATTGAAAGATAGTATACAACATTCTAGAGGATTATATAAAACTATCCAAATTACTACTATTAAATGGGATGAAATTTCTATTGTATTTTTCACTGGATTACCAAGGAATACAATGAAGAGTGATGTATTATAGATCACTGTTTATCAACTCAAAAATATGTGCAATTCATCTCTAAAAGATATGATTTACCATTTGAGAACCCTAAAAAGATCTATTTTAATGATGTTATAATACTTTATGGTGAACCTCATTCAATTGCACTTGACCATGATCCATTATTTTCATAAAAATTATAGAGAATTCTTTAGATGTCCCTTTATAATGAGATCTGTTTGACCACCACATATCACCCTAAAAGTAATGGAATGTCTAAAATTACTATTAAAATATTATAATATATTTTGAGGTGATGATATCTTAGATTTCAAGAAATATTTAATTAGAATTTACCTTTGGTAGAGTTCTCCTATACTAATAGATTTCATTTAAGTATTGAAATTGTGTCGAATGAATCATTATATGGTAAGGGAAGTCATACTCCAAATTGTTGGGATGAAGTTAGAAAAATATATCTTACTAGCCTAGATATTTTTGGGGATACAACGACCAAGCTAAGTGTTATTCAAACCCATATCGAAGAAGTACAAAGTAAACAAAAGAGATAATTAGATAATCATAGGTAGGATATGAAATTTCAAGTGGGAGATCATATTTTTTGGAAATTATATCTATGGAAAGGTGTTATAAGGTTTGATAAGATTGAAAAAATGAACCCCATGTACATTATACTTGTATAGATTTTGGAAAAGGATTGGACCTGTGTCTTACAATTTAGCGATGTCACCAAATCCCTCCAAAGTATATGATGTGTTCTATATCTCTTTGGTATGGAAGTACATACCAAACCCAATTATTGTTCCCACATTTGAAGGAATAGAATTGAAACCTAATATATCTCCCCATGAATATCCTATCAAGATTATATATATAAGATGATTGGTATTTAGAAATCAAAAAACTCATCTAGTAAGAGTACTTGGGAGAAATCATAAGATATAAGGGGCAATGTGTGAATTCAAAGAGATTATGATAAATAACTACCCAAATCTCTTCACGAGGTAACTTCATATAAATTTTTATAATGAAATATTTATATTGGGGATAATATAACTCCTTGATACTTTATGATATATTTCATTTTAAATAAATCCATTCTTTGTGATATATTGCACAATATGTAACCCTAAGACTAAATGAACCATAATACAGTATACCATTACACCCCAGCTGTTATATAGGTATTTATGAATGATAATGGCTATATTATTTAAATTATATTTTTCACACATGTTTAAAATAAATTAAATTTTTATATATAGATTATGAATAAAAATAAAAAACCATTTTAAAGAAAAAAATATTTTATTAAAATTGTATTTTTCTAAATATCAGTTTTGTCATGTTTTGAACACCTATATTAAAAATAGTTTTAAAAATATTTTATAAAATTTATTTCAATAAAATAAAATTTATTTCTAAATAAATTTATAAAAAATAACTTATATAGAATATATGATAATTTTCAATAAAGATTAAATTTTCTAATAATATTGAAAATACAAATTTTAATTCAAAACTACCATTTCAGTAAAATTATTTACAAAGTTATGTTATATATTAAATTAGTGATAAGGTAAAATTGGATCAATTATATTTCATGTTAATTAATTTAGTTCATTAGGATTAGTTTTATGTTCAATTTTAATATATTTACTTTACATACTAATGAGAACCTTTCTTTAGAAAATAATGTTTTCATCGCAACTGTAGGTTTTATTTTAAATTAATCTCTTCCATATTTGTGAATTATATTTTGGAAAATTTATTTCCTATTTTGAATCATAATAATTAATATTATTTACGCTAAATTAATCTTTACCATAATTCATAGTGAAAGTAATAAAAATTAATTACCGCGGTTAAATTTAAAACCGATTTATCGAGGGTTAAACTAAGAAAATAAGGGTTTAAATAACCCAAATACCTTAAAATTACTATTTTATGGCCATATTTAGACCAAATAATCTATTATTATATATATTTATCCATTTTTTATCCTTTTTGAATGTGAAAAACTAATGTATAAATAATTCTTTTAAAAAATTCCACGCGTGCCCTCTTCATTAGTTATAAAAGGAAACCCACTATCTTCTCTTATTAACACTACTAGAGCCCTTCATATAAAACAATAACCACTAAAATATATTACCTAATTCCCTACACTCATAATATAGGCCTAATTTTTATTATTAAACCCTCCAATGAAGGATTTAGGTATAATCCTAACGAGGCTTTTTGAAGAGGAGGCAAAACTCTTAAACACGTGTTTTGTTTTATTTCTTCTTCCACCTTCTTAAAATATTCTAAAAATATGGTAATATATTTTAAAAAATGTCTATTATATATTTAGTTTTTATTATTTGTATTTCATAGCCTATATCCATCTACACTCTCGAAAAATGGATACAAAATCATCAATCATGTGTATGGGGGACTACCGTCTCGTGAACCGATGTAATTCATTTTCCATCACTGTAATTCAAGGATGGTTATAATGATGTATTTAAAATATTTTTATTATATTTATGAAATTATTATTCCGCTGTAATTATTATATCACAAGTAACTTCTTACCTTCCTTTCCATGGGGTGATACAATACTGTCACTCATGTGTACAGAGGACTACCACATTAGGAAGTGATGTGATTTGTTTTTCACATACGATTTACATGGAAGGTAGTAAGTAATTTTTTTTTGCATAAATGTAATATTTATTAAATAAATACAATTATTTAAATATAATATAATATATAACTTCTTAGCTCTCAAATCTGTTAGAAAACAATAACATCGTTCATTCATATGTGTGGACTTTCGCCTCTATATAGAGATGTGAAATGTTTTTGATTTTATTTTAACATGAATGTTAATAAAGATGGATTGTATTAATATAGATATTATTTACTAAATTTATTATCTAAAGGTGAAGTAATTCTTATTTTTCTTTCATTTTATCTATCATGAAAAAAGAGGAAATAATATTCATGTGTATATACGGTCTACCATCTCCTTGAATGGTGTAATCAATTTACTATATATGGATTTTATAGAATAATATATATATATATATATATATATCATTAATATATATGATATTTATACCATGGTCTAAATTCTGGAAATGATTAAACCACGATCATAGTAAAAGGACTGAAATTACCAATCCATAACATAGATGAAAAACAAACCAATTATCACTTGAAATTGTGATTTTAACAAATAGTTCCTAATAAAAAGGTGATAAAAGGATATAAGTAAATCATATATGTCATGATATATATGCATATAGTTCTATAATTTTTATATAATAAAGCTATTATGACAACCCTGCTTTTTTATTACAACTTAAAAATGATTTTTTATATAAAACTTCACTTGATACAACAAATAAGATCAGGAGGTTTAGTGTATCTAGGGCTTAGGATCATTACATAAAAACTTAAAACAAGAAATACAACATCTTTATTGAAAACATCCTTTACATGACCACTACATTCCCTCGTACTTAGCATTGTATGGGATAACCTGAGGACATGCATAAGAAAAGGGTGAGCTATAAATCCCAGTAAGGGAGTACACATGGAATAACATGAGGAGTACAATACATGTTAGACAATAGGCATATCAATAGAGCATAAAAGAAACATGAACATAAAGGCATGATAAAGCATGATAATCATAACATGGAAATGTGGCAACAACACTTAACATGGAATTAGCACGAGCTAAGGCTCATTACACATAAAGCATGAGTAAACCCTCATTGTACATGAAGCATGAGTAAACCCTCATTGAACGTGAATTATAATGAGTCAACACTCATTGCACATGATGTATCATGATACTATACTTTACCCAATGCATTGGAGCGCTATAAGGGCGCACCCTTCTTAAAACATTTCATTTCATGCATAAGTGTGCCACATGGATCATAAAACATGGATTCATAAAACATAATAATTTATTCCACAATAATGGAATGTGGAATTAATACTTGAAACCTTGTAATAAATAAGTAAATGTGTATAAATTTGGATACCCTTGATGGAGAAATGGGCATGGTATCCACCACACAATGGCATTGGCTTAGAAAATCGGTGCGATTTCGGCAGCGTAACAGCGTGACATAAGAATTCATAAAAAATGGTTGATGAGAGATAAAGGGGTTCCTCATAATATTTACATGTAATAGACAGTAAGGATGTCATATAGATACATGTCCCAACAGTTTAAATTGAATTTAGATTCATGATACAAAGGTATTGCTTGAATGTAAAAGAAGGGAGAGAAGTTCCTTTCGGAATTTCGGCATAGTAAAGGGTGTACATGGGAGGCATTTAATGAGATAGAAAGGGGTATCCCATCATTCAAACAATAAGAGGGAAGTATGGTGGAGGTTTTAAACCATACCCAAACATTCATAATTGAAATTAAAAGGGCAATACAACTTAAAGAAAATTGACAAAAATGAGAAAGGAAGAAAAAAACCTTTACTTGGAAATGTGCTTCCAAAGGCTAGAGAGAGGCTTGTGAGAGGATTATTGGGAGCTTGGGGCACGTTGGGAGGATTCTAGAGAGTCTAGGGAAGAGATTGGATGAACTCCAAGGGATTTTATTGAGGAGGAAGTGGGAGATTGGGTGGGTTTATATAGGAAAGGTGAGGGAATTCTTTATTATTTAGGTTTGGGTCCCCTTACATTAAAGTAATCCAAACTACAAACCATACCATGGTTTTTGCCCATGGTTTTTAGAAAAGGGAAGAGGAAAACAATATTTTATAAGGCCCAAGTCTGAACTTCTGAAAATAATAAGGTTGCTTATGTGGAGGTGAGTCACACTCCCATGGAAATTAATTTAAAAAGGCAAAGTGTTGAATATGTCTTGAGGGGTCCATTAATGATTTGAAAAGTAAGTCAAACAAACCCAAAATCACATTATTTTAATGATAAAACATATATTGGACGAACATAAGGATTATGGTATTTTATTATATCACCATTGGGTCATTATGATGTCATAAAACACTTTATATATTTAAACGGTATTTAATTTTTACCCAAAAATTTGACTGTCTCAGAAAATTATGAAAAATTCACCGTTGGATAATTTTGATGTCCTGATTCCAGAAATGGCATTTATTTTATCTAAAAAAATTTCTAAATATGTTAATTTTCACTTTTAAAATAAAGACCAACATTTATCGAAAATTCACGAGTTTTGACAGAAATGGCTTTCAAACCTTAATATAAAATTTTAATTACACTCATAAAATTATAAGATCATTTATTTAATAAAAATTAATTTAATAATAATATTACTATTTTATTAAAATATTATTTTATTCAGAATTCCCTTAATTTAATAAAATATATTTCTTAATTAAATAATAATTAAAAACACCATTTGTACTTTAAAAACTATTTAAAATGTATCAAAAATGACTAGAAATTATATTCATTATTATATAAAAAATAATGTACATGAACATAGTACTAATTATTTGGTACATAACCCCTTAAAACAGCCGCATAAGACCTAAGGGTAAGGTGTGCGATGGTGACAGACTCTTGGGGTGGCTCGGATAACATCGCTCGAGTGGTAATCTCTATCAAATTCCACTTTTCCCATAGACGGTCCCATTCGAGCTTGACATCGTGAAGCTCAGCTTGGGCTTGGTCAAGGGTGAAGCCCAAGGATGCCACCTCTTCTCCGAGCTCTGACAAATGGGCTTTGTATGGGGAAATTTTACTAGATGAGGCCATCGCTTCTTTTGTCTGAGTAAATTGGATTTGTTAAGGTCCTATATTTATACTAATCATGTGATCACTGTTCAACAGCTATATTAACAACGATCAAAATTCTTAACATAAAACCAAAGAAGTTGACATCTTATAAAAACATTTTTCATAAAGAGACATCTAACTGGATCAAGAGGGATTTCCCATTAATGAAACTTTGGGTCGTTACAATATTCCCCCCTTAAGAAATTTCTCCCTCGAAATTTTCCTTTTCCCACACTAAAATAAATGTGGGTAACTCAGCTTCATCATATCCTCCGATTCCCAAGTCGCTTCCTCAAACTTGTGATTTCTCTACAACACCTTGATGAGGGGCATTGTCTTATTTTGTAGAACGTTTTCTCTACGATCTAAGATCTTCACTGGTTGCTCCTGATAAGAAATATCGTCTTCCAATTGTACCACCTCAGAAGAGAGTACATGTGAAGGGTCTGATATGTACTTCTTTAAGAGGGATACATGAAAGACATCATGTACTTTGGCGATAATAGGTATAAGTGCTATTCGATAGGCCACAACCCCAACACAATCAAGAACCTTGAAGGGGCTGATGTACCTTGGACTTAACTTCCCTTTCTTTCCAAACCTCATGACCTTTTTCCACGGAGATATGCGTAGAAAGAACATGTATCCAACTTTATACTCAAGGTCTCATCGAGGATTATCTGCATAACTCTTCTGTCGACTCTGGGCTGCCTTGATATGCTTCTGAATGGTTTTCACCTTCTCCACCATTTCTTCGACCATTTCTAGTCCAAGCAGCTTACGTTCACCGACCTCATCCCAACATACCGATGTTATGCACCTTTTCTCATACAGGGCTTCATATAGTGCCATTTGGATGCTCGAGTGGAAACTGTTATTATAAGAGAACTCAACTAGGGGAAGATGTTGATCCCATCCTCCTTTAATGTCCATTAAGCATGCTCTCAACATATCCTCAAGTGTTTGGATAGTCCGCTCGGATTGGCCATCATTTGGAGGATGATAGGACATACTAAAGTTTAGTTCAGTATTCAGAGAATTTTGAAGACTATTTCAAAACTTAGAGGTGAATCTTGGATCTCAGTCAGATACAATAGATAGTGGTACTCCTTGAAACCTGACCACTTCTTTGATATATATCTGTGCCAGTTGATCCAATGAGAAATCCTCCCGAATAGCAATGAAGTGTGCAGTCTTTGTTAGATGATCCACAATAACCCGGATTGCATTGTTGCCTTTGGATTTCCTTGGAAGTCTGGTGATAAAGTCCATGGTGATGTTCTACCATTTTCATTCAGGTATGGGCAATGGTTGCATCATCCCCTTAGACTTATGCCTCTCTACCTTCACTTGCTGACACACCAGGCACTTTGATGTATATTCAGCGATCTCCTTCTTCATATTATCCCACCAAAAGTTTTCTCGGAGATATCGATACATCTTTGTGCTCCCTGGGTGAATAGAGAAATTTGAACTATGTGCATCATCTAAAAGTTCCTTCTTCAGCTCTGGACTTGATGGAATACATAATCTTTTCCCAAACCGCACAATTCCTTCTTCATTAACATTAAAATCCGAGGATTTACCCTTTTTGATAGCTTCCACTTTTTCTTGAATTCCCACATCATCCTTTTGAGCATCCTTTAACCTTTCCAAAAGTGAAGGTTGAGCAATAATTTGTGAAAGGATTGATGATGTTCCCTTTTTTATGATTCCCATGTCCATCTTCATCAAGTCTAAGAAGATTGGATCCTTCTCAATTCTCATCATTGATAGAATCACTGGATCCTTTATACTTAGGGCATCTACCACCTTGTTCACTTTCCCAGGGTGGTTATGTATTGAACAATCATAATCCTTGATAAGATCTATCCATATTCTCTGGCACATATTATGCTCTTTCTATGTGAATATATATTTACGACTCTTGTGGTCAGTATATATCTCATATTTCTCTCCATAGAGATAATGCCCCCAGATTTTCAAGGCAAAGATCACAACCACCAACTCCAGATCATGCGTTGGATAGTTTAACTCATGGATTTTCAACTACCTTGAGGGATAGGATATCACTTTATCATTCTGTATCAGCACACATCCTAATCCCTTCTTCGAAGCATCACTGAATACCACAAAAAGCTCCCCACTTGTGGGTAAAGTGAGCACGGGTGCAGTGATAAGCCTCTTTTTCAACTCCTTTAAGCTTTCTTCACATTCATCACTCCAAGAAAACTTTACTCCCTTTCGAGTTATCTTGTTAAGAGGGTTGGACAATCGTGAGAAATTTCTCGCAAATCGTTGATAATATCCAGCTAACCCCAAGAAGCTATAGATATCCGTTACCGATGTTGGCCTCGGTCATCCCTCAATTGCATATGTTTTGGAGGGGTCCACATATATTCCATTTCTTGTGATGATATGGACCAAGAATGAGACCTCCTTCAACCAGAACTCACACTTTCTATACTTTTCATAGATCTTCTCCTTGTGCAAAGTCTCTAGTACAATTTTTAAATGCTCCTCATGATCCTCCTTGGTTTTAAATTATATTAGAATATCATCTATAAAGACTACCACAAATTTGACAAGGTAATCTATAAAGACTCTATTCATCAAGTCTATGAATATTTTTGGAGCATTGGTGAGTCCAAAAGGAATTACTATGAATTCATAGTGCCCGTATCTTGTACGAAAAGAAGTCTTGGGGACATCTTCCTTCTTCACCCGTACTTGATAATATCCCGACCGCAAATCCACCTTGGAGAAGTATTGTGCTCCACACAGCTGATCAAACAATTAATCGATTATTGGGAGAGGATATTTGTTCTTTATCATGATTTTGTTAAGTTCACGATATTCGATGCAAAGCCGCATTGACCCATCCTTCTTCTTGACGAAGAGGATTGGTGCACCCCATGGTGAAGCACTTGGGCGTATAAACCCTTTATCCAGATTCTCCTTTAGTTGTTTCTTCAGCTCTTCAAGCTCTAAAATAGCCATTCTATATGGAGTTTTGGATATTGGTAGCGCCCCTGGTATAAGTTTAATTGAGAACTCAACATCTCTTCTTGGAGGAAGACCAGGCAGTTCCTTGGGAAACACTTCAATGAATTCCCTCACAATAGGCATTTCATCAAGGATGGTTTCTTCCTTGGACTCAATCATTTGAGCCAGATATGCATGCTTATAAGGCAGTAATATCTATGCTTGAGATGATGGAGCTAAAGGAGATTCATCTTCCTCCTGACAATTGTAAAGAATCGGGGGTCGATTCTACATATGGAGTGTGATTTCCCTCTCCCGACAATTTATGTCGGATCTATATAAGGAAAGCCAATCCATGCCAAGAATTGCATCAAATTCCACCAGAGGGAGTATGATGAGGTTTTCCGGGAAATTCAATCCACAGATTATAACAGGGGAGGACTTATATTCATGGGATGCAATGATTTCCCATTTTCTGTACTCACCAACATCTTTACTTCCATGATTTGTAGTGGTGCTGGGATTTTTCTACTAAACTTTCGAGATATAAAAGAATACATAGAACCGAAATAAAAAAGTACGTTCGCTATTCTTGAATGAATAACTAGTGTACCTGTCACCACTTCATTGTCGGGGTTCACTTCAGCAGAAGTGATGGAAAAATCTCTTCCTTGCTGTCTTGGAGGTTGTTGGTTGCCTCTGATAACCCTTGTATTAGGGCACTGATTTACAAAATGACCCGGTTCTTTTCATTTGTAGCATTGAACAATGCATTGAGGTTCGAACGGAGCGTTCCTCTCCTCTGTCACAGCCATGGGTCCTTCTTGCTGACAGTTAACAGTTAGGTGCCATTCTCCTCCACACCTGAAGCATTTTCTTGTCCCCTTAAGGCAATTTCCAGGGTGCTTCTTTCCACACTTTTGGAAAGTGGGGTGCTGGATCTTCTTAGCACCGTTGGATTTATCCATCGGACCACCAGCATTGAAGTCCACATTACGCTTCTTGTCCCCATGATACCCCTATGATTCCCCGATCTCCAATTCGACCTTGAGGGCACATCGGACAATTTATTCATAGTTGTCGAAGTCAAGGATCGCTAATGCTTTCCGTAAGCTAGGCTTCAGCCCACCAAAGAAGCGGTAGACCTTGCATTTGGGGGTAACGACAAAGACGGAAGCGTATCGTGCAAGCCTTGTGAAGTTTGCCTCGTACGCTCCAATAGATTTTTTATCTTTTTTATTGAGGGAAAAGAAGTCCCTTTACATCTTAAGTCAGAGGGTGCGTGGAAAATATTTATCAAAAAACATCTTCCAGAAATCCTTCCATTCCAATGCCTCGATCTCCTCCTCATGCTTCGTATTTTTGATCAACGTCCACCATTGATCAGCTTCACCCTCCATACGATAAGCCTCCAGTAGAACCTTCTCTTATTTATAACATTGGAGGATGGAGAATATATTTTCAATGGAGTTGATCCATTGTTTAGCGATCATGGGATCAGATGATCCACTAAAAGTAGGAGGCCTTTATCTCATGAAGCTCTCGATAGCGACTTGTTCTTTCTTAGGGGGGTTGAATGTTCCTCTTGACCCATGTTTCTATTCAAAACTTGAGTTATCTAAGAGATAAGCGTGACAAAGTTCGCTATTCCCGCTCCCATTGGATTTGGTATCTCATTAGTACAGCCATCACACTGATCTTCACAAAGGTTGTTAGCCCGAGTCCTCCTATTACCAGCCATTGGCTGGAATAAAAGGAAAGTTAGGGGTAACATATAAAGGGTAATCCAAAGACAAAAGTTGATGACTCAAAAATAAACTTTTATTTCCTTAACTCGTGAGTCTATAGGATTCAATCTAGGCTTATCATGATCTACTTTCTAACATATATTCTTTGGGGAATTTTTCCCTTAATAAGGGTTCATACTAAGATTGTGAACTTATCAAAACATATCTTCTGGGAGTGTTGTAACCAAGAGTGCAACAAGGCCCGTTTTCGTGCACCAGTTCCCATTCGAGTCTATCTCAAAGCGGTGTTTTCGGGTTTTACCCCTAGGATACATTTGTGCCAGAGATGCCTCTACCTGCTCGTATCCAGACAGGGATGTATTTGTTTGATAAACCACTTACTTAGTATTTACCAAAACATAGGGATGTTTTTATTATACTTAGTCTTGTATATAAGGCTTTACTAGGGTTTCCTAATCCCAAAAATAACTAAACCTATCCTCTGATACCAACTATGACAACCCTGCTTTTTTATTACAACTTAAACATGATTTATTACATAAAACATAACTTGATACAATAAAGAAGATCGAGAGGTTTAGTGTCTTTGGGGATTAGGATCATTACATAAAAACTTAAAACAAGAAATACAACATATTTATTGAAAAAATCCTTTACATGACCACTACATTCCCTCGTACTTATCATTGCATGGGATAACCTGAGGACATGCATAAGAAAAGGGTGAGCTATAAATCCCAGTAAGGGAGTACACATGGAATAACATGAGGAGTACAATACATGTTAGACAATAGGAATAACAATAGATCATAAAAGAAATATGAACATAAAGGAATGATAAATCATGATAATCATAACATGGAAATGTGGAAACAACACTTAACATGGAATTAGCATGAGCCAAGGCTCATTGCACATAAATCATGAGTAAACCCTCATTACACATGAAGCACGAGTAAACCCTCGTTTCACTTGAACTAGCACGAGTCAACACTAATTGCACATGACGTATCATGATACTATACTTTACCCAATGCATTGTAGTGCTATAAGGGCACACCCTTCTTAAAACATTTCATTTCATACATAAGTGTGCCACATGGATCATAAAACATGGATCATAAAACATGGATTCATAAAACACAATAATTTATTCCACCATAAATGAATGTGGAATTAATACTTGAAACTTTGTAATCAATAAGTAAAGGTTCATAATGGTGGATACCCTTGATGGATAAATGGGCATGGTATCCACTACACAATGGCATTGGCTTAGAAAATCGGTACGATTTTCGCAGCGTAACAGCTTGACATAAGAATTCATAAAAAATGGTTGATGAGAGAGAAAGGGGTTCCTCATCATATTTACATGTAATTTACAGTAAGTAGGTCTGTTTCGGTGCGGATGTGCATCGGGTTACGCTGTTCCGCCAGGACGCGTTCGCGCGTGCACCCGTCAACCCGAGGGGATGGGCACGCGGCTTGTGGTCCCGCAGTCCCGCTTTCCAAGGGCGGGCGGCATTCGTCCCTTATTCAGGGGCGTCTGCTCCTTGATCGAAACCGGGATGATGGGATGTCGGCTCCTCCTTCCTTGGACGTCTCCTCAGAACTCGTCGCCTAATCCGGGTCTCCCTCATAGACTTAAGAATGTTCGTGAATCTCGTTCCCGGCGCCATATCTTCATGGACACCGGTTAATTACGCTGCTTCCGCCCGGACGCTCCAAGGAGTCTGGGCGGGGCAGCAACCTGCAGTGAGAAGGCCGGGTGGCTCTGGGTGCTGGGGGCGTGTCGTGACACTGCGGCTCTGCACGTCTGTCTTCTGTCCCTAATAAGGCTTCTCGAAGGCATGATGGCCTGAGGCATCCCGTACTGGGTGCGGGGAACTGTGTCACCTGAGGTTTTCCTCAGCTTCCCATGTTTAACACGGGGTATGCCGCGAGTTTAACGTCCAGCGGGGACGGCATCGGACCGATCGACACGAAAAGTGGATCGGATGACAGAACCCCTTGCGGGGAACCTCCGACGCTGGGGCCAGCACATGGGCGGCTTCCCAAATGATATGGAGTGGAGTGAAGTGGCATGACCCCACCGGGATGTGGCGGCCTGGGTAAGGATCAGGATGGATGATGGAGTGAAGAGCTTGGACCCCGTAGGGGCTTCCTACGTACCGCGCGTTAGCACGGATCAAAGTCAACGTAGTTCGGGTATACAGTTTAACGTCATGCTGGACGTCGGCAAGCCGACTCACGAAGAAGTCTAGGCCGCCGGGCGGAGGATTGAACCGAACCACCTCGCACAGAGGGGGATGGAACGGCCGGGTGGATCACAGTTTCACGTCATGCTGGACGATAAAAGGAGAAATGGAAAAAGGGGGGCTGTGGGGAGGCACAGTGGAGATACACACGGGCAGTCTCCCACAGGGGCGGATTCATAGGTGAATCGACGCAAGCGTGAACCCTGGAGGGGTCCACTGATGGACGAACCGACGTAAATACGACCGGGACGACCAGGTGGTGGGCTTGGACCTCAGGGAGGCTTCCTACGTACCCTGTTTAGAAGACAGGGATCAAAGTCCACGTAGTTCATTCTGTCAGGACTTACGCACTTGAGGCAGCCCGGATGCGGCAAAACTCAGTTGGAAGGGACTTGGACCGAAAGTAGGAGACACCTCGATCCCAGTCACACCCTCTACTGGCTTCGGCAGTGGGGGAGCGCAATGGAGATACACATGTGCAGCCCCCCACAAGAAACTAGGGGTTTGTAATACCCTGCCCCCGTAGGGAAAAGCCACTCCCATTAAATCGTCCCAAAAGCGGGACAATCCCGACATCCCTGCAGAGACGAGCGGGTGGGGGCCACATCCAAACCGGGGGGGACCCTGCGTGCGGAGCACGGGATCAGGTTGCGGACGGTTTAACGTCTTGCCGGACGAAGTACAGTTTAACGTCGTGTGTTGAGGACGAAGCGGATGGTTTAACGTCTTGCCGGACGAAGTACAGTTTAACGTCGTGTGTTGAGGACGAAGCGGACGGTTTAACGTCTTGCCGGACGAAGTACAGTTTAACGTCGTGTGTTGAGGACGAAGGTGCTTGGCAGTTTAACGTCTTACAGTGCGGACGTGGTACAGTTTAACGTCATGCTGGACAAAACACTTGGCAGTTTAACGTCTTGCAGCGCGGACGATATGCTAGGCAGTTTAACGTCGTGCAGCTTGGACGTACGCAGTTTAACGTCGTGCAGGACGTGGTGCAGTTTAGCGTCATGCAGGACGATAAAGCCGCCGGTAGGTCCGTGTCACTTCGCGCGAGCCTAGGGGGGGGGGGGCGCACGGAAAGACGACGCACGGTGCGGGCACCTGCGATGAAGACCATCGGGCGCCACGCAGGCGGGTACCCAAAGGGGGTCAAAGGGGGCGACCCTAGCGGTTTGCGCGCAAAAGAGGAGCTTTGCGCGCAATACCGCGGGTCGGCGCGCAAATGGACGGGCTGGCGCGAAATTGGGCCAGCGCTTTGCGCGCGGATGATTGAGATTGCGCGCACCGGGCTTCGGACAGCTCGCGGGGGCAACAGCTCATTCTCTAACGAATGGCCACTTTGAAGATGGGGGTGCGCGCAATCGGGTTGGATTGCGCGCACCCGGGGGCAATTGCGCGCAAGAGGCTTCTTTTGCGCGCAAAGGCCTTCGGGTTTGAAATTTATTCAAAGGAAATGAGCCAAGGGGATCGCGCGCGAAGGCGGACCCCAAGGCTCTATTGCGCGAAAGAAAGGAGGTTACCTGAAGATCGGCATTGCGCGCGGAAGGGGTTGAATTGCGCGCGCGGGAGACCGTTCGACTTCCAGCAACCTTTGAAACGTTGGGGGTCGCCTAGTATTTATAGGCAACCCCGGGCGCGGAATCCAAGGCGCGAGCGCGGAATTCTCCTCGCGGGCGCGGAATCGGGCACGGCGCGCAAGGGAGTTGCGCGCATCCCGGGGGTTTGCGCGCGGATCATCATCTTTGCGCGCAGGCCTCTGAAATTCCGCGCAAGGCCTCCGGGCCCTCCGAAACATTCTTCTGACTCCAAATATGATCTCGCTTTCCGCATCCGGAGCTTCGTTTGGGAACAACGGACTTTTCCGGCGTCTACAAAAGCCCCCCCTCGGAATCTGATCGGCGAGAGGTCGCAACGATCGGGTTCCGAGGGAGACGCCGGAATGCCGAAGTCCTGGGCGGCGCGAGACTTAGGCGCGCAAAAAGGGGCGCCGGTCGCGAAATTCGCCGCTGCGGTCGCGCAAAGCGCTTTCCGCGCAGCGCGGACCCCGGCTTCGCCTATAAATAGGGGCACTGGGTCCCTCCGTGCCGTACATTGGCCTTCCGCGCGATAAGCATCTCTGCTCTCGTGCGCGAAATTGCCTTTTCCGGCGCGGAATTCGCCCGCTCGTCGCGCAAAACCGTCCGGATTTCGCTCTGTCTTTGCGCGAATACCCGGGGTTTTACGCGAACGACTTCCCGATTGCGCGCCGTCCACTAGGATTGCGCGCCGACTCTCAAACTTTTCCACCAGCCTCGTTCGATTCCGCACACTTCATCCCGTAACCCGCACGACCCCCGGAACTTCTGAGATGGCCGTGAATCAAGGAAATGGGGGGGATGCCGCCACTCGCAGGGTTGAGATGGCGACGAACGAGGAGGTTTACGGAGCCAAGGAGATTGTTTCCAACAATCAATCCTTGTTCGACTTGCTGACGCCGGCCCAGAAGACATATCCGCTGTCGGACAACCTGCCGCTCTGGAACTTCGGCATCCTAGATGAGGTCCTGGTGCCAGGGTTCGAGATTGATGCGCCGCGGACCTGGGTGACTCGGGAGGACGAGCTTCCCCGCTATAACATCACCAACAATGGGCACCCTGCCAGGGAGACCAGGCACTTGGACGTCTATGTCCTGAACCCGAGGACGCGAACCATTGACGGGGGTGAGCCTACTGCGGAGAATTCTCCAGCCCTCTACTCGAGCATATATCGCCAGAGCGTCACGGACGACACCAAGGGCTGGCTGAAGGACTGGGACTTGCGGTCTGGGGGCAATTTCACCAGTGAATGGGCCTGGGTGTTCTGGGTACGCCACACTTGCGATCACTTCGCAGAGGAGCTGCGGTACATCGGCCTGTTTGAGGCGGTGTGGACGTCGCAGTTCCACTTCTACCAGCAGTCTGAGCTCGGGCCGGAGCTGTTCACCCGCTGGTCCCCGGATACCAACACCTTCCATCTTCACCATGGGGAGGTCGGCATTGGTCTCTGGGACATCCACTGCATCGGAGGTATCCCGCTGGAGGGCTACCAATACGATGAGTTCCTGCCACCGAAGAACACCTGGGAGGACAGGTCACGGACTCCCATCCTGACCTGGCATCTGCTTGACCTGGCTACGCAGCGGCTCGGGATCAAGGACTTCCAAAAGGACATAGCCTACAAGGAATGGTTCGGCCAGTTCTTGGAGCATGACCCGGCGGTCAAGATGCCAGGCAGGGGGAAGCGGTGCCCGACCGCAGCTCAGAGGAGCCGGAACGGGTCATACTGGCGGGTCCTGGAGACGGCCGACTACCGCTCATGGGGGTACCGCGTCATCGAGGCCCGGGACCCAAACGTCCGGTACGCGGCGTTCCTGGCCGCCTTTCTGAGCGGGTGGCTCCTTCCAGTGCGGGATGCGAGGATGGGCGTCCGCCCGGCGACACTGGCGATGGCGGGTGCCATGGCTGCCAATAAGAGATACAACCTCGGGGTCCCAGTGTTGGCGAGGCTGTATGCCATTCTGGGACGCATATCACGAGGGGGGTCGCCACGAAGGATCTGTGGGCCCTTTCAGTTCTTCCACGGCTGGGTGGCTGCTCACCTCGGTGGGTACACGTTTCCGAACGCCATCATTCCTCCGGGCAACGGCCTGCGACCCTCCCTGCTGAACATCGCGGGGGTCGCTCCGATGACCCTAAGTGAGGAGGGCGTGCGGATTCGGATTGGAAATCATGCCAACTTCAACTTCAGTCCGTTCCCCACTCCCGTCGGCCAGATGATCGACAATGGACAGGGCCCGCTGGAGCAGCATGAATACTTCCTGAACATGCGGGGCAGGGTGCTCGTGGCTCGGATCGACGGGAAGGTGATCTGCGAGCCTTACGTGCCGACCCGGTTCGCCAGGCAGTTCGGGTGCCTTCAACGGATGCCGAAGAGGGTATTCACTGCTGTCCGGGAGGAGACGAACCCTTGCGTCCTTCGTCAGATGTGGCTGATGTTCGTCGCCTTCGGCTCTGGCGACGTCATCACTCTCCCTCCTACCGGGATCGACGCAGGCTTGGCAACCGAGTACGCCGAACACTGGGCCATCGCGTACCCCGAGGGGCTTCTACGGAAGCCAGTTCGGCGGCTCGAGGTCACCCGTGCGGAGACCGGGCGTCAAGGGAGGAGGCGAGGCGCCGCCACACGGGGGAGAACGGAGGCGCGCCAAGCAGCGTGGCCGGCGCGAGCAGGGACTTCGGCGGCGGGCACATCGCAGGCCGCCGCTACGACCTCGGCGCCCAGAGAGGGGGCACATGCGGCGGTTGGGGAGCGTCCTGGGAAGCAGGTGAGGCGTCTGCTCGAACCCTCCCACGATGCAGTCTTCCCGGCGCTGTGGTCGGCCTGGATGACCCTGCGGCAGTCACTGGGGACCGACGTCATCTGGCGAAAGATACTCAGAGAAGGAATCGATCTGCCAGAGGTCGGGCGCCTCCAGATCGCCGGCAGGGTGGACTTCAACCGGCAGTATGCGTATCTGACGGCCATGGACGAGTACGCGCGCCAACGTGGTCAGCGTGCGGAGCCATCCCTTCTGGTGAAGGTGATGCTCGGTCTCGAGCCCGCTCCAGAACAGATGTCGCCGGGAGAAGATGACAGTAGCGACTCCGAGGAGGAGGAGGAAATGGGGGAGGATGAAGGCTCCGAGGGAAAGTCTCATCGGGGGAGCCCGCGGGAGAGCGGCGAGGTGGCCGGCTCTGACAACGTTGATGTCGCTGAGCTCCTCGAGGTCCGCTTCTATCCCTACTCAACCTGCTTCATCTATTCTCTTATGCAGCTTCTAACCCATTTCTCCACCTTTCTCAGGAGCACACGGATGCTGGTCAGGCGTCCTCAGCGGGAGTAAGAGAGGCGCCAGCGGGACAAGGCGGGGGCCAGACACCCATCATCGAACTGACAAGCGCGGAAGGGTCCCCTGCTGCAAATGTTCCTGCGGCGGCCGGGGCAGCGGAAGATGACGCTCCGAACTCCCGTAAGTCTCCCTACTTTACTGCTGGTGCTTGCCGTTGACGATCCGTGACTAACCATGGCATGCCCTGCGCAGTGATCTCAACACTGGAGGCTCATCGGGTTGCCGAACCCGGGCCATCCATGAGTGGACCGGTGGCAGACATGCTGCCTGCTCCGGAACAGGCTTCCCAAACCGAGACGGCCCCACCAACTGCTGATCAAGGGGCTGCGGACGTCGGCGGTGCTGCCATCGGAGAGAGGTTGGGGGCTGACGAGGGTGTCAGCGCCGCTGGGGAGAGAGAAGAAGGTCGCCCGGATGTTGGGGAACCTATCCCTCGTGAGGACCTCCCAGGGGCGGACCCTGCAGCAGACCTGCTGGCTGCCTTCCCTGCCTACCGGCCTGCCGACCCCGAGGAGATGGATGACTCGGACGCGGAGGCGGTCGAGGAGAGCCGGATAACGCGCCGCAGGGGGTGGAAGTGCATCCAGCGCTTCCTCAAGCGAGACCCATCGGAGTGGCTGGGGCGCATGGGATCACTTCAAACCTGGCTGCGCTTCCTGTGTGCCGGGGGAGCTGATGCTCAACGCCTCCATCTGACGGTCCGTGATTTCATGGCCGAAAAGATGCGCGAGAGCTGCCGGCGTGCCGACGTCACACAAAGTCGTGACATGTCGGAGAGCACGCGGGCGCTCCTCGCGGCGGAGCAGGAAGTCCGGCGTCTCGAAGGGCAGGCGACAGAGAAGGAGTCCTTCGTCGCAACATGCACCGAGCTTGTGGAGCAACTAGCAGCCCAGATGGTTGACGCCCAAGTATAGCTGACGGAGGCGGGCCAACAGATGGTGACAATTCAAGTCGAGCGGGAGCGTGCACAGGCCAGAATCGACGAACTGCGTGCTGCGACCGCCGACGAAGAGAGGGCACGCAGAGAGCGAGAAGCAGCTCTGGAGGCCGCCAGCCAAAGGGTAGCGGCATTAGAAAGACTTATCCAGCACGCTAACCCCTAGGGGCTTTTGTTTTTTGCCATTCCCAGAACATTTACTTCCGCTACTCAATATTTAGATCCATTTGTATGAATCAATATATTTACCTGCGTCTTTTGGCTTAACATGCCCAACCACAATTCGTTGTCCTGCGGGAGTGTTAACCAAGCATCAGGCATCCATAATTGGGCCTGGATTTCTGGAGAAAAGAGGGAGGTCATTCCTAGGAAAGGAGACCTCAGACCTAATCAATGTATCATCCCCCCAACTTGTTCCAACACATGAGCGGGACAACGCTAGGGGTGTTGAGATTTTATCCGAACATAGGGAAATGAGAAATGGTGAATCGCGTGTCCCGAATCCGGACATCCACAACGGTCGGCCTTCCAGGAAATGCCCAAGACGGTAGGCGGACAGTGGATCGACCATAACAACTGCAATAGACGGACCGAAAAAGGCCATCATTCATATTGCAGGAGGCGGACCACATGTCATCATGAATACCGCTTTGGGGTTCCTTCAGACACAAGGGTGGAAATCCAGATCAACAGGGCATGCGAAGCGTGGGGCGAAGTGACGATTTGTTCGGACAGAATCCAACGCTCTCAAAATTGCGCCACCGTGGGGAAAGCGTATTAGGTGGATGCACTAACCTGGCCGTGAGTCACCTCAATTCTCAGACAGCACCTCTCTGACGAGGAAACCGTCGCTTCCCATCCTTGCGATGGGGCATCCCGAGCTGAATCGGGGAGAATATCACAACTGCACCACTCTACCCGAAGTCAGGCCAGACGGCCGGCGACGAGGAGGGGCGGGACTTAACGATCCCTGAGGCTGGACCCGAGTCAGAATGCCCGGGCGTTCCTACGTACTCCATCAGGCTGGAGATCAAGCCACACGTAGTTCTGAGAGTGCAGTTTAACGTCATGCAGGACGTAGGACCCCATTTGGGGAGATCTTAGTTTAGGGTCGTAGAGCTCGGACCATAAGGGCTAGATCTTAGTTTAAGGTCTTAGAGCTCGGACCATAAGGAGAGATCTTAGTTTAAGGTCTTAGAGCTCGGACCATAAAGAGAGATCTTAGTTTAAGGTCTTAGAGCTCGGACCATAAGGAGAGATCTTAGTTTAAGGTCTTAGAGCTCGGACCATAAAGAGAGATCTTAGTTTAGGGTCTTAGAGCTCGGACCATAAAGAGAGATCTTAGTTTAAGGTCTTAGAGCTCGGACCATAAAGAGAGATCTTAGTTTAAGGTCTTAGAGCTCGGACCATAAAGACCTCAAAGTACGCCGCATCTGGTCATATCCCCTGGATATGCGAAGATGCACTGAGGGATAGTGTCAAGAGTGTCGAGGTTTCACCTGGCCGGAATGGGAGGTGGAAGATGTGAATCATGCGGCCATTCACTCGAGGACCGGGAGCACCGGCGTGACGATATGAGAGTACTGCCGACCGTGGCGGAAAAGCAGCATCAACATCGCACTAACCGTTGGTGGAATGAGGAAGAAAACGAGCATCGACCGCTCAATCGCAGGATTCATATCGATTTGCTGCCCGAGGCCATTGGGGGTACCGGCCCGAGTCGGTGGGAGAGCACTGAGGCATTATGTCCGAACCGTTCACGGGGGCTCCACCCAGGGCGTAGACGATGGGTCCGAATGAAAGGGAGCACGAAGCCTGAAAAGCGGAGGAAACCTGGCCAAGCGGATCCTGACCCTCCTGGCAATAAACCAGAGTACTCTTGACACCGGTGGACCACTGCAAGGGGTCGGGGAACACGCCTTGAGGGTGACCTGAAGGCGGCGGATTCCCCAGAGAAGGGGGAATCTCTAAGAGGTGGGGGGCTGGACCCGAAGTTTCAAACATCCGGGCGTTCCTACGTATCCCATAAGGATGGGAATCAAGCCGCACGTAGTTCTTGAAGCGCGGTGCAACACAATCGGGCACCAGCGCGGGGAGGAGTGCGGGTCTGACCCTCGCACACAGAAGGAGCGGCATTTGATATTTCTTGTTTGTCCTTAAAGATGAATGGTTTTTATTTGTGCGGCGAGATGCCTGTGATTGAGAGATCTCTGGCGTCGCCACAATAATCAAGCCACGGAAGGCATTGATGAATGGCGTGGTTATTAACCAGCGCCCAACATGAGTGCCCCCTGAGGGGAACATCACGATGCAGTGCCGTTTCTCGTCGGGCGGCCAAGACGATCACAGTTTACGGTCGTGTGGTAGGACCAGACAACACAGTTTAAGGTCGTGTGATTCGGACCATGGAGGAATCCGCTTATCGCGGTACGGCGGACACGGCGGAGGTGGGAGCATACCCAGCCCTGCGGTCACGCACGATTCCAGGAGAAGAGTCTTGGGATAGGGGCCTGCGTATGTCCATCACCCGAGGGGCAGAGATGCTAGCCTCCAGATATACTGGGCCCAGAACGCAATTGTTCGGGCGACTCCTTCCTCCTTATGGGGACGAGGGTCCAGCTACGCATGGACCTTAGGGAGGATATCCGCATATATCCTTGGTGCTCAGATCATGGGAGCCTCGAACGACATCATTACCTTGGTTGGCCTGCCTAACGTGTAGAGGTGTACTGAAGGTCAGTATGAAAAGAGTGTCAAGATTCCACTACAACGCACAAAGGCGGAGTGTGATGAGGACTGCGCAACCAATGTTCAGAGCCTGAAGGAGCTGACATGGCGATCAAGGATGTTGCTGACGCATTCGCAACACAACATCCGATCGCGTCAGCCTAAGACGGGGCAAGCAAACGAGCATCGACCGCTCAATCGCAGGATTCATATCGATTCGCGGCCCAAGACCCGCCGGTAAATCAACCCGGAGCGGTAGGAGAGCACTGAGGCATCGTACCCAAACCGCTAACGAGGATCCCTTTGAGTGAAGGCTCGAACAAGAGGAAGCGCGAGGCCTGACAAGCAACACAGGACTTGTCGGGATTGAATCTGACACTACGAGTCATAGACCGAAGTACCCAAAACATGTTAACAGATCTCCGGAAAGGGTCGGAGGACTCACCCTGAGAGCAACCAAAAGAGGGCAGATTCCCGTGATCAACCAAGGGACGGGGCTGGACCTGAAACACAAGCGTTCAGGCGGTCCTACGTATCCCATAAGGATGGGAATCAAGCCGCACGTAGTTCTTGAGTGGCAGTTTAACGTCATGCAGGACGATGAGGGGTGTGAGGTAGTCCCACACACGGGGGAGGCGTACGGCGCGACCAGTAGACCGACGTGAATGAGGACATAATCCCCCGCTCACGCGATACGCCTCGCACAAAAAGGAGAGGAACTGGGGCCAGAGGCCCAACGCGGGATAGAGATTCCCGGGAAATGGGGCTGGGCCTGAAACATGAATGTCCAGGCGGTCCTACGTATCCCATAAGGATGGGAATCAAGCCGCACGTAGTTCTTGAGGGGCAGTTTAACGTCATGCAGGACGATGAGAGAAAACAGGAAGGGGGGAGCAGAAGGCATCCCCAAACGTGGGGGGGGGGGGCGTACAGCGTGACGAGCAAACCGACGTGAATGAGGGCATAGCCCCGTGCTCACACCATACGCCGCACACCCGGGGGCAACTGGGCCAAGGGCCCGAGATGGGATGGAAATTCCCGAAGGATGGGGCTGGGCCTGAAACATGAAGGTTCAGGCGGTCCTACGTATCCCATAAGGATGGGAATCAAGCCGCACGTAGTTCTTGAGAGGCAGTTTAACGTCATGCAGGACGATGTACAGTTTAACGTCATGTTGGACGGAGCACTTGGCAGTTTAACGTCTTGCAGCGCGGACGATACGCTGGGCAGTTTAACATCGTGCAGCTTGGACGTATGCAGTTTAACGTCGTGCAGGACGTATGCAGTTTAGCGTCATGCGGGACGATGTGCAGTTTAACGTCATGCTGGACAAATGTGCAGTTTAACGTCATGCTGGACGTTGTGCAGTTTAACGTCATGCTGGACGTTGTGCAGTTTAACGTCATGCTGGACGTTGTGCAGTTTAACGTCATGCTGGACGTTGTGCAGTTTAACGTCATGCTGGACGTTGTGCAGTTTAACGTCATGCTGGACGTTGGTACACTCAGACAAAGTACTGCTTGAGGAACCTAGCGTTGGTGGGAGGAGTGACACGCTCACCATCCATAGTCGCTAGGGAGTACGCGCCATTGGGATAGACCTTGTGGACAACAAAAGGTCCCTCCCACTTGGGCTCCAACTTGGGTGGCTTCCTGCCGGGGATCATCGGCGCTCTTAGGGCTAGCACTAGATCACCCTGCAGGAAGAAGCGGAGGCGAACCTTCTTATTGAAAGCTCGAGCCATTCTGCTTTGATGCCTCTCCAAGTTGTGCAAAGCGCGAAGTCTATTCTCATCCAGTGCTTCCAACTCGACTAGACGGGCTTCAGCAACTCTGTCCGGCGCTTGCTGGTCGTAGACCGCAGTGCGCAAGGACGGCAACTGGATCTCGATGGGCAGGACGGCCTCAGCTCCGTACACCAGGAAATAAGGGGTCATCTGGGTGGAATTGCGAGTCGTCGTCCGATAAGCCCAGAGGGCGTTGGGGAGCTTGTCCGGCCAACTCTTCTTGTTCTGACCAACCATCTTTTGCAGAATGTTAGGGAGGGTTTTGTTGAACGCCTCGATCTGTCCATTTGCCTGCGCATGATAGCGAGATGTATGGTTCGAGCGAATGTTATACTTGGCGTACAACTTCTTCAACTCGGCTGCTCGGAAATTGGTTCCGTTATCCGTGAGGATAGCGTGAGGCACTCCAAATCGATGGATGATGTTGGAGGTCACGAAGTCAGCGATCGAACAGGATTTGACCTCCCTGAGCGGAATCGCCTCTGCCCATTTGGAGAAGAAGTCCGTGGCGGTAAGAATGAACCGGCACTGGCGAGCTGTCGCCGGCGGGTAAGGCCCCACAACGTCCAGTCCCCAGACTGCAAAGGGCCAGGAATACCTTGTGGTATGGAGAGGCTCCGGTGGCCGATGCACAAAGTTCGCATGAACCTGGCACGCATGGCACCTCCTGGCATACTCGATGCAGTCGTGGATCATAGAGGGCCAGAAGTATCCCAACCTCCGAATCTGGTGGGACAACTTCGGCCCAGTCTGGTGGGCGCCACATGAACCAGCATGAACCTCTTGCATGACCCATGGGATCTCAACTCCCTGAAGGCAACGGAGGAGAACACCATCAAATCCGCGTTTGTAGAGGATCTGCTCCAGGCCGGGACTGCTCTGGAGGACGAACTGCGATGCGCGGCGTCGAACTCGCTCGCGCTCGGCCCGATCCGATGGAAGAATGCCATGTTGGAGGTACTCAACCAAAGGCGTCCTCCAATCAGGGGCTGATCCGACTGTCATATCTGGGGTACTCGGGGCTCCGGGCATAGGGGCAACCGTGGTGAGGTTACTTACCAACGGGCCGCGATCTTCTTCCGGGATAACGGGAGCGATGAGCCTGCGGCGCGTCACGCGGACGATCAGGTTGTCCTGTTCAGGCTCCGCAAGTGACGCAGCAAGGCTGGCCAAAGCATCTGCTCGACCGTTCTGCGACCGGGGAACATGGACAATTTCCGGCCGAGAAGGGAACCGAGCCATCAGAAGGAGGGTGCACTCCAACAATGGCACAAGTTCCGGCTTCCTGACTACGTAGTCGCCATTGATCTGCTTAATGACCAGCTCGGAGTCCCCTTTCACACACAGACGGGGCACGTCGATCTCGAGAGCCAACTCGAGGCCGGTGATGAGGGCATGGTATTCCGCCTCATTGTTGGTACAGCCCTCTGACAACAGGAAAGAGTATGGCAGCACGGCTTGCTCCGGGGTGATGAAGACGATGCCCAAGCCCACTCTGTTGAGCTTAGGATTATCGAGTCTTCTACCGGTGGGGCTCCGGGAGGCACCGTCAAAGTGCATCTGCCAGCATGGATCGGCTCGATCAACCGAGAGAATGGTCTCATCAGGAAAGCCTAGATCCAGCGGCTGATCCGAGGAGGTCGGGTGAGCTGCCAGAAAGTCTGTCAATGCTTGTCCTTTGATGGCCTTCTGAGACACATACCTGATGTCGAACTGCTGGAGAATCACAGCCCACCGCGCTAGGCGGCCAGTCAACATAGGCCGGCTCAGGATATATTTCAACGGGTCTACCTGAGAAACCAACTGTACCTCATGGTGCTGCAAGTAGTGTCGTAATTTCTGTACGGCAAATACGAGCGCCAGGCAGCTCTTCTCGATGGGGGAATACCTAACTTCCGCATCGAGGAGCATGCAACTGAGGTAATAGAGGCTATTCTCCGTTCCCTCGTTGTTCTTCTGGGCGAGAAGGGCACCCAGGGACCGTTCCAGGGCGGTCACATAGAGGACCAGCGGCTTCCCGGATACAGGCGGCATCAGGACCGGAGGTTGAAGCAGGTACTGCTTGATCTCCTCGAAAGCGGTCTGACACTCTTTATCCCATACATAGGTGGCACCTTTCTTCATGAGCCGAGAAAAGGGCTTACACTTGCCGGCCAGATTCGCGATGAATCGGCGTATATAGGCTAAGTGGCCTTGGAACCCTTGCAGTTCCCGGACGGTACCTGGGGGAGGCATCTGGCTAATCGCCCTGATTTTCTCTGGGTCGATCTCAATACCCCGGTATCTTACCACAAATCCAAGGAACTTTCCGGAGGTGACCCCAAAGGCACACTTCAACGGGTTCATCTTCAGGCAGCGAGACCGGAGGAAGCTGAACACTTTCTCAAGATCTTTGAGATGGTCCTGACGCTGGCGCGATTTGACAACCAATTCGTCGACGTAGCATTCCACCAGTGTGCCGAGGATTGGCTTGAATATGCGGTGCATCGCCCGTTGATAGGTGGCACCTGCATTCTTCAGGCCGAAGGGCATGACCCGGTAGCAAAAGGTAACTTGGGGGGCCCTGAAGGCAGTGAACTTCTCATCCTCAGGGGCCATCCGAATTTGGTTGTATCCGGAGTACTCATCCATGAAGGAGAGGGCTTGGAACCCTGCCGTGGCATCAATCAACAGCTCTATCACTGGAAGGGGAAAATCATCCTTCGGACAGTGGCGGTTGAGATTGCGGAAGTCGATGCAGACTCTGATCTGCCCGTTCTTCTTCCTGACCGGCACAATGTTGGCCAGCCATTTGGGGTACTGAACTTCCCTCACGAAGTTGGCTTTGATAAGCTTGTCAACTTCGGCCTCAACCATGGCACCGTGGGACGGGTGCATCTTCCTGGGAGGCTGCTTGAACCCGCGATGGTTCGCCGGGAGACCAAGGCGGTGGACGGCTACCTGAGGATCTAGCCCCGACATCTCGTCATAGCCCCAAGCGAACACATCACGGTGCTGCCTGAGAAAGTCCACGTACTGCTGCCGCTCCTCAGAGGGCATGGCGGCACTAACCAATGTGGGTCTTGGATCGGCCTCGGTTCCAAGGTTCACCTGTATTAACTCATCGACCGTGGCGGGGACGCCCTCCTCAAAGGCTGGGGGTGCATCTTCCACGTCCTCTCCGCTCGGGGAGGGATCGTCCACGGGAGAGACTGCGTTGGAAACTGCATTGGGGCTACCAGATCCTGCTGGGCCACTGGTGCTGGCGCGGGCGGTCGCGGCCATCTCATCAGGAGACTCGCGGACCGTCAAGACCATGGCGACATCCAACCGGTGAATCGGGAGGACGTAAGCGTCATCCAGACTTGCCCAGGGATCGCTTGCAACAACGACAGGCTCAACCTCACCTGCCAGGATCTGCTTATCCTTGCTCTTGTAATAGTCCGCGTCCAGATAGCGGGCTTCACACGAGGCAAAAGGTGAGGCATCTCCTTGAAGCACGCCTACTCGACCATTAAGGGAGTATTTGAGGCATTGGTGGTATGACGAGGGAACCGCCGCGTGAAGATGGAGCCATGGCCTGCCCATCAATGCGTTGTACGCAGTGTCCTGAGAGACTACCATGAATTCGGTGTTGGCAACCAAGTCACCGAACTGGGTCTTCAAACGTATCTTGCCGACCGGGGTTTGCTCGGTGCGATCGTACCCCTGGATCCTGAGGTCGGAGGGAATCAAGTCATCCTCAGACAACCCCAATCTCCGGAGCGTCCGAGTTGGAATCAGGTTAATCCCGGA
The DNA here is from genome assembly GCA_963277665.1 of Viscum album. Classification (NCBI taxonomy): domain Eukaryota; kingdom Viridiplantae; phylum Streptophyta; class Magnoliopsida; order Santalales; family Viscaceae; genus Viscum; species Viscum album. Next base: position 1,454,952,529 of record OY728157.1, on the reverse strand, counting down.
CCCCGTGTCGACAAGACAGCGCCAGACTTCAAGGCCATTAAACTGGCCAGTGACATACAGCGGACGAATGTGTCCCTGTATAGGAGGGTCTTCATCCTTACCAGAGAACGAGATAACTGCCTGACATTCGGCGTCCTCGATCGTTTCGGCGTAAAAGGCCTCTGCAGCCGCAACCTCTGTCTCAAACTGGAGGGGGATTTTCAGGGCTTCAGCGAGTGCCTCGCGCATCTCAGATGACATGCGCAGAGCCTCAAGGATGGAGAGCCTTGCTGGGATGTCAGCCAAGTGCTTCAAGACATCATACTTTTTGGCCAAGCGCGAGCCCCTGGTTGCAGGAGGTTGCTCTGCGGTTGGTGGCATGACGGGCCTTGCCGGTTGGATTGGCGGCCGACTGGTACTTGGCGCATCTCGCTGTTCACTGGTCGCAGTCCGGGAAATGGTCACCGTACTGGAGTCAGGAGGCCGGGATGGACCCGTGGCAGGGCGGAGCTGGTCGTGACGCGGCTGAGGCGGTTCTGCCTGGTCCCACACCACAAACAGCGGCGGAGGCGAATCCGTCATCCCCGAATGGGGGGGCGGCGCACGTTGTGCTCGGTTTTGAGCCTGCTGCCTAGTCTCAGTGGCGTGCATGGCCTGGCTGGAGGTACCAACGGCTGTGCCCCGGCGACTCTTGTTGCTGCGGTTCTTCCGACGGTAGCGACGACCGGGGACACTAGGGAGGTCCACCTGGTGTTCTTCAACGTCGGGAACCGAAAAGGGATTTACCAGCTCGACGGTGTTAACCGAAGCGTACCCAATACCATCATCGGACGAATCATCCATCACCGGGCGGATCCGAGGAGGGACCCCCATCTCCGGGGGCATGAAATCGCCGAGAGTGCGGGATAGTGGCGGAACCAGCGGGGCGCGCTCTTCCTTCTTGCGCTGCCGCCGTTTGCTCCTCTTGGAAGAGGCAGGCTGGGACGACGATGCCGAAGCAGCACCCGCAGATTCTGGGGGCTCGGGCTGATTCAAGCGCGCACGGATGATTCCATGGGCGCGAATGGTCGTCTTGCGGGCCATCCAGTTATTATACTTCCGGGATCCGCGGTTGGAGACCAGCTGTCATTCGTCCTCGTTGCCACTATCGTCATCTGATCCCACGAACACGCCCGCCACTTGTGCCGGAGCTGGGCCCAACCTGATTACATTGTTGTTAATCTGGTCTTGGAGCCAATCCTTAAACACATAGCACCGCTGGATGGTGTGCCCCAGGGCCCGATGGTAGGGGCAGTAGCGGGGGTTATTCGTAAGATGTGCCTCCTCTGGCCTCCAACACTCAGGCAGTCGCACAATTCTCTGCTCCAGGGCGCTCCGGAAATAACCGGGGACCTGATCCTCGTGGAATGAGTAAGTCAGGTGTCGCGGGCCCCTGGGAGCGTGGTCTTGACGAGGGGCTGGAGGGGCCGGCCGAGGAGGTGGACCCAGATTATCTCGCCTGGGTTGCGGCGGTACATTACGCGGAGGGGCCGGCCGGTTCTGAGGCTGCCGCTGCTGGGCCGGGAACTGAGCCCGTGGAGGCGGATTCCTGTGAGGCTGTGGAGCTGGCCTCGCCGGCAGCAGCTCCAATGGCCTGGGGGCCTCTATCTGGGCAACAGCAGCGGGCTCAGCCCTGCTGACTCTCCTTGCAGGAATCATAGGAGGCAGCGGGTGTGCCTGGCTGGCCTGTTGCAGGGCTTCCTCAAGACGTTGAGCTTTGTCTGAGAAGTCCCTGAACCCTCCGGGGTAATTTTGAGTGATCAGGGAAGGGACCAGCTCGGTCTTGACGTTCCCGACGCACATTGTCAGCAACTGCTCCTGAGTCAATGGCATGTCAAGGGAATACGTGAGACCCTTCCATCGGGCGACGAAGTCCGCGACTCGCTCATCAGGCCTCTGCTTGCACTTGAAGAGGTCTGCGATACTTGTCTTCCGGGTTGTGGAACTGAACTGGTAGAGGAACTGTCTACGGAGGTCCTCCCAGCTGGTTACCGACCCGACGGGGAGCTGGCTGTACCAGAAAAATGCTGGCCCTTCCAGTGTCTGAACAAAGCAGCGAAGCTTAGCGGCCTCTTGCTGCGCCGAAGTCCCCAACATAGGCCCGCACCTTGAGTTGAAGTGGGCTAAATGCTGTGGCGGATCTCCAGTCCCGTTGAAGGGGGCAAAAGTGGGATTCCCGAATCCCGGAGGCGCCGGCATGTCATCCACCCATGCTGGGTAGGGCTTGCCGTCCGGTGGGATCGCCACCTGCCGAGTCTCCAAGGCCTCCAAGCGAGCGATGAGTGCCGCCATCGGATCGTCCAGACATGGGTTCCAGTCCTGGCGAGGATCTCTAACCACGAGCGCGTTACATGGCCCTTCAATCGGGTCGTTGACCGGATCGTCGAACTCAGCAGCTCGTGGGATAGCGGGTGGAGCGGCCCTTGGGGCAGCGGGAGGAATCCGAGTGGGATCTCTCAGGTAGTCACGCCGCTCGGGAGGGTGAGGCGAAACATACCGCGCCCTCTTGCCGTAGGCAATGGCCTCTCTCCTGTCGGCGAACACGGCGAAATCACGGTTGCCCGGGAGAGTCTCGTCGAGGAGCGGTTGTTCCGGTCCCTGCTGTCCTGGCCTAGGATCACCGTAGTCAGGCCGCCGTTCTGCAGCGCGCTCGGCGAGGAGCTGGTCAACCAGCTTCTTCTGTTCGGCGAGCTGCTGACGTAGCGTAGCCTTCTCGAGATCCTCCTCTGCCCTCTGCACGGAGGCAGATGGGTCGGCGGGCTTTATGGCCTCGCTGTGCTCTTTTCCTTTGCTGACGTTTCGGCTCAACGTCAGTGCTTCAGTGGGTGCGGGGAGCCCCAGGAGGTTCATCTGATGACGAGTAACTCTCACCGATGGATCTAACGACGGCTTGTCTTCGGGGGGGAAGCCCCCGTCGAGAAGTTCCAAGTCGTTCCCCTCTCCCGACAGGTCAGCCATATTGACTGTCTCCGTCCCTGTGGATATACCCTCAGGGCCGCCCAGCGAATCGGGCTGTCGGCGAATCACACTGAAGCGTAGGGCAGTGTACTGCCCCCATCCACGGATATACACGTGGGGAGTGGCTTCCTCGATAACTTTGCGGAGTACTTGAAAGCACTCAACGCATCGTTGTTGGAGGGCCTCGTGGCGCTCAAATGACCCGGGGTGCCGAACCGCGGGGAGCATGGCCATGTCAATTTGACGGCACTGCTCACCAATCTTCTCCAGGTGTAGTTGACTCCCGGGGTATGGCATTTGTAGGCAGTGAAGACGGGAGTGAGTCTCCCGGAGAGTTCGGCGGAAGCATTCGAACTCATCCGGGGTGAGTGATTCGGGTGCATCAAAGCTCGGTCCTGCGACTGGCCAAAACTTCTCAGGGAAGTGGCCCTCTGCAAGGACGGTCCAGAAGCTCCACGACTCAAACTCGGGACCCAGGTCTCCCTGGTCCTCTTCAATGGCTGGGAACGGACGGGGAACCGGCAGTGGTGCCGAGGCGGGCCGCCGGGCCGACGGGCTGGCCGGCGGTGAATACGGCGAACAGGCCGATTGGCCTCCATATCCCGGGCCGCCCTCTGAGGGTGGCGGTGCCCTGGCTACCACATCGCGATAGGACAGGCCGGCGAGCGAACATCCTGTCGTGGCATCGGTGCTCGCCGAGGGTGCACCAGATCGTGGTTCGACCGTCGATCCCCAGAAAAAGTCTCCGGCTTCTCCGATCGAGGCGGAAGGCACTTCCGGAGGGGCCGGTACCAACCGCAAGCTTGATCCTTGGGGGTCTACCAGGCCCTCGCTACTCCGGATATACCTTCGGAGAGAAGCGGGGATCATATCGATCTCGCTCTCGGGGAGTACGAGGCTGACGTGCCGCATTCCCATCCCTGCCGAAAAAGACTGGCGGGACTGGGGGAAGGGCTCTGTCGCCGAATCGTACTCCGCCTCTGAATCAGAGAAGCGAACAGGTCGGATCTCTGTTCGGAATTCCGTAACATTCTTCCCTCGGCGTCGACGCCTTGCCTTCCTGCCCCTGGGTGGTTCTTCGGGGCAGGGCTGATCTCTGTCCTGGCGTCCTCCGGCCGCACTGGTACTGGGGCCAAGAGGACTGGGAACCAAGGTGCGAGGGGCACCGGGACAGATATCCAAGGGGACGCGGGGAGAGATGATTCCGGGCAGGCCTCCGGGCCGGGATCGGAAGGTGGGATGGCCCATGCCTCCTGGATCGGCCACACAGAGTAGATCCTGCCGGTGAATAGCGCTACCGCGAGGTGGTCTGCGGTGGCTACTGCCAGTGCCGGCAACCGGGAGAGTCGACCCAACCTGCCTTTGGGGCGGTCGGGGCCTCGATCCAGGTCGGGCATAGGAGTTCCCCTGCTCAGGATGCGCAGAGGCCTGGCGACTGGAGCCAGCAGTGGCTTGGGCCGATGCGGCCACTGCCGCTAGAGCCCCAAGGCGGGCATCCTCTTCCGCTCGTGCCCGACGTTGGCGTCAAGACAGACGAGTCGGGATGAGCGGCGCGGGCAGGTGGAGAGCCCGCTCTTCGACTGGAGAGGCCTGGCGGCGGTGTCGTCGTGGCCTGGCGGGAGTCCTTACTGTAGATCCCTGGAGCGAATCCCGGATAGGGTGATCCCGGGCCTCTTCCACCTCATCCGCGTAGGGAAGGGAACTGTCAGAGCGCTCCGGGGATAAACTCCCGAAGCGATTGGACGTTGAGGTAGGCAGCGGTGCCTCCCTGCGCGGCCCTCGGGGGCAGCGGTGGTGGCGAGGCGCAGCCTCCTCAAGGCCTAGGCGAGCCATTTCCCTAGTGGGGATGACTCCCTCTTCCTCGTATCTCCGCACCAGGGTGTTGATCACCCTTCTCTGGATGACCTCCGAGGGGGAGAGAGGGCGTGGTCGTCCCGCAATTGCGGCTGCTGGGACGGCTGTGGAACGGGCGGGACCGCGCGGAGTAGCCGTGTCGGTGTTTCCCCTACCTCTGCGCCAGTGGGCGGGTGGCGATCGGGCACTGGATCGGGCGACCTGATTTCTGAAAGCAGGGAGAAGGACCCATTAACACTGACAGGAAAAAGGAATCGACAACCAACCATTAGCGCCACGACGCCTTCCGTGGGGGGAACCCAGGCCCTCGACGTTGCGAGACGGAGTGCCCGATGTCCCTTCCCCAGCCCCTGGCGGGTAAGACTGAATGCTTGGCCGGGCAACACGCCGGTCTTCCAACACCTCTGAAAGCCATCAGTCTTCGTATCGAGGAGAAGAGATTCACGTCGGGTTCACCATTTTTCTGTTTCGGTGCGGATGTGCGTCGGGTTACGCTGTTCCACCAGGACGCGTTCGCGCGTGCACCCGTCAACCCGAGGGGATGGGCGCGCGGCTTGTGGTCCCGCAGTCCCGCTTTCCAAGGGCGGGCGGCATTCGTCCCTTATTCAGGGGCGTCTGCTCCTTGATCGAAACCGGGATGATGGGATGTCGGCTCCTCCTTCCTTGGACGTCTCCTCAGAACTCGTCGCCTAATCCGGGTCTCCCTCATAGACTTAATAATATTCGTGAATCTCGTTCCCGGCGCCATATCTTCATGGACACCGGTTAATTACGCTGCTTCCGCCCGGACGCTCCAAGGAGTCTGGGCGGGGCAGCAACCTGCAGTGAGAAGGCCGGGTGGCTCTGGGTGCTGGGGGCGTGTCGTGACACTGCGGCTCTGCACGTCTGTCTTCCGTCCCTAATAAGGCTTCTCGAAGGTATGATGGGCTGAGGCATCCCGTACTGGGTGCGGGGAACTGTGTCACCTGAGGTTTTCCTCAGCTTCCCATGTTTAACACGGGGTATGCCGCGAGTTTAACGTCCAGCGGGGACGGCATCGGACCGATCGACACGAAAAGTGGATCGGATGACAGAACCCCTTGCGGGGAACCTCCGACGCTGGGGCCAGCACATGGGCGGCTTCCCAAATGATATGGAGTGGAGTGAAGTGGCATGACCCCACCGGGATGTGGCGGCCCGGGTAAGGATCAGGATGGATGATGGAGTGAAGAGCTTGGACCCCGTAGGGGCTTCCTACGTACCGCGCGTTAGCACGGATCAAAGTCAACGTAGTTCGGGTATACAGTTTAACGTCATGCTGGACGTCGGCAAGCCGACTCACGAAGAAGTCTAGGCCGCCGGGCGGAGGATTGAACCGAACCACCTCGCACAGAGGGGGATGAAACGGCCGGGTGGATCACAGTTTCACGTCATGCTGGACGATAAAAGGAGAAATGGAAAAAGGGGGGCTGTGGGGAGGCACAGTGGAGATACACACGGGCAGTCTCCCACAGGGGCGGATTCATAGGTGAATCGACGCAAGCGTGAACCCTGGAGGGGTCCACTGATGGACGAACCGACGTAAATACGACCGGGATGACCAGGTGGTGGGCTTGGACCTCAGGGAGGCTTCCTACGTACCCTGTTTAGAAGACAGGGATCAAAGTCCACGTAGTTCATTCTGTCAGGACTTACACACTTGAGGCAGCCCGGATGCGGCAAAACTCAGTTGGAAGGGACTTGGACCGAAAGTAGGAGACACCTCGATCCCAGTCACACCCTCTACTGGCTTCTGCAGTGGGGGAGCGCAATGGAGATACACATGTGCAGCCCCCCACAAGAAACTAGGGGTTTGTAATACCCTGCCCCCGTAGGGAAAAGCCACTCCCATTAAATCGTCCCAAAAGCGGGACAATCCCGACATCCCTGCAGAGACGAGCGGGTGGGGGCCACATCCAAACCGGGGGGGGACCCTGCGTGCGGAGCACGGGATCAGGTTGCGGACGGTTTAACGTCTTGCCGGACGAAGTACAGTTTAACGTCGTGTGTTGAGGACGAAGCGAACGGTTTAACGTCTTGCCGGACGAAGTACAGTTTAACGTCGTGTGTTGAGGACGAAGCGGACGGTTTAACGTCTTGCCGGACGAAGTACAGTTTAACGTCGTGTGTTGAGGACGAAGGTGCTTGGCAGTTTAACGTCTTACAGCGCGGACGTGGTACAGTTTAACGTCATGCTGGACAAAACACTTGGCAGTTTAACGTCTTGCAGCGCGGACGATATGCTAGGCAGTTTAACGTCGTGCAGCTTGGACGTACGCAGTTTAACGTCGTGCAGGACGTGGTGCAGTTTAGCGTCATGCAGGACGATAAAGCCGCCGGTAGGTCCGTGTCACTTCGCGCGAGCCTAGGGGGGGGGCCGCACGGAAAGACGACGCACGGTGCGGGCACCTGCGATGAAGACCATCGGGCGCCACGCAGGCGGGTACCCAAAGGGGGTCAAAGGGGGCGACCCTAGCGGTTTGCGCGCAAAAGAGGAGCTTTGCGCGCAATACCGCGGGTCGGTGCACAAATGGACGGGCTGGCGCGAAATTGGGCCAGCGCTTTGCGCGCAGATGATTGAGATTGCGCGCACCGGGCTTCGGACAGCTCGCGGGGGCAACGGCTCATTCTCTAACGAATGGCCACTTTGAAGATGGGGGTGCACGCAATCGGGTTGGATTGCGCGCACCCGGGGGCAATTGCGCGCAAGAGGCTTCTTTTGCGCGCAAAGGCCTTCGGGTTTGAAATTTATTCAAAGGAAATGAGCCAAGGGGATCGCGCGCGAAGGCGGACCCCAAGGCTCTATTGCGCGAAAGAAAGGAGGTTACCTGAAGATCGGCATTGCGCGCGGAAGGGGTTGAATTGCGCGCGCGGGAGACCGTTCGACTTCCAGCAACCTTTGAAACGTTGGGGGTCGCCTAGTATTTATAGGCAACCCCGGGCGCGGATTCCAAGGCGCGAGCGCGGAATTCTCCTCGCGGGCGCGGAATCGGGCACGGCGCGCAAGGGAGTTGCGCGCATCCCGGGGGTTTGCGCGCGGATCATCATCTTTGCGCGCAGGCCTCTGAAATTCCGCGCAAGGCCTCCGGGCCCTCCGAAACATTCTTCCGACTCCAAATATGATCTCGCTTTCCGCATCCGGAGCTTCGTTTGGGAACAACGGACTTTTCCGGCGTCTACAAGGTCATATAGATACATGTCCCAACTATTTAAATTGAATTTAGATTCATGATACAAAGGTATTGCTTGAATGTAAAAGAAGAGAGAGAAGTTTCTTTTGGAATTTCGGCATAGTAAAGGGTGTACATGGGAGGCATTTAATGAGAGAGAAAGGGGTCTCCCATCATTAAAATAATAAGAGAAAAGTATGGGGGAGGTGAGAAACCATACCCCAACATTCATAATTGAAATTAAAAGGGCAATACAACTTAAAGAAAATTGAAAAAAATGAGAAAGGAAGAAAAAACCCTTACTTGGAAGTGTGCTTCCAAAGGCTAGAGAGAGGCTTGTGAGAGGCTTCTTGGGAGCCTGGGGCAACTTGGGAGGATTATAGAAAGAGTAGGGAAGAGGTTGGACGAACTACAAGGCATTTTAGTGAGGAGTATGTGGGATCTTGGGTGGGTTTATATAGGAAATGTGAGGGAATTCTTTATTATTTAGGTTTGGGTCCCCTTACATTAAATTAACCCAAACCACAAACCATCCCATGGTTTTTTCCCATGGTTTTTCAAAAAGGGAAGAGGAAAACAATATTTTATAAGGCCCAATTCCGAACTTCTTAAAATAATAAGGTTACTTATGTGGAGGTGTGTCACACTCCCATGCAAATTAATTTAAAATGGCAATGTGTTGAATATGTCTTGAGGGGTCCATTAATGCTTTGAAAATTAAGTCAAAAAAACCCAAAATCACATTATTTTAATGATAAAACATATATTGGCCTAACATAAGGATTATGGTATTTTATTACATCACCATTTGGTCATTATGATGTCATAAAACACATTATATATTTAAACGGTATTAAATTTTTACCCAAAGATTTTACTGTCTCAGAAAATTATGAAAAATTTACCGTTGGATAATTTCGACGTCCTTATTCTAGAAATGAAATTTATTTTATCTAAAAAAAATTCTAAATATGTTAATTTTCACTTTTAAAATATAGACCAAGATTTATCGAAAATTCATGGGTTTTGACAGAAATGGCTTTCAAACCTTGATATAAAATTTTAATTGCATTTATAAAATTATAAGATCATTTATTTAATAAAAATTAATTTAATAATAATAATATTATTTTATTAAAATATTATTTAATTCAAAAATCCCTTAATTTAATAAAATATATTTCTTAATTAAATAATAACTAAAAACACCATTTGTACTTTAAAAACTATTTACAATGTATCAAAAATGACTAGAAATTATATTCATTATTATATAAAAAAATAAAGTACATGAACATAGTACTACTTATTTGTTACATAACCCCTTAAAACAGCTGCCTATGACCTAAGGGTAAGGTGTGCGATGGTGACAGACTCTTGGGGTGGCTCGGATAACATCGCTCGAGTGGTAGTCTCTATCAACTTCCACTTTTCACATAAACGGTCTCGTTCGAGATTAACATGGTAAAGCTTAGCTTGGGCTTAGTCAAGGGAGAAGCCCAAGGATGCCACATATTTTCCGAGCTCCGACAAATGGGCTTTGTATGGGGAAATTCTACTGGATGAGGCCATCGCTTCTTTTGTTTGAGTAAATTGGATTTGTTAAGGTCCTATATTTTTACTAATCATGTGATCACTGTTCAACGGCTATATTAACAACGGTCGAAATTCTTAATATAAAACCAAAGAAGTTGACATATTATAAAAACATTTTTCATAAAGAGACATTTAACTGGATCAAGGGGGATTTTCCATTAATAAAACATTGGGTCGTTACAGCTATACTTATTTTACATGATATTTGAACATGTAAAAAGAATATCAGATTTAAGGTAAATATTTTTTGTCTCAATTTTCCTTTTTTGAGGCATGAAATTTTATGAAACTATATTATTTTATGATGTGTACATAAAAACCCTTTTATTTATAATATAAATAATTAAATTATTCTCATGATATTTTATTTTTCATTTAATTTTTTATTTCACAGGGATTATGATTCAATTTTACTAAAGTGGTAATGGTTTTATGATATAATCTAATTGTTTATTGGGATTGTTAATGTTTATGCTTCCGATGATAAAATATTTTGAATAAAATCTGAAGAAAATCAAAAATGGTCCTATAATATATTTATTTCATGAGAATACGTGTCTTCCACTAATTTTACACTCTTTATGTACTCATGAGTTCAAAATAATTTTCTTATGACCAAATCATATTTATTTCTCTATTCATTTTCCAAATGAGGTCATTTTTGAATTTTTACCAAAGTATAAAAGGATTTTTTTAACTTATACAAAATAAATATAATTTTTCATCATCATGAAAATTATTTTATTTGAAGATTCAATTATTATTTTATAATGTTATTTTCAAATAAAAGTGTTTTGAAAATATTTTATTATTATTTTAGTTTTAAAATTTTAATTTTCAGAGAAATAAAATTTTCCTAATGATACCATCATTATTATTTCTCTATATATTTTATGATCAATTAGACTGGGGATGCACCTCATTGATACCATTCACCATATTACTCTGAATGATTTTTTATTATTTTTAATGACTAGGGAATGTATTAATATTTAATATGCTGGATTTTACAAATATAATTTTTATATTGATTATGTTTCACCCCTTTATATGAGTAATGTATTAGACTTAGTATGTGATTAGTGAGACTTTCTATACCCCCTTGATGCATCAATAGGTCTCATGAGAAAAACTAGATAGGGGTTTTGGCTATGGTCTTAACAATTTATGTAATATGTCTTGGCACTATGCAGTGATTATTTGGTTATGTTATCCTACATTATGCATTCCCTCATTATGAGATTAGTAATTTGTGTTTAATGTGATTATTATATTTGTTTGGATATCCCTGGTTATTTTTCAAGATCATTCTATTATTTATAAGGAATTATTTTTTCATCTTTTATTCCTAAAAAATTATACTGAAGTTATTGATTAAATGGAATATGTTTTAATTATTTAGATTGTCATATTGATTACAATTTATTTATTCATAGCATCCTCTATACTCAAACACTTTCTGATCAGTTCAGATCAGCCTTTTATTGCATTTCTTTCCCCAAGATACAATGATGTGTAATATGATTGATATAAGTGGTTTTACTTGAAGAAATAATGGTTCACTTGAAGAAAAAACTTTGTTTTACTTTATGTTTTCATTTGTAAAATGAGATTTAAGTTTATATCTAGTTTCAAAAACAATTAAAATATTCAGTCCTTTGGGATTCTATTTCTTGTATATTATACCAATGTAATAAAGTAGACACCAAATCTGGGATACTAGGGTTGGTGTCTTTATAAAAATACAAAAGGAGATAAAAAAGTCTCAGAAAGATGACAAGGTTATTCTAAAGAAATTAAAATCCATAAAATGTAGGATATTGATAGAGTTATTCTGTGAATATGGTGTGTAGAAATATTTAAGGAGATTATATATACCACCAGTACCTGAGTTAAAGAGGGATTTACTAGATAGATCTCCTAGTTCAATCATATTCTTCCACACTATTAGTACCAAGATGTTTAGGAATCAAAATGATCACTTCTTTTTTAGATCACATGCATTGGGAAATTGATAACTATGTGTCAAGATTATTGGTATGATAACAAGTAAAGGATGAGAGGAAACATCCAAAGGGTTTCATGAAACCAATCCCTATACCTATGTGGAAATGGGAAAAAATCTCTATAGAATTTGTTTTTAGTAAAACTAATACATCTAAAATAAATAACGTTATATGGGTAATTATATAATCCCTTACCATTTCTGAAAATTCATTAACAATAAGAGAGTAAAAACCCCTTGAGAGTCTTTCATTGATCTTATCAATGAAATCATGAGACTTCATATTCCACATTTATCTATTGTATTTGATCATGACCTTCACTTCACATTTTATTTTCTGAGAAGCATTCAGAGGGATATAATCTCTAATGTATTTTTGATCCTTTATTATCCTTCCTAAAAATATGGGTAGTCTGAATAAACCATAAAAACCATAGGTTATGTGTTTATTTCATGTTAAATTAACTTCCATGGAATAAGGGAATGATACATACCACAAATGGAATTTTTATATAACAACTGCTTCAACTCAAGAATATAGATTTCATGGTATGAGGCCTTGAATGTGAAGAAATTTCATACTTCAATAGACAAGGTTGATGTTGGTGAAAGAAATATAGTTAGTCCATGAATCATTGAAGATACCACTAAGATGGTATGAACTATATAGAATCATATTAATATAGCTCATAATAGATAGAAAACATGTGATGATAATAGAAATAATGACTTGGAATTCAAAATATAAGATAAGCTATTCTATAAAGTTTCACCATGGAATAGAGTTATAGTGTTTAAGAAAAATGGAATGTTAAATATAAGGTTCATTTGGACATTTTAGATAATACAAACAATTATATCTATGGATTATCATTTAGTTTTTCCACCCAATATCTCTAATTTTCATGGAGTCTTACATGTCTTAATTATAAGGAATTATATTCCAAACCCCTCACATTTACTAGACACCAATGATATTGTGTGAAAACATATTTATCATATAGTGAATATCCCATATAGATTATTGACACTAGATAAAAAGTTTTTTGTAATAATATGACCTATATTGTAAAAGTACTTTAGAGTAATCACAAGTTGGAGAAAGAAAAATGGGATCCTAAATTAATGAGGAAGAGTGACACCCACTTGTCCATGTATCAATAAAACCCCAAAATTTTTTAGTATGACATTATTTAATTTGGGATAATTCAACACTTGATATTTGACCATTATACATAAACACACCCTATTAATATAATTATTACACAAGAAATTTTTTATTATTTCCTTATAATGGTATAATAAAAGGTAATAAAATAAAAAACTAGGAAATTAAATTTATTACAATGGATAATTAATGCCACATAAAACAAGTACATATATTTGGAAGTACAATAATCTTGAACTATTAAAGATCATATTCAACTAATAATAGAAATTATAGAGATAGATTACTTTATGAAAGAAAAAAAGAGACAGATAAACAAAATTGGTGAAGAAGATAAGAGAGGTATATGAATAATGGATTTAAAATCAAGGATATATAATGAGTAACATGATTATTGGTAATCTAACCACTGGAATATAACCCATGGAATCTAGTCGTTGGGAATCTTACCGTTGGAATATGACCATTGGAAATATAACTGTAGTAATAGTTATATTACAGATATACAAAAAAATGCTTGTTAAAAAGAATAAGATCAATTGAAAATAAAATATAAAATATATAATAATAAGTTATATTAAATAATGAATATTAATATAATAATATAATAATATATTATAAAAAAAATGAAAGAAAAAGAATTTTTAGTTTTTAGCACCAAATGCTTGATTAAAAAATACATAAGTATTTTTTTATCATAGATACAAAATCATATTTATAAAAGAAACAAAAATTTGAAATTAGAACATCGAAATTATATAATGGTTATTTTTTCATAATATTTTGGAACACTTGATTTCTCTACTGAATAGTGAAGTATAATATAGTTATATGGTAATCATTTTGAAATCATAATGACATAAAACTAAAATAATAATAATAATAAACAATATTTGACCAAATATATGATAATTTATTAATATTAAATATTTTAATTAGTAAAAAATTTAAACCTTTAATACACTTTATAAATTCTAAAATACAAATTAAAAATATAAAATTAATATTTTTTGGAAAACATTGATTTTTTTGGTCAAATTAATGTAAAATAATTGTGTTTAGTTATAAACTAATTATAATAATAAAAAAACATCTTTTATTCTAAATCCATGACTCAAAACAATGGGTATGACAATGTTTTATTTTATTTTATTGACCCAATATTTCCAAGGTTTATGTTTAGAAATTAATAAGAAATTCCCCAGAATTTTCTACAATCACCCACCCATTATGCCATTTCTATCCACTCTAAAATTTTAAGCAAATTAATCCACCCATTTCCTCTCTCTATAATCTATCTAAGGATCTTTTAAGATTCTAATGATCTCTTAAAAGGCTTTAATAACCTATATCACATGGTAATGGTTCCCAATCCTCATCTTTCATTTTCAATTTAAATTAATTTTTAAATTTTCCTTTAATGTTTCTTTTCATATACATTAATTCATCTAATTCCATTTTTTATATTATATTTGAAATATTTCCTATTGGTGATTAATTAATACCATTAATCAAATTCTTTTCCCAAGTCATTACTAACTGAAGTAAATGTTGATTGTCCCTCTCTTTACATTTCATATTTTCATTAATGATATCATATCCTTTTTAATCCATAATCTATTACCCCATTATTCTTTTTATTTAATTGTATGTTATAATATAAAGTCATATCACCCATGTGAGCAGTCCTTTCCCTCACATTATGCTCAATTCATAATTCATTATTATTCCAAGAACTCAAAATAGCCCTAGAAATATTAAACATTGGTTTTGTAAAAAGTGTGAGGTTTTCCAAGAAAATAAATCACTATATTGATTCTATAAGGGGACAGGGTATTAGAACATATGTATCTAAGTGTAATAACCTAAAAAAAGTATTTTGGGTCTATCTTGGTCATCATCCTAGTGCACTGTTAATGAGCCCTTACTATTCTCATGGTTTAACACTCCAAAGGGATATTCAAAAGATAATCATCGTACTCTTTATAAACCAAAAACATAACATTTATATTTTATTTTCTAATTTATTTATTGATTTATTCTTTAAACTATTCAAATAAAATTTCCTAAAAACATTGAAAATCCATAATATTGATAAGTACATGTTACTAGTATCCTTATATAAATCTCTTTTTGTGGGATGTTTTTTTGAAAATCATGAATATTTAATTATACATTATATTTGATGTGGGAATTCACTTTTAAATTATTATTAATTCATTTATGGGATCATCTAATCTATTTTTCCATACAGGAAGATCATGTATGATAATTTCCATTAAATAAATGTGTTATGTATTTATATGTTGTTCACCCATGAACATTGCTCCATGTCTAAACTATAATAATTTGGTATGTGATCGAATGAATTTCAACTTTATGTGATTATTAAGGCCTGGGATTATATATCTCCTCAGATAATTGGCAGGTCTCATGTGACAACTATGATAGGGTAATGGGATAATCTTTACCATTTCTATAATATTTCATGGAAAGAGGCCCTGAATGTACGTTTATGATTCCCAAAATTATGCATTCCCCTAACTATGTGATCAGTTACTATTATATATGCATTTATTTATTAATATTTCATCCATGGATATGTTATTCACATAGTTTCATTATGTTATGGAATTATTCTAGTTATTTATTTGTCCCATATTAATTAATATATGATCATTGTCATGATAACATCTATTATACTCCACCCAATTACTAAGAGTATAATATCACATTTTATATTGTTTCTCATTTCCACCCAGAATCCAATAATAGTGATAAATTTTATATATGGGGTTTTAGACGATTAAAAATTATTTTTAGGTATACAAAAAATTATTTATTTTAGTTAAAATATAATATAAAACTCATTTATGTATCTAGTTTCTTTAGAATACTAAACAGTCAGATCCTCTATATTTTGATCTATGTACGAATATAATAAAAACCACTAGATCTAGGGTACTTGAGTTGGGGTTATTTCATGGTAGGTCGAGCCAGGAAGGTTTGTGACAAAATGGTATCACAACACCCTCTTATTATTTGGGGTGTTCCTTGGTAATGAGAATAAAGGAATTTGGGACTTTATGGGTAGGTTCATGGTGAATCTAGATAGCACTTTCTTTATTGGATTCTTGAGATACCATGGTTTTTAGGATTTTATTTTTTAATTTTTTTAGATTGTGTTTAATGACCAATTAATTTTTATGAAGTATTTTAGATATTTCATATGTCTTGGGAGAAAATAGATGAAAAATCATAGATTCATAGTTAGATCACCTACTTTGAAAAACCATTCAGATCTTGTGAAGATGGTTATGATGAATTCCTAGTGAATGTTGCATATTTAGTGCATGCTCTTCCAAAGTCTTCATCCATACTATTTATAGATCAGTATCCCTCTTAATTTTTTTTACATTGACCACCCTTAATTTTTAAATTATTATAATGGGAGTTAAAATTATTAGAAATTAATAAGAGTGTTTTTATAAAGTTTTTATTCTATTTATGTGATTTTTTTCCAACGTAATAATTTATAATCTCTTTATGTTTGATGTTTGGATGGATAAATTTTGGTGCTAAAGAGTGTTTTATAATATTATATGATTTTAATAATAGTATTGGATGACTGATTAAAAATAGATTTATCATTTAATAATATATTTTTTTCAAGTAATTTATTTCATTATGAAAACTTGTAATTTTTTTTAAAATTAAAGTGGGAATTTATATAAAATTTATAATTTCTTGTCTAGAAGAATTTTAATTTTAACTTATAATAAAGTTGTAATGTGATTTCATTTTTCCTGAAATAAAGTGGTGTTCTTTACCAAGTTTAATTTATTCTAAAGGTGGTGTTTTGTTTTTATATTTTTTTCCTTGGTATAATGTATTTCAAATTATTTACCAAAATATATTGATTATAATGAAAATTAATTTTTATGATATCTTAAAAATGTAAGAACCCAGATCTTCTTTTCAGGTATGTTTTTCCTTTTCTGGTCGTTTTTGAGAAAAAGAAGAAATTCTGGACATTTTCGAAGTACATGTCGTGTACTTTATGAGTATACGTCGTGTACTCAATTACAAAAGGAAGTCGGGTACTGGCCGTGTCACGACCATGCACATACCCGTGTGGGGGTGACTTGGAGGCCGCCTAATGTGGAATACAGAAATGGTGAGTACATGCCATGTACTTCAAAAGTATATGATGTGTACTTTCTTTTTTTTCATTAAATGCACCGGGGTCACGTCTAATTGCCAGAACCGTCTTCTTCTATGTTTTCATCATCCGAGAGAACTCGTACGACAATGATTCTTTTCCAATCCCCCAAGCCTCCCTTTGATCTCCGATTCGATCACTATTGATTACATTGGGATCACCTCGATGATCTCTCTATTCTGCTTGAGCTTCATTTTCTGATTCCTCTTCTTTTACAAGATATCTTCAGTTGAATGTGTTAGATGTTTTTGTAGATCATCGGTGTTTTAAGGTGATTCAAGCCTTGTGGTTCACATATAGAGATCTTCTAGCGTCGATGTAGGTGTTTTGTTCCTTTCGATTGAAAGTCTTTGAGTTTTATGTGCACATTTTCCCAATACCCATGAACGGGGTATTGCGCGTTTACCGTTTTAGCCCTATTATTGGCCTTCTATGCTTGTATGCTTGAGTAGATGATAATTGATTGTGAATAGGGCGAACTTATTTGCTTTGGATGTGTCTCCCAAGCATGTTTTCCCTGTTTTGACCATTGGGTCTAGTTTTCCTGTTAGGCTGCTGTTTAGTTTCCCATGCCTAGTATTCTATGATGATGTGACTATTGTTATGTTAGGTTGTTATGATGAATAATTCTATCCAAGTAGTTCTTGAGGTTTACCTTGGCCGATACACACTACTACACTTGATTGACTTTCACAGGGTCATGAGAACCTGATGTATAGACTATAGGGAGAATTGACTTTGAGGGCTTCTCCAGAGTGTCTGATTTACTTATGATGTGAGACCATAGGGGGAATTGACATTGAGTGCTTCCTCAGAGAGTCTGTAGTTCCTTGACGCGGGCCACAGAGGTAATGTTACTTAAGTGATTCTATATAGAACCTTTAGTTACATTGCGAGACAATAGGGGGAATTGACGGTGAGGGATTCCTCAGATAGTATATGCTTAAGCTGAACTAGAGGGGTTAGACAGAGTGAACTGCCCAGAGGGTTTTTTTACTTGTTAGGTAAGACTAGATTAGATAGCCTGTGAGTACTTCACAGAGGGTTACCTTGTGTTTAGCTACTTTATTGTGTTTCTAGGTAGGACCAGAGGGGATAGGCTGTGGGTACTTCCCAGAGGGTTACCTATTTGTGTTTATCTTCTTGTTAGTTGTTTCTTGATATTGAAACAGTGGATTGTTTACTATTGATTACTTTCCTGTTTACTATTTCCCGTACTTTTACATGCCATATACTCATTGATGGTTAGGCACATATCTCGTGGTGGTTTTCTACTGGGATTTAGTCTCACACCCATTTTGGGCCATGCTTTTGGGCCCAAACAAATTTTATTATTGCATGTATAGACAAGGGAAAGTGACCTTATACTTTAGGTACTTGACATGATGTGGAGATGGATATCATGGGACCAAGATTAGTCTTGTGATTCTATAGAGCTGATTACTGTTTTTCTTTTGTACTTGGTTTAGTACTGTATATCTACATTATGCTTTGTTTTGCTACATTCCAAGACATATGTATCATGCATCATTTTATATATGTGCTCCAGTTTATTCTATCAGTATTCTACTATTTTTTATGAAATTATTACAACTTACACTCTTGTATGTATTTTTTTACTTCTTTTATGTACTCTGCCAATTATGGCATAGTTTCCCCACTATCACACCCAAGGCCCTCACTGCTAGTCGGTAGCATCTGACGTTCGGGGAAATGTGCTTGAGGCCATGTGACCAACCATGTATGGGGTGCCTCTGGGTGGCTTCCAGAACCGGGATGTTACAAAGGGGTATCAAAGGAATTCTTTTCTATTGACTTACTATTTGGAACCTATAGTTAGGGATAGGATGAAATAGGTACATGGTAATAAGATGTGCCCGGGAGTAGCTAACCTGTGTACAGGGAAAATCCAATCTACCTCGTTAATGAAATTCTTGGTTTTGTATTGTTATGGTTGATTTGATTTCACCGTTGGGTGATTCACATGTTTTTCATTGTTACCGTTGATGTTATTGAGGTTCTATTTTTTCGTAACCTGATGAGATGAAGGTATGCCATCCCATGAATCATATAGGCACTTGTTAGAAATCACATGTCATGCATTCTTTCCATGCCATCTAGGGATAATTAGAAATTGCATGTATTTGTGATAGGTTTTGTGTATAATATGCATGCTATTGTGATAGATGCATTTATAAAATACCTGTTATTTGATAGGGTATTTTTGTGTTAGGTTTTTTCTAAATGAATGCCAAACTTTGGTTCTTGAAGTGTTATGGGCCCTCATGAACCGGAACTTGGTGGATCATTGACTTGTTTACCTTGTTATAACATGTATATGATGCCAATATTTGATTTGTGGGGGAGTATAGGACCTCACGGATTAGAATTTGGAAATTTCTATGTTTGTTTCAGTGTTTTTTTGGGTTCTGGAGTAGTTTATCAGGCTTTCTGTCTGAAAAAACCCCGAATACATGTCGTGTAATGTTATTTACATGCCATGGGTTCTTCTGTTCAGGAAGAAACTATTTTTCTAAAGTACACGCCGTGTACTTTATGTACATGTCGTGTAGTCTCTAACTATATCGTATGTCAAGTGGGCAGAGAGACGGGATGTGGAATGTCTGGTGTGAACACGTTGTGTACAAGTTGTACACGTCATGTGGTGTTGACCCTGTGTCCTCCCGTGTAACTAACAACACGGATGAATAAACCTAAAGCTACACACGTCGTGTCGGGATTGAACACGCCGTGTAGTCTGACCCAGGTACTCGGTCGTGCTACTAATAACACAAGTTGATGTTATCCTTTCACATACATGCTGTTTTCATCTTCGACATGACATGTAGTGTGAACCGTGTACCCAGCCGTGTCAGTAACGACACAGGTTTGTGAAGCTCATCTAGTAAACAACATGTTTTTGTTGAACATGCCATGTAGTCTTGTCTTAGAAGAGCCATTTGGCTTAACTGTGTAGAAGGACTCATGCATGGGAAGAGGATTCCGGTACACGCCATGTGTTAAGACAACACACTGTGTGTTTGGGGTGATACATGACCTAGGATGGAAAACTTACATGTCCATGTGAATGACTTACGGGAACATACCGTGTAGGGTTTATACACGCCGTGTAGTCATGATTTGAAAAACTTGAATGTTTTCTTTCTCTTGTTTCCTTCTTACACTTCCATATTCTAGTCCCTGTTAATCTCGAACTATGGTGTGCATTTGACCTTGAAGAGTCATGCCATCGAGACATCCTCTGGTTGTCCTCCAGTTACAGGGCAGTGATCAGACGTCGGATACGGCTGATCAGGGACTTCCCGCAGATCCTCCTATTGTGCCAGTCTTGGCACCAGCAGTTATACATGATAACGGTGCTGATGCATAGTTCAGGGAAGGCTTAATGAGGATGATGCAGACTTTTCCACGAGCACTGGCACGTGCCCCTTTGATGGTAGATTTGACACGGGTTTTCAAGTAGCAACATCCTCTCACTTTATCAGGGGAAAGAGGACCTTAGGCTGTAGAGTCATGTCTAGAAGACATGCTGACAATCTTTGAGCATCTAGAGATGCCTCAAGAGAGGACGATCAATGTTGCAACCTATATGATTCGGTATTCCTCCAAGAGGTGGAAGGATGTGATCTCATAGGCTGGAATCTAGCAGGTTATGGTTTGGGATGAGTTTCAGCGCATCTTCTACGATTACTTCTATCCAGAGACCCTGAGGGCCAATCGAGCCTGGGAGTTTATGAGTCTAGAGCAGGGCACTCTTTTTTTTACGGAATATTCCTCATGCTTTACCAAGATGTAGAACTTCACGATTATTCTTGGAGGTGATTAATTGTTCCTGGAAAGGAAGTTCGAGGATGGTTTGAGGCATGACATTTGATCGCAGGTGAACATATTTGGGTTAACTTCCATCAATTCTATTGTCAACTAGGCACTAATTACAAAGCGCAATATGAGGGATTCTGGATTTGTGAGCTAGGGCGGCTCGATATATAGAGTTATAATCCCTCCTACTGATAGTAGGAAGCACCATAGGGAGTCTTCGTACGATGATCCAAGGAGGCAAGACCCATGTTCTGGTAGCCAGGTGGTGTGCTACCAGTGCAGAAAGAGCGGGAATACGAGGCCACATTTCCCGAAAGACCCGGTAGAGTGCCGATCATGTGGCAAGATAGGTCACCTTCAATTATTCTGTTAGATCTTCTCAGAAACAGTTGGTGACAGGGTTTCTTCTATGAATTCGCGTTCGGGAGCAGCACCGCTAGTTTCTCACCAATCTGGGAACTAGATTTCTTCAGGCCATTCAGGCCGAGGTGGAGGTCGTGGCCATGGTGGTCAGTCGCTGGTCTTTCAGAAACAATAGAGTGGATCAACTCAGAGTGGTCAGGCAGGGTCATAGGGTGATGGAGCAGGATAGACCTTTGTAGTAGAGCAGACCCATTAGGTGAAGGATCTCGGACCTTCTACAGTTCGAGGGACGATCCTCATCGCCTTAGTTTTATCTTTATCTCTTTTCTATATACAGGCTTCCCATAGATTTATATCTATTGCTGTTGTGGAGAGCCTTGGGCTCTACATGTTTTATTCTGTCGATATTTTGATTCTAGACACTCTGTTGGGGAATAGAATGACTAGTGTACATCTGTGCATGGAGTGCCCTCTAGAGGTTGGTGGGTGTCACTTCTTATGGGATCACTATGTCCTAGAGATGATAGTTTAGTATTTCATTCTCAGAATGGACTGGTTAGTTCCCTTCCAGAAAGTTGTTGACTATTATCGTCATAGGGTGAATTTTACAACACCAGAGGGCGTATCGTTTCTTCATAAGGGCGCGTGGGATGTCCAGCCGAGCAGAGCGGGTCCAGAGCATCATGGGTTAGGAGGAGTTACAACCCATACTTCTAGTTTATATCTGGATGATCAGGGGACCTCACAGTTAGACTTTCCTCCAGTGGTGGATCATTTCATGGACGTATTTCTAGAATTTTTTTTCAGGTTTGCCTCTGGAGTGAGAGGTAAACTTTTCTATTGAGATCGTGCTAGGAGCGGCACCGGTGTCCATTCCTCCTTACAGGATGGCTACACCAGAGTTGCAGGAGCTCAAGATGCAGCTGGAGGAGTTGCAGGCAAAGGGTTTCATTTGACCTAGTACTTTTCATTGGGCTTCGCCTGTCTTGTTTACGAAGAAGGAAGACGACACCCTCCAGCTTTGTGTGGATTATCAAAAGTTGAACCAGTTGATGGTCAAGAACCGATATCCTTTACCAAGGATTGATGATCTCTTTGATCGACTTCGAGGAGCCTGAGTGTTCTCGAAGATTGACTTGAGGTACGATTATCATCAGTTGCATGTTAGACCATCTGATATACCTCTCACAGACTTTCGTAGTAGGTATGGTATATACGAGTATATGGTTATTCCGTTCAGTCTCACGAATGCACCTAAAGTGTTCATGGCACTGATGAACCGAGTATTCCATCTGTACTTGGATTCTTTTGTTGTTATCTTCATGGACGATATCTTGGTGAACTCTCACACTTGAAATGACCATGATACCCATCTTGATATCGTTCTGAGTACACTGAGGGAGCATCAGTTATATGCTAAGTTCTCAAAATGCCACTTTTGGATGGATCATATTCACTTCCTGGGTCATGTCATCTCAGAGACATGAGTATCAGTATACCTAGAGAAAGTGAGAGTAGTAGTTTCCTGGGAGCTTCTGAAGAATGTCTTTGATGTGAAAAGTTTTCTAGGGATGGCATGATACTACAGACATTTCATTCAGGACTTTTCATGCTTAGCAGCACCACTGACAAGTCTGACTAAGAAGGGTGCAAAGTTCTTATGGTCAAATTCTTGCGAGTCATCCTTTCAAGAGCTAAAGGGGAGGTTGACTTCAGCACCAATACTAGTATGTCCAGAGTCGATCAAGATCTATACTATGAACTTTGATGCTTTATGAATCAGGCTTGGAGCTGTGCTTATGTAGGGAGATGGAGTCATTGTGTACGGGTCCTGGCAGTTGAGACCACATGAGAAGAACTACCTGATGCACGATCTTGAGCTAGTAGAAGTTGTTCATGCCTTATGCTGTTGAATAAATTATCTTCTGGGAGAGAATTTTTTGGTTTTCACCAACCAAAAGAGTCTTAAGTACAGATTCAATCAACATGATCTGAATTTGAGGCAGCGATAGTGGATTGAGTACATTCAGTACTTTTACTTTGAGCTTGCCTACACGCTTAGGAAATGCAACGAAGTAACTAATGCATTGAGAAATTGGACTCAGATATAAGTAGTTCAAGATGCCAGTAGTGAGTGGAAGCTTATGGATCTGTTCTCTGAGATGCATTTGGAGGTGTACAACAGAAAGGGGAAGAATTTCCTTTCTTCTGTAGCTGTTACCTCTATACTTCTTGATCGAGTATGAATGAGGCAACTATTAGATTCTGAAGGCCTAGTCCTATAGGAAAGTGTGTCAGGAGAGGACCCTATTCCCAGATGGACCATAGGTAAGGGTGAGATCTTTCATTTCCATGGGTAGGGATGAGATCTTGGGCAGTTCATCTTGGTGTCACCAAGATGTATTGTGATCTACACCTTCAGTATTGGTGGTCTGGTATGAAGAGAGAAGTTGCAGGTTTCGTCATGAGTTGTTCCATCTATTAGTAGGTTAAGGCAGAGTATCAGTGACCTACAAGGCTTTTTCAACAGTTACCCATTCCATAGTGGAAGTGGAATTATATCGCTTTGGATTTCATGACAGGTTTTCTGAGGTCACCTCGAGGGAATGATGTTGTATGTGTTTTCATTGACAGACTTATGAAGGTCACTCACTTCTTTCCGATCAAGGATACCTTCAGTGTTGATGAGCTAGGATGATTTTACATCCGTGAGATTGTACGTATTCATGGAGTTCCACACGCCATAGTTTTAGACAGGGATATACATTTTACTTATTGGGTATAAAAGGGGCTACAGAAAGATTTGGGTACACATGTGATTTTGAGTACAACTTACCACCACCAGACTGATGGCCAGTTCGAGCGTACGATTCAGGTGCTTGAGGACATGCTTCGAGCATGCATCCTGAATTTTGGAGGTTCTCAGGAGAATCATATACCTCTTGTGGAGTTTTCCTACAACAATAGTTTTCAAGAAACTATTCAGATGGCACCTTATAAGGCTTGGTATGGTAGGCCATTCCGATCACCCTTATGTTGGATGGAGGCAAGAGAGCCATCTTTGCTGGGACCATGTCTTGTTCAGAAGACCACAGAGTAGATAGAGTTGATTCGGAAGAGGATGACTACCACGTAGCCTTGGCAAAAGTCTTATGCTGATCATTGGAGATGAACTCTGGAGTTCGAGGCCAGGGATCATGTTTTCCTACATGTCAAACCGAGGTTGGGACACAAGAGGATTTGGAGATAGGGTAAGCTTTCACCGAGGTAAGTCGGGCCATTTGAGGTGTTGGAGAGAGTTGGGCTGGTTGCCTATCGGTTACAGTTACCTCATAGGTACCGAGCTATGCATGATGTATTCCTCATTTCTCAGCTTTGAAGTTACTCTTCAGACCCATCTCATGTTTTCCAACCTGAGGAGGTTGAGTTGGAAGTGGATGCATCTTTTGAGGAGCATCCTATCCAGATTGCCGATCGTAGTATGAAGGTTCTTCATGGCTGGTCTGTTCCTCTGGTACGGGTGCTTTGGGAGCACGGGCGAGTACATGACGAGACTTGGGAGAGAGAGGCAGACGTATGATCGCAGCAGCTGGAGCTATTTGGGGTTTCTTCTTCTATGCCACCTTGCTAGGGAAATTTGGGAATGAATTTATTTAAGGGGGGAAGTTTTTAAGAACCAGAAACTTCTTTTCAAGTATGTTTTTACTTTTCTAGTAATTTTTTAGAAAAAAGAGGAAATTATAGAAATTTTTGAAGTAAACACCGTGTACTTTATGAGTACACTCCGTGTACTCGGTTACCTCATGAATCCAAGTGCTGGTCGTGTCGCGGCCATGCACACAACTGTGTGGGGGTGACTTGGAGGCCACCTAAAGCGTAGTGCAGAAACAGAGAGTATACGATGTGTACTTTCTTTTCTTCATTAAATGAATTGTGGTCACGTCTAATCACCAGAAACGTCTTCTTTTAGGTTTTCTTCATCCGAGAGAACCCATATGTCCACGATTATTCTCTTATCCCCAAAGCATCTGTTTGATCTCTGATTCGACAGCCGTCGATTGCGTTGGGATCGTGTTAGTAAGCTCTCTCTTCTTCTTGAGCTTCGTTTCCTAATTACTCATCTTTTCCAAGTTATCTTCAGTTGAACGTTTTAGAAGTTTTTTTAGATCTTCATCATTCTAAGGTGATTCAATCCTCATGGTTCACATATAGCGATCTTCTAATGTTGAGGTAGGTGGTTTGTGCCTTTATATTGAATGTATTTGAGTTTTTATTTGAAAATTTTCCCAATACCCAAGAACGAGGTATTTCACATTTACCATTTTAGATCTATTGTTTTCCTGATATGCTTGTATGCTTGAGTAGATGATAATTGATTGTGAATTGGGTGAATTGATATGATTTGGATGTGTTTCCCATGCTTGTTTTTCCTTATTTTACAGTTGGGTCTAGTTTTCCTATTAGGCTACAGTTTACTTTCCCTTGCCTACTATTGTAGGATGGTGTGACTGTTGTTCTATTATGTTGTTATGCTGTAGAATTATAGCCAAGTAGTTCTTGAGGTTTACCTTGACCGATACAAGCTGGTACTATTTCTTGACTTACAAAGGGCCGTGAGAACCTGATGTATAGACCATAGGGAGAATGGATATTGAGGGCTTCTCCAGAGTGTATGATTTACGTACGATGCGAGAACACAATGGGAATTGATGTTGAGTGCTTCCTCAGAGAGTCTGTAGTTCCTTGATGCGGGCCATAAAGGGAATGTGACGTAAGTGCTTCCATAGAGTGCCTTTAGTTACGTTATAAAACTATAGGGGGAATTGACAGTGAGTGCTTCCTGAGTGAGTCTATGATTAAGCTGAATAAGAGGGGTTAGACTGAGTGAACTGCCTAAAGGGTGGCTTGTACTTATAAGGTAGGATGAGAGGGGATAAGTTGCAAGTACTTCCCAGATGGTTACCAAGTGTTTAGCTGCTTTCTTTTGTTTTTAGGTAGGACTAGAGGGGATATGTTGTTGGTGATTCCCAAAGGGTTACCTGTTTGTGTTTATCTTTTGTTATGAGTTTCTTGATATTGAAACTGTGGATTTTTTACTGTTGAGTACTTTATTATTTACTGTTTCCTATACTTTTACCCGCTATATACTCATTGACTATTAGGCATAGATCTCATGGTGGTTTCCTACTGGGATTTAGTCTCACACCCAATTGGGCGATGATTTTTGGCTCAAACAGATTATATTGTTTCAGGTATAGACAATGGCAAGCACCCTTCTACTTCAGGTACTTGACATGCTGTGGTTCTGGAGAGCATGGGACCAAGATTAGGCTTGCTATGTTGTAGATCTGATTACTGTTTTTATTTTTTACTTAGTTTAGTACATTATTTCATCATTGTTATTTGTTTCATTTCTTTCATAGACATATGTATCATGCATAATTTTATATATGTGCTCCAGTTTATTCTATCAGTATTCCAATGATTTTTTGTATGCTATTATTACCGCTTCCACTCTTGTATATATTTGTTTACTTCTTCTATGTACTCTTCCAATGAGGGAATAGTTTCCCCACTATCACACCCAATTCCCTCACTGCTAGTTGGCAGCTTCTTGCATTTGAGGAAATGCGCTTGAGGCCTTGTGACCAACCGGGTACATGGCGCCTCTGGGTGGCTTCCGGAACCGAGACGTTACAAAAAATGTGTCTTTTTTAGTGGATTTATATTTAAGGATATGTCCTTTAGTTTATGATAAGTTTATTTATTTTGAATTATGAGGCATGAATTTATTGGGTTTATTTCTTGTGTTATTAATAATATACCTCCCAAAAAGTTCATGAAAAAACTATAATTCTTGTCTTCAGGGTTGATCCCCATGGTGAATCCACTTGTTACTTAGAGAATATATTTCTAGTTTCTAAATTTTCCTACACTATGTATGGAGTGGATAATTCAGTGCCTTCCCACCCCTTGGAACCTATATTAAAATTCTTGAATCAACATCTTCCTTATTTCTATAGAGTTCATGGATCATTTAGAGTGGTGGGGGTGATTAGAGAGGGTCTTACAAATCCTCAATTATATTTAAACTCCTAAGGCTTCATGGGTGATAACTGCTGTAGTATTTTTAGTGGGACCTATCTAGGTGTGGTGGGAGTCAATGGTTCATTCTCAGTTGCAAGAGGAAATTTCCTAGGAAATTTTTCAGGATGATGTTCATTTAGTGGTTCTTTCATGAGGATTTGATGGTGAAAAAATCACATAATTTTTTGAGACTTTAGAAAGGTGAATTAATGGAGAAGGATTATAATGATAATTTCTCAAAACTAATAGTGTTTTCTCTTAAGATAGTCATCAATGATTTTCTGAATACTTGAATAATTGGAGTAGGTATTCACATAAACCTTAGATATGCTGTTCTTGTATCTATTTTAATATCTTTTAAGGAGGTTTTTCATTTTTCTATATAGGTGGAATATAATAAATCTAGGTAAAATATGATGGGAGATGTCATGGTTTTACCAAGAATGACTAAAGGCAACCCATATAGTGTGGGAAAAAACCCATATGGGTCTGATTTGGAAGGATAGGTTGATGAGTGTCAGCCTTCTAGCGACCAAGGTTCTTCTCCTAACAAGAAGAAACCTCTAATTTTATTCTTATGTGAGTATCTAAGTCACTTTAATCCCCACTATTTGTTAACAAGTCTACTAAGGCCACTAACCATATCGATTCCCCCACCCGACCAACCAATTACCTGAGGGCCATTACTAATCCCCCTGACAAATGATAAGCATCAAGTGTATGGAACATAACTATTAGGGAATGTTTCACCCTCATGAACCAAATCTATAAATCCAAACATGGTATAATAAAATGAACATAAATATAAATTCTAACATATGCATTTCAAAAAAATAAACATTTTATAAAATATTACAAGACACCAATATAAAACTAAAAGATAAAGAAAAGATGGATAGAGAGGGAAAAACATAACTCGATCCAACCAGTTCTCTGAAACCAAAGGACAAACCATCATCTCCATGTGACTCTCAAGTCAATACCAAAATACCAACAACAATCTAATTCCCAAATAAAATGGAGCTGAATCATACTCAAAGTAAAAAACCTAAAGAAACCCGTATAAGTAATGAAGACTAAATAACTACCAACATGAATATGTATGGTCTGATCCAAAGGATTGTATGACACTACACTTATTCCATTTAATTCCTTTTATAAAAGAAAAAATTGTCATTTTAAAATATTATAAACAAATTTGTTTTATTTTCCATTATATGATATATGAATAAAAAAATTGTAGAAATTGAACTTTAAGAAAGAATAACATTTATAAAACATAACTTGAAGATGTTTTCCCCAAAATAATGAAAATTTAAAATCAATTATTCTATCCTTAAAAAATCACACATTATAAAACTGACACCCAAATAGTTCAACACATTTAAAAAGAGTTTATAAGAAAGGCCATCACTTTGGAAAAACACAACCTTTTTTTCATTTAAAGTCCATACACACTCAAATAAAATGTATGAAAAGAAACAAGGGTAAACATAATGAGATTCTAACCATGATAAGTTATAAATAATTCCAATAAATAAATGTAATAATAATAGTCAATATGAAGAATAAATCATAATAGGATGAATACATCCAAGCAAGCATATCGAAGAAATAAGAAACACATATCCCAATAAATAGTTAAATTCATAACATAGGATACATATCTTGAGAGGAAACCATAGGGACAAATGGGACAAGTAAAAAGAATGAAAAGGTGTTCATACTGTGGATAGGTTAATGGACACACTTCTATCAAATGTATCAATTTATACCTACTATCATTGATGACCCTCCCACTAGAAAAAATTCATACATTTGGGGAATACTAGGTAGTGAATTATCTCAACTAGCCAAGAAACGTCCAATTAATTCCCACTTTATATCCAAGAGTTCCTCATGGAATTACTAAAGAAGGTGAGCCATGTTCAAAACAAATTTCATCCCAAGACAATAAATGATCCTATAGGATAACACCACAATTACATACTTCCCATTTCACACACTACCCATTGATAGAGCTCCAAACCATAAGTACATTATGAATGATAGTATAAAAATACCTCACATGGATACACATAAACATCATAAAAAACATAGTGGGGATCAATAATGTAAATAAAAACCAATCTATCAAATATCACATCACAAAGTTCGAATCACGCCTTTAACTTATCACTTATAGTAAATAGATTTAGAAATCCCTTAAGAAAACCATATCGAATCCTAACAGAAATACACTGGAAATTAAAATAAACATTAAACATAGCCAAACAACATAATCTAATATTAATTTCATTCTAATATAAAACACCACCCCTTTTAAACACCATCTCTTTTAATATTCTCACGAATCATAATTTCATTTCAATAGAAAACACCACCCCCTTGAATCATGAAAACCCTTTAAACCTAAAAGGGAAACCCAATTTTAAAATAACATATTTCTCAAAAACACAAAGAAAAAATGTTTTTATTATAGAAACCAATCCTTGGACTTTTATCAAACTAGTCAAATGCAAAAAATTCCAATTTACATAAATGTTACATTTCAATAAAAAAATTATACCCATTAACCACATAAAAACCAAGTGAATTTATGAATAAAATTTATAAATAAATCCTTGATGACTGACACCATAACTATCTAGAAAAAAATGAATTTAGAAATCCAAGAATCCATGGAACTCTTATATAAAAATATGAAATGGAAACATGTACCTGAAGTGGTGAAATCATATCTTCGTCAAATAAAACCATTGATTTTGGTCTCTTGGGAGGTCTCATAACCCCTATAAAGAAAATACCAATTACATAAAAACATGAGTTATGGGAATTTAACAACCATGGTCACATGGGTTTGAGGAGAAGAGAAAATAGGAATAAAACTCAATAGGGAGGAGTATAGAATCCTAACTATTTAATTCAAGAAAGGAATCCCTAAGAAAACACAACCAATCTACCTATAGGATTTTTGAAGAAGGAAATAACCCATTAGAAGGTGTCTTGGTCAGGGGATAATAAATAATAAATAAAAGTGAGGAAATATTAATTAAAAATTCCCAAAAAATAAAAAATAACCATCATTGTGTGGGTTTCATTATTTTCCAACATAGTTTACCAAACCATGTGATTACCATATTGATAACATTTTTTAATAAGTGTAAGGGATGAACAAATATGTTATATAGTTAGTTTTACCATTAAACTTTATCATGTGACCAATAAAAAGACCATAATATTTCACTTTTTAATTAAAAAACACATCCAACCAGAGGAACCAATCCATAAAACAAATACCAACTAATAAAAGTGACACTGGTTTGACAAAAACATCCCACCATGCAATTTTATTCCCTCATGAATTCTTCATAAACCTAGGACCAGTGGGAATTCAATGATTACCTTCTCTATAATGACAAATATCTTACTCAAAAACTTTAGGAACCTCAAAACTAAGGATATGAGGCATTAACCACCCATTCCTTAGGATAACCACTACTGAATGATTTGGAATTCACTAACAGAAAATGAACAAGTAGTCCTAAGAAGAAAACTATTCACTAAATATAAGTGAATATAAAACAAAATATAACATCAGGATAGCCACCCCTGTGATCTTCTTAATATCAGTAACATCCATATTTTGATAACTTATTTTAGGAGCCTATTTAATTCCAAAACAATTCATAGGAAAAAAACATAAACACCGCCTCTAGAAAATCTTGGGTTACTTGAGATAAATTATTGTAAATCCTAAATAAATTCATTCCAAAGGATCACTATATAAGAATAGAGACTTGGAAATGAACTCCCCAAAATTTATAATTTCTCTATAATGGTGAAATATTATCTAGGAACACCCACAAAGAAGATCATAGAAAAAGTGACACAATTCCACTATCCATAAAAACCATCATAAAAGATGACCAAATAAAACATCCTTAAGAACAACCAGAAGTTGTCTTTCCACCATACCATAGAAACACACTCCATGATGTAAAAGGAACACCCCTATATGAACATTCCCCATCATGGAATGGAATAGTTATATTTTTGAGTTGAAAAACTACACAGAGGGGAACATGTGGATAAAATCACGAAACAACCACTCATTGAAATCTGGAAGAAATTCATATCTTGATAGCTCTCATTATTTAACATAAAACCAAAAAACATATCCCTATTACCATATATTGAACCCAATACATCTATATGTCATCCAAAAAACATATCTCCACACATAGTCCAAAATATTTGTAAAATACAACATCCCTCAATAAATAATGAGGCAAGGACATCTTAAACGATTAATTTTTTTTTCAGAAGTCCTTTCATCCATTATACATGAAGGAACTAGGTACAAAAAATATGGGAATGGTCCCAAACCAAAAGTAAAATAACAAAAGAGGCTATTCTGTAAAACAATGCTAATATTCCAACACTGCAATGGAATAAGAAATACAGAACAGTTAATAGATTTATGTTAGGTATAATAATCTTTTTCTAATGCTTTACCATCTCACAAAATCTCTGACTATGGCTAGAATAACCACATAGTTTGATGATATTTCGAGCCAACGAATAAGAGCACATAAAATTCCTTGACTTTTATCATTTAAAAACAAAAAAAAGTCTTCCTATTTAATAAAAAAATAAAGGTAAATTGAGAATATGGATTCTAATACTTATCAGTTATCTATTTCCCCTTCTCTCTAGCTAGATCATATTTAATTGATCCATCCAGGGTCGAGGCATCTCCTACCCTGATTTTCCTTTTTTCTGATTTCCTCAACAATGATGGACTTATAAATTTCTTCCATATAGGTTATTATAACCAAATTAAGCACTCATAAATGAATTTTAAAACAAAGGCCTCTAAAAATCCATGCCTTACTCAAATTTTCTATAACATACTTTGGATAAATGGGTACTTGGCCAGTAATGTTTTTAACATAGTCCTTATATAACTGACCACCCTATAGAAAACCCAAAAACTTCAATACCTTCTCAACTATCACATGTTTAGGATAAACCCACTGGATGAAAGAGGCCTCAAAATATCCTCAAGATATTTCCTTAAAGTCGTGGGAATGAATAGAAAACGTACACTACTAAAAAATCAATCCTTTTAACAATGAAACAACGCACCTCAACCTACAGGCTTAAAGAATGTGTATCAAGTAAAAAATATATTACACCATAGATAGATACTCAATTACCTCATGGTATCCTTGATCACCACTAAATATTGGAGGATACTAGTTCAAAAACTCTCATTCATGATCCATGATATTAGAAGAACATGGAACTACAACTTCATCATGAGTGTAGGAAGAGTCAAATACTGGAATGATAACTCTTGTACCACTATGAAAACTACCTCAGGCATTCCCTTTAGTACTTTCTAGTTCTTTATTATGGGTTTAATTATAAAATATAAATAAAAAAAATCAATCAAACCACTTTAAATTGAAAAAAGAGATTAACCACAAACCAAACCAATTCCAAATTAAAAATCACCTTATTGCTCCTCATAAGGGGAAACATTATAATGGAAACAAATACAATCCATACAATACCTTTAAAAACATTTACAAAAAAAATGGAAACATGCCATACTACACACCCAATGAATTCTGAAATGAACACAATGAAAAATCACTTAATTTTCTAAAATAACTTTTTATCAATGATAAAAAATTCATAAAAATGGAAAAACTAACCCAAAACACGGTTTTTCGAACAATCCCAACTACTAAATCATAAAACATTAATTTTAAAACATTATTATGAAATATTCACCATCTATTAAATTTCAATTATATAACAATAAAAAATATGATCAACCAAATAAGAATACAAAATAAACAAGAGGGTAAAAATATAAAAATTTATAAACTTTCTCCACTGAAAAAGGTTTGTCCAAATCATTTTTCAGACCATGCATGCCCCATTGGAATTTATCTATAATTCCCTTCAAGGGAAGAAGATGGTTTGACAGACCGTGGGTTGTAACCATGCACCCTCTGAGTCCCTTTCAATTTCCTTC
This sequence comes from Viscum album, assembly GCA_963277665.1. Lineage (NCBI taxonomy): Eukaryota > Viridiplantae > Streptophyta > Magnoliopsida > Santalales > Viscaceae > Viscum > Viscum album. Next base: position 1,454,919,178 of record OY728157.1, on the reverse strand, counting down.
CAAAATGAATAATTTCCTAGGATATATCCCAAGATCTTCATATAAATTTGAGTAAGATAAAATCACATCAAAATATCCCAAAAATAACAAACTTCAAAAACTAAACCTAAAATAAAACACCAAACCACCCATGGAATATCATGATCTCATACAAGAAACAGTCAACTAATCACTTCCTTAGACCCACCACTCAAGTTCTGATGGTATTATCTTTTTTCTACCTCTAACCATAAAATATATTGAAGGTGAATCCTAAAAACATAATACCCTTTTATGAAACATAACTTTGATATCATTTGCAATGAATCGGCCCATGCCACCAATCAAATTAGTTTTTGAGTTTACCCACTACTAACTCAAGTGACATTCCCAATCCCTATGGGATAACAAAAACCATCAATGGTATCAAACATAATAGTTGGGGATGGTTTCAACCTCAAGATTCTAAACATAAAAATCCATACATGGAATAATAAAAGAGAAATAAAGATAAATTTATACAATGAAATTTCCCATAAATAACCATTTATTAAGAGAGTATATTACTAAAAACTAAAAGATGAATGAAAAAGAAGATGAGGTCGTAGAGGCTAAAACATTACTCGATCCAACCATTTACCCAAAACCAAATTACCAACCACCATCTATATGTGACTCTAGTGTCACCACCACACTTCCAACAACCATCACTTTCCAAAGGAAAATAGAACTAAATCAAACCCGAATTCCATACTTGAACAAACTTATATAAAACCTCAGGACTGCATACCCACCAACGTGAGTATGTATAGTGTGATACAAATTCCTATATAATACCCCCATGAATTTATTTAATTACTTTTATAAAATATAACTAAACTTTTAGTTTTAAAATAATATAACTAAATAAGATTTCATTTTCATTACAGATATAAGAATACAAAAATATAGAAATTTCACTTACTCAAAGACAAAAAATTATTAATCATGACCTGGAGTTATTTTTACAAAAATAATTCCAATTAAAAATCTATTCATATATCTTTAAAACATCACACATTTGAAAAAAATCCTCACATGGTTCAAAAACATTTAAAGGTATTCCAAATAAGTAATAGAACTTTGAAAAAAAATCCCATTTTCCCTTTAAAATCCTTATACACCCAACTCAAATGTAAGAAAGGAAACAAGGTTAACCATAATAAATATAGAACCATTGTAATTCATAAATAATGTTTATAAATAGATGGAACAGTACTAGGTAATATCAAGACTAAATTAGTAGAGGATCAATACATCAATGAAAGTCCATCCAAGAACTATGAAACACACATGATGATAAATAGTGAAAACAATAACATAAGATACATATAATGAAGAAATAGTATATGGACTAATGTTGAAAGTAAAAGATATACAATGTTGGACCTACTATCGGCATGTTAATGGTCACACAACCATTAATAAAATCACTTTATAAGCAGTCTCATCGGTGACCGTACCACTAGCCAGAAATACATAAAACTTGGGGTGACTATACAATGAATAATATCAACTTATCTAATAATTTTAAATGACTTCCTACTTAGTATCCTAGGACACTTATAGAATTTATAATGGAGGGGGTCCACGTTCAAAATAAATTTTATCCAAGGATAATACAAAATCCCAAAGGCTAACACAATTGTCCTGTCCTTTCAACCTCATACACATCCATTAAAACGAGACACAATACATAATGTAACACCACAAGATTTCATGGTAAATTTCTTATTTAAATAAATTCACTAGCTTGCATTACATGCAACACTGAGTTCAAGCTTACTATGATCTATCAAACTAGCCGTTTAAAAAATAGTTATAAATAGTACTAACCACATTATGAAATTCCAATTTTTTTTTTCAAAATATAATTCATTTATTAAATTTGTAATATGAAAATTATATTAGGTTGAATTTATGGTATTTTTAGGGGAATTTTCAATTTTTGATAAATAGTGAAAAATACTGCATTTTTGTTAAAAATTGAATTTTTCATTTAAATAATTATTTTAATTTTAAATTGATTTTAAAATAACAATAGATAAATAATACACATATCTCACTGGAATAATTTTTATAATATATTCAAATATAAATCATTATTGATCTTTTGAATGTCTCTTTTACCCCCCCTTCTAGCCACATCTTCGGGATTATCATTAAATGTAATTTTACTTCTTATATGAATTGAATTTCACAAAATGGATATACATGGTTATAATTAGTATGAAATTTTAGGTCTAATAGGGAAAAATTAATTTTATAGTGAATAATAACTTTTGTATTTTTTTTACCCTGGTTAAGGGTAAATCATGTAATTAAAGGTAAAAATAATATAATAAGCTTTATAAAATTACCCTGAAACTTGTACTAATTTAATTGGATTATTATTTTTAGACCAAAATAATCCTTGGGATGATTTTGGGACCACATGGAGACACTTGGATGACTTCAATATATATATATATTATATTTAAAGAAAATCCAATTTTGTTATACTTTTGTTTTTAACAAGTAAAATATTTTTAATATGAGTTCATATAAGTGATGTTGTCAACTATTAATAGTATTTAGAAAGAATTGTTTTTATCCACATCCAAACAATTTTTTTTAATTTTATAAAATAAATAATTAAATTATACGGTGACACAATGATGATGAAATAATTGATTTGTTAAAGAAAATATCAAATAAATGATATTGAAAATTGTAAATTAAATAAAATTTGAACTAATTAAGGTTATCCACAAATTATCTAGGTTACTAAGACATGTTAGAAGTGTATTCAATGTTTTTCTTAAAAATTTTCTTTCTTTTTTGTTTTTATTTAAATTCAATGTGATGAATAGTTTCAAAAGTGGAACAATTGATATTTTTTGGAAAAAAAATAATTTATTAACTTATTTAAATATCATAAAAATCATTAAAAATTAAAAAATTATTATTTTATGGTATAATATTAAATAAAATGTCCATTTATGGACAATTGATACTATATATGTAAAAATTTGCAACCTTTTAATATTTAAAATGTTATTACCACAATTAATATTAAATAGATTAATTAAGGGTAAATCAAAATTATAATGTTTAAAATAAAACATAATCATGTCCAATAATTATTGGATGAATAAGAATCATACCTTGACATATTATGATCGATTCTGAGTTGTCTAATGGACAATTTTCAATGAAAACATGTTATATATAATTTAAATCAAAGATAGTTGTAGAATATTAATATCTTGTATTTAATATCTTTTATGTGTCCAAATAGGGCCAAAATCAAGGTATTAATGAATATAAATCTCTATTTTGATATAAATAAAATTATAATAATTATATAAATTTATTTTTAATTTTTATAATTTATATAATTTCCTTAAAATTCTCTTCACTTCTAAAACAATATTTATTTATTTAACATAAAAATATAATAAATAATTTTAATAATTTTAATTTTAATATATTTAGGATTATTTAATGTCTCTAATGAATTTAATAGATCTATAAGATATATTATAGATTTGTAAATCATTACATTCGAATTTCCACTTTTTATTGATGTATTTTATATCAAATTAAATGAATAGTATTAAAATTGAAAATACTGATATCTTATTGAATTAATTTATAATAAAATTATTTAAAAATCACAAATATTTTAAATAACCACATGGGGGTAGGATATGGTAAAAATTTATTATATTTTTTATGGTCCATTTTTATGTATTTGGATATAGAATAGTCATATTATATTTTAATATTTTGAGAGTTTCATAAAGTTCCTCTCCCCTCTCTTATAAAAGGGAATATCTCCTTCTCTTTTATTAACACCTATAAAGGCATTTAGTTCAGAAAAAAAACTGACCATTTCTCCTTTCAAATTCTCTCAATTCATCAAAGAGTTCATAATTTGGGTATAAATCCAACCTAAGAAGTCCTTCGGTGAAAATCAAAAGGAGATACTCGAATAAGAAGTAATTATTTTACTAATTCAATTCAATTTATTTTATTCTACTTATTCATATAATGTTGTTCCCTTAAAAAATTAATAAATTCTGTATCATCCATATAATTAGATTTTATCAATATTGGGTGACAACCATATTCTTATTTTTATCCATCGTATGAAAAATAATATCACCATGCATGCGTACACATGACTTGCCATCTCCACACTGTGGTGTAATTTTATTTTAAACAGTACATTATTTGTATGAGTATAATTATGAATATAATGGATATAAATAAATAATATGGTATTATAATGATTCTGTATGATTAATATACCAGCCAATTCCATACTATTTAACCATTAAATGAAAGATATCGTCGCTCATGCGTACGTACGACCAACCGTCTCCACAACACGATGATGTTCATTCTCCAAATTAACCATTACGGAATGATTATAAAATTGTTATGATGAGTAAATATAATATTTATAAACTTTATATAATTCTGGATATGAATAAAATATATCCTATGCATGAGAAGCACGACTTACATGTCTAAAAATAATTACAAAAATGAAGTAGTTAACACTCAAAATGATGGTAACACTAAAATATAATTACTGAAATAATATAATAGGATCATATATGATATTATAAATATGAATATGGTCTTTTTATAATTTAATAACAATATTTAACCATTATACAGGAGGTTAATACTCCCTTTACTAATGGAAAGTACAAGGTAAGGGTTAATTTCACAGTCTCATAATTATTCGAGATTGTTTGTACATAAATATATATTGGGGAATATTTACCACCCATGTCCATGTTTTCTAAAAATATATTTCAAAATATTTATACTATTACATTAAAATAGTTTAATGAAATTTTTACCCATTTTTTACTTTTTATAAAAAGTTTTCAACTGAATAATTCTGTTGTTTTCCAAATGAGGTACTTTATGACCTTTTAAAAAAATTAAGGAAGGATTGTTTCTTTAAACTTGTGCAGCGTGAGACAATTTTTCCACACTCAAGGAAGCTTAACATTTTGAAGCATCCATTATAAGATTACACTATTATTTTTAAAATAAATGTTTTGGTTTATAACTACACATATTTTAAATGATTTCTATGTAAAAAGGGATATTTATCTCAAATAATTTTAATTCTAATTTTAATATATGTCAACATACTTTATTTGATTTTATATTTAATTGAGGTTGTTTTCTTATGATATAATCTACCATTTTGTGTTGATTTGTTTATGAAATGTTTGACTTTGGATGTTCTATTTTGTTACTAATAGTGGTTTTTTTGTTAAAGTGTTAACATTTAAAATGATAGTTTTAATATGAATGTTAATGTTTGTAAGAACCTAGATCTTCTTTTTTGGTATGTTTTCCTTTTTATGGTGTTTTTGAGAAAAAGAGGTTTTTCTGGAAATTTCATAAGTACACACCATGTACTTTATGAGTACATGTCGTGTACTCGGTTACTGCAGGTAGCTGGGTGCTGGCCATGTAGCGGCCATGCACACGACCTTGTGTAGTGACCTTGAGACCGCCTAATGCGGGGGCCAGTGATGACAAGTACACACCGTGTACTTATTAAGTACACACAGTGTACTTTATTTTTCATTAAACGGATAGGGGTCGAGTCTAATCGACAGAAACACCTTCTTTACTTTCTTCGACTAAGAGTGCCTGTACGACCACATTTCTTCCCTGAGCCCCCGATCGAGCACCTGTTCTCTGAATCGACCATCATCGATTGTGATGGGATCACCTCGGTAATCTCTTACTTCTTCTAGAGCTTCATTTACTTATTTTTCCTCTTTCAAGAGTTATCTTTGGTTGAACATTTTGACTTTTTTGTAGATCTAAGGTGTTCTTGGGCGATTCAGGGCTTAAGGTTCACTTATATCGATCTTACAACACCAAGGTAGTGGTTTGGGCTTTTCTATTGAAAGTCTTTGAGTTATATGTGAAAAAGTGCCCAATACCCTTGAACACGGTATTGTGTGTTTACTGTTTTAGCTCTGTCAATTTTCTTCTATGCTTGTATGCTTGTGTAGAGGTCAATTGAATGTGAATGTGGTTAATTGCTATGCTTTGGAAGGGGTTTTCCCATGCATATTGTTTATGACTATTTTTTCTTTCTTATCCTGTTAGGCTACCTTGTTTACTTACCATGAATAGTATTGTAGGATGGAGTGTTTTGTATATCTGACATGCTAATATGTTGTAGATTTCTAGCCAATTAGTTCTGAGGGTTACTTTGGTCGATACACGTTACTGTGCTTGCTTGACTCACACAGGGCCGTGAGAACCTGGTGTAGTAGATCATAGGGAGAATGGACGAAAGGGCTTCTCCATAGGTTCTGTTTACTTTTTCAATGTAAGACCATAGGGGGAATTGTCATATGTGATTTCTTAGAGTGTTTGTAGTTCCTCGATGTGGGCTACAGAGGGAATATCACATAAGTGCTTCCCTAGAGTGCCTTTAATTACTGATACGACACTATAGGAGGAATTGATGGTGAGTGCTTCCTCAGAGAGTCTATGCTTAAGCTGAACCAGAGGGGTAGACCGAGTGTGATTCCTAGAGGGTTTCTTGTACTTGTTTGGTTGAACCAGAGGGGTTAGGATGTGAGTACTTCCCAGAGGGTTACCTTTTATGTTTAGTTTTTTGCTTGTGTTTCAAGGTAGGACCGGAGGGGATAGGCTGTGAGTACTTCCCAAAGGGTTTCCTGTTTTTTTTCCTACTTTGATTAACTATTTCTTGATATATGAAACTGAATTCTTTGAGACTGTGGATTTTTTACTGATGAGTAATTCCTTGTTTAATACTTCCAGTTATTTATTAACTACCATATATTTACTAACTGTTAGGCACAAATCTTGTAGGGGATTCCAACTGGGATTTAGTCTCACACCTTGTTTGGGCCATACTATTTGTCCCAAAAAGATTATATTGTTGCAGACATAGATAAGGGCAAGCGCCCTTCTAATTCAGGTACTTGATTGTTGTGGAGTTGGAGAAAATGAGACCAAGATATGGCTTGGGATGCTGAAAAGTTTTTTACATGATTTTCTTTTGTACTTGTATTAGTTTTGTATTTAACATTGTAATTTTTTTGATGCTTTCCTAGACATATGTTTCATGCATCATTTTATATATGTGCTCAAATTATTTCTTCATCAGTCTTCCACTGTTTATCGTTGTTTAGTATGTTTATCGCTTCCACTATTACATATCTATTTTACTTCTACTATGTTACTCTACCAATGAGGGAATATTTTCCCCACTATCACACCCAAGACCCTCGTTTCTAGTCGGCACCCTCTGGAATTCGAGGAAATGCGCTTGAGCCCATGTGACTAACCAGGTACGGGGCATCTCTAGGATTCTTCTAGAACCAAGAAGTTACAAGTGGTATCAAAGGAATTATTTTCTCTTGACTTACTATTTGGAGCCTATAACTGGGATAGGAAGTAATTAGTACTTGGTAATAAGTTGTGCTTGAGAGTAGCTAACCCGTGTATAGGGAAAAGCCAATCTCCCTCATTTATTGCAATATTTCTAGTTTTTCAATTTTACAGTTGATTTTATTTTCACCGTTGGGTGATTCACATGTTTTGTGCTGTTATTTTTGATGTTGTTGAGGTTCTATTTCTATTGCAACTCGATGAGATGAGGGTATTCCATCTCATGCATCATATAGGAACTTGCTAGAAATCACATGTCATGCATTATTGCCATGCCATTTATGTTGAATTAGAAATTACAGGCTGTTGTTATATATGTTGTGCTAGATATGGATGTTGTTGTGATAGATTCCTTGATAAAAATTCTTTAGGTTGGTAGGTTATTGGATGGTTTAAGGTTTTGTTTGAATGGAATCCAAACTTTGGTTATTGAGGTGTTATGGGCCCTCATGGATCAGAATTTGTTGGATCATTGATCTATTAAGCTTGTTTATGACATGTTTAAGATTCCATGATTTGATTCACGGGGAGTATGGGCCCTTAAGAATAATAATTTGGCACTTAAATGATCATTTCAGAGTTTTTATGGGCTCCAGAGTAGTTTCTAAGGCTTACTGTCCAGAAAAACCCAGAATACACGCTGTGCAATGATGAATACACACCATGTGATCTTCTGTTCAGGAAGAAACTATTTTTCTTGAGTACATTCCGTGTACCACATGTACACGCTGTGTAATATCTAACCATGTCACAGATTGTGTGGGTAGGGACACAAGTTTTGGAATCCTTGGTAGATAATGTTGTGTACCAGATGTACCTTCCGTGTTGTAGAACCATGTAGATGACCATGCCACTAACAACACGAGTTGGTTGAGTCTTCTCTAATCATGTCGTGTCAGTCTTAAACACATCGTGTAGTTTAATCCTTGGAATCCAGCCATGTTACTAACAATACAGGTTGGAAAAATATTCCTAGTACAAGCCGTGTCCCTCAGGAACACACTATTTATTGTGATCCGTGTATCTGGTTGTGTCTCTAACAACACGGGTCGGTGAAGATCATCTAGTACACACTGTGTATAAAACTAACACACCATGTATTCTTATTATATGAGAACCGTGTGGCCTATCTGTGTAAGGGAACTCAGGTAGAGGAAGATGATTCTAGTAAACTCCATGTTTAAGGAAAACACTATGTGTATGGGGTGTTACACGACCTGGGTTGGTAGAAGTACATGCCCATGTGAATGGCTTATAGGAACACGACGTGTTGTTAAGTATACACACCCTGAATCCTTGTTTTTAAAAAGTTGAATGGTTTCTTTCTCTTGTTCCATACTTTTCTTGAAGTTTTCTGTCCTTGAAAATCTTGATCTAAGGTGTGCGCTTGACCTTGCAGAGTCATGCCGTCAAGATGTCCTCCGGTTGTATGCCAGTTATAGGGAAAGGATCAGACACCAGACATGACTGATCAAGGACTACCTGTAGATCCTCCATTTGTGCCAATCATGGCACGATCTATCATTCCAGACATAGGTGCCGATGTATAGTTCTGAGAGTGATTTATGAGGTTCATGTATATCTTCCGAGGAGTACCGCATCCTGCAACAGATTTGACGTGGGTTTTCCAGCAGTAACATCCTCCCACCTTCACAGGGGAAGGAGGACATCAGGCTGTAGAGTCATGGTTAGAATCCATGTTTTCTATCTTTGAGCATCAGGATACACCTCTAGAGATAAGGGTCAAGCTCACTAATTGTATGCTTTGGGATTCCTCCAAGAGATGGTGGGATGTGATCTCACAAGAGGTATGCCAGCAGGTTATTGTGTGAGATGAGTTCAAACGTGCCTTCTACGACTACTATTACCCAGAGAATTGGAGGGACAATCGAGCCTGAGAGTTTATGAGTCGGGAGCAGGGTACTCTTTCTATTATGGAGTATTCTTCTCACTTCACAGAGCTGCAATGATTTATGCCTATCCTAGGAGGTGATGAGTTATTTTTGGAAAGGAAGTTTGAGGATAGTCTGAGGCATGAAATCCAATCTCAGGTGAATATCTTCAGGTTGACTTCCACTACTTCTATAGCCAACTAGGCACTGATCACGGAGCATAATTTTAGGGATTTTGGAGTTTTGGCCCAGGGAAGATCAATATCCAGAGTTAATATCCCTCTTACTGACAGTGTAAAGCGACGCAGGGAGTTTACGTGTAGGGATCCCAGGAGGTGAGATGCTTCTTCTGGTATCCAGGTCGTGTGTTACCTGTGCAGGAAGAGCAGTCATACGAGGTCACAGTTCTTGAGAGACCCAGTTGAGTGCCGATCTTGCAGAAATATGGGACATCTTCAGCACTTCTGTCAGACCTTCTCACCAGCAGCTAGTGACAGGGGTTCTTCTATGACTCCTTGTTTAAGAGAAGCACCACTAGTTTCTCACCAGTCTGGGAACTGGAGCTCTTCCAGCCGTTCAGGCCAAGGTGGAGGTCATGGATGAGGTATCAAATTGCTAGGATTCTAGCGACAACAAGGTGGATCAGCTCAGGGTGCAGGCAGGGTCACAGGGTTGCGGTGCATGTCAGACTTTTGTAGTGGATCAAAACCAGTAAGAGAATGATCCCAAACCCTGTACAGTTTGAGGTATGATCTTAGTTTCCTCAGTCTTAGCTTCTACTCTTTTTGATACAGGGGATTCCCATATCTTTATATCTGTTTATGTTGTGGAAAGCCTCAGTATTTGTATCTTTACTTCTACTAATGTCTTGACATTAGACACTCTGTTGGGGATAAGAACGGCTAGTCTACGTGAGTGTAAGGAGTGACCTCTAGAGTTTAGTGGGTGTCACTTCTTTTGGGACCTCTATGTCATAGAATGACATGCTATGATGTCATTCTTATAATGGATTGGTTGGTTCCCTTCTAGGAAGTCATCAATTTCTATCGACGTAAGGTGATTTTTACGTCACCAGGGGGTATATCGTTTCTTTATAATGGTGAATGGGATGTCCAGGCGAGCAGAGAAGGACTCGAGCAACTTGGGTTGGGTGGAGTTACAACCCATATTTCTAGTCTATATCTGGACGACTAGAGGACTTCACAGATGGACTTTCCTCCAATGGTGGATCGTTTCACGGACGTCTTTCCAGAGGACTTTTCATGTTTTCCTCCAGAGCGAGAGGTAGAATTTTCTATTGAGCTTGTTCCAGGAGTGGCATCAGTGTCCATTCCTCATTATATTATGGCTACACTAGAGTTACAGGAGCTTAAGAAACAGTTAGAGGAGTTGCAAGCAAAGGGTTTCATCCAACCCCGTACTTCTCCTTTGGGTTCACCTGTTCTGTTTGCAAAGAAGGAAGACAACACCCTCCGACTTTGTGTGGAATATAGGAGGTTGAATTAGTTGATGGTCAAGAAATGATATCCCTTTTCAAGGATTGATGATCTATTTGATCAGATTCGAGGATCTTGGGTGTTCTCAAAGATTTACTTGAGATCCAGTTACCATCAGTTTCACATTAGACCATCTGATATATCTCTTACAGCCTTTCGGAGCAGTTATGGTCTATACAAGTATGTAGTTATGCCATTCAGTCTCAAAAACATGCCTTCAGTTTTTATGGCACTAATGAACCGAGTTTTGAATCCATACCTAGATTCCTTTATGGTGGTCTTCGTGGATGATATCTTAGTGTACTCTCACACTCGACGCAACCATGATACCCATTTTGAGATTGTTTTGAGTATAGTGAGAGAGAATCAATTATATGCTAATATCTCAAAATGCCACTATTGGATAGACCAAATTCACTTCTTGGTTAATGTTATCTCAGTGAAAGGACTATCAGTAGACCTAGAGAAAGTGAGAGCAATAGTTTCCTGGGAGTAGACAAAGAATGTCTTTGAGGTATGGAGTTTTCTAGGGCTGGCTAAACACTATAGATGTTTTATATAGTACATTTCATGCTTAGTAGTGCCACTTATGGGTTTGACTAAGAAGGTTGAAAAATTATTGTGGTTAGATTCTTGTGAGTCAGCCTTTTTAGAGCTAAAAGGGAGGTTGACATCAGCACATATACTAGTATTTCTAGATCTAGGAAAGAGCTATACTCTGTACTATGATACATCAGGTATCAAGATTGGAGTAGTGATTATGAAAGGGGAAAGAGTTTTTGTATACAATTCTTGGAAGTTGAGGCCACATGAGAGGAATTAACTGACACACGATCTTGAGTTAGCTTCATTTGTCCATGTCTTACGCTGTTGGAGTCATTATCTTCTGGGAGACCATTTTGTGGTTTTCACTAACCAAAAAAGTCTGAAGTATATCTTCACTCAGCGTGACTGGAATTTGAGACAGCAGAGGTGGTTTGAGTACCTTCAGTCTTTTGAGGTTGAGCTTTCCTTTACGCCTGGAAAAGGCAATGTCGGGGCTGATGAGTTGAGCAGGAGGACTTAGATACTGATAGTTCAGGAGGTCAGCAGTGAGTGGAAGATTATGTCTCTGTTCTTTGAGATGCATTTGAAGGTGCACAATAGGCAGGTGTAGATGTTTCTATCTTTTGTAGTTGTTACCTATACTCTTCTTGATCAAGTACGAATAAGGCATCTATAAGATTATTATGGCCTAGTCCGATAGGAAAGCGTGTCAAAATAGGACCCTATTTTTGGATGGACCATAGGCAAGGAGGAGGTCTTTCATTTCCCGGGTCATGTATGGGTGCCAGCAGACATACACGAGGAGCTGATGTAGGTCTTTCATTCCACAGTTTGGGCAGTTCATCCAAGTGTCACAAAAATGTATCATGATTTACACTGTCAGTATTGGTGGCCAAGTATAAAGAGAGATGTTTCTGGGTTTGTCTTGAGATGTTCCACCTGTCAGTAGGTGAAGGTGGAGCATTAGCGACCCGCTGGGCTTTTGTAGTAGTTACCCATTCCTGAGTGAAAATGGAACGATGTCATGATGGATTTCATGATGGGTTTGTCGAGGTCTCCTTGAGAGAATTATGTTTTATAGGTTTTCATTGAAAGACTCACAAAGGTTGCTCACTTATTGACAATCAAAGATATATTCAGTGTTGATGATCTAGGAAGGTTTTACATCTGAGAGATTGTGCAATAACAAGTAGTTCCACACTCCATTGTTTCTGACAGAGATGCATGTTTTACTTCTCGGGTCTGGTAGGGGCTTCAGAAGGATTTGGGTACACATGTACTTTTGAGTATAGCCTACCATCCACAGACAGATGGTCAGTATGAGCATATGATTCAGGTTCATGAGGACATGCTACGAGCATGCATTATGGATTTTGGAGGTTCTTGGGAGAAGCACATACCTCTTGTGGAGTTTTCCTACAATAATAGTTTTCAAGGAACTATTTAGATGGCACCTTATGAGGCTTTGTATGGTAGGCCATGCCGAACGCCCTTATGTTGGCTGGAGGCAGGAGAGGCAACTATGCTGGGACCTCGTCTTGTCTAGGAGACCAAAGAGCCAATAGAGTTGATTCAGAAGAGGATGAATACTTCAAAGTCTCGACAGAAGTATTATGCAGATCAGTAAAGACGACCTTTAGAGTTTGAAGCTGGGGATTAGGTTTTCCTACGTGTCACACCAAGGTTCGGGCACAGGAGGATTAGAAGATAGGGTAAGATTTCACCGAGGTACATCGGGCTGTTTGATGTGTTGGATAAAGATGGGTTGGTCGTCTATCGGTTTCAGTTACCTCAGAGGTACCAGCTATGCATGACGTCTTCCACATTTCACAACTTCGACATTACTTCTCAGAATCGTCTCATGTTTTTCAACCTGAGGAGGTTGAGTTAGATGTGCGTGCCTCGTTTGAGGAGCATCCTATCCGGATTGTTGATCGCAGTACGAAGGTTGTCCATGGCCGGTCTATCCCTACGGTATGAGTGTTATGGCAGAACGAGCGGGTACAAGACGAAACCTGGGAGAGGGAGGCTGATGTATAGTCACAGTGTCCAGAGCTGCTTGAGGATTCTTCTTTTACGGCGCCTTGCTAGGGAAATTCGGGGACAAATTTCTCTAAGGGGGGAAGTTTTTAAGAACCCAGATCTTCTTTTTAGGTATGTTTGCCTTTTTTTGGTGTTTTCGAGAAAAAGAGGTTTTTTTCTGGAAATTTCTTAAGTACACGCCATCCAATTTATGAGTACATGTCGTGTACTCGATTGTCGTAGGTAGCCAGGTGCTGGCCGTGTAGCGGCCATGCACATGACCGTGTGTGGTGACCTAGATACCGCATAATGAGAGGGCTACTGAAGGCAAGTAAATGTTGTGTACTTATAAAGTACACGCTGTGTACTTTCTTTTTTTCATTAAATCGACTGGGGTTACGTCTTATCAACATAAACACCTTATTCTTTGCCTTTATCGGCCGAGAGCACCCGTACGATTGCGTTTCTTCCTCGATCCCCCAACCAAGAACCTGTTCTCCAAATCGACCACCATCGATTGTGTTGGGATCGACTCAGTAATCTCTTCCTTCTTCTAGAGCTTTGTTTCATAATTCTTCCTCTTTCAAGAGTTATCTTCGGTTGAAAGTTTTAGATGTTTTTATAGATATATGGTTTTCTTGGGCGATTCAAGGCTTAATGTTCACTTATATCGATCCTATAACACTAAGGTAGGTGGTTTGAGCCTTTCTGTTGAAATACTTTGAGTTATATGTGCAAAAGTTCCCAATACCCTTGAATGGGGAATTGCGGGTTTACTGTTTTAGCCTAGTTAATTTCTGGTTATGCTTGTATGCTTATATAGATGTTGATTGAATTTGAATAGGGTTAATTGCTATGATTTGGATGTTTTTTGAACATACATGTTGTGTATGACTATTTGGTCTTGCTTAGCCTGTTAGGCAACCTTGTTTACATACCATGACTAGTATTTTTGGATGGAGTGTTTTGTATATCTGACATGCTGATATGTTGTAGATTTCTAGACAAGTATTTCTAATGGTTACTTTGGCCAATACGTGTTACTATTCTATCTTGACTTACACAGGGTCATGAGAACCTAGTGTAGTAGACCATAGGGAGAATGGACATAAGGTCTTCTCTAGAGAGTCTGTTTACTTTAGTGATGTGAGACCACATGGGGAATTGACGTAAGTGATTCCTCAGAGTGTTTGTAGTTTCTTGATGTGGGCTACAGGGGGAATGGGACGTAAGTGCTTCCCCAGATTGACTTTAGTTACCGATATGAGACTATATGAGGAATTGACGGTGAGTGCTTCCTCAGAGAGTCATTGTTTAAGATGAACCAGAGGGGTAGACAGAGTGTGCTTCCCAGAGGGTTGCTTATACTTATTTGGTTGAATCAGAGGGGTTAGGCTGTGAGTACTTCCCAGAGGGTTACCTTTTGTGTTTAGATATTTTCTTGTGTTTCAAGGTAGGACCAGAGGGGTTAGGTTGTGAGTACTTCCCAGATGGTTACCTGTTTGTGTTTTCTTGTTTTGATTAGCTGTTGATGGATATATGAAACTGCATGCTTTGAGACTGTGGATGGTTTACTGCTGAGTACTTACTTCTTTACTGCTTCCTATTATTTATTACCTGCCATATATTTACTCACAATTAGGCACATAACTTCTGGTGGTTTCCTACTAGGATTTAGTCTCACACCCTTTTTGGGCCATGCTTTTGGGCCCAAGGAGATTATATTGTAGTAGGAATGGATAAGGGAAAGCACTCTTCTACTTCAGGTACTTGATTGTTGTGGAGCTGGAGAGCATAAGACCAAGCTATGGCTTGCGATTCTAAGGAGTTGTTTACTTGATTTTATTTTGTACTTGTATTAATTATGTATTTAGCATTGTGACATGTTTGGCTACTTTCCTAGACATATGTATCATGCATCATTTTATATATGTGCTCTAGTTTTTTCTTCATCAATCTTATGCTATTTACCGTTGTTTAGTATGTTTACAGCTTCTGCTATTGTATATCTATTTTACTTCAGCTGTGTTACTCTGCCAATGAGGGCATAGTTTCCCCACTACCACACCCAAGGCCCTCACTGCTAGTCGATAGCCTCTGGCGTTCGGGGAAATGCACTTAAGGCTATGTGACCAACTGGGTACGGGGCGTCTCTGGGCAGATTCTGGAACTGAGACATTACAATGTTGGTTATGTTTCACCCTTTTCATATGAGAAATGTATTATACTTATTAAGTGATATGCGAGGCCCGCTATAGCCCCTCGATGTATTGATAGGTCTAATAAGACAAACTAGTTTTGTTTTTTATCCGTTTATGTATGGTCTTGGAATAAAGCCTTGATGGTATGGTTATGATGTCCAACATTAGGGATTCCCACATTATGATATTAGTTATTGATATTAAATGTTATTATTCAACTATTAGAATATTCAATTGTTTGTTTAAATGGAATTATTTGAGTTATTCTTTCCATATTATGATCACGATATTGTTTAAAATTCTTGTGATTTAGATTTATAACTCTACATAAAAGTTTATTCTTATTTATGATAGTTGCACCTATAATGTTTACCCTTACTAAGAATCTGATCCCACACATTTATTATGTTTTACTTTCCCAGTTTTCCAAGATGTGTATTATGAATGATATGTTGGGTTAAACTTAGATAATAATGGCATTATCAAAGGATTATCTATGTTTTATTTTATGTTTTAAATTGAAATGAAAGGTTCATGTATGTAATATATTTTCCCTATCTACTAAACTAATAGTTCCTTCCAGATTTGATCCCTTATAATCATACCAATATAATTAAGTAATTCACCAACTCTAGGATTATGTTTTGGGGTGTTACAGTTGGTTTGAAAAGAAGTTTAGCAATAACCATGGAAACTAGATTTATAAAACCCAGATTAGGGAACATAAACCTAATGTAGACTTTGAGGATAAGTATATAAGAACATTCTAGAATTTTGGTAATGTAGAGATTATGTGGGTATTCCTAGAAGATAAATCCCTGACCGAATACTACAAGGGGACATTGTTCTATCATAGATGTACCTACGAGTAATAACTCTGACAAGGTGTTCCAGGACATACTTGGGTTAACCTAGTACACCACAACAAGCCTTAATGTGCACCTAGTTTGACACTCTCTGGGGATATGATTAGGATATTTCACATTTTATTTAAAAATCATTATAAAGTATTTACAAGGAAATATTACCCCAAAGAAACCATTTTTATTATAATGCGACTAGATACACCCAAATATTCAATTTATGTTAAGAATTTTTCTAGTTTTTGGATTAGAAATTACGATATGATATATCTTAGTTTATGTCATCATTTAGGAATAGTTCCTAGTTAAAGTAATGTGATCCTCACCAGTTTAATTAATCCAAAGAGTCATAAGGATCATATATTTATGGTATTAAGTTAATATTTTGAAGAAAAATAGCCTCCCAAGAATTTTTATAACTTGACGACATAATATCAAGTGATATCCGGATTGGTGAAGAGTACTCTAAGTATTATGGCTTCGAAGGGAAGCATGAGAATAAAAGGACAACAAGGAAAAATTTGGATAAATGAAAGAAGGTACAAAAGTATATTCCCACATGTATTATTTTTGGAAATAAATACCATTTTAATTGCTTAAATGGAATGAGAGTTTGTTATAATTTTCGAGAAAAAGGCCACTAAATTCATGATTCCAAGGGAAAGGAAGAAAATTTCAATGGAAAATTCTTCCACTTCAAGGAGATTAGACACTACGTTAATCAGTATCTCATGTGTCAAAGGAATATACCCTAAAATAGGTTAATGGATATTGTTCAAGATTATGATACTACCAAAAACGATGAAGAATGATTAATGTGATTATGTTTAGAATTATTTCAATTGAGTATTTTATCAATGATGTACTAGTTATAAGAATTATATAATATATAAGTACTACACTACAATACTATTTCATTAAGGATTTGAGAATTTATGTTGAATGGTACCAAGAAAAGAGACCTAGTAACAAGTTTATCTTTTTATAAATCATATGGTTGTAGAAAAGATAACCCTTAATATGTTTCTGATAATGAGATATTAATGTTGGAATAAAGAGATGATTGATTTGAATAAAGTAAATTAGATATTACTGACTACATTGGAACGGATTAATGGTTTTTTTAAATAGTTTATTCCATCATTGTAGGAGTTCACAACCTTTTTTTATTAAAGGATTATATCCAAAATTCTATGTTTTACATAAGCAATAAGGAAGAACAAACATATTCAATAATATTTTATATGAATTATGGTTAGTAACATGTTTTAAAAGAGTACATGATGAAGGTATTCGCATGTTTGGTATGTAACAATAATAACTAATTACATTATTTGTGGAATTTAATGATAAGATTTATTTTGGATATTTAGAGAACTTATTGAACTATTAGTTTGGACAGAAATATTTTGGATGAGTCTCAAACATTGAATGGATTATATTGAACATTTGATATTACTATTTGAGGTTAAAGTATGATTTATTGGATTATTTGGGATAAATTTTTTTTGTTTTAGTAAATATTTATAGGATTCAAGGGATACTTGTGGGCCTTATGATTTATAAAAGGTGGTTCAGGCATGAAAATTTCATTTTGAACTATCATTTCCCAGTGTAAGGGATGAAGTGAAAATAGATTAAAGCATAACCAAATTATGAGATTGTGCTTATGAAATGGAATTAAAAAAAGTTAGATTTCTCGAGTTCGTATCTGGATAGTAAAATAATCCCTCAACTCTAGGAAAAAGTATCAAAAAATTTGTTACCCTTATACCTTAATTTTTTTGAACTTATGGTATTTTAAATCATTATATATTTATGGATTTGAGGCCCTCAAATTTCCATTTATCATTTACTTGTTTGTGATTGATAACATAAATCCCTCCCTATAAATATTTAGTTTTTCATCCATATATTTCTCTCTACTTTTGATCAATGTTATCCTATTTTAAATCATTATTTGGTGGTGATCTTCATATTTTCCCTTTCCACTTATTAAGAGGTAATTTTATTAACCCTATTTCCATGTGTTTTTCCTAAAAAAAATTATCAAGTATCAAACTTTGATTTTTAATGAAAAATTAGAAAATTTCATGGAAAAAATTTATTGGATGAGGGGAGAATGTAACACCATAAGATTTCATGGCACATTTCTTTTTAAATAAATTCAATAGCTTGCACAGTACATAACACTAAGTTGAAGCACACTATGATCTGTCAAACTAACTGTTTAAAAAATGGTTTTGAATAGTATTAAACACATTATGAAATTTATAAATCTTATTTTTTTTCCAAAATATACCTCATCTTTGAATTTAGAATATCAAAATTAGCTCAGGGTGAATTTTTGGTATTTTTCTGAATAGTTTCAATTTTTGGATGAATCGTGAAAAATACTACATTGTTGTTAAAACAGATTTTTTATTTAAATAATTATTATAGATTAAATTTATTTTAAATTCAATATAGGTAAATAATACATATAGCTCATTGGAAACATTTTTATAATAGAATTATATATAAATATTTATTGATCTTTTGAACATCTATTTTAACCACCCTCTAGCCACATCTACCGAATTAGAATTAGACATAATTTTACCACTTTTGTGAATTGAATTTTGAAAAACATACATACATGTTTGTAATTATTATGAAATTTTTTTTCTAATAGGAACAAATTGATTTTTGGTGAATAGAAACTATCATATTTTTTACCACGGTTAAGGGTAAACAGGGTAATTAAGGGTAAAAATAATCATATAAGCATTATAAAATTACCCTAAAACTTATTCTAATTTAATTGGATGATTATTTTTCAACCAAAAAAATAATTGGGTCGATTTTTGTACCACTTGGATCTACTTGGATGAATTTAAAATATTTATAACATTATATTTAAATAAAATCCAATTTTTTATATTTTTGTTTTTATCAAGTAAAAAATTTTTAATATGAGGTCATATAAGTGATATGATTGACTATAAATTGTATTTAGAAAGATAAAATGTTTATATACATCATGAAAATTTATTTATAATTTTATAAAATAAATAATTAAATTGAATGGGGACATAATGATGACGTATTAATTGGTTTGTTAAAGGAAATATCAAATAAATGATATTAAAAATATTAAAATAAATAAAATTTGAATTATTTAATCCCATCACAAATTTTATAGGTGAATAATACATATTAGGAGTGTATTAATTTTTTTAAAATTTTTTTCTTTCTGTTTGGTATTTATTTGTTGTCAAATTAATGAATAGTGTCAAAATTGAAACTAATGATATTTTATGAAAATAATAATTTATTAAATCATTTAAAAATCAATAAAATAATTAAAGTATATAAAGTTATTATTATATGGTTTAAAATTTCATAAAATATTTATTTATGGACAATTTGAACCATATAAGTAAATATATATAACCTCTTAATACTTAGAATGTTATTACCCCAAATACAATTAAATAGATTAATTAAGGGTAAATCAAAAATTTAAGATTTAAAATAAAAACAAAACATGTCCAAAAATTATTGGATTAATAATATTAAACCCTTATCAAATTATAATAATTTTTTAGTTGTTTAATGGGTACTCTTCCATGAAAATAAGATATATATTATTTAAATCAATGATTGTTACAAAATATCAATATCTTGTATTTAATATCTTTATGTGTCCACATAGGTCCAAAATCAAGATAAAATTGAATATAAATGTCAATTTTGATATAATTGAAATTATTTTTATTATATAAATCTATTTTCAAATTTTATAAGTTATATAATTACCTTAATAGTCTCTTCAATTCTAAAACAATATTTATTTATTTGACAAAAAAAGAGAATACATTATTTTAATAACATTAATTTTGGTATATTTGGGATTAGTTAATGTGTATAAAAAATTTACCATATCTATAAGATATATTATAGATTTTTGAAATAATTATATTCAAAAACCCACTTTGTATTGATGTATATTAAGTCAATTTAACTTAATAGTATTAAATTTAACAATATTGATATCCTATTGAATTAATTTATTATTTGTTGGATCCAGGGTTGGTTTTTGCTATAAATGGAACATGGTTTGAATTTTTTTCAATCCTCACATAAAAGATTAAGGAGTTTTCAAGGAAATGGATCTTATAGTTCAAGCACACAATAGTATTGAAGGTGGAGCTGTTTTCCAGTGTTTGCCAAATTTTTGGGATCAAAAAATTTGATAATGGAGAAATGTGTTTTGGAAAATGGAGTTATGCGCCATTGTTAAGGATGGTTAAAAAGTTTCATTCCAAGAATTTTTCAAGATCATTTCTTAAAAATATGGAAAATTAATGAAGGGTGTACAAGTTATAGTTTTTCCTGTAAGGTGAGTTGCATGACAGAGGCTAAGGTGATTGAGACTTGCATGTTCGGGTGGAATTTACATGCCTTGCACATATGGTCACCAAAATGACTATAAATAGGTGAGTACCCCCACTCAATACTTACGAAGTTTATCCAATGAATATTTGTGGTCTCGGTGTGTAAGGGAGTTACGCGCGAATGGCTTATGCATAATAAAAATTGTGTGGAAGTGTTCCTTTTGTCTCTAAAAGTTAAAGGTAAACATATGTTGTAGCTGTGTGATAGATAAGTGTTGAACGACAGAGAAGGGTTCCACAAAAAGTAAGGGTTGTGAAAAATTTAGCTTGCATGATAATACCTATAATAGCACGCTAGAAGTGGTGTTCCTCCCATGTGTTATGTTAAGCTTATAACATGATCTTTTTATCCAGTTTCTTCATTTAGTGATTTCAAATTCATCTATTCAAGACTTTGATGCATGAGAAGTCTCGTGATGGATATACACAATGATTTCAATGAAAATCTATTTAAGGAACCTTCATGTTGATAAATTGAGCTATAATTCTCTCAATGATGTGAGCTAGGGGGAGTCGATGGAAGTGTTCTGAGGGACGCAGGGAGATATCCCTAAAACATTGTAAAAATAGTGTTCTTGGAATAGAGTCACTAGTGCAGAAAACATTTTTTATGTCAGTTATTTTTAAATTTTTACGTCGGTTTCTAGCCGACGTTAATACGTGCGACGTTATAAATAAGGTTTTTGATGTTGGTTATTTAAAAACCGACGTCAAAAACATAAAATCGCGATGTTCATCACGTCGGTTATTTTAGAACTGACGTGATAAAGGGCCTAGAGAATGGTTTATCACGTCGGTTATTGAATAAACAACGTGATAAACGGCCTGGACAATGGTTTATCACATTGGTTCTTAAAAAATCGACGTGATAAACAGGGGTGAGGGGGTTTATCACGTCGGTTCATATAGAACCGACGTGATAAACTGGGGTGAGGGCGGTTTATCAGGTCGGTTCTATAAGAACCGACGTGATAAACCGGGCTGAGCGTGGTTTATCACGTCGGTTCATATAAAACCGACGTGAAAAACCGGGGGAGGGGGGTTTATCACGTCGGTTATTATATAATCGTCGTGATAAACTAGAGGGAGTCGGTTTATCACGTCGGTTATTCAATAACCGACGTGATAAACCATTGTCCATGCCATTTAGCACGTCGGTTATTCAATAACCGACGTGATAAACCATTCTCCAGCCCCTTTATCACGTCGGTAATTAAATAACCGACGTGATAAACCATTCTCCAGGCCTTTTATCACGTTGGTTATTAAATAACCGATGTGATAAACCATTCTGCAGACCTTTTATCACGTCGGTTATTAAATAACCGACGTGATAAACCCAATTTGTTTTTTTAAACAGAATGCAGTGATCTTCTCTCCACCAGAATCAACCAGAAAACAAATCAAGAAATCGTACCATAAAAACAGAAGTACATCAAAATTAAGCATGTACATAGATAACATATAAAACTTACCCACTAGACAGCATCCACCCTCATTTATACCCCATGGACAGCCCTCCCCCACCCCGTTGGATCCCTCACCCTCATGTATACCCCCTGGACAGCCCTCCCCCACCCCGTTGGAGCTCCCACCCTCATGTATACCCCTTGGACAAACCTCCCCCACCCCATTGGAGCCCTCACCACACTCTTGGACTGCCCCCGACCCCCGGACACCCACAAACACTTCTCGACAACCCCCCACCCGCCTGAACAGCACCTCCTCACCCCCTCATCCCACTTGACAGCCCCCACCACACCCCTAGATAGCCCCAAACACCCCTGGACAACCCCCACCCCTGGACAGCACTCCCACACCCCTGGACTGGCTTCCCACACCCCTGGACATCCCTGCCACCCCCCAGGACTGTCGCCCACCCCACCAGACAGCCCTCCCAGACCGCTGGACACCCCCAACCCCACTGAACACACCCCCACACCCTTGGAACCCCTCCCCCACAGATCCAAATCCATACCAGAAGAACCATCAAAAGTAGACCAAAACAAGAAGTATAGCAAAATTAAACATTCACTTATATAACATTCAAAACTTACACTGTCAACTTCAGAAAAACTAAATTAAACCTAAACAACTACCAAATAAACAATTAAAACGACAATATTCAAAATTACATTTTACATTACAAACAACTAAAATTCAATCAAACCTGTAAAATAATTTGACCACTCCACTTGTACGTGTTTAATGTCTTCAGCAGTATAGGGTTGAGGGTCATCAAAAAGCTACAAATGAAAATGAAGATAGTTAACGTGTATAATGAATAAATCAAATTGAAATATTATGGGAAAGATTAAGAGGAAATCGTACGAGGTCAAAATTCACAACTATCCCAGTTGTTATTATTTCATACATAAATCTTAACATATAATATCCGCATTCGATGAGGCCTTTTTGTTCATGAAAATTCTGTTTTGAATGAGTGTAAATTCAATATATTATTTTTATGTAATAAATCAAACAGTACAAATTATAAATGGAAATTTACCTTCGCATTTACATATTTGATCTTTGCATTTATTTTCTTTGTGTTTTTTCGAAAGTAGACCCATGCACTGTTAGAAAATAATACAAATGGGGTAAATTTAAAATTCATTATAATATATAAAACTATTGAGAAATTGAAACTTACTTTTCCAATATATTCGTAAAACATTCCCGCACATCACTATGAACAGAGCATATCCAATAAAGATCTTTCTCCCTTGGGAAAAAAATCCCTAACATCCAATGATCCCTGATAAAAGGAAATTTAATGTTAGTGGTTTTTTATGTTAAAAGATAATTAACTCTTTGAGAGAAATGTGTTTCATACCTCTCACAAAAAGTCATCATCCAACATTGTCTGATTATATTATTTTCAAATCTTTCAGCAATATAACCCATTATTTGTTCCTCAGTCAATGCAGATGCTTCAGGGGAAATCAATTGCGGGTCCATGAATCCATATACTTCTATCAGTTTATTCCTCTCACAAATTTTATAAAGATACCTAATACAAAACATATATAAGTATACATTTTTAATACATATAACGCAGGGAAAAAGTGTTAAGACTTACATGGAAAAAATTTGCACCACGTTGATGCCCAACTTATCTCTAGTAACAAGCTGCATGATATCGGATTTTGTAATCCCCACACTTATTTCACGTCTACAAACATGAGATTCCATTGGAAACTCATAAAAACCCAACAAAAAATGTGAATATCTTGACAATCTGTCAAGACCACTGGAATCTGTATCTAATGTCATAGCCTGTTGTCTTTGTTGTTGTCTATACAGTATTTCTTTACCTTTGAAGTATTCCTGTGAATTTTTTTTTGAGAAATATAGTAGTTTTCAAATGATAAAACAACTTTAATAAAAAAATAAAATAAAAGATATAGAATTCATACCTCTATGGTTATGAGTCGAAGAAGTCTGGATGGCCAAACTAAAAAATGGCCGATACTCTGTCCAACTGTCGCCACCTCATCTGTAGGTATTGGTACCCTAGCTGTTCTATCTATAATATCCTGTACAGTGACCCTCTGATTCTCTACCTCTAATTGTTGATGATGAACTGTATCTCCTATACAATATACCAACCCGTATGCTACTATATGATGTTGAGAATCATCAACATACAACTCGCAATATGTAGGAAGTTGAGGCGGAGGCATAGGATAAAAAATGGGGTCCGCAGGCTGAGGTGGGGGAGTGGGAGCTACTGGCGGAGGTGGAGGATAAATAATGGGGTCTGCAGGGTGAGGTGGAGTAGTCGGAGTTGTAGTATGAAATTGTCTCTGGATTTCTGCAAACATAGACTACACCGACTCTCTAATCTTGTCTTACATCGTCGCATTAATATTTTGAACTTCAGCCTCCAAGGATTATATTTTTTTATAAGCCCCCTCAATGTTAGAAGTTGAAGAACGTGGAAACACTTCTCTTACCGATACACCTACCGGATATCCTCTTACACGACCAGGATGTTCGGGCCTTCCCAATGCTGCAAATAAAATATCTTCCCTCCCAGTAGCTGTAAATGTCCCCTCTAAACTCTGCTCCTCAAGAGAGTCCTGTATTAAATAATTGAACATTTCTATAATGATTGAAACTTATATTAAGAAAAAAGTTAACTTAAATAAATTAAATAGATATCTTACAATCCTCTCAGCTATGATTCTCGTTTCTTCCAAAATATATTGCCCTTTTTTTCCTTCTGAGCTCTCTTCCATTTTTCATGTCTAGATAGAGGGGATGGAGGGGCCACCTCTCTAGAGCTTGAAGACTCAGCTCTTAGTTGTTGAAATTTTTCCGCCATCATTTTTTCTTCCAATAATGTATACCCTCCCCGAGATAAACTATGAGGGTATACATTTTTAGATTGGATCTCCTGATGAGCTTTCCTTGTTTGCTATAATTTAAGAAAAATAAATCATTAAAAAAACATTAATAAAATCATTTATATAAGAAAGTTTATAAAAGTTTACATTTACCTCACCAGAAATGACTCTTTTTTCTACTTTCAAAAAATTATCTCCATGTGTCTTCATCTATAAAAGGATATATACGACATGGATTGTCATGACTCCTATGACCATAAATGAAATCCGATGAGAGGGTTGATTTGAAATCCCTCCATCTCCTGGCAGCCGACGATAAGCATTTCTTCCTGACTCCTCCAGTGTCAGGAATATCAAATGTCATCTAATAAAGAAGAGGTTAAACATATTATATATTCTAGAAAAATTAAAAGAATGGTCAAACAATGAAAAAAGATTTTACCAAAATCATCTCCCACAATTGAGAGATAATCGCTTTATCCACACCTCTCCAATTATCATACAGAATTCTTACTTTGGTCTTATCGTGAGTTGCAACAAAACTCTTAAAATCTTTGGCATTCGGACCTCTAGGAATATCATCATCATCAAACTCAACTACTATCCTCTGATCCTGCGTACGGGCAAGTGATAATTTTGGTAAACATGTGCACCCATGTTTACCAACCTTTGAACTCATTGTCGTAATAGGAGCATGTGAATGTTCATCCCTAGAGGTATGACCAGCAATATGCTCCTCTCCAGAATCATGTGGTTGATCATCTGAATGATCTTTAATTATCCTTCAAATCAAAAAAACAAACTTCAGTTCACAAATATAAAAATTCAAATATTTTAATACTACTGTAATCAGAAAATATAAAAGTGTACTAAGTTATATAATAGTAAACATTGGTAATATGGTAAGCATGTTAAACAATGGTAAAGATGGAAAATATGGTCAAGATGGTCAAGATGGTAAAAATGGAAAAAATGGTAAACCTGGTAAACATTGTAAACATGGTAAAATAATTATCAGTGAACAAATATACAAATTCAAATATTTTAATACTACTATAATCAGAAAATAGAAAAGTGTACTAAGTTACATAATAGTAAACATTGGTAATATGGTAAGCATGTTAAACAATGGTAAAGATGGAAATGATGGTCAAGATGTTCAAGATGGTAAAAATGGAAAAAATGGTAAACCTGTTAAACATTGTAAACATGGTAAAGTAATTGTTAGTGAACAAATATACAAATTCAAATATTTTAATACTACTATAATCAGAAAATAGAAAAGTGTACTAAGTTACATAATAGTAAACATTGGTAATATGGTAAGCATGTTAAACAATGGTAAAGATGGAAAAGATGGTCAAGATGGTCAAGATGGTAAAAATGGAAAAAATGGTAAACCTGGTAAACATTGTAAACATGGTAAAGTAATTTTCAGTGAAAAAATATACAAATTCAAATATTTTAATACTACTGTAATCAGAAAATAGAAAAGTGTACTAAGTTAAATAATAGTAAACATTGGTAATATGGTAAGCATGTTAAACAATGGTGAAGATGGAAAAGATGGTCAAGATAGTCAAGATGGTAAAAATGGTAAAAATTGTAAACCTGGTAAACATTGTAAACATGGTAAAGTAATTGCCAGTGAAAAAAAATAAACATTTTAAAATTCTTGTAATGGTTATAAACATGATAAAGTAAACTAAACAAACTTAAAACAAACAAAAACATATACTTATTTTAATTTAAAACATGTTTTAATAAATAAAAAACTTACAATATCTAACATTTATGGAAAAAATAAATGTAAAAAAGAAATAAACACATATTACCTGTAATTTTAGGAATGTACAGATGGATTGTTTTCCCAAATTCCTTCGTCGTGATCGTTCCTTATGGCACAAACTATGTCTTCAACATGATCGTCATTATGTTCTGTTAATATTTCCATGGAAGTAGGGATCTCACATAAATCAGCATATTCATCAAGTTGATCCTCACCAACATATTGTTTTTTCCCTTGTAAAACAACAGCCCACTGCATATCTGATTGATCTACTACTTAAAAAATTTGTTTTTCATGTGTTGCCACTATAAAAGAATCAGCTGTGTCTTCCAATCTATTCAGATTAACAAGTGTCATTCCAAATTCATCGTGTCTGACACTGTTGTTACCGTTAAACCATTTACAGTTAAAATGGGAACTTTAATTTTAAAATAATCAACCTCCCATATGTCTTCAATCCCTCCATAATATGCATTTGATGCAGAAATTGGGTTTTTGTCCTTAGCACTCGAAAAATGCATTGCTTCTGCAAACACCAATACACCACTATTCTGAACTGCACTTCTGTTGTCCTGAGCTTTTGTATGAAATGTATAACCATTAATGTCATAACCAGACCATGTTATCACATTTAAAAATGGACCACCCACTATCCATTTTAATGTCTCTGATACATCTGATCTACCAAGCAACATATTTTTAATCCATGACAAAAAAGTTTTGTTGGGCTCATTCAAAATCCACATTTCTTTCTTCTTTGGATGACATTGTTTCAACTCATTAATATGAAATGTGATATACAGTTGAGCATCAGCTATGTTATTCAAGATGTATGATTCTAACTTCTTCATCTGTTCAGCTGACAATGATTTGACTTTCAATCCGCAAATCCCCTTTCCCTCATTATTAACTCGTTCATGGAGAGATGGAGGCAAACCTATGTGTTGCGCCGTAGCCACGTAGCTCGTACAAAACTCTGCTACCTCCTCAGAAATATACTTTTCAAAAATGGAGGGTTCAGGTCAATATAGATTTTTAACATACCCCTTTAATATTTTAATATACCTTTCAAAAGGATACATCCAACGAAGGTATACAAGTCCACAGAGATTTATTTCTCGAACCAGATGAATCATTAAATGCACCATTATATCAAAAAAAGTTGGAGGAAAATACATTTCCAATTGACAAAGTATAAAAATTGCATCCTTTTCCAAAATTTTCAAAGCATTCACATCAATCGCCTTGTTACAGATTGAATTGAAAAAATAACACAACTTCATTATAGTCTTTCTGACACGAATGGGTAATATTACACGCAATGCAACTGGTAGAATTTGTTGTATCATGACGTGAAAATCATGTGATTTTATACCTATCAACTTCAAGTCCTTCAATGAGACAAAAAAATTTACATTAGAAGAATAACCTTGAGGCACTTTGGTATCATGAAGACACTGACAGAAGCTAATTTTCTCCCTCTTCGATAATGTATGACAAGCTGGGGGAAGAAATGTTTGTCTTCCTTTAGGAGTGGGAGCTAACTCCAAACGTATTCCCATTGATAGTAAGTCTAATCTTGCATTCAACCCATCTATAGTCTTTCCTTTAATATCTAACAATGTTCCAATCAAAGAATCACAGATATTCTTCTCCACGTGCATGACATCAATATTATGTTTAACTTCATGATACCTCCAATATGGTAGCCCAAAAAAAATTGACTTTTTCTTCCAAAAATGTCTATCATTACCAGATTTCTATGTCTTTCCCAATGTCACGTCAAGGTTTTTCACCCTCTCAAAATACAGATCAGGGGATAAAGGTTTTGGAGAAGTATCAAATTCTTGTGAGCCATTGAATGCCTTTTTTAGTCTTCTATAAGGGTGTTCCATAGGCAAAAACTTTCGATGACCCATGTACACTATTTTCCTCCCATTATGAAATTGACAATAGGACGTCTGTTGTTCGCAAATTGGACATGCTTTATTCCCTTTAACACTATATATAGACAAATTTCCATACGCTGGGAAGTCATTTATAGTGAACAGAAGCACTGCATGCAGTTGAAAATATTCCATTTTATAAGAATCATACACCCTAATACCATCAGCCCATAACAGTTTCAAATCATCAATCAACGGTGACAAGTAAACATCAATATCATTACCGGGTTGCTTTGGACAAGAGATCATTGTAATCAACATGACATATTTGCACTTCATACAAACTTCAGGAGAGAGGTTGTAAATTACCAATAAAATAGGCCATGAACTATGTGTGCTACTGAGTGTTCGGTATGGATTCATTCCATCTGTGCACAACCCTAGTCTGACATTTCTAATTTCATTTCCAAATGTAGAATACTGCGCATCAATTTTCTTCCATTGTGGACAATCAGATGGATGACGTATTTTTCCATCACATACCCTCTCTTTAGCATGACATCTTAACCTTTTTTCATCATGTGAATTAGCAAATAAACGTTTGAAACGATTAATTATAGGAAGATACCAAAATACCTTTGAATGGAGCTTTGTAATCTCTACATCACCCTGTGATTTTTCTTTCACCTTATACCGTGATGTCCCACATTTTGGACACTCTGACAGAAATTCATATTCCTTCCTATATATAATGCAGTTATTTGGATAGGCATGTATTTTCTTGCATCCCAATCCCATCGGGCATAATATTTTCTTGGCTCTGTAATGTGAATCTGGAAGATCGTTATCTTTTGGAAGAATGTCTTTCATCAATTGTAGCAGCTCTGTAAAACTTCTGTCACTCCATCCATGCTTCTCCTTCAGGTTAATCAATCATAACACCGCCGAAAAAACCATAAAATCTGTAAAACCAGGATATAATGGTTTTTCAGCATCACCATATAGACGCGAAACTGTCGGTTCTATCTCAATTTGTTCTGCTACAATATCACGAATCATTTCTTCAATTCCATCGGAGTTACCATCTTGCTCATCATCATCATCAGTGACATTCTGTCCAGTTTCACCATGCCAAATCCAAGGGCTGTAATTCGGATTAAAACCATGACATATCAGATGATCTTTTATCTCTCTACTTTTCAACTTCATCATATTCAAACATTTCAGGCATGGACAGAAAAAAATTTCACTACTTGGAACATTTCGTTTTGAAAATTCCAAAAAGGCATCAACACCTTCCCCAAATTCATTGCTCATTCGATGTGTCGTAATCCAACTTCGACTCATTATTACCTATAACAAATATCAACAAAAAATATATATTTTTAAGATAAGACAAATACATGTTTATATGAAAAAAAATCATAATTTGAATGTAAAACAATTTAAAATACAAAACAAATCTATTGGTATTTAAAAAAATATGCTTGAATATTATTTTTAAGACAAAATATAGTTAGATATAACAGTTTTAAATTTCATTGAATCAATGAAAACCATGACACCTACATAGATTAATATTGATTGTGGTTTTGATGTTTTAATATATTAGATAAACAACCTATTTTAAATGGAATACAGACCTTGATATTGGCCTTCATCACCCTTCGGTGTGACTGGAAAAAAGAGGTCTACCATCATGTTATTATTTCATCAGCAATTCACTCATTCTTGTTTCTGATGATCGTTAATTGCATTGGCAGGCTGAGAGGGCCGCCCAGCGCGTCCAACACTGGTCAGCTCAGAATAACAATAGTCCCACTGATTCAGTTTAATCCTTTATTTCTGCTTTTTAATCCCATGTAACATATCTTGTGGGGATTTGATTTTGTACTTGGCCTTCAGCTTTAACGGTTATCAATCAAAATAAAACTTGTCTAAAAACTCTATTTATTTTAGGTTTTCAAAATCCAAAAACGAAAAGAAAACAACCATGGACAAAAACTGAATTCCAATTACAGGAAACATGTTCAAAAATTCTAAACACCATGAATTAGAAAATATCAACAAAAATAGTGAACAACCTGGCAATTACAAGACTAAATATGTATATGTATATGATTAACAATAATAATGTGTTTTATATTCTCAAGTGAATGTTCTAAATGATATGGTAATTCATATGGTTTAATATCATTGGTAACATGTTGTCGATTCCAATGAGACATAGGTGTGAGAGCCATTGATAATGGAGTAGTGGCCTAATCTCAATCTAGGTCCAACATCCTCAACATATTCTTCTAGGGGTAGAATTTAGTATGGTTTGTGTTATTTTAACACCTCTATATTTATTATAGGTTATTAAATCAAATTATTTTGATTAACTTTTTTTATTCATCCTTGTATTATTATTTTTTGACTTTTTAGGATATTATAGTTTTATATTCTTATTCATGGTTGGAAAATGGTTAGTGAATACCACGAGGTTCTACCTAGGAAACATTTTACATTTGTTTACAAATATAATGGAGGAAATATATTTTGTACAAACCATACTTATTTATCATGAAATCACACAGCATGATGCCTATGCATTTTTTAGGGTTGGTTCTAGGTTTTCTATACTGTGTGGTTAAACCATGGTACTCATCCAATATCATATAATGGGGATCACATTTATTGTTTTAATTTATAAAAAACCGATACAAAATATGATATAAAAAGTAATTATTATTTATTTTCCTTTAAAGTAACGATGCACGTCTTTTTTATCTCATTATTCATCTAGTTTAATGTTCCCTCAACATAGTCTGTTATATCAACAAAATAGTCTGTTATATCAACAAAATATTCCATGAGATTTAAATAACCATTTGCAATAACAAAATACAAATAACCATTTGAAATACAAATAACCATTTTCAATAACAAAATTTAAATAACCATTTGCAAATAACCATTTGCAATAACAAAAAATTCCACGAGATTCAAAAACGAACGAAAAGCACATCAAGAATCGAAACAAAAACGAATGAAATAAATTCGTGGAAGGCTTAATTGAATGTTGCGAGTTGAGATGATAGATCCAAGAGGAGTGAAGAAGATATACAATGAAGCGAAATTGAGTTTAACGTAGGTCGATCGACGAGCCGATTAGGATTTACCGCGCGAGAGAGACGAGCCGACGGACTGTCAATCGAAAAATCGTAAATGACAGTCCACAGGATTTAATTTTTTTAAAAGTTTTATAAAGTCGGTTATATATTAACCGACGTGATAAACTATTTTTTAAATTTATAACATCTTTTATTTTAAAACTGACATAAAAAATCTCCCGCGCTTTGGTTTTTTACGTCGGTTATTTTATAACTGACGTAAAAAACGAGATATCTACGCGTTTTTTACGTCGGTTATTTTATAAACGACGTAACCCCCCCCCCCCCCCGTGCTTTGGTTTTTTACGTCGGTTATAAAATAACCGACGTAAAAAACGCGTAGATATCTCGTTTTTTACGTCAGTTATAAGATAACCGACGTAAAAAACCAATGCGCGGGGGGTTTTTTACATCGGTTATTTGAAAATCGACGTAAAAAACCCGATATTTACGCGTTTTTTATGTCGGTTATCTTATAACCGATGCAAAAAACCAATGCATGAGGGTTTTTTACGTCTGTTATTTGGAAACCGACGTAAAAAACGCGTCGATATCAGGTTTTTTACGTCGGTTTCCAAATAACCGACGTAAAAAACCCCCCGCGCATTGGTTTTTTACGTCGGTTATAAGATAACGGACGTAAAAACCCAATAGGCGCAATTTTTAACGTCAGTTATGAAAATAACCGACGTTAAAAATCTACTCGCCACATTTTTACGTCGGTTATATATAACCAACGTAAAAAATGGTGACGTAAAAAACAATATCTGCACTAGTGAGTAAATGTGAACAAATGTTTTTATTCCACAACTAGTGAAGATTAGTGGATTTAGGTACGACCAACACACTTTCATCATATTCTATTTGGAATATCCCTTCGTGGTGAAGCATGTAAAAGTTCTATGTTGTCTCTCTAAAAGTGAATGTTTGATTGATGATCAACTCCATCGTATAGGTGTAACGAGTTTCTACCAACATTTTATCAAGATCATTCATATTAAAAAAAAGTTGACACCACGATTCACCCCTCTCCACTTAGGGTGTTCTGGGGTTGTAGTTTATTAAATTATTTAAAAATGACAAAAATGTTAAAAAACACATGGGGATAAGATATGGTCGATAAAGTATTCTAATTTTAATTTATGGTCCATTTTTAAGTATTTGGATTTAGAATAGTCTTATTATAGTTTAATTTTAATATTTAGAGAGTTTCCTAAAGTTCTCCTCCCCTCTCTTATAAAAGGGAACCTCTCCTTCTCTTTTATTCATGCATCTAAAGACAATTGACTTGGATAAACCCTATCCATTTATACTTCCAACATCCCTAACTTCATATTAGATGCCATACATTGGGAATAAAGACAACCTAATATGTCCTTTTGTGAAAATCAAAAGGAGATACTCGATAAAGCGGTAATTATTTTACCAATTCAATTCAATTTCTTTTCTGATACCGCGTCCTCTTCCTATGTTATTTCTATAATAAATTAATAAGTCTAGTATCATACATATAATGATATTTTATCATGGTTATGGGAAAACCATATTATTTTTTATCCATCATACAAAAAATTGTATCACTATTCGTGCATACGTATGACTTACCTTCCCCACGCCGTGGTGTATTTTTTTCAGTACTACTTTATTTGGATGAGTATAATGATGAGTAAAATGGATATAAATAAGGAATATGACATGATAATGATTCTTTATATTTAACATACCAAAAGATTCCATACCATTTAGACATTAATGGAATGATACCGTCTCCTGTGCATACTAAAGTAACAAAGTAAGGCATCAACTCTGAGATTTTGGGTTGGGGTCTTACACATAAGCAGATCATGAATCAAAATAGAAACAACCATCAATTAGATATGCATAAACAACATTAAAAAACTTAATGGAGATCAACAAGGGTGTGAAAAACCAATCAATCAAACATCACATAAAAAATTTCCAACCGAGCCTTCCACTTATCACATATTGTATATACATTTCAAAATCCCTTTACCAAAACTTTTAGAAGACACAAAAATACAAGGGAAATAATAAGAGACACTAAACCTAACTAAACAATCTAATTTAATCTCCATTTCATATCAAAAGTCAATGCCACCCCATTTAAATCATATAAACCCTGTGAACCAAAAAGGGATACACTACTACAAATAGGGCTTTTAAAAGTGCTAAAAACAACCTTTAAAAATGATAGAAAAGAACCGTTAATCCCGGTAAATATAAAGGGAGGGGGTCCCCTTTAACAATGCTAGAAAAGTACTGATAAAGGTTTCCCTTTATCCATGCAAAAAAATGGATGATAAAGGTCCCCCCTTTATCAGTGAAATTTTGAGTGCTGATAAAGGTGCCCTTTATCAGTTCTATTTTGAGGGTTAATAAAGGAACCCTTTATCAGCACTCAATTAGTGCAGTTAAAGTCCAAGTTTCCAGAGAAAACCCAAAACCAACACAACACCGAAAAACCTGAGACAAAACCTACACACAGAGTACAAAACAGAACCTTCACACAAAACAACTGTACAAAACAACACCTACACACAACCAAATCATAGAAGAACAAAACAGGCATAATAATTTCACAAACAACGCATTACACACTTACTTGAAATCATGAATACAAAAAAACACACTACTATATACATTTCAAACAATGTTTTGTACGGTTTCAAATAAAATTATCTAAGAAATAGTTAAAAAAAATTAATGTTTCGGCCTTTTTGCATCTGTTATCCCATCTCAAAAATTGCCATCCATGGTATTAGTTGTCTATGAAAGAAAATGAACTCAGGAAAAAAATTCCAACTATAGAAGAAAACAAGTATTTTGTTAGTAATACAATAATAAAATAAATTAAACATTAATATAGAAGAATACATTAATAAAATGTCAATATTTAATAAGAAAGACACATCTGGGTAGGTAGGGGGCCATAAGACAAGATGATACTGGATACCTGACCTTGATATGGGTAGGTAAGTGACCATGATAAGCTACTAGAGTAATGAAAAGGAAAAAACTACACAAATTACAACAAATAATGATTTTTAGAGTTTTCTTTGTGAATGTACTTTTCCACTTTCTCTTCTTAGTCCTCTTAGAGGAAGGAACTTCAAAATATAACTTGAGGTTCCAAAGGTGGTGTTGATGGAGGCACAAATGGTGTTTCCTTTAGATCAGAAAAAACCACATCCATGAGCTTAATTTGAATTGGACAACCCTGATCATCATCCTCTCAGTCACTTTTTGAACCAAATTTGGCCACCATGTCCATGGAAAAGTAAACTAGAGAGGTTGGAGGTGAACAAATTTTACTAGCCTCTTGAAATATCCAAGAGAAAAAAAGTTCACCATATTTTTAACAATATGAAGTAATATATGAAAGTGATGATAAAAATTATCTTACCTGTTCACTAGATCCATCCTAGTCTCCATTATCTTCACTAGTTACCAATGTGCTAGGAATTATCAGTATCTAAGCCAGGGGTGTGTAATGGACTTGGTGTTTGATAGATTGAATCACCACACTATGTTCTTGGATAAGTGACATGACTTCAATGGGTTATTGTTCATAGTAGATTCTTTTTTGAGTGACCACACTCCCAAATCCCTCTAGCTCTATTTCCACATGTCACAACACTCTCCAGAACTCTATGGTCAATGTATTATTCCTCTAGTTTTCCCACTATTGGAATGTGATGGGAAACCCCACCATAATTAGAGAATATCCCCCACTGACTGAAACTTATTTAATGGTAACCCCATACATTGTTACCAAATCTGTTGGCACCCTCCTTGTTGATGGTGTTGGATCCAACTGCATCATTTTCTTCTAAGACATCTATAGAGTCTTGGGTCTTCTACAAGATGTTTTTTGTTTGGAATATAACTTTTTTCTGATTCCAGAGCCCCTGTGACCTCTTCCTCATCCACTATTAGAATATCTATGTGCTTTATCACCAATAGAGCCAACTTTCCATTCAGGTATGATCAGACCAAGGTATTGACATAATCCTTAGATAGGCCAAACCCCACACTATCCAGTGGGAAGGTCACATGATCCTATGTTTTCTATCAGGTGAACATTATCCACAATTTTTGAGCCAACATGGGATGCATTTCTGAACAGATGTGGGGAGGAGTGGGGAATTTCATCTAAATGCACTGAACTATCTCCCATCATGGTATGATGCATACCACTTATAGAATATATTTTAGTTAATCCTAGTGGATAAAACACCCTCACATTTTTCTAAAATATGGGATTAGGATACAATATCAACCTTGATATTATTGGTAATTTCACATGTTAGTGCTCCGTATGGTATAAAAAACTGATCATACCAGTTCATTTTTCTCTTGATCTTCTATTTCTTTAGTATGATTAGCCAGACCCCACTGATACTTTATAGAAATTTTTTGAACTAGTAACTTGGAATATTGTGAGTATTATGTAACTCATATCAACCAATGTTTTCCCCCATTCAACCCCACTGCGGTTGGAAGGGGATAACAATTCTGAATGGGGAATACCCCTATAGATGTGGTAAAGTTGGCAATATAACATATCCAAAATGTGAACAAACAAGATGATAATTGTTCCAAAAACAATCACCTCTACCATTATTAAGGTGGAGACTATAAATCCCCATTTATTCTTCATTGTGAATAAGTACCCGCTTAGGTACATTGCTAAGAAGCATACTAGATGAAGATGGCTATGGTCTTGGGAGGAGACTGACCATCCCTTTTCATTGAATTGACACTCTTAAATTATTTTAATGTGATAACCCTCTTCCCCATATGATTCTCATGATGGACATGCCTTGGGATTCTTATTCATACACTCATGTAGAGTCTTCTTGATGCATAAGTCAGACCACTTCTTGAAGGGGATGTCAACCCTTGGATACCGGTCCTTCTCAAGGGATTTTCTGGCCATATTGATGAAATACTTTATAATGGAAGGATTTTATTCCATGTATTCCCAAGAATATGGGGGATGAATTTACTCATCATTCTTGTCTCCTAAAACCATTGTGCCATAGATCATCTTAATGTCCCATATACTGATTGAGAAACCTATTGTAACTCAGCACTAGGACCAGAAGCAACAGGTTGAGAAACTTGTTGATGCTCTGCACTGGGACCAGTAACAGCAGGTTGAGAGACTTGTTGTGTCTTGGGATTGGGCGCATCAGCAGTTGAAGAAGTCATTATCTGTAGAAGTGGTTTAACATTTAATTTAGATTACATAAAAGTAGCATTGAATAGATAATAAAATAACGTAACACAATATATATTATAATAAAAAATTAACCTTATTATTGAAATCTTTTTTTAAAGGTTGAAGAGATTTGACCCCTCTATCGACTATGTAAATCCCTTCATTGAGGTCTCCTCTAACATACAAAACACTGTCTATATTGGGACCACTGAGAAATGATTGCAAAGTCCCAATGAAAGGGTCATCCTCCATTGAACTTTTATCTGACCCTTTAGTTGTTTTTGTCGATAACAGAAGAATTTACCAGTTTCGGTTTGTGGGATCTTGAACATAAACTACTTATACTGCCTATGATTCCATTATAAATGGTTTGTCTTTCTCCACTTCCTTACTAAAATCAACTTTCACGAATCCCAAATCATTTATTTTAACATCACCCTTGTTATCAACCCACTTGTATTCAAAAATTGGCACCAGGAATTTCATATAACCCAACTACCATATTTTTTTGATAATGCCAAAGTATGACATATTTTCATAAATTAAATTTCAATCCTTAGCACCAAAAACATGTATCGCTTCAGCTACAAGTGTAACCCACTATTTTGCATGGTATTGTCTTCATCATGTTCATTAGTATAGAATTTATAACCATTAAGTACATAAGAATTTTAAGATAATACATACACACTTGATCCTCCTGCTATCCATCAAAGTCATTTTGAAATTGAGTTTGGATTTTCATTTAAATTTATAAAAATATAGTCCCAAAACCATCCTATAAACCGTTGATTATGTGTATCTGATATCCATTTTCAGCCCTAGATGGATCCAAATGCCTAATAATTTCTTTGTTTGTTTGATCATATGGGTCAACGTCGAAACTGTTATGAAAAATGTAAAGGTGGGCCTCCTGATCTGTAATATTGATTTTAACAACCTCTCTTCCAGAAATTCCTTCACCCTCAAGCCTCCCAGTGTGATGAGATTTAGTAAGGCCAATGATTTCCACACCAGACAGTTATTCGGTATAGAATTCAACAGCTTCCTCAAAAATATATTTCTCCGCAATACAACCCTCTAGACAACTTCAATTTTTGAAATACCCTTTCAAAATCTTCATATACTATTTAACGTGGTAAATCCATCTATAATGTACAGGACCACATAGTCAAATCACTCTCACTAAATGAACCATCAAACGAACCATCATATCAATGAATGTCAGTGGGAATAAAATTTCCAATTCACAAAATATGATGACAATTTCTCTTCCTATAGTTGGAAATATCACTTGGTCTATAACATTTCTGCATATAGAATTGAAGAAGAAACATATCTTTGTTAATGTATGTAAGATATTCTTGAAAAAATGCAATGTAAATCTATAGGAATTAGATCTTAAATAAAAACATGGATGTTATGTGATTTTAAACCCTTTAACTTTAAATCGCTCATTGAAACGATGTTCTTGATATTTGATGAATACCCATCTGGAACCTTTATGTCATTAAAGAATTTTAAAACTGATATCTCTCATACCTAGAAAGAGTGTAAGTAGTAGGATGAAGAAATGTTCATTTTCACCCTTCACTGGTGCCAACTCTTCTCGTATTCCCATCTCAACTGTGTCCAATATAGCCTTAATTCCATCCTTTGTTTGTCTAGTTGCATTTAACAATGTGTTGATGACACTATCACATACATTTATTTGAACATGCATAACATCAAGAAAATATATGACATGCAGACAATTCTAGTATGATAATTAAAAAAACTGATCTCTTTTTCCGACTATTTTTTCTAAGGGTTTTCAATTTTTTTTTTCCAAAAGTAGTGTCCATATATTTTTCTTTGAAAAATAATTGATCACCTGTTAGTGGAGATAGTGCCATACATTCTTCTAAACTTCTATCAAATGATTTCGTCCAAGATTGGTATTTATGTCATCTGGGTAGAAATCTGCGATGTTCTACAAACACAGTTTTTGATAAATGTTTCAACATAATTGACTCTATACCTTGTTCGCAAATGGGCCACCCTTGAGTTCCTTTAATTCTATATCTTGATAAATTTACATAAGAAAGAAATCCATTTATCATCCCATACAACATGGCTCTAAAAGTGAAATCATAAATTTTTTAAGCATCCTAAAACATAACACCTGAATCCCACATTAATTTCAAATCCACAATCAATGGAGAGAAATAAACATCAATATCATTACCTGGTTGTTTTGGTCCTGATATAAGCATAGATAACATAATGTATTTTTATTTCATGCATAACCACTATGGTAAGTTATATTTTACCTACATAACCATCCATGTACTGGGATTTCTGTTTTGAAAACCAAAAGGATTCACTCCATCTATAGATAATGCAAGACGATGGTTTCTCGAATCATTTCTAAATTTAGGATACTCATGATCAATTCCCTTCCACTGAGGAGAGTCTGTTGGGTGACATGGTTTCCCATTTTTAATTCTTGTATCTATATGCCATGTCAATTGTCTTGTAGTCTCCTCACCTCCATATCTACACCTAAACCTTGGAATGATTGGAAAGTACCATACCATTTTCGTAGGACAAAATTCATATTTCTTGTATTGAGAAACACCACACATTGGGAATTATTTAACTAATTGGTGGTCCTTGAGAAACAATATACAGTCATTCAGGCATACATTTATTCTTTCATAGATCATACCCATCAAGAATAGCATTCTTTTGGCATTGTATGTTCATCTCATGAGCTCATTATCTTCTGGGATCATGTCATTCAATAGAGCAAGTAGTTCTATAAAACTGGTGTCACTCCACCCATTTCCTAATTTCAAATTATACAGCTTCAATATGATTGACAATGCAATATATTTAGTGCAACTAGCATACAAGGCATCTTTGCACAACTCTTTATCTTCTCAAACAATTTTTTGAAATCACAAAGTTCATCTTCAACTAGACTTTTCATTTCCTCAATACGATATTCATTATCATTCACATCTGTAATCACATCCTCCATATAATCATCTTCATTATTCATGCTTGTAATCATATTAGATGATCCATAAAATGCAATGCTATCCTAGCCAATACCTGTATTCATTTTTCTCCATGTTTATTCCAACATGTATAACTTTGATCCATTCTATGACAGATCATGTGTTTTCCAACTCCTCTAGGCTAATTTTTCTTTAATAACAATAACAAAAACATGGAAAAAGAATTTGAGAAGGGTTATTTGCATGATCTTTTGCATTCTTGATAAACTGTTCCATGCCCTCTTCATACTCTTTTTTCAACCGATTTTAATTCATCCATTATTTATTCATATTCATCATTTTTATTGAATAATATTAATATTTAACAAAATAATTATGCAAAATTTATTTAACTAGGGTCATTATCCAACTTTAATCAATGGAACTAGATATGGTAAACAATACCCTTACCTCTCCATTCATTAATTGGGACCAAAGTAGATCACACACATCTTCCTAAAAACCTAATAAATTTAACTAGATATGATAATCCCTTGCACTAGAATGTATTAGTATCCCACAGTTGATCTATATGCATTGTTATAAATTGGATTTTTAGTGTTTCTCTAGAAACCTAATGTCTCTATTCAAGAACTATGGTACTAAAATAACATATGGTATGATTTTAAATAGAGTTCTTGTGAGTGGGAGGATTCATTACATGTGTTGTTATGGTTGTTTCACTAGGGAGTCTATAAAATGTCTCATAGAGTCCTCTAGGGAAGTGGATTTTTAAGATTCAGTACAATTTCACTAGTAAAAAAGTGGTGGTGCCATTGAAATGGGTAAAGTTTGGATTGATATTCAATGGTGGAAGAACTAAAACATGGGAAAAAATGTCATATGAATCATTCTAACAACCACAACACCATACAAACAGACATTCGAGATCACAATCGCAACACCATACTAACCAAACAATCACAATTTCAGATTTTACAAAGCATCCTTTATTCAATATTGTTTGTTAATTCAGGGGTTATCACAGAAGTTTATCATCCTAGGGAATTCATTCATTAGTCAGTACACGTAAATTACTAATTTTTATATTAACATTCTCAATAGG
Source organism: Viscum album (assembly GCA_963277665.1). Classification (NCBI taxonomy): domain Eukaryota; kingdom Viridiplantae; phylum Streptophyta; class Magnoliopsida; order Santalales; family Viscaceae; genus Viscum; species Viscum album. The sequence continues at coordinate 1,454,877,709 of OY728157.1, read as the reverse complement.
AACCAACCAACATGAAATTCATTTAGTGCGCAAACAAGGACCACCAATGGCCATGATTTTCAATTGGTCATTTAGCCCATACATTTCAGAACAAATCCTTCAATATAAAAAAGTAATAACATGTGAACAATAAGAAACCAATGAGTAAGAGAAGAAAACATACCGCGAAGGTGTTGTTCAGCGCACGACCGAGGTGTGTTCACGGCAGATGAGAGGCATGTAGAAGAGGAGATTACCAACTAAAAAGAAAACATAAAATGGTAACTCAGTTTTTAAACAATTTTATTGGTCAATAGAGGGATTTTATTTCCCACCTATGATATCTTCTTCTGGTTTATATATTTTTTATGTATTTACAATTTTCCTAGTTATTCAATTTATGAATGGGACATGTCTACTTTTCAAGAGAAATATCATTTTTAATTTACTCAAATTTAGGGGTAAAATATTCAACATTAATTGTATTTTTTCCCATGGGATTGTTGCTATACTGTAGGGATCATGAAACCCTCATAGTTTAGTGGAAAGACAGGTCATTTGTTGGTTATGATACTATCATGGGCCGTATCATTACATTTACAATTGTAATTGACCCATTTCCATTTAAATATATGATTTGGGGGGGGGGGGTGTCAGACACAAATATATAGAAGGAATAATAGAGGTAAAAATTATCTTAGGATCTCCAATACATATGATGAAAGATGAAACATACACCGGGTGAGGGATAACCACCCAAGATGACTGTAGGGAGAGGTTGGCGTAGCTCAAAGGGGTTTTGGACGAGAAAAGGGGGAAACCCTATAAAACGCAAAAGGTTCAAAGGGGAAGGGGGTGGGATGTCTGGGGGGTGCAGGGGTTATAGGGTTGTGCGGGTGGGGGTGTGGGCTATCCAGGTGGGGGGGGGGGGGGGGGGGTTATACAGGTGGGGGTTGTAGGGGTGTGGGGGAGGGGTGTGGGTTGTGGGTTATCCCGGGAGGGGGGAGGGTGGGTTATCCACTATGAAATGACCATTAGGTATCCTAAAGAGTGAATTCTGAGAGGGTAAACTTATGGGGAAAAGGGGTTTGGGTGATGAGATTTTTTGAATAATAAGTAACAGTGTAACCTCATTAAAAAGACTAAAAATATCTTTTCAATTCAAGAATAGGGTAAATTAGGGTGTAGCCTAATGTTATATTGCATAGTGCACCCTATGATTTCACACTGTTGAATTACCACAGGGTATACACTACTACACCCATCCCCTATGCAGAACCATTAAATCTTGATCATGAATTGTGATGTGACTATATACCTCATGGAATAACATCCACCCCCCGAAAAATAGTATGGAGGGCATAACGTAGCCAACCTCCCATATGATCCAAACCATTAACATAAGGCAGGTCCCATGGATAAACTCACATACATAAAGGAGGACCTGAAGAGGAATAAAAAATCTAACCTCTAACACAATCTAAACCACCAATACAAGGTATTACACATAACTACTAATATACATGAGAACTAGATCATGAGAAGGTCATAAAAGATCCAACTTACTGCCTGAAAAGGACTACCAATGTAAGACGGATCCCTTAGATAACTAAACATAGAAAAAGTAGATCCTAGGGAGGGTATAATATAGAAAACCTTCAACACAATCTGAACCACTAAAATAATTTATGTCTTGGGAAAAATTGAATATACCCAATGATGTATAGCCAAACATAAACCTTAAATTTTTCGAAAGAATGTTCACCTTGGTGGAGTATCTCTACATTTCATTCTCAGGGTATCTAGGACTCATCCTCATCATATATATATAATAACAATGAAGATATAATGAACAAGAATGGAAGATATGCCTCTTCATAGGCCTTAGCTATCCAATGATTGATACCTAGCATCAAGGAGGAGGAGGAGGATAGTCACGAAAGAGGAGGAGGAAAAGGCAGCAGCAGTGGATATGGAGTGGGCATAATTTCCCAACACTAAGGTATAATTTCCCTAGTCACAGTATCACCATAGAATGGGTATATTATCACTCAAATCCATTCCTTTAAGATATCAATATTATTGGGCATTGCATCTCAAACCATTTGAATATTTCATAATTGGTATAACATCTCATATCACATTATTATATGGTATGTGGGTAATGAAACTCATAAAAAACATCATAGTATCACATCAAGTATATCATCCCATTATTTAGGCATAATCAACATAAAGTTTCATATCATCCCAATCTATAGGCCTTGTCGGAGTGATTAGGAAGGTCAACCCACACCCAAACAAAGATATTAATCAAGGGGGAGCACTTCCGCCTCATAAAAATAGAATTACCAATGGGAATAGGGTCCGATAGTATATAAACAACATAAAATGGCATAATAGACATCTTAAAAAATACTAAATAAACCATAACCAAATTTTCTTAACATATGACTCACTCAAAGATTAAGATTAGTTGATCCACACATGCCAAACCTATATCCAAATCCAAAACTAGGCTATAACCCACTCAAATATTACAGATCAGTAGGGGTAGGAACACTCACCCCATAATCTAGTTAAATAATTCAAAAATTCTACGAGGAAACACTACGTTCCATTTGGGTAAAGGGTCACACTGACCTCACATAATCCACACATCTCTTATTCAAGGGAGGCTAAGGGAACCTATTTTGTTCCCTCTATGTTATTTTCTACCAAGTAGGAATACCTATTGGTTTTATAGTACAAATTTACCATTAATTTATTTTTTAAACATGGAACATATTGTCCATTGAATAACTCTACATCACATGTAAGGATAGAACATTTCCCAAAAAGAACATACCTAATCTTAGGTGATGAATTAAAAAAAGACTAGTAAAAAACTAAAAATGGAATCTCTTAATTATACCAACTACATAAGGGTGGAAAGACTATATATCACACAATACATGAAACAATACATAAATCATTGGTAATGGTTTGAAACCAATAAACTCAAAGTGGAGTTGACTGATTAATAATGCTCAGCTACCATATCTTATGATCATCTAGGCTCCATCAAGATCCATTATCCATTTTCAAAACACATGAGGAGGCGGCCATAGAAGAGGAAGATGATTTGGAAGCCAGAGGAGGAGGAGGAGGAGGAGGAGGAGGCAGCGTCAGTAGAGTAGGAGGGGAATCATGGTCACGTTAGAGGAGGGATCACAGTGGAGGAGGAGGAGGTCGATCGCGGCAGTGGAGGAGGATAAGGTAGTGACAACAATGACAAAAGAAGAAGAAACATAGGAAAAGGAGGAGGAGGGGTCATGGTGAAGGGTTCAGCTTCAGCGAAGGATTGAACGGGTGCAATAGAGGAGGGACATGTTAGGGTTATTTTATAAAATTCATTGGAACCTTTTTCAGTTATAGTTAAAAGGGCTAAAAAATATATGTTTTATTAGCTCTAAAATAAAAGCACTAATACAACATACCTTTATCAGTGCCTTTTGAGCACTGCTAAAGTGATACCTTTATCAGTGAAAAAAAGTGCTGATAAAGGACCTTTTTATTATTGCTAACATTTTAACGCTGATAAATAGCTATTTATCATCACTTTTCAGCGCTAATAAAGGCACATCTTTAATAGTGCTCAAAAAGTGATGATAAGTACTTATTGCAACAGTACTTTTTAAAAGTATATATATTAAAAAGTATTATATATTTATAAATATAATAATTATATTAAATATGAAAAATATAATAAATACAATGAATAAATCTAATAAATATAATAAATCTATAATAAAAATAAAAAATATAAAAAATATATTTATTATTTAATGCAATTTATTATAATATTATAATATTATAATTATATATTAATCTTTTATCAGTGTTAATAATAACACTGAGAAAGGAACACTCTATCAATGATAAAAAAAAGTGCTGATAAAGGGTACGCCTTTATCAGTGCTTGTTTTAGAACTGATAAAGTGTACATTTATCAGCACTTTTAGCTGGCACTGATAAAGGTCCACCCCTTTATCATCACTTTCTACTTAGCACTGATAAAGGGAAGTGCTTCCCTTGACCTATTTTATGTTAGTGATACACAATTTGAGAATATTATTTCAATTAAAACACAATTAATACATTTTTTGTTCTAGATAACCATAATTTTCATTTTATAAAACATGTAGAATTCAAAAAATACAAATTTACATAAATTTTCCAGTTAACTATAAAATTCCATCCATTAAGCCACATGAAAACCAATTTAAGTTATAAAACAATTTATAAAAAAATATCAGATTAAACACACCATAATTATCATGATTAAAAATGAATTTTGATAGATAATCCTCCACAAAACTCTAAAATAAAAGGAAATGAAATGGAAACACCTAACTCATGTGGTCAAATCATATTTTCATTGAAGAAAACCACATGTTTAGGTCTCAAAAGTGGGCTCACAACCCCTAATAAAAGGCCTAATTTTAGAAAAACCCTAGGAATGGAAATCATCTATTCATGAAAACTAGGGTTATAGAATATTATAGAAAAGGTAATAAACCCCATGAAGAATGTGAATAGATCCCTAAACATTCAACCCTAGTGATGTATCACCAAGAATTGACATCCAAATCCACTTGGAGTATCTTGAGAGAGAAAAATCCCCATAGATTCTTTTAATAACACCCTAAGTTTTTTTAAATTATTTATTTTGAAAAAATTAATTTTATTTAATGGATTTTGTTTCATTCTACACCAATTTAAGGTTTCTCTATATGAAACAATGAGTTAATCTTACACTACACGCAAGGCCGCGTTTTACCAAAATACAATGTACTATTAATATTATTATCTAATATAATAGATTTTTCCTCACTTTTTGAATGGAGGGAATGAATGTGCTTAACTAAACTATGAAAATATATAGTTTCTAAATGTTTAATTATTATCTATTTGTTAGAAATAATAAAATAACATTCAAAAGAAAAGCTTTTTGTTTTCTGAAAAACAATATATTTTCTAAAATATGGGTTAATCATGTATGGCTCATATAAATTGAAAATATTTTTACAAATTTTATAAAATATATTTAAAAGAATAAAATTCAATTTATAAATAGTAATACTAAAATTATCTTGGGGTGATTTTTGGTGTTTTTATGAGAAGTTTTATTTTTTGATAAATAGTGAAAAATTCTAAATTTTAATTGAAAATTTCCATTTTGATGAAGTAATTTATAATGAAAAAAAATATTTTGAATTAATTTTATATAATAATTAGATCAACTATAAATAAATTAATTAAATATACGTCGTTGGAATCAATTTGACATTGAAATTGGATTTGAAAACATTTCAAGGTTTTGAACATTCTCTATTGTAGTAGGTTTGATAGCCATAATTATTGTGATATATGGAAGTGACTAGAATAACCATGGATATAGTGATTGATATTGTTGGCACGAGCTCAGATGTTATGAACAAGGAGGCTGATTCACGCAGACTTGCAGTTGTCCTGAATGAGGACGTTGATTTGTACAGTCCTGCGATTATGCTAAGCGGCACGAAAATGAACGATGCAGTCAGTGTAAAAAGATTTGAAGGTGAGGTTGTCTAGGAGATGGATATTACTCGGCTGATAATGGTTTTTGGGGATGCAGTGGGTAGGAGTTCTACTATAGGGTTGGCACATCTGACCAAGGTAGGACATGGTGTTTCTTAAGAGGGAACCTGTGTAACTCGTTCCTTTGCTTACTTTAAATGTGTGATCGATTCTTCGATTTGTAGAAAATGGAACATTGAACACCTCATAGATAGCCCTCATGATATTTTAAGGTGGATTAAAATGTGTTATTTCTCGATCATAGCTTGATTATTTTTTCCTAAATGCTCCCAGCATCTGAAAATTGATGAACACAAGGAGAAAATTTCGTTGATTTGGGGTTTTCATCCTGGAAATGAGTCTCACTAGGATAGGGATAATTCCACATTCACTTTCTCATGAAAGAACTGAAAACTCAAGCCTGGGGATTTGGTTCCGTTATGATCAAATTGGGGATCATTCACCTTTATTAATGGTGTAAAAAATTTCAACCGTTTGAGGATGGAAACACCACTACCCAAATATTGGCTAGGGTTAATGGGTTAAATTGGATACTCTAGAACCCCAACATTTATATGATTGTTCACTCTCTATTAGAATCCCAATTAAAATTGATAATGAAATTGAATTGGATCTATTTAGAGACTTCACCAGGTTCTTGGTAGAGAATTGACTAGGTTCAAATCTAATTGATAAGGTAATTATTACAACTGATGATGATATTATTAATTTGAAGACAATTTATGAAAAAATTCTAAAATTTTACAAGGACTATAATTTTATAGGCCATGAATAATCTACATGTAGGCACTCCATATTATGAAGAATTTCTTCTTTTTATGTACATAACATAATCATTTTTCTTAAGAGGAACAAAAATACACCTTCTTGAGAGGAAGATTCTCTACCTCAGTTTCAACATGAGGATAACAATGAACCTTGTAAGAAGGATGCTAGAATTTACATTTCTCTTGAGAATATTGAGAGGAATAAATAAGTGTAGGGAATTGATCAATAGGATGTTATCAAATCATTGACTAATGAGAAGTGTGGCTGATCATGAGATGCTCATGACTTCACCTATGAGATTAAAATAATGTCTTGGGCCACCATCTTCTTCGAAGAGGTGAATTTCCAAAATTATGATTCTTTTATAAAAGGGAAAAGTGATTACATACAACAATTTGAGACAATTTAGACTCCTCAAATTCTAAGTAGTGATAATTACTTGATGGCAGAGAAAGTGATTGAAGAAGAAATAAAAATAGTGGTTGACCATCATATTTCACATGAATGGATGACTGCTTCAGGTAACCAAAATAGTAATAAAGTTTTATTTTTTTACTCTCCAGTCATTTCTAAAGTATTTCATGCTTCTTCAAAACTTGTTGTGGATAATGAGGGATTTTAGCTTGTTTCCTATAAGAAGATGAAGTCTCTGGTTTAAATTCTAGTGGTGATTGAAAAAGAGACTATAGGTAACCATGATCCTCTCTCTAATCAAAATATCGATGGTTTCATTGACATGGAGGATACAATTCTAGGCTCTCCCGATAGGACAAAGCATCATGAGATTCTTGCTCTGATCGAAAAAATAGAGGTCGAGGGGATAATGAGTCTAGTGACCAGAGATAGATCTATTGAAAATGAAAGGAGTATCAGAAGGCTAGATTGGATTATGAAAGTACTGATGCTGAAAAATTACTTCAAAGGCTTAAATATTGTCCCTCAAGAAAGGGAAAATCAAGAGGTCAGGGGTGTGGTTGCAGAAGGATGGGTTGGGATGTACCTTTTGAAGAATAAGAAAAGTTACCTGAATGATTGAGGAAAAATATAGGCAACTAGATTCCTACTTTGATATTTTTTATTTTTTCCCCATACGCCTCTTGGGTTACTATCTTTTTCTAGATTATAATAAAAGAGGCGTAACCTCTATCTTTCAAAAAAACTTGCTTTCTCATCACGTCTATGGGATTAATTTTAATTTTTTTTCATTCTATGGATTCAATTTCGAAAAATGGATTAAATATTTGTTATAATCATAATTTATAATATCTAATAATTCCATATTAACTTTTCACCAATGTGATTAGTGAAAATAGTTAAAATTAATCACGGCGATTAAGAGAAAAAATGAGTTCCCTAAGTGACTGAACTTTAATCCTCAAAACATGTCCAACACACTTTACTGGACCTATTTAGAACCTTGTGAACTTTTACATGATTTATATGAGTTAGTGGGATACTATTCCAAGAAATTGACCCAGATAAGAAGTTTTTTTCTTAATTTTAATATCTTTAAAGCTTTGTGATATGGGAAAATATGACATATGTTCATTTATATAAATAATTTTTAAATATAAATGTGTTTTTATATCATTATAATTTATTTTAATTTTTTATATATGGATTAATTACATTAAATGATTAATAAACAAAATGAAGTAATTAGTTAGTAAATAATTAACTAAAATAAATGATACTAAAAATATTAAAAGTGAAATAAATTGATTTAATTACTATATTCTAATATTTTTTATATAAATATTTAATTTTAAACATATTTTAACATAAGATATTTAAATTCCATTATTATCTTGGTATTTCTAAATTCAAAATTAAATAAATAATGTCCAAATGGATAATAATGTTATATTATAATAAAGGATAATTGATTAAATGATTTAAAATTAAAAAAAGTATTATATTATTAGAAGTTACTATTAAATGTTAATAAATTTAAATATAGTTCATTCATGGACCAATTTATCTTTTATAATAAACACATTAACCCCTAAAGAGTAAAAACCAAGTTAGCATAGTTAGGGTTAAAGTAGTGTTTTTATGCGTCACTTGTGCTTCTATTAAAGTTAATATCCAACATATATGATATAAGTATTTTATAAAGTATATATAATATTTTAGAATCACTGGTTATAAATTTTATAATAATTCTCAATTTAATTTTTTTAATTGATAAATTATCTAGGTTAGAAAATTAATTACCATAATGAAAAACAAAAATGGAAAAATAAGGAAACTTTAGAGTTAAGGAACCAAATGTTTAAAAGAAATTTATAAATGTTTTTTGGCGATGTTTATCGACCATATAATCCATTAAAACATTTAATTATCAGTCTTGGAGCAACTTTTGGTAATGTTAACCTCCCAATAGTGAATACTTGTGAGTATTTACAAGAATGCCACTCCTCCACAACTATAAAAGGGCACTCACTCTCCCCTATCTTCACATCTCTCAAGCCTCTTGGATAGACCAAAACCTAACAAAATCACTTATAAACATCCATACAGTAATTATAGAAGCATCAATTTGGGAATAAATCCAACCAAAGAATTCCATTTCCACAAACCAAAAAGAGATACCCAAAGAATAGGTAACATTCTTCAACAAGCGTTTTTGTTTTACTTCTTCCTCAAAACCCATAAAATATATTTATATCATGATTTAATAAAAAAATAAATATATAAAATATACTATGATTTTTTATGTTAAGTTCAAGACCTATAATCACACACACTTCAATAAATGGGCTATGAAATCATGATTCGTGTGTACGATTGACTATGGCTTCATGAACCAATGTGGTTTGTTTTCCCATTACCACCTTTTATGGTTGGGAATAATTTTGGAAAAGATGTTTATATATGATATATATATGATGTATATGATGTATTTATTCTTATTTTATTATTACATTACACATACCTTCATTCTTTTCATTTTGTTAGAATACGATAACATTGTTCGTGTGCACGTCTTACTACTGCCTCACGAAGTGATGTGATTTGTTCATGTGTTACATGAAATGAATTAAGGATAAGTTAAATAAGTAATATATGATATATATTGAATAATAATGATACTATAATGATAATATATTTATATATATATATATATCATTTAATTTTCTTTTTTCAATACGATAAGAAAATAGAAACAATGCTCAATCGTACGTACGACCTACCATCTCCATGAACGATATATTTAATTTCATATTTATATATTCATTAGATTATTTTAAATAAATATATAATGAATATATATGATATTAATATCATGATATAAATTCTGAAAATTGTGAAATCATGATCAATGTAATAGGACCTGAAATAAATACCCAAAATATATGTGAAAAAAGTGATTGTTACATGAAACATAAAATCAACATGGAATTTTTAATAAAAGGGAAATATAAAGTCATAATAAAAATAATATATAGTTTTATATAAATGAATTTTTTTATTTTTAGATTTTTAACAAACTTATATCTATTATACAAGAGGGTTTAATGTATATGAAGGAAGTCAATACTTAGGTTAAGGGTTTTACGTCTCACTTTTTACTTTTGTGTGACACGAGATATACTCACCACTTATTTCTTATATGTGGTGTACATAATACCCAGGAAAGTATTTTATTATGATTTTACAAAAATTTATTTTAATTTATATATCCATGTGAGGATCTCTCTTTCATGGGGTTTATGGTTCAAAAGTTACCAAATCGATAAAGGAATTTTTTCTTAATTTACCTTCTTTGAGACACATGTTTTGTTATGACCATTTTCTATTTTACATTGTGTATTTACTGAAACTTTTAAAAGTTATATCATTAATATAATTCTTATCATTATACATTAATTTTCATGTAAAATCATTCTTTCATGGGAATTATGATTCAGTGTTACCAAAGTGGTAAGAGTTTATAACTACAATCCCATCATTTATTATGATTTTTTAAGATTGTGCTTCCATTGATGACATATTATAATCCAGATCTCAATAATTATATTTAATTTCATTATCCTATTGTTATTAAGGATATATTAATGTAATGTTAAAATTTTTATAGTCTTTGTTAGTTAATATAATTAAGAAAAGGTCTTTAAATAAATTCGACATTATCTCTCGATTCAGTCGTAAATCTATTTTCTTTGAAAACCATGTTATCTAAGAATATTTTAAAAAATGGTTTAATATTATCCTATTATATTTCGAATAAAATATTACCCATGTTTTAACTTTTTAGTTTTTTTAAAAGTAATCTTATTGTCATTTAACAATCAAGCAACTTGTTCTAAACATTTTATTATGCAAAAGAAAAGTTTGGCTTGTATGTATTTATCCACTATAATGACTATTATTTCGTTGAATCTTCCTTTGAAGGTATATAATATTGTATATAAATAAATTTTTCATAATATTTTGGAAATTCATTTTTTTTAAAATTGGTTTTCAATGATTTTTTTTGAAAATGTTTTATGTTTTAAAAATATTTTTTAAAGAGGAAATGATTTTTCCTCAAGAGATGTTTTAAATCACTTTTGAAACTTAATTTATAAGTTCTCAAATTGTTTTTCAAATAAGAGTACATTGATATTTTTTTTATTTTTTTTAATAAAATTTATTTCCCTTAATAAATACTCCATGATATCTTTTAAAATCCTCCTGCATCTAAGATGACATCCTTTGATGTCTTTTATTCTTTACAAGTGATAAGATACAAGGAAACCATTCTTATTATTTATTTTAATGGTTTATATTGAATATGAAAAGTTTTTTATGAATCCCATTTCTCTTACATGGATTATATCATGATGAAATCCACTTATTTTCAAGGGTCATACTATAACGAAATGATTATGAATCCTACCTCATTTCCACAAGTTATGATATTATGAAATGTTTATAATACCCATTTCATTTCATGTTTTATGATATAATGAATGTTTTATGATATTTTGGAACACATAAATATGGTTTTCATTGTGTTCTGGTTTTTACCTATATCTACCTTCAATGCATTAGGTAATGATAAACGTTCGATGAGCTCAAAGGGTACATGAGTGGTCATCCCAATCCCAAAATAAAAGGGTACATGGAAAGTCACTCAAAGCTCTCAAAAATAGGGAACATGAGAGATCATCCCAATCCCACAACTCTTGATGTCCATTTTTTGAAATTCAATTCACATAGTATGAAAAATTATGTTCAATGCTATTCTTGTAGAGATGGAAAGAAAACGAGTTTTTAATGTGAGAATGTTCGAAATATCATTATGATTTTATATCTAAATTAAATATAAATAGATTACAATAACCTAAATTGAATTAATATGTGTCAAATTTATATAATTATACTTTTAAACTTACATAAAATATAATTTTACATTAAAAATAAATTAGACATAAAATCAGTTTTGAATTAAAATTCAGTATTTTTCACTATTCATCCAATAAAATGAAGTTTCTCAGAAAAATATCAAAAAATAACCCAAATATAATTTAAAAATTATGAATTAAAAAATTAATTTTATTTTTTAAAATTCAATTTCTTTAATTTTTTAAAATTCATTTTATTGTTTTTTCACATAAGGATGTGAAAATCTGTCCATTTAGGAAAATCGTATTTTTAGACATATTAGGACTTTACTAAAAATTATATTATTCATTATACTTATGTTTTATATATATAAAAAAAATATATAAATAATATTTTAAAAGTAGTTTTTACTATTTATATTACTATGTTTGACACCTTTGTAATAATTATCATGTTTAAATAATTATCATTATAAAATGAGGTTTTGTAGAAACTCAGTGTTGCAAGTAACACACACCAAGTGAGTGTTGCATTTAGTGCAAGAAAAGTTGGTGTTGAATTTAGTGCAAGCCAATTTGGTTCCATGTGTGCGGACTTTTTTACTTGGTGTAATGCAAGACATCAATGGAAACTTGTTTATTAAAAAACAATGTTTATAAAATCTCTGGGTGTTACAATTTATCCGCCTTAAAATGAATTTCACCCTCAAAATTCATTTGGTTATAAAATATTTAATTATTAAAATTCCTTTTAATAGAAAATAATATCATAAAAACGAATACCAAAATTCCCTTTTAAAAAGAAAATTTAGAAACAAAATGTCTACCCCTATACCTAATAACTAATTTTCCATATAGAAGAACATAGGTGGGAAGTGAAAACCTATACATGGAAGAGAAATATAAAATTCATATTCTCATGGAGAGTGATTGAGAACATGGATATAAGAATGTTGAAAAATAAAAAATCCATAAATATGTGATAATATAAGGGACTATTTCAATGATAAAAAAGGTACTAAGATAACATTTTTGGTTTAATGTTTATTTCTCTAGAGTTAAAGAATCTTCCTGAGAATAAATACTTACTTGATTTTAGGACATCTTTACCCTTTTTTATTCTTTGATCAATTTCCTTTTCATCTCCTGTTTTAAGAAATGAAGTTTAATTTTTCATTCCTAAATCGTTAGCAGGTAATGAAATCCAAAAATAGAATGATAGGCCATTCCATCTGTCTTTATCATAAGAAAAATGTAATCACAAGTTATCAAATATTCATAAATCAAACTATAGTATGATAATACTTCAATCTCAGAAGAATCTCCAAATTTTCAACTTAATCTTTCCCTAAATAACGTTACAAGCCTTCTGAAAGATGAAAATCCCAAACTTTTGAAAGAAATTTACTAAATCAGCTTAAAATTTATCTCCCATATATCATAGGGTAGCTCTTAGCTGTCACATTCAAAACATGTGAATACCTTCACCATGTATTCTCTTGAATCATGTTAAAAGTATAAATTATCATATATACTTATTAAAACCATGCATGTTTCCTTATTCCAATGTTTATTGGATATATTCCATATGTACACGAAGTTATAAACTCCATCCACGATAACATAAACCACTTTTCATAAAATTCTTAATCAGTTCCAAGGAAATATGTACTGTCTAATTTACTTATTAATATGTAAAATATATTTATTCCAATATCATTATCATAATGTTATGCACATATTAATGGTTATCCCTCCCTTAATTATATGTTTTCCAAAAATATCACCTTATTACCTCAATTAGTTTTCACGGATATCGGTACTATTCAACATATTCTCTTAAATCCTTATGGAAAAACTACAGTGGACCAACACATAAATGTTTCATTATTCCATAATACCATAAAATCACTTCTACAACATTATTCTTTAATTACATTACATAAATATTCAATCATTCAAAAAAAATTGTTTCCATAGTCCACATTACCAATAATGATCTATTGTGATTTACATTTGTCCTTGGATTAAGAGGTTGGTGACATTGATCATCAACACTAGACCTTTGGTTTGGGAACTATTTAGCATAATTCACATTTTCTTTACACTTGTAGCAATGATGTGTGGGAGGTTCATTTTATGAAACTTTATATCCAATTTGATTGTTAGCTAACTTATTCCCATCACTTAGGTAATCAAATGTCTAATAACCTTCCTTTCCACACTTGAACCATTTATTTGACCCCTTAAGTCAATTTCCTCAATGCTTCTTCCCAAACTTAGAGTATGAAGGAAATATCATATTATTCTCTTCATGGTATTTAGATTTCCCTTAAAACATTAACATCCTTTTCTTGACAAAACCATGAGATTTGTACGTAACGTCAATATCCATTTAAACCTTCAATGCACAACATACATTATATTCATATCAACTAATGTATATTATGGCCAATACCCTTATGAGAGTTTTCTTTAAGCCACTGAAGAACTAGTCAACATTAATTTTGGGTTGGATGATAAATCTTAAAGCATACCTCAAAAGTCTCATGAAATTACCCTCATAGGTACCAAGGGATTCATCATCCCTTTACATAAACTCTAGTAACTCTTTCTCTATCTTGGTATAAAGAATCCGATGAAATTTCTTATTGAATAATATGTTTGTGAACTCATCTCAATCCAAGAATTCAATTTATCTCGCTACCTTGTATTCATAATTAGAGTCCACCACTAGTCTGCTTCACCTTCTAACTAACAAAAATATAGAATGACTTTGTCATGATCCAAACACTAGACAATGGAGAATATATTTTTCGTATTACTAATCCATTGATCAAAAATACGTGGATCAGAATACCTACTAAAATAAGGTGGATTTTTCCTCATGATAGACTCAAAAAATGTTGTTCCCTCATTTTTCATTTGGAAGTACACCATGATTCATAGATTGATAAAGTTTCATTAGCATAGCAATAAGATTTTTTATTCCATATCCCATAACATTTGGTTTCTCAGGATGAAAATCATTTCATTTTTCATTGTGATCACCATTTACATGGTTCATTTAGGTTCCATCTATTAACTAAAATCAATAGCATAGAGTAATAAATAATTATCATAATGAGGAACCACATAATCATAAAAAGTCACTTATAGGAAGTTTAAATTTTGAAACGTTCTTTAATATATGACACCATCAGTTTACCTGTGTTATTCATAGAAAAAATTATATTTAAATCCTTAATGATGGTTAGTGAAGAGTTTGTGAATTTTTAAATAATATACCCTAGCAGTGTCAAACTAGGTGTGCAGCAAGGCCTGCTTTCGTGTATAGGGTTACGCCGAGTCACGCACAATGCATCTTTTCAAATTTGTTACTCCTAGGTTTATATGTGTCATATCTACATCCACATTTAGTGTTTAGATATGGATATATATATATAATAAACCACTCGTTTTATCTTTTACCCAGATTCCATGACATTTTATTATATTTTTCCATATCCTCAGACATTACCTTAGGCTTCTCACTAAGGTTTTCTCATCCTAACTTCCAAATTTTAACTAAACATTTTTTATGATACAAACTATAAAGACCTATTATTTTCACACATTGATATTATGACATTTTTTTAGAATATTTCATACATTACACAAACAGATTCCAAAATTCTATTCTAGTTTAGTGCCATTGGAAATATTGAAACATAAACACTAGTACATAAGTTAGCTACATTGTCTCCCACAAAGTTATTCCTGACTTGGAACCTTATTAGACACATAAAACCATATATATATATCCAATATCTGGGGAAGGAAACCTAAAAATGGGCGAGCTCAGATTCTCAGTAAGGGTAAAAAAGATATATGTACACATAATCATGATCATAAGTGTATGAGAACATGATCATGAAAATACAAGATCATATCCTATATATCATCGATTTTAAAAATGAATCATGGAATAAAGATTGAAAGTTCATAAGACATAAATTCTATGGAAATAAAAAAAATAATCCAATAAATAATAACATTGAAATAAAATATGGAATTTTGGCTGACACATAAGCATATAAAAATAACTACCATACTATTTATGGCATCAATACTAAGACCATATCAATAGTATGGGTTTACTCCCCATACCATCTTGGTGGTAATGGTTCATTCCCATAACCATATTGGTAGTATTGGTTCACTCCCATAACTGAATTATTATTCAAGTTTCATTCACAATTCCATCTTTGTGGATAGGGTCTTTTAGTTGTATCTCATGAGATATAAATCTTTACCAAAAGAATTGGGGGGAGATATATGTCCCACCCATATCTTAATTAAATTACACATAAACGTTCTACGAGATCATAAAAATTATTCATAACATAACCCATGAATTGAAATGGGTATCATAAACAAGTAATCTTTTGATAACATGTGGAAAATAGATAGGTTTCATAATCATTTCATGAAATCATAACCAGTGTGAAGAAGAAGATTTCATAGAAATATTACCCCTGAAAGAGAAATGGGTTTTATGAATGTTATGCCATAAAAACATAAAGAATTTATAGAAATAAAATGAATGGTGTTATTGGATCATATCCCCAGAAAATCAAAAACTATGACAAAGTATAACATCTTAGATGGAAAATAATCTTGAAATATCTTTTTAAAGAATTACTTGAGGAAAATATCCTTTATTCTTTGAAGAAATAATTTTAAATGAATAAAACAGTTATTAATTTTTTTATTGAAAATAACCTTAAAAACTTATAAATGAATCTTTCAACCGATTATAAAAATATTCAAAACCCTATTTATTGAAAATGTTTAAAAGATATTTTAAAACACATTCAAAACATTTTTAGAAAAAAATTATTTTGAAGGATCAATGATTTTATATCCAAGAGAGAATACCATTAAATAAAACTTATAAAATCATGAAAATAAGTATATTCATGATAAAACATTTAAAATGGAAGTATATACACCTTGTATAAGAACATAGGTGTATAATATAACACGTGTCTTAAATAAGAAAAATTGATACAAAATTGCCTTATCGATTTGGTATCTATTGAATCGTAAACCCCATGAAAAATTGATCATAAAATTGATGAGTAAATAACTATAAATTTTCAGAATAATACTAAGAAAATAAATTCATGTATATTATATACACTACAAAAAATAAAATTTTTGTGTAAAAGGCATGTGTCCCACATAAATAAAAGTGAGACAAAAATTCCTTACCATGTGCTTTGAATTCATCATACACATACAAGTATCCTATATAATAAGTATAAGTTTATTATAAATTTATCATTAAACCATATTAATTTATGTAATACCATATAATGTTTTCTTACTACCTTCTAATACACATTTATTAACCATTCCTTGGTAAATTAATGTTTTCAGTAATAACTGCTTTGTTTATCATATGTGTTTTGACTTTTCATTATTGATCCTCTTACTTAAATCAAGATAAAATTATTTCTATAATTTAAAAAATGACTTATATATCATATATTTTCATTATATAAAAATTTATAAAAATTTATAAAATATAGATATATGAAATGGAATACTTCATTCACAAATACAGTAGGTCGTACGTATGCATGAACGTTGTTTCCATTTTCTTGGATTATTAAAAGAAAGTAAGTAAATGAAACATATATATGTATATATAATATCATTAAATAAGAACTATTATGTCATATATATCATATAATTTTACTAAACACATCCTTATTACATTCCATGTAAAGTGTTAACGAATCATATCACTTTGAGGAGACAGTAGTCAACACGTCCATAGCCGAAGTTATCGTATTTACACAAAATGGAAATCATGAATGTAGGATTTATAAAATAATTAAATAAATATAAATACATCATAAATATCATATATATCATATATATCATATAAAAACATATTTTCCATCATAATTCTTAACAATTATGGGTGGTAATGGTAAAATGAACAATATTATTTCGGGAGGCGGTAGTTCACCGTACAAAAGAACCGTAAGTTTGTTACCCATTAGATTGAAGTATCTGTAGGTGAAGGTAAAAAAATTAACATAAAAACATCACAACATATTTTGGATACTGAGGATATTATGTGTACACTGAATAATAATAATTTAGGTGGTGGAGAAATAAAATAATAGTAAGGATCATGAGGAAGGATGTTACCTCTTTGTTGGGAAACTTATTTAGGTTTACACCAAAGGGATTAATTGGATGGATTTATACCCAATTAAAGGATTCAAGGAGTAATTTAGGGAACTTTGGATCTAATTTGGATAGGTATTGGAATTTCTAGAAGGCTCAATGTGGTGTGAGTAAGTGAGGGAGGAGGTGCCATTTTTTAATTGAGATGAGGAGTACTTTTGGAAACTCTTAAAATATTAAATTAATATAAGTTAATTTTAAATTTAAAAATTTTCAAAAGTTATTTAATTAAATAATAAAAATATTATTGTAAAAAATCCTCACATTAAATGAAAATTAGATAAGTTTTGACTATTTCTTAATCTGTATCTTTTAGCTTTAACCCTTATTTAACATCTTTAACTCTTACCTTGATAACATGTGTTTGTACTCTTTAAGGCTTAATATGTTTACTATAAAATGACAGAAGAATCCTAAATGGATAATTTATGAAATTATAAACATTATTAAAATCATTTGGTCAAATTTTATTTTTTTAAGAATTTTATATCATTTAATAAAAAATTTATTTTTTTAAAATATCATTAATGGAAATTTTGACATTATTAAATTTTTGAATTTTTAAAAATATGTTAAAAAAATTTTATATTCTAAAAAACTACTTTAAATCATCACTAACATTTCATATTCCTATATAAATTTCTTTTTTCATATTAATTATATCAAATTATATTTATTTTATTATTTTTAATAACATTTATTTTTTTACTTCTATTAATTAAACCATTACTACCTCATCATCATGTAATTCATAATGATAATTATTTATTTCCTTAAAATGAAAAAAATTACCTTGTTTAATATAATAGTTGTAAATTTCTAATGACTATTTATAGTCAAATTTATCTTCTATATAACCCTATATTAAAAATTATATAGTCATTAAAAATATGAGTATGACATTTTTATCTTTTCTTTAAATAAAATATAATGAATGTCTTAATCTCATCCAATTGGATTTAAAAGGTTATAATATTGGAAAAATTATGATTTTAGTATAAAATCACTCATAAAATGAAATTTGGTCAATTGTTATGGTAATTTTATAATATTTATAATATTATTTTTGACTTTAATTACCTAGTTTACCCTTAAATGTTGTAATTAAAAATTACAAAAGTTTCTACTCAAAATCTCAAAAAATTATGTTTATCCTATCATACTATGAATTTTATACTAAGTAAAAAAATTTATATCCATTTTTTGAAATTCAATTTAGATAAGTGGAAAAATAAAGTTCAATATTAATCCTATAGACATGGGAGAAAACAATGTTTAAAAGTGATAAAGTTATAATGTTCATTAAGATTTTATATCGAAATTCAATATAAAAATATTCCAATGACCTAAATTGGATTAATATATGTATAATTTATCTAATTTTACTTTTAAAATTACTTAATATATAATTTAACTATATAAATAATTAGATTAAAAAACTGTTTTGAATAAAAATTAAGTATTTTTCACTAATCCTACAGAAAAAGACGTTTCTCAAAAAACCCAAAACAATTCAACCTAATATGACATATAAATTACGAATTCAATTTTTTGTTTATTTTATCAAATTAAATTTCTAAATGTTTCTATTTTTTTCAAAAGACATGATAAGTAGTTCATTTGAGAAAATTATATTTTTAAAAATATAAAAACTATATTTTTCGTAATCGTTATGTTTTATTTAAATAAAAATATTATAAATATTATATAAGAATTATTTTTTACTATTAATATTACTAAGTTTAATATCTATATTATAATTATCTCATTTAAATACATATAACAATAAAATGATGTTTTGTAGAAACTCGGTGTTGCGTGTAATACACACCATGTCGGTGTTTCATGTAGCACATGACAAGTTAGTACCATGGGTAAGGAATCATAGAATTATTGAAATGTAAGATATCAATGAAAGCTAATTTTTTCAAAAAAAAAATTTATAAAAACTTTGGGTGTTACAGTGACCCAAAAAATAAGTTAAGTAAAGAAAACAATAAAAAATATTTTTTCTTAATTTTAATTTCTATAAAACTTTTGGATAAGAGAAAATGTAACATAGGTTGGGATATATATATATATATATATATATATATATATATTTGATGTTTCATTCATGAAAATTTATTTTAATTTTTTTAACAGGAATTAATTACTTTAAATGCTTAAGAAATGATAACTAAGTGATTTTATGTTATTAAATAACTAAAATAAATGATACTAAAAATATTTAAAGTGAATAAAATTGAATTATTTATTGTGTTAAATTAATTTTTTGTATGAATATATCATTTTACACAGGCCTGGACTTAATTGTTCTAAATTCCATTCTTTTCATGACATTTTTTAACATCAAATTATATTAATAATTTCAAAATTGACATTAATGTTATTATATAATAAAAAACATTTTATTAAATGATTTTAAAATAATAAAAATCCTATATTTTTACCAGTGAGTATTAACTTTTAATAAATTCATATCATTTTCTATTAATGGACCAAACTATCTTTTATTATTAACACATTAACCCTAAAATATTAAAACCTTGTTAGCACTGTTAGGGATAAAGTAGTGTTTTTGCGCATAATTGTGATTTAGTTAAAGTTAATTTCCAAAAGGTATGGTATTTTTATATGATTAATTAGATATAATATTTTATAAATAATGGGTCTAAATTTTCTAATAATTCTCACTTTAATTTAGTTTAATGGATAAATTACCTTGGTTAGAAAATTAGTTACCATAATGAAACAAAAATGGTAAAATAAAAAAACATAAGCGTTAAGGAACCAATTGTTTAAAACACATGTATAAATGTGTGGTGCATGTTTTTATAGACCATATCTTCCCACTAAAACATTAAATTTTATTTTTGGAGCAACTTTAGGTTATCTAGACCTCCCAGTGGTGAATACGTTTGAGTATTTAAAGAAATGCCACTCATCCTCAACTATAAAAGGAAACTCACTCTCCCCCTCTTTACAAATATAGAGCTATTTTTATTGACCATAATCTACAAAAACCACTTTAAAACTTCAATCCTATCATCCTATATTTCTCACATTTGCATAAATTCAACCAAGGACG
The DNA here is from genome assembly GCA_963277665.1 of Viscum album. Lineage (NCBI taxonomy): Eukaryota > Viridiplantae > Streptophyta > Magnoliopsida > Santalales > Viscaceae > Viscum > Viscum album. The sequence continues at coordinate 1,454,856,670 of OY728157.1, read as the reverse complement.
TCCTTTGTTGTAAACCAAAATGAGATACAAAATAAGAGGTAACATTCATCAATGATTGTTTTTGTTTTATTTCTTCTTGAAAAACCTTAATTTGTTTATATATAATAAAAAAAGTATCATAAATATAATAATATGCTGTTATTGTATGGTTATGACCTAAAATCACACAAATTTTAATTAAATGGGCTATAAAATCATCCTTCATATGTATGATGGACTACTGCCTCACGAACCGATGTCTTCCATTTTTCCATTACCTCCTATTAAGGTTGGTAATAATGATTTTCATGATGTTTATATATTATATATATGATATTTATGACATTTATGATATATTTATTCTTCATAAATTATAATATAACACATATACTCATGTTTTTCATTTTGTGAGAATACAATAACATCATTCATTTGTATAATGGACTACTGCCTCCCGAAGCGATGTGATTCGTTCACGCTTTATATGGAATGTATTAAGGATGGTTTTAATAAGATATATGTGATATATATGAAATAAAAAATCCATTTTAATGATAACATATATATATAGTTAACATTTATTTCATTCAATATGAAAAGAAAATTTAAACAATAATCATTCGTACGTACGACCCACCGTCTCCATTAAAAAGTGTATTTGTTTTTCAATTTTAATCTTTTATAGAATATTATAAACAAATATTTACTAAAAAAAGAGAAAATTTATATCTTTTTTACACTCTTTAAATTAGGAAATCATGATCAAATTAATATTACCAAAAATAACAAGTCGAAACTTATACGAAAAACACAGCGGTTATGACTCGAAATGTAACTTTAACATGGAATTATTAACAAAAGGGAAATATAAAGTCAAAATAAAATCATATATGGAATTATATATATTAATATAGTTATATTTTAGATTTATAATCAAATTAAATTCATTATACAAGAGGATTGAATGTGTATGATGGAATTAAAACTCAAGTTAAGGGATTTTCATCTCACATTTTACTTTTGCAAGACACATGCTCTATTAAACAACTATTTCTACTATGGGTTGTACATAATTTCCATGAATGTATTATTGGATTCTTATACTAAACTATTTTTGTATTTACATATACATTTTAGGATCTCTATTTCATGGGATCGACAATTCAGAAGTTACTAAATTGATAAAGTAATTTTGTCTCAATATTCATTCTTTGAGACACATGTTTTTTTATGAAGCTATATTATTTTACAAGGAGTATGTAAATACCATTTAACATTTTATATCATGAATCTAATTATTATCTTGATACTTTATAATTCATGTAATTTTATTATTTTGTGTGGATTATGACTCAAAGTTACCAAATTGATAAGAGTTTAAAGATAAAATCTCATCGTTTATCAGGATTATTTTTTTATAAAAATTCAATTGATGGAATATTATGATAAAAATATCATAATTATAAGGGATTTATTATCCTATGTATACTCATTATATCTTCTAGTAATGGTACCATTTATCAGCTATTTGGTACTTAAAACAGTTAAGAAAATGAATTTAAGAACATTTTTCTTTATCTCTCTATTCTGCCAGCAATCAGTTTTATTTTAAAGAAATGTTTTCTAAATTTTTTTTCAAAAATATATTTTTATCCTCATATGATTTTTAAAACACATTTTACGCATTTTTTACCCTTTTTTATAATGGTTTTAAAAGGAATCATCTTTTCATTTTCTGATCAAGGCTCTTTTCTAAACATTTTTTTGGTGAAAAATGAATGTTTGACATTAATGATTTATTCGACACCATAAAAAATTTTATTTTAAGCTAAATATTTAATTTTACAAGATTATTTTTAAATAAAATACTTTCACTAATGATTTGGAGATTTTTTATTATTAAATTTTTTTTCAAAGAAAACATTTTTCAAAAAGGTTTTCTAAAAGGTTTTATTTTTTAAAAAGTATTTGTAGAGTGGAAAGGATATTTTCCTCAAGAAAATTTTTAAATTATTTTTAATCTTATATTATAATTTTTCAAATTTGTTTTAAAATAATATAATTTTGGAAAATTTTTATGTTTTAAAAACTATTTATTGAAGAATGGTTATTTCCCTTAATAAATTATCCAAGCATTATTTCACAATCCTCCCCCATCTAATATGACATCCTCTGATATAGTTTATGATTTACTGGTGATCATATCCAAGGGAACCATTCTTATTATTTATTTTAATGGTTTATGTTTAATATCAAAACTTTTTTATGAGACCCATTTCTATTCCACATGTTATACCATGATAAAACCCACTTCTTTTCATGTGTTATTATAGGATGAAATGATTATGAAACCTATTTCTTTTCCATAGGTTATAATATTATGAAATGTTAATAATACTGATTTCATTTCATGGTTTATGATATGATTAATGTTTTTTGATATTTGGGAACACATTAATATGGATTTTATTATGTTATGGGTGGGACCTATATCTCCATCCAATGTATTGAGTAATAATGAATGTTTGATGAGCTCAACGGGCACACGAGTGGTCAGTCCATTCCTGAAACAAGAGGGTACATGGTATGTCCCCCCAAGCCTACAACAAGAGGGTACATAAGAGGTTATCCCATGTCCATAACATGAGGGTACACAGGAGGTCATCCCAAGATCGATAAAAGAGGGTATATGAGAGGACATCTGAAGACTGAGGAAGCTTCCCAGGTGATTATCCCATTCCTAAAATGTTATGAATGTCTTGGAAGGTATCCTTAACATAATATTTTATATGATTATGTGTATTCCAAAAATCTATATCTTAGGATAACGTTATGATCTCATAGTTTGAGCTCTTTTATTGTCTTATGATCCTTGTGTTATGAACATCAAAAATTAATTCCATGATTTAAAATTATGATATTTGATACTAAGTGTATGGTTTTTGAAAATATATGTATTATTGAATATTTTTTGGGTATTAATTGATATAATTTTAGGTTATGGTCATATCGAAAGTGCATTGGTGGGTGTACCAAAATTTAATTTTTGTTATTAACAATGATCAATCTGAGATCCATTATGATAATAAAACACCGGATCTTCAGAATAAAATGAAGAAAAAAAGAATGGAAGGGAGTCCCATAACCATAGATAGGATCCTCATAAATTGGTTATAATTAATTGAATTAAAAGAAGATAATTATCTTAATGAAATTCTCTCTCCGTTGATGTTTCCAGTCACAATCTGATGTGATCAATCATTGCAACGTAGAAGCCAAGTGTAGGCTTCCTCTAGCAGTGATCCACATGTGCTCCACGTCTCTCTAGACATTGCCTAAGGGATATCTGTGTGCCAGCACGGATGACCCTTTTCATGTGATGTTTTCCTTTGATCGCCCTGAGAGCTGCTTCTAAAGTGTTGTCCTTGATTCGGTGAAGGATTATCTCTCTCATAACTTGAGAGCATTCTTGGTGGAAAAATAATTCTCTCTTTTTTGAGAGTTTTTAGATCCATTATGCACAACAATAAAAATCGATAGGCTAATGATAATTATATAATTGGTATTTTAATTACATAGAATAATAAAAGGAATTAATTATCCAAAAGCATTTATTCATTTCTTTAATTCTTAGTAAAACCCCATGTCTAATAATAACATTTTACTATTATTATTAATTGACATGCACCCAAAAAATTACACCTAATATTATTTAATTAAATAACTAATATTATTTATCACAGATCCCTAGAAAAATTACATGGTGTGTAAATTAATATACATGGTGCGTACTTTCATTTTTCCATTTTTCATTATTCCCTTCACTACATTTATTAGACCTTGAATCATGACTATTTATTTATAAAATAAATATCACTAAATTACCCACTAATAAATATATTATTTCTCCCATAATATATTATCTTGAATAACTAGTGTCAAAATAATTGAGATCATTCATCCTTGAATAAATTTTAAACAACAATGAGAAATAATCTTTATTCAACTTATTAAATTAATATTTAAATCAGATAATTGGATACACTTAGTGTGTGACCTTCTAGGCCTCTTTCTAAGTGGCACTAGGTGGGGCCTACCTAAAGTGCAAGGTTAGAATCTAGAAACATGCCAAGACACCCATAGAGATATAAGTTAATGCTGCAATTATATTTCACCTCCTACAAACGCTTACTGTGTAATGTAATCCCTTCATCTCAATATCTCGAATAAATCAAGTTTCCTTCTAGTGCCATCAACCCATGTGCTCGATTATTCTTTCTTCGAATTTATGGAATTGAACTCTCCCATTCCTTACCGTGGCCATGGATTTATTTAGGATATATTAATTCCATCAAAAGGACTAAGATATCTACTTCTATTATGGAATAGAAGGGACAAATAATTTCTCTCATTATCTATTAATGCAGTATTACTCATGATGCACCCAACATACCCTACCTGGCTATGAACAATGTGTTGTCACAGTTTTCATCAATACATCTAAGTGTGTGAGTTATAATACCCATTAATAATAATCTTAAAGTCTAAGGACCAATACCCATGTCCGTATATAGGAACATCCAATGACACTATGAAATGTGGATTTCCTGTTGGCGGGTCTCGTTCTCATAATATCCTCCTAGATATTACCAATAGTGCACACCATTTGAAGGTGCCTCAAAGTTTTATGAGTCCTCACCCCTAATGGACTTTATTATTTGTGTCCCTCAAATAACATTATCTAGAACTATAACATATATTTAAGAATAGTGTTTTGGAACTTTCAGGTTCTCATCATAGCAGGGTTCCCCTATGACCCTTTAATGCAACAACTATCCTTAGGAAATTATCACATGAATTCTCACGCAGAAGAATAATCAATATGTGATAAGGTATTTATTGATGAATAAAGTAAAAAGTAGTTGGTTCCAGGGCATCAACTATAATAGAATCCCACTTGGACTAGAGCCAACTACTAACATCCTTTAACCCGCTAGCTCTTATATGATATTAATGCTTCTTCTGAGATAGGCCTTTAGTCAGTGGGTCTGCCACATTCTCTTTTGTGGACACTCTTCTCAATTAAAATTTACCCCTTTGATAGAAATCCCTCAAGAGGTGATACTTTCATAGAATGTACTTTGTCTGTTGATGTGGCCTTGGTTCTTTTGCAAGATCCACCACTGCAGTATTATCACAATACAATGTGATAAGATATTTACTATGAGGAACCATATGAAGCTCCTGAACAAAGTTAAGAATCTAGATGACTTCCTTGGGTGCATTAGAAGCTATTGTATATTAAGACACTTCTATAGAATCGACTACAACATGCTTATTTAAACTCTTCCAGCTCATAGCTCATCCATTGTGACAAAGAACATATCCTGATTGTCACTTCAGATTGTTCTTATCTATCTAAAAACCAGCATCAACATACCCTATGATGGAAGGATCCATATCTCCTCCATACACTAGGAACATATCTTTAGTTCTTCTCAAATAATTAAGGATAGTCTTAACAACTGTCCAATGTTGTTCTCCTAGATCTACTTGATATCTGCCTACAATGCTTATTTCATAAGCAACATCAAGCCTCGTACATAACATGGCATACATGATGGATCCTACAGCTAAAGAAAATGAGATATTACTCATCCTATATTTCTCCTGTTGTGTTTGAGGACACATTCTCTTAGAAAGATGTAGGCCTTGTGACACTGGAACCAATCCCCTCTTGGATTGTTCTATATTAAATATCTTTTGTATCTGGTCAATGCATGTACCCTAACATAGTCTAAGAAACCTCTTGGATCAATCACAAATGATCTTGATCCCTAGAATGTAGGCTTCTTACCCTATGTCTTTTATGGAGAAACACTTTTTCAACCAGTCCTTATCTGACTATAAGATTGGTACATCATTTCCAATAAGTAATATATCTTCAACATATACTACTAAGATAACAACTGCATTACCATTAAACCATTTATAAAAATATGGATCACATTCGTTCTTAATGAAACCAATTTCCTTTATGGATTCATAAAATTGAATGTTCTATGGCATGGATGTTTTCTTTAATCCATAAATGTATTTCTACAACTTGAAAACACGTTTGGCTTCACTTATTGTCACAAAACCTTCTGGTTGTGTTATATAGACATCTTCCTACAGGATCCCACTAAGGAATGTTATTTTGACATCCATCTGCCAAATCTCATAGTCATGGAAATTTGATATGGCAAGTATGATTCTAATTGATTTAAACATGGAAACTCGCAAGAAGGTTTCATAATAATAAATTCCTTTATGCTGGATTAATCCTTTAGTCACTAGCCTTGCTTTATAGGTGCTAACTCAAACTTCCATGTCCAACTTTCTCTTGAATACCCATTTTCATCCAACATGATTTACATCAATAGGCTCATTGACAAGAACCCATACTTTGTTATAATATATGGAATCCATCTCAAATTTCACATCTTCTAGCCATCATGTAGCTTTTGAGCTTTTTACTACATCCTTGTAGGAGAGAGGTTCATTATTGTCCAACAATAATGATTCACCGTCCTCAGTGACAAGGAAACCAAATCTCTCTGATCCCCTTACCTCTATTTAGCTCCTACACAGTACTTATGTTTCTAGAACCTCTTCCACATAGACCTATGAAACTTGTTCCAATACAAAATTCTGGTTATCTTGATCATTAACTTCATTGAAGTCAATATTGGTCCCACTATCCTTTTTGAGGACTTTCTCCCTCTCAAGAAAGATGGCTTGTCTGGAAGTAGTGAATTTCTTATCTGAAGGGTTATATAGGTAATATCCTTTCATTTCCTTGGGATATCCTATAAAGATACACTTAGTTCCCCATGGTACTAGTTTATTACCTGATAAGGCCTTAACAAACACCTCGCATCCCCATACATGTGTGTGCGATAGAATGAGTTTCTTTCTATTTGATATATCAAAGGGAATTCCATTTTCCACCTTAGTTGGCATTAGGTTTAATGTGTATGCTACAGTTTGTAATGAATATCTACAAAAGGATATTGGATGATCTGCATGAATCATCTTTAACCTCACCATGTCCAAAAAGGTGCGATTTATTCTTTCTCTAACACCATTACATTGTGGTGTATAAGGAGGACTCAGTTGAGATAGAATCCCAGAATCGTGTAAAAGGTTGATAAACTCTTGGTTCAGATATTCTCCACTTCGATCTAATCAAAGTTTCTTTATCTTCTTACCAAGATGATTCTCAAATTCATTCTTGAATTACTTAAATTTATCTAAGGACTCTGACTTTTTCCTAATTAAGTATGCATAGCCACATCTACTCAAATCATCAGTTAAAGTAACTAAGTAAGAATATCCACCATTAGATTCTACTGGAAATGGTCCACACACATCCGTGTGCACTAATCCTAGAATATTTGTTGCCCTTTTACCTCTTCCACCAAAAGGAAGCTTGTTCATTTTACCTTGTAAACAAGCATGACATCTATCAAGTGGTTTTAGCTCAGTAGAGTCTAAATAACCATCTTGGAAGAGCTTTGTAAAGTGCTTCTTATTTACATTACCATGACAGTGATGCCCTAACTGGGTGATGTATGAGTCATGTGAGTTTTTTTTCATTATCTATTTCCAATAGTTGGTTTTTGTAATTTAATATATAGAAATCGTTATTTAAATGCGCCATACTATAACATACATTATTATTGTAAAAGAAACAACCCTTATTTATATACATGAAAATAAATCCATCTATATCCAAACATGATGAAAAATTTTTGTTATTGGTAATAAAAGTCACATAATAACAGTTATGTAAAACCAAAATCGCCCAAGTTAGCAATGAGAGATGGAAATCACCAATGGCCAATGTAGCCAGCCTCGCGCCATTGGCAGCATGAAGATCCACCTCTCCTTTGGAAAGATTTCTAGATCTACTTGTTTCCTACATTTGAATACATATAGGATCCCCACAAGATATATCTAATACCCAATGTAGAGGAATGGAAATATTACACTTGATAATGATTGCACCTTTAACATCCCCACACGTGTGAGTGCAGTTCCTCTTCTAGTGGCCTCACTTGCCACATGAAAAAATAACGTCTCTCATTCCTTGTCCACACTATGAATCTTCCCCTTCTTGGAGGGACAATACTCAAGGGCTTCAAACCATTTATGAATCCTTTACCCCTTTTCCTTGTCCTTAATTTTCTTATTCACCATAAGGACTGCAAGTTTTTCATGCCTCGTGTACTTATCTACCTGGCGAATTAAAGTCATTAGTTCTGATAGATTCTTCCCACTATTTCTCATGTTTTAGTTGACAATAAAGCTAGAGAAGGTGTTTGGCAGTGATGAGAGGATGATATCTATATGAAACTCATATGAGAACTTAATCGCTAATATATCCAAGCATTCAAATTAGCCAATAATCTTGACTATATGAGGCCTAGCTGGCATAGACTCTCCAAGCTTAGTTGTAAACAAAGAGTTGGAGATCTCTTATCTCTCATATCTCTCCTTCTCTTGATAGAGATCCTTAAGGCGAGACATCATTCTATACACGTCCATGTTTTCATGTTACTTCAAGAGCTCATTAGACATGGCTAATAACATGAAATATTGGACATATGTTGAATCATACATATGTTTTATATAGAGAGATAGCTCCTAATCACTGTAATCTTTTCTAGGTGCAACTATAATAGTATCCTCTAGTATGTACATTTTCATCTCATGGTGAAGGATGATGCATAAATGCCTCTACCATTACCGGAAATTGGTTCTGGTGAGAAGGTTTTCCTTCTTGAGTATGGATCGTAATGATATGTTTAAAGTAATTTTTCTTGTCATTTCTAAAAATTAAGATGAGAAACAATTTTAATACTTTATCCTGATAAAACTAAAACAAATAAATAAATTAATATATATTAGTCTCCCATTATTTTATCAAAATCCAATAGGCCTCACCATTGACTTCAAAATATTATGTTTCCTGAATATTCTAGTGGAAAGGATCTATATTTCCCTTCACATTACCCCAACTCGGGTTATTCAAGAAACTTAAAGTGCTTTAGGTTGGAAATCCAAATTCCAACTACATAAACACACAGTTCCTTGATCTATTGAGTGAACTCCCCAATCCTAAAACCCTTTTATTTTGGATTTCCTCAACCTTTGCCTCATGGTCACACTAAGTCCTGCTATGGCAGTCAACCCTTGATGTGAACCAATTCAATTCAACCCAAAAACTGGAATTTGAATTCCCAGATAACTGAAAGCACCCCAACTTGGGTTGGTCAAGAACTTTGAACTATGGTTTGATTCTAACCAAGATTATGGAAGGATATACCAATTTAATATTTATTTGATGGATTTTATCCTTATACACAATTTTCCCTTTTATAATATTTAATTACATTCTTGTTAATATTAATTTAGATATAGTTAAGTGATTAACCATGTCTATGATAATATTTACACATAAGCTAGTGCAATTTTAGTTACATCCTGCATGTTTGTTTAATTCATCAATTATGTGATCATGACAACACACCCACAATAAATAAACCATGAAAATTATAGAAATAAAATAAATGGTGTGATCATGAGCTTGTTCTATTGGTTAGTTTATCTAGCGGTTGATAAACTATCCCAAGACCTAGGGGAGAAACACCTTGAACTTTTTGGGTTCGTGTTTATAGCTTTCCACATATCCACCTTTGTATCTCTTTGGATCGGTTTCATCTTGGTTCCTAACTTGAGCTGCCTCCACTAGCTTGGGAGCTCTAACCATTACATATGTTATTATCTTACGTATAGGTGAGGAGTAAAGTGGGATTTTTCATAAAATAAACCTTGGGCATCCATGACCTATATATTAAAGAGGAGAATGCTTGTAGGCCAACAAATTTAATTTAAATAAATAAATTAAAATAAATTATTCACATACAAAGGTATTGGTCTAGCTCAGGAGAATGTATACATGAAACGATATTTAAACATAAATAAAACTATCATTAAATTATTTAATTGTTCTTGTTTAAGATAAATCACACTAAATTAAATAAATTATATTTAATTAATCAATCCTTCTATATTAAACCCTTTTTTAAATTTCCTTGAGATTCTCTTCCATCTTAATTTTAAACAAATAAATTCATTAAAAATTATCTTTGTAAGTAACATGTACCTTGGAGGAAACTCGGTGAATTATAGTTAATAAATTCCCAATGAGTAGAAATGAATATTACATAGATGTTAAATTAAACAAATATATATAAAACACCTATCGCATGTTGTGCCTCAGCTTTACGCTCACACTATGGTACACATCTCAAGGGTTTGTATAACATAATAATAAATTTTAATAAATCTACGTAATTTGGATAAGCACACCATGTGTAGTTCCAACTACACAATGTGTACTATCGTTCACCTTCCATCCGAAGTACATGCTCGAGGACATGGTGTTTAAATGTACTTCGTAAATCTTTGAAGTACATGGCATTTTAAGTGGGCCACACACCATGTAGTATCCGTGTTACACGGTTTCCAGTCAAGAAAGCCGTGTACGGGGTACATGGTCTAACCCTAACCTGAAGGGAATACTCTCCATGTCTAGTTGAGTACATGGTGTGAAATCTGGAAACTGCATGCCACAAGTTCCTTGTCAACACATAGAGTAATTTAAGACTTATAAAGACTCCTACACATGACATGGTTTGGCGGACTAGTATGATGAATTGAATCTTGACTACATGATGTATACTACCGAATAAATGTCGTGGGTTCTAGTGTTGTACGACCAGGAAGCTTTGGCACCTCCGGATGAGATCTTATGATTTATTTTAATCAAAATTAAATGAAAAGATCATTTCTATAAGGTGAATGATAAATGAAAGAGGAGGAATGGATCTCGAGATTTATATTTGTAGAATGATTAACTTGAATTGAAACAACTAAATTATTAAATGCATAAATCATCAATGAAAAAATAAATAATTATAATCAGTGATATGACTACTTTGATACCACTTGTAGGTTTTGGGCACAATGGAAGTGCATTGGTGGGTGTACCCAACTTTAATTTTTCCATTAACAATGATCAATCTGATATCTTTCACAATAATAAAAATTCCGAATCATTAGAATAGACCAAATAATGAAAGAAAGTAAGGGACTCCCATAACTATAGAAAGGATCATCATATGTTGGTTATAATTAATTTAATTAAAATACAAGAATTGCCATAATGGAATTATCTCTCCATTGATCCTTCCAGTCACGATCCAATGTGATCTATCTTTGTGTCATAAATGCCATGTGTATGATTCTTCTAGTAGTGATCCACACATTCTCCACATATCTATCGACGTTGACAAAGGGATATCCTGGTGCTATAATTGAAGAACCTTTTCTTGGAATGTCTGACTTCAATTTCCCTGAGAGCCACTTCAAAAGTGCTCTCCTTGATCTGGTGGAGGAGGATCTCTCTCATAACTTGAGAGTGTTCTTGGTGGAAAAATAATTCTCTCTTGGCTTGAGAGCTTTTTAGATCTATTGTGCACAACAAAAAAACAGATTGGCTAATGAGAATTATATAATTGGGATTTTAATTACCTGGAATAATAAAATGAATTAATTTCCCAAAAGCATTTATTCGTTTCATTTAACTCTTAGTAAGATCCCATGTCAAATAATAACAGTTTACTATTATTATAACTTGACATGCACCCAAAAAATTAAACCTAATATTATTTAAGTAAATTAATAATATTATTTCATAGAAATCCCAAAATAAAATACATGGAATGTATATTAATATACACTATGCATACTTTTTTTCCATTTTTCTGTATTTCTTCGACGACATTTGTTATACCTTGAATAATGGCTATTTATTTCTCAAATAAATATCACTGCATTACTTGCTAATAAATATATTATTTTTCCCACAACATATTTTCTTGAATAACTAGTGTTGAAATAAATGTGATCATTCATCCTTGAATAATTATTAATCCACAATCAGGAATAATCTTTATTTAACTTGTTAAATAAATATTTAACTGAGATAATTGGACACACTTAGTGTGTGGCCTTATAGGACTCTTTCTCAGTGGAATTAGGCAGAGCCTGCCTAAAGTCCAATGTTAGCATCTTGAAACACTCCAAGGAAGCCATAGAGAAAGAACTTAACACCAGAATGACATGTCACCACCTATGAATGCTTACTGTGTAACATAATCCCTTTGTATCTATATCTCAAATCAAGCGGGTTACATGATAGTGCCATCAACCCTTGTGCTCAATTATTCTTTCCTTGAATTTACAAAATTGAACTCAACCATTCCTTACCATGGAAATGGTTTTATTTTGGATATATCAATTCCATCAAAGGGCCTGACATATCTACTTCCGTAATGGAATAGAAGGGAAAAATCCTTTCTCACATTATCTATTAATGCGGTATTACTCATGATGCACCCAACATATCCTACCTCATTGCAAATAGTGTTTCATTACAGTTTTAATCAATACATCTATGTGCGTGAGTTGCAATACTTGTTAATAATAATCATAATATATAAGAACTAATATGAACATATGTACATAGGAAAATCCAATGACACTATGAAATGTCGATTTCTTGCTGGTGGGTCTCGTTCTCATAATATCCTTACGGATATTACCAAGGGCACACACCATTAGAAGGTGCCTAAAAGTTTTATGAGTCCCCACCCCTAATGTCATGTATTATTTTTTTCACCCACATAACATCATCTGTCCATAGAACATATATATTTAAGAATAGTGTTATGGAATTTTCGGGTTCTTATCATAGTAGGGATCTGTTTTGACCCTTTAGTGAAACAGCTATCCTTATGACATTATTACATGAATTATCACACATAATAAAAATCAAGATGTGATAATGAATTTATTAATTAATAAAAAAATATAGTTTGTTCTAGGCCACCAACTCCAACAATAATTTCCCCAAATTAATTTTATTTTGATGATTTAATGGAAAAATGTGTTTTGGGCTAGAATTTGGAAATTGCTTGGTAATTATATTTTTACCTTTTTAATATCACCTTTTTGTTTTTATGAAAATATTTTATGTATGCAAATTTTTGAATTGAAAATTTATAGTGATATTCAGAAATAAATTTTCTATATTTTTTATCCATACCATGGAAGCTGGATCACACATTTGTTGTGCCAAAAAATGAGAATTAATGAATGGATGGATAAAATTCAGATGACTGGAAGCCACACCACTAAAGTGCCCATAAAAGATTCATTAATGATTGGATGTGGTTTATATTTTAGGAGGTGTTAAAGGAATACATTTCTATAATTTTATTAAACTGAAGTGACACTTGGTTCGCATGGGATGGTGGTCTAAATCACAGATAAATTTGAAGTAATTGTAGGAGACCAAATGACGCATGTACCCTTTTGAGATTCAAAACCCTAGACATCACAATATCTATTTAATTGATATTTTTACTGTTTGGAATGGTTGGTCAAGGATTTGGGAAGGTTTTTATGGGTGGGTAGATCTTGTAAACATCTCAAACTTCTTAGTATAAGTAAGGCTTTGTGAAAAGATCTCTTCCAAGAAGGCTCTCCTCTCCCACCTACACTTTTTGTTTCTTTGTTTTCATGATTTTAATTTGATTTTTTCTAAAAAATTCTTATGTTTATTTTCTTTGAATATTCATATTTTTCTTCTTGGTGCTGTAATACAAGAGTGGAGATGAGATTCAGTGTTTCTCTTTCAATCCATTGCTTATGCAAAACGTCTCCACGATGACAAATCCACGCATAGAATCGTGATTTCATTCATAGTTGATCTAATCCATACTACCTTCATTTTTTTATTTTGAATCCATAAAAAAACTATAAATCATAAATTGTGATCAATTAATTGAGTTTTTTTTAAGTAACTCGATCGACTTTCACTTGACCGTGAGGTTGAACTTTTGTAAATGGTGTGAGTGAAACTTAAATTTAAAGATCTAATCAACTTAGGATAAAATTATAGGGTTCAAGTATCATACCCAAATCAATTAATTATCAACTCTATCAAAGATATTATTCCCAAATTTTCCACTGAAAATAATTTTCCTTTTGGATCAAAATCAAATAAGGGTCATGTGATTTGATGTCCCGAAGTTAACATAGGGCTCCTTTTCCAATTTGGTTTGGTCGTGTTAATTTCTATTAGGTTTAGGGGTTCACCAGATTAGGAGAATAGAATGGAATGAATTATAATCATATGGTATATTGATAAATGAATGATGAAGTTGGTGAATTATTGACTACATCTTCTCATATTAGATTCTTTAATGAAATATTTTTCTTGGTTAGTCCATCTCTTTTGTTTATTATCTAAAAGTCATACTCAAAACCCCCAAATTATTTTTCATTTTTTTTCAATTATTTTATTTTTATCTTCAATACCATTAAGGGATGTTTAATTCAATTCCTTCTCAAGAGAACAACCTAGGTCCTCCACTATGATGAACCTAGTTTAATCATAAATATTTTTTAGAGCACACATGACAATGCTCATCAAATTAGCGTTGTTGCTTGGGAGAAAAGTGTTTTATTAATCCTATTTTAGGTATGTTATTTGGTAATTTTTTTTTCATATTTTGTTTCTTTTATTCTACTCCCTTTTATTTTCTTTTTTTTCTTCCCCACCTCTTCTTTTTCAGGACATCAACTGAAACCTCATTTAATTATATTGGTGTCTACATATTTTTCATTCTCTATTTTCTATGATTTATGAAACAATTATACCCTGAGGATCTCTTTGATCTAAACACTAAGATTGAATGTAGTGTTAGGGATCTAATCAGACAATCTTGATCTACAAGAAGTGTTGAAATTTACCGAACATAGGAAAACCTCCACTCTAGAAATTTTCAAATACGAAACCCATATGAAATAAAAATTAAACCAGATCCCATGGCTGAAAATAATAACAATGAACATAATCGAACCATTTGATATTTATATGCACCTGATATTAAATATCAACCAAATTTTATTTCATACCCAAATCATGAATTAGACTTTGAATTAAAATCTGGATTGATACACCTACTTCCAAAATTTCATGGCTACTATAGAGAGGATTCAAACAAACATTTAATATAATTCAATGTGGGTTTCTCAAAACTAAAACCAAGAAATGTCTTTAAAGATAAAATCAAATTAAGGGAATTCCCATTCTCAATTGATAGAATTGAAAAATATTTTATGTATTACCTATATCCTAGAGATTTTACAACTTGGAATGATTTGAAAAATATTATCTTACAAATATTATTTCCAGCATCAATGAAAACATCAATTCAAAAGGAGATCTATAGAATCAAGAAAGTATAGGGATAGTCATTATATGAGTACTCAAAGCAGTTCAAGAATTTATGTGCATGTTTTCTATATCCCCAAATCAGTGAGAAATTCATCATCCATTACTTTTACTGAGGTCTCACTCCCATGGAGATGAGTATGGTTGAGGCAGAAGGAGGAAGATCATTAGTTGAAAAAACTCCAATGGATGCTTGAGAATTGATCGACAAGATGGCAGAAAACTCTCAAAAATTCCATGATCAAGGTACAATAACTATAAGAGGATTACATCAGGTAAATACATTTACTCTTGAGAATCATTTAACTAATATTATTTTAGATGAGTTAACCTCTATGGTGATACATATAGCATTTACCTGAAAAGGTTTCCCCCCAGTCTAGTGAAGCTTTGTAGAATTTATACTGCACTATACCACCCAACATATTTTTCCCACAACTACAAGAGATACAGGATTGTGTAACGGTGTTCCTAGGGAGACCATTTCAAAAACAAATTGAACACCACAAAATAAGTATGATTCCTTCACACCAACATACAATCAAGGATGTAAAAGTCACTTAGAAATGAGGTATGGATGTGGAAAAAAACCAAGTGCTCCTTTTCAACAAAAAAATCTAGAAACCTCTACCTTACCAGAATGGTTTTGAACAACCCCAAATGATATTTGAAGCCTAATAATCCACAAGTCAACAAAAAGGTAATCCCCAACCAAATGTAGATTCTAACACCGATGATATTTTAAAGAAAGTTGTCGTTAATCAACATAATGAGAAGAAGAGTCATGGAACAATGTTGTAACATCCCATATTTTTTTAATAATAAATATTTCTTGAAAATGTATGTTAAATTATTTTTTTCTCAACAAAACTATATCCCTTTATTAATCAAGTGAGTATAATTGAAATGAGACCATTGGGTTTTGACTGTTATATGACTGTTGGTCAAAAACGACCATTAGAAGATATACACTTAACATTAAGATTAGTGATTATAAATAAAAATGATAATTTTTATTCTTACTGAAAGAATATTTTATGGCCTCATCTAGTAGACTCAGGCCATATGAATCCCATTTGTCAGAGCTTGGGAAGGAGGTGGTGTAACTAGGCTTTGCTCTGGACCGACCCATAACCAAACTTGAAAACATTAAGCATGAATGGAATCACTTACAGAAGTTCAAGTTGATATGAATCACCACTCAGACAATATTTTATGAGCCACCCCAATATTCTATCACCATTTAACACCTTACTCTTTGGTACTATGCAGGCGGTATAAGGGGTTATGTAACGAGGCCTTAGTTACTTTGTGTAACCCCTTGGTATAAATAAACTTTTTATTTCTTCATTTATATTGTAAGAATAGAATTTTATAATAAAATATATATTTAATTAATAAAAAAATTTAAATTTATTTTAGAAGTAAAAAATTTTACTTTTTAGAGATTTCTCATTCATAGAGAATTATTATGGTCAAATAAACATCATTTTGGATTTTCAAATATCAAAATTAACCTACATTGAATTCTTAGATGTTTTCTAAGAAGTGTTAATTTTTTTTGTATTTGATGAATATTTCTTTTTTTATGAATAGTTTTTTTATGAATAGTAAAAAAATATTTTATTTATAAATAACTTTTTCAGGGAAATGATTTTTGAAAATCTGAAATACATGGTTATAATTTGGGTATAAATGTGGTTCAATATGATGAAAATAATTTTTTGGAGAATAGTTACATTACCCTTTGGAATAGTAATTTTACCCCTATGAATAGTAATTTGACCAATGGAATAATAACCTCACATATGGACATATAAATATGTCTTAATCATCTTAAGTGGTAATGTGATATAATTATATAATAGTATAAGTAAAAAAATATTTTAGAAAATAATTGTTATGTATTAGTATTTTATTTATTTAATATGATTTAAAATGAAATTAATTTTTATAAAATGGAGTTCACATTTTCAAAATACAAGTTGAAAAATGGTTAGTGTGATTTTTTGGGATTTTTTTGAGTTAGTGAATTTTTGGTGAATAGTAAAAATACAATTTTGAGTTTTCAGTAAGTTTAATGACATCATAACAATGTCATAATGATGTAATGAGTAAGATAAAATTCTTGTTGACTATTATAGATTAAAATATAATACGAGGTGTCCCAGGTTTCCGATAACATGGGAAAACACCATGGTCAAGACCATGGTTTTTCAAATACCACTAATGAGGTGTCCATTGAAATTAACAAAATACTCCCTCACTTTTTCTATAAATACCCACCCATTCCATAATTTCTGTAAATTCCAAAACCATTACCCATAATGTTCTTCTAGTTATACCTCCAAAATAGTCTTCCCAAGGTTTCCTCAATCCTCCAAGGTCTTAATCTTAACGTTTTAGAGGATACTCTTCAAGCTAAGGGAACCTTTCACCCTCTTCTTTTAGTCAAAGACTTCTTTTATTTTATGGCTCTTAATTTTGATTTTCATATGTTGGGGTATGTTATTCTATATCCTTATTGACTCCCATTTTATTTTTTTATGATGAATGGCCCATTTCACTCTCCTCAAAACATTTTCTTAATTTTTATGTGACGTCATTAGGCTACCAAATTTTTGAAAGGGAATTCTCAACTTCACTTTTTTCCATCCAACTTCTCTTTTATGTGGTATGCCTTTAAATTTTTCATACCAAGTTCTTATTTAAATTTAATTATATCCCTATACTTTATTATTATTCATTTATGGATGGTTTACCCTTGTGCCCTCTCCTTTTAATTTTTTTAAAACCATGTTGCATAGCTGTTATGCTGTAGAATGTTTGCCTCTAAATCTCTCTCCTTTTCTCAAGAAATTATATTATTTTATTTCTGTGAATACCCAAACCTATTTAATTTCTAGGGGTAGTCATAAAGACATAAAAATTATATATTTTATTCTATAATTAACGTATATAAAACTCTCATTACCTTTTTGTGGGTTATAAATAACATAATGATCATGTTTTAAATCACTTTTTAAAAAGTTAGGATTTTGAAATGAATTCCATTTCTTTTATTCTCTTTGGGTTACCTATGAAATGTTTGATTATGATCTATATTTATCATATGAAAATAAATACATATTAAAGGTGTGCCCTGATAGTGCTCCAATTCACTGGGTAGAGAAATTAATCCCTAGAGATAACATGTTTTACGATACCTTAGTGAATAACCTTTGAAATTTTTATGACACCTTAGGTATGGAAATTGGTGATATGATTATGAATGTATAAAATAAATATTGTGTTAAAGTATTCAAGTTATGATTCATATTATTTTTATTATTATATTCCTCTTTTTTTATTGCTCATGTATTTATGTATTTCATCTAGTTCTTGTTGATATCACACATAAACGGTTTCCCTTGTTTTCCCTTACCAAGCCTTCTAGTCACCCGTTACTTTGATGTATGTCCCCAGGTTATGAGATACTGTAATTGAACATAGTATGAACCTATGACGAATCCTTACATTTTTATTAAAAGTGTGTTTTGTGCTTACATGTATTATGTTCCTAATTTCCAAGATAGTAAACATTAAAGATATTATGTTTGTAAATTGTTATGAAAGGTTATGTAAAAAAAAGGTGAGATGCTAGAGAGTTGAGGGAGATGAAGATGAAAATGAGTCATATTTCCACTGCACTTTTGTAAATAGTGAATAGGAACTCTAGAAACATACCCTCCCAAATGAATCCAAATCTAAAGGTGAATGTTATTTCCATTACATTGATGTGTGGTAGGAAAAAAAAGTGAGAAAATTGTTCCCAGCAGTCCATCGGGATTCACCCAACTAGAGGAGATTAATCCATCATCACCCGCCATTGATAAACCAAAGGAGAACTGAAAAGGTAAGATAAAATTTGATGATATTCACCATAAACTTTTTCCTTTTCTCTATAATGCTGTGAAAACCAAAAATATGGCTAAATAGGAAATAAAAAACGAGGTTTTTGAACCATTCAGTCATGTTGAGATAAACATCCCCCTTCTTGAGGCCATTAAGAAAATCCCAATGTATGAAACAATATTAAAAGAAATTTTTAACAACCAAATATAGCACAAGAGAAATGAAAGTATCAATTTTGGAAGGAAGGTATCCACACTCATTACACTAGCTTAAGAAATACAAACAATGTGAAAGGATCCTAGGACATTCGCTATACCATTTACATTTATTTGATGATTTATGTGACTTAGGTGCTTCTATAAATGTGATGAATCACTATGTATTCTCTTCTTCATAGGTTGGTGAGATGAAGATGGTGAGAGTAGTGGTGCTATTGGAGAATAGAGCTACAACCTATCCAGTAGGATTCATTGAAGATATACTTGTTTGGGTAAGAGACTTGATATTTTCCAATAGATTTCTATGTTCTTGATATGAAGGATGATAATTTAAGTTATTTTGATTCCATTATATTAGCTATTACCTTCCTCAAAACTAAAAAATCAATCATAAATTCCCATTAGGGTACATTTTCCACAGAGTTAGGAGATAAAGTTGTGAAATTTAATGTTGTAGACTTCATGAAGTATCCCTTAGGGGACCATTCTACTTTTTTTATACCCCATTCTAAACCACCCAATAAATAACCCAGGGATTTTAATTTCCTTGGGCTTATAGAGATTATGAGTATTGGTTATAGTTTAATGTCAAAGGGAACTTCCACACCTTTTTTTAATGAAAACACCATTATTGAATGTGATTTTGATGTGGAAATATCTGATTTTGATCATGTTCACTCTGATTATGGCTTGGATATTGAGTATGATGATTGATTTGATGCATTATTCCCTTATTTTTATAATTTCTATTCCTATACTAATGTTCATTGTGAAAATATCTCAGTTCCATCAATGTATCCATCCATACATCACACCCTACATTGGAACTCAAGCCATTGCAACTAGATCTCAAATACTTATACTTTATGAGTTGTGAGAGATTACCTATAATGATTTCTAAAAATATATCTATTTAACATGAATAAAAACATTTGAATCTATTGAGGGAGAACATTAAGGAACTCAGATAAACCTTTCCTGACATATCCGATATTATCCCCTCCATTTTCATGCATATAATTATTTTTTAGGATGGTGAAAATTGATAAGGTAACCACAATGAGACTTAATCCAACTCATCTAGATGTTTTGAAAAAGAACATGAAAATTTTCTCAAGGAAGGTACCATTTATCCCATTTTACATCCCAAGTGGGTGATCCCTATCCATGTTGTTCCCAAGAAAAGTGGTGTTACTATTATTATAAATGATAGGGGAGTTAGTTCCAACGAGGGTGAAGACAGTTTGTGTATGTGTATTGATTATAAGAAACTAAATCAAACCACTAACAGGGACCATTTACCCTCCCATTTATTGATCAAATTTTTGAGGGACTTGTTGTGAGGACACACTATTGTTTTTTGGATGGATTTTCTTGTTATTTTTATGTCCCAAAAACTCTATAGGATTAAGAGAAGACTATATTCACTTGTCTATTTGGTACATTTTCCAACTGAAGGATGCCATTTGGACACTAAAATGCTATAGGTACTTTCTAGAGATGCATGGTGAGTATTTTTTTGGATATTGTTGAGAAATTCATGGATGTGTTTATGGATGATTTCACAGTATATGGATCCTCATTTGATGAATGTCTCTTTAGTTTGGGAAAGGTGTTGAATCATTATATTGAGAAGAATATGGTCTTGAACTTTTAAAAGTGTTATTTTATGGTAGAACATGGAATTTCATAGGGAATTCTGTGTCAAAACATAGGATAGAGGTTGATATACCAAAGGTAGATATTATTTCATCCTTACCTTATCCTTCATGTGTGTGTTATGTTAGATCATTCCTAGGGAATGTAGACTTTTGTCGGTGCTTCATCAAATATTTTAGTAAGATCTCTCTTCTTTGGTCACAATTACTTCAAAAGGATTCTGATTTTGTGTTTGATTATTCTTTTAGGAATTCATTTCATTAGATAAAGAAGCATATTACCACTCCACCGATTGTACAACCCCCACGATGGGACATTCCATTTGATCTTATGTGTGACAGATCAAACTTTGCAGTTGGAGATGTCTTATCATAGAAGGTTAAGGGAAGTTCACATATGATTGAATATGCCCTGAGTACATTGGATTAAGCTCAATGAAATTACAAAACCATGAAAAGTAGTTTCTTGATGTGGTATTTTCTTGGGATATATTCTTTTCATATTTATTGGGATCTAAAGTAGTTGTTTTTCTGGACCATGGATGTCTGAGGTATCTCTTGAAGTAGTCAGATGCAAATTGTATACTTATCCAATGGATTCCCTTTATTCAATAATTTGATATAGAGATATAGGACAATAAGGGTTCAGAGTACATGGTGGAGGATCACTTGATGAGGATTACCCACACACTAGATCCTAACACCATGGACCAGGTAACACTTCAGGACAAATTTCCATATGAGTATCTTTCTGCATTCTCAGGTATGCATCCTTGGAATGTGGATTTGGTGAAGTACCCTGTTGATTATGAAATTACATAAAATTTAAAAAAAAATCAATTAAAAAAAAATTAAAAAGTGGGTCTCAATTTTTTTTGTGGGAGAATACCTACCTATAGCACATCTATAGTGATAAAGTTATTAAGAGCTGTGTTCCTGATCATGAGTTTGAGTCTGTTCTACATTTCTATCATACACTTTCTTGTGGAGGACAGTTTGAACCACAAAAAATAGATAAGAAAGTATTAGTCTATATATTATATTAGATTATCTTATTCCATGATGCTCGTATATTTTTTATGTCTTGCTCACGTTGGAAACACACTGGAAATATTTCTTGGAGACATGAATTTCCTAAACATCCCATATTATTTTTTGAGATTTTTGATGTATGGATCATTGATTTTATGGGTCCTTTTTCTCATTCAAATAGTTTTTTGTATATTTTAGTTGTTATTGATTATGTTACCAAGTGTTTGGAGGCTAAGTCCACCAGGACTGACGATCCTTGTATTGTAGTCAATTTTTTCAAGGCACATTTTCTTGTAGGTTTGGAGTATCGAAGGCCATAAGCATTAACCAAGGGACACACTTTTGCAATCAGAATTTGGCTTCCCTCCTTCAGAAGTATGTGGTGACACACAAAAATTCAACACGATAACACCAATATACAAATGACCAGGATATGGTATCATATCGGGAGTTGGAACCAATTTTATAGAAAACTATGCAGTTGAATAGGAAGGATTGGACTAGGATCTTGGATGTTGTGATCTAGGATTATAAGATGGCATAAAAGAATCCCATTAGGGAAAAAACTCATGAGGAAATTGGATAGAGCATTATAGTCAATGTGTAGTAGATAATGCAATACCTTGAGGGATTTCCAACATATGCAGTTGATATCATCACACTGCATGATCCCTTCATCACTTGAAACATCAAGTTATCCCTTAAACTTTCACTTTTATTTTAATTGTATTCATTTTAATTCTACATTCCATTTTCATTTTATCAATTCATATATTCACAATGAGGACAATGTAACATTTTATGTGTGGTGGAGGGGATGGAATTTTTGGTAGATTCTCTAGGATTGTTTTTAGTGCTTCTTATTTTTATTGTGAAAAAAACCAAAAAAAAAACAAAAAAAAAACAACACAAATAAAATCATTTCACATTCCCATTACATCCATGGAACTGATTGAGAATTCATGTTTGATTTTTCAACCCTCATGGTAAACTTGTTGAGCAAGGGACTTTTTTCATCATTCTCTGTCAATTTTGATGAAAATGAAAGATGAACAATGATATGTTTGATTGTGTCTTTATAAAGTCTTTTATATTTTTGACGTCATTCATTGTGGGAAATTTGTGGGAAAACTATGTCATTTAATCTATCTATTCACATCACACCAAATCATGACCTGTGAGTTTCTCCTACCCCATTGAAGGTATATTCATGGAAGGTAATCCTTTTTAGCTTATAACATGGTCTTTACCTAAGTTAATTTCTCTTCTGATCATTTCCATTACTATACCAGATTGAACTATGTGTGTGTAACTAATATCCAATTGTTTTATGCTCTAAATAAGAATAAAAAAATCAAAAATAATCAATAAATATGGGAGTGAAGAAATGTAGAACATATGGGGATATTAAGGTCGGGAGCTCAATGTTTGACTCTTAGGAATGATTAAATGAGTGGGTTTTAGAATTTGGTAGCAAAGGATATTGAATTGGTTTGGTGGAATAGAATCAATTAAGAAGAAAAACGTTCATTGACCTTAATATATTGGATAAATTATGGAGGGACAAGCTTGAAATTATTGGCACACACAGACTTGTGGAATTTATTGTACAATTAACTCGTATAATGTTTTCACTTGATTAGTGTCATTGATTTCATTGGATTTTTTTATACAATTTTTGAGAAAATTACATTTGGATTTTTTGATATTGACTTATTTTTTGTGAATCTTTCTATGCTCATATTTCCATCATAGATTGAGAAATTTCAACATGTATTATTTTCTAGATTACATGAAATGAGGTTTTGCACGGGAGTTAAAAAGGGTAAGTGTGGGGGAGTTGATAATACATTTTTTGTTGAATATTTTTTTGATATTAATTGATATAATTTCCTTACATTAATATTATTTTAATTATTTATTGGAATAATGTGTTTCGGGCAAGAATTTTGAAATTGCTGGGAAATTCTAATTTTACCAATTTAGTATTACCTTTGTATTGTTTCCATAAAATTTTATTTGTGTAAACTTTTGACTTGAAATTTTATAGTGATATTCAAAACTCAACTTTCTACATTTTTTAATCATACAATGGTTGCTGGATCATAAATATTGTGGGCAAAAAATGGGAATTAATGAAGGGATGGATAAAATTTGGCAGACTGAACCCCACATCACTGAAGTAGCCATAACTTCTTCCCTAAATCTTGTATGTAGCTAAAATTTTGGGAGGTGTTAAAGGAATACATTTAAAGAATTTCATTAAACTGGACTGACACATTGTTCTCATGGTCTGGTGTTTTATATCGTTGATATCTATGAAGTCGTTTTTGGATACCAAATGACGCATGTACCCTTTTTGGAATTTAAAACCCCAACTCTCTTAATATCTATTTAAATGATATTTTTACTCTATGGGAGGGTTCTTCAAGGATTTGGGAAGGTTTTTCCAGGATGTTGTCTCCTAGAAACATCTAAAACCTCTTGGAATAAGTAAGGCTATGTGAAAAGATCTCTTCCAAAAAGTCCCTCCTATCCCACATCCACATTGTATTATTTTTTTCATGATTATAAATTTAATTTATCTCAAATAATATTATGTGTTATTATATTTTAATATTTATATTTTTATCATTGATTCTGGAATATAAGAGTGGAGATGAGATTGGTTGTTTCCCTTTCAATCCATTGTTTATTCAGAACGTCTCCAGAATTGAAACTCTGCCCATGGAAGAGTGTTTCCATTCATAGTTGATCTAGTCCCTACACCATTAATTTATTTATTTTGAATCTATAAAAATACTATGAATAATAAATTTTGATAAATTAATTGAGTTTTTTTTTTCAAAAAACTCGATCGACTTGCACTTTACTGCGAGGTCGGTTTTGTGTAAATCGTGTGAGTGAAACTTCAATCACAAGATATAATCTACTTGGGATAGAATTACAGAGTTCAAGTATCATCCCCAAATAAATTAATTCTAAAATTCATGGAGGAGATTATGATATAATTTTACATTGAACATAAGTTGGTGTAAGAACCCGGTTCTTATTTTAGAGGTACGAGCTTATTTTTTTCCTTTCCTTAAGTGATTTTGAGAAAATATGGAAAATGGGGGAAAATCCTAAATTTTAGAACTACACGTTGTGTACTTTATCCACACGCAGTGTACTTTTGTCCGTGTTGGGATGAGTACACGGGGCGTGTGGCCATGCTGGCGACTAAGGGTGTAGGAACCGACTACACGCCATGTAGTGGTACCTTAAACGCCGTGTAGTCAGCGGCATGCTTAAACAGTAAGGCGGGGGCATCGCCGCTAGTTGGGCAATAGTACACGCCGTGTACTCGAGAGTACAATCCATATACTCATGTTGACTGATGAACAGTGTGGCAGTGCCGTCAAGTGAACAGTTAAATGAAGGGAGTACATGTCGTGTACTTTGTTTTTTTGGATTAAAACAGGCAGTAGCCTCCTTATTTGGAAGAGGAGGCACTTGATCCATTTTGGAGCCAAAGAAGGAGGCCAGATCTTTGAAGATCCACCGGGCGTTCGTCTGGAATCCGTTCTGGCTTCGGACGATCTCGTTGGAACCGCACGGGTAATCCCTCTCCTCTCCTGGTACCGTTCTTGCCAATTCTTCTCCCAATGTAAGTTATTTACGTTTGAATGAGTTTTGTTCTCTGTCAGATCTATGCCGTTCATGGGCGTTTCTGGAGCCGGCGTTCGAGTATAGCATTCTTTGGCGTATAAGGTAGGTGGCTTTGTGATCATTTTCTAATTGTCGTGCGTTTTTGTGCGTTTTCGTTCCACGAAACCATGTTGGGGTGTCGTGTGGCTGAGGCCATTGCTATATTTAATTCCTAGAATTGCATAGGTGATTAAATTTTGATAATAAAATACTGTTTGGGATCGTTTCTTGGATCCAGGACCATCCCGAGGGGTGTGTTCCTCTGTTTAGCCGTTTGGCCAGGATACCCGAGCGTATGCCTTAAATGTAGTAACTGTAGAATTTCCTTGAGATGAATTGCTTGTTTACTACATTTTGATATGTTGGGCATTGCCCGGTTACCTGTTAGCCTGAGGGTGTTGTTGTGATTGGCTTGAGGGCGTGACTGTTTTAGCCCGAGGGTTGTCATTATTCCTCCTGAGGGCAACCTTTCATGCCTGAGGGCTTTACTTCTATGCTTGAGGGCGACACTTCGTTTGACTGAGGGTGAGAAATTCTGTTACACCTGAGGGAAATAGCTTCGGGTTGGATTATGTGTGCCCTGAGGGCAAGCCTGATGGCTTGGTTACTATTTTAACCTAAGGGCGTGGTTACTATTTTAGCCTGAGGGCGTCGTTACTATTTTATCCTGAGGGCATGGTTACTATTTTAGCCTGAGGGCGTGGTTACTATTTTATCCTGAGGGCGTGGTTACTATTTTAGCCTGAGGGTGTGGTTACTATTTTATCCTGAGGGTGTGGTTACTATTTTAGCCTGAGGGCATGGTTACTATTTTAGCCTGAGGGCGTGGTTACTATTTTAGCCTGAGGGCGTGGTTACTATTTTAGCCTGAGGGCGTGGTTACTATTTTAGCCTGAGGGCGTGGTTACTATTTTAGCCTGAGGGTGTGGTTACTATTTTAGCCTGAGGGCCTGGTTACTATTTTAGCCTGAGGGCGTGGTTACTATTTTAGCCTGAGGGCGTGGTTACTATTTTAGCCTGAGGGCGTGGTTAATATTTTTACCTGAGGTTGTGGTTACTATTTTAGCCTGAGGGAACGGTTCTAGTTGGACTAAGGGCTTGGTGCTGTTGAGAACAAAAATGTTACTAAATTAAAGGAATTAAATGAATAATGAAATGGCAATTTAACTGTTAAGTTAGTTACTTTTGAGTACTGCTTAGTTATTGCTTTTTACTACTGCAAACTTGTTGCATGTTTTACACACAGTTGAGCACGGACCTTTGGTGGGTGCCTACTGAGATATATTTCTCACACCCTGTTTGGGTCACGATTTTCGGCCCAAACATATTACGTTGCCGCAGGTGTAGATAGGGGCAAGAGTCCTTATACAGGTACTTGACTGTTGCTGAGGAGTAGGAGGGCATGTGACCGAGCCTAGGCTCGCGATGCCGCTACTAGCTGTTTTGCTTGCTTTGCTGTACTCTATTTTCTGCTGTATTGTATTGATGTATAACATGTTCTGGCTATTTTCTTAGAACATGAAACATGTAGCATCATCACTTATATACTGTTGGTTATATCCACTGATGTTGTTATTTGAGTTGTGTATGTTTACTGCTTCCGCTGTTGTTGTATGTTTATTTTGGTATTCCGATGCGTTACACTTTGATAATGAGGGCATAGTTTCCCCACTATCAGACTTGGGCCCTCGCTGATAGTTGGCAGCCTCTGTCATTTGGGGAAATGCGCTTGAGGTCACGTGGCGATCCGGGCTCGGGGCACCCGTTGCGTGGCACCCGGGTCAGGGATGTTACAAAGTGGTATCAGAGGGCGTTTATTTTTTTTTGACTTACTATTTGGACCCGTAGTCAGGGATAGGACAGAACTGTAAAGACCCGTAAAATTCAAGGAAATTTTTTTCTTAATTTTCTTTGGGATTTTACAAGAACGCAGTTTTTGACGGCACTTGATTCCAAGGCCCGGTGTGCCCGGAATTTCTATCCGAATTTTAGCTTGGGTATGTTCAGTGAACGAATGAGCAGAAATTTCTAACTTTAGAACCAGTGCTCGGAATCGAATTCCGAGGGCACCGATGGAACCATAGCACCAATAAATGCTTAGGAACACCTATTCCAGAGTTGCGTTTTCACAATAATAGATGATAAAAATTGTTGCAGATTAATTTATTATTATTCTACAATTTTTATTTTTCTTAAGTGGTTTAAAGGCTTTGGGTGGAAGTTGGGTAACTACCCAACTTCCCAAGGTAGGTTGTTAGGGTGGTGGGGCCCACACGAACCCCACCCCTTCAAATTCCTAACTCCCTCAACTTACCTTTAATGATGACAACTTGGCTTGAATTAATTAAGTGAAATTAATTCAAACCTTTGAAATTCAAATTCTTATCTTGTGTTAATAAAATATGTCTTGGGCTTATTTTATTTTGGGTTGCATCTTTGTTTTGAAGGGGGGAACGTTCTTCTTTTCTTTTGGAAGAACTTCATCTTCCGGGCGAAGAACTTTTCTACCACGACAAAGAACGCCATCTCGTCTTTCTTCTGAAGAACGACGATGCGCCATCCCTCGTTCTTCTTCCCACGTCAAAGGAAGGGAGACACCGTTCCACCTCGGACAATCTCCGTCTTCGTCTATGAATCCTCTTTCTGCGACACCAACCCGCGACGCGACGTCTTTTTCTCTGCGACAGAAACCTCGTTCAACCCACGCTCGAGGTAGGGGTTTAAATTTATTTATTTATTTTGTTCGTGAATCCTACCTTGTTGTTCTTCGTGAAATACGTCCTTTCACTATCGACTAACAAGAGGGGGCCGGATCACACAAACACGGCCGACCCTCCTCCTTTATTGTTAATGTTTTATTTGCGGAATGGAACGAAATGGAGTGGTGCCATCACACCACGTGGGATCGTGCAGCAAAGAATGCGTGGCGCCGTCGCGTTGCACCGTGAAATTGAAGCAAGTCGCGGCGCCATCGCGCCACGCCGAAGAACCGTAAAAACCCCGCGGCCGAAGCAGGGCCGCGGCGGAGTGGTGCGGCGCCGTCGCACCGCACCGGATGAATCAAGGCCGCGGCCGATTCTAGGCCGCGGTGGAGCAGGGTGACCGGCGGCCGGTTTCGGGCCGCCGATGTCGGCGAAGGAGGAAGGACCGGCTGTCGCCGGTCCTTGTTGGCAGAACCGGCCAGCCGGTGCGGGCCGGCCGGACAAAGGAAAAACCGGGGGATTCAATTCCAACGGTCGGCCAAGCGAGCAGCCCCATTATTGGGGCCACGGTTACCGGGAAACCGGGGCGGCAATGCCCCCCCCCCCCCCCGCGTGAGCTGGAACGGCTCGGCCGTTTGGCCGAGCCAACTGGCGCCGCGCGCCGGGCCGGGCCGGGTTGGGTCGGTCCGGGCCCGGAACCCCTGTTTTCGGACCATCTTCGGTCTTTGGCCCATAACATGGGCTACGGACCTCCAATCGATGGACCGTCAGTTGTGATACGATCCTTGGATCGAGACGGTCGTTTCAATATATCGCACTCAAGGTTTTAGAATACTTTAGGTTCGGCAGGGTTGGTTCGTACACGAAACCAACCGGGCCCTCGGAGCGAAAACACTCATAACTTGAGTTCCGGACGTCCGATTGACGTGCTGTCAACTTTGTTGGATTCCTCTTAGTGAGACGGATCTTTTGGATTTCTCGGCCCGAGGTTTGGACGTAGGTGGAGTACGGCCGGAATGGTTTTGACTTAAAAACCAACCGGGCCCCCGGGACAAAAAAGCCAATAACTCCCAGACCGGGCGTCCGATTGACGCGCCGTCTGCGACGTTGAGTTCCTTTTGACGATATGGAACTTTTTGATACATCAACTCTGGACTATGTGTTAGTTGATGTATCAGCCTCTCCGCTCATGGAGCGTACCCTCCCGAACGAGTTTGCTGTATGCAGGAACCCTAGAGCTGGCTGCGACTGCGACTGTGACGACGACGACAGTACAGAAATCCTCAGTGGATTCGACGACGACGACTACAGCACTCAGCGATCCTATGTGGATCAGTGCTACCGATCCTGTGTGGGTCCGATCCTGTGTGGGTCAGCGCTCAACGGTTCTTTGTGAGTCAGCGCCTACAGATCCTGTGTGGGTCCGATCCTGTGTGGGTCTTTGCGGGGGTTAGTTACCTATCGATTCTTTGTGAGTCAGATCCTATGTGGGTCATTGCGGGTATATCATCCCGTCTTTTTATAACATAAACTTTCATTACAATACACAAAACTGAGGATCTTTAAGGCTTAGTGTCTTGGAAACAAGGAACATAATACATGAAAACAACAAAAAAAAATCTTCTTAAACACTTGAAAGGATTCTCCTTAAGTTCATCCTAGGTTCGTTACTGCATCTCATAACCTGGGGACATACATCAAAAGAAAGGGTGAGCAGAAGGCCCAGTAAGGGGAAACAAGAGAAACATTTTACATGTGAACTTGAGATACTTCACTAAGGACATGAAAAGAACATTAAGGCATGAGAAAGAAACCATGAGATATATCATAATAAAAATAACATTTTTCATAACTTGAAGATGTGGCTGCAAAATTCAATATTGACAATCATTTCGTTTCACCAAGGTCCATCCCCAAGGTGTCATTAAAAATTACCAAGGTTATTCACCAAGGTATCAGTCTAAAAAGTCATCTCTAGAGATTAAGTCTTTACCCAATGCATTGGAGCGCTATCTGGGTTCACCCTTGACATGTATTTATTATCATGTGAGCCACATATATCATCATCAATCATTTCATAAAAAACCCATATAGTATAAAATAAATGGGTTTCATTTCATAATCATAATGTTTTAAAAACAGCTTTAAAGACATGATCTTTATGTCACTTTAAACCCATGGAAAGGGAAAGCGGGTTTCATGTATTTAAATCCCAGAATTTAAAATAAAACATTTTTTTATATATGTGAATACCCCTTTAAAAGAAATATCTTTGAGTATTCACTTAATAAAATAATAGAACTTTAGAAAAAGAGAGACACATTTTGAGACGGAAATTCTGCAGCATAACGGCTATGTTTCGGGGTTTTAGAAAATATTGAAAAGAGAGGGGACATGGGTCAAACAATAAAAAATGACCCATAAAACAGTACATGGAGAGAATATAAAGGATTTGAGAACATGGTAATGAAATTGGAAAGATATACCATATGAAATGAAGAACATGAAAGGAAGAGAAAAAATAAGGTTTCTCTTATAAAAATTCGGCAGCCTAACGGCGTCACTTAAACGTCAATAAAAATGAATTGACAAGATCAAATAGGGTCTCTCATAATATGATCATAAAAGATCAGTATGATAGATATAGAGATCATACCCCAACATAATAAAAAGAAACTTGAAAGACTTGACATGAAAATAGAACTTGAAAAATGAGAAGGGTGAAAGAATCTGTTACAAAAATTTCGGTAGCCTAACGGCGTCACTTAAACTTTCATAAAATGAAATGATGAGAGTAAGAGGGGGTATCTCATCATATGAACATAAAAAGAGCAGTAAGAGGAATATAAAAGAACATCCTCTCACATACAAACATGGAGAATAAAAGGAATGACATAAAAGAGATTACATGAAAAGAAAGAGAGAGGTCGGATCCCTTACCTTAAAACGTAACTCTTAAAACTCCAAGGTTTGGACCTTGAGGGCTTGGGGGCACCTTGGGAGGACTCCTTGGGAGGTAAGGAGACCAGAACATCGTTGGGGGAGAGTTGGGAGTGAAAAATAAAGGATGAAATGGTGGGTATTTATAGAGAAAGTGAGGGGAAAAGGCATTAATGGCCAAAGGACACCTCACAAGTGCTTTTCTCAAAACCATGTGCTCTCCCTTGGCATTTACCATGGAGTTAGGCAACATGGGGCGCCCAAAACAATAATTCATCACCCTTGGCCGGCCAACCCTTAAAATATCTCATGACATCATCATGACACAGTTATGATGTCATTAAACATACTGAAACACAAAAACTGTATTTTTACTATTCACTGAAAATTCAACTTTCTCAGAAAACTCCCAAAATTTCACCTTAACCAAATATCGATGCTCTAAGTAAATTTATGAAATCCATTTTATAAAAATAGTTTTCTAAATATTTTTAATTTAATTTTTAAATAAAAAAACTATTCATCTAGAATTCATTTTTTTCAGAAAAATCCCCAAAAATTACCATAACATAATATCGATGCTCTGAGTTCAAAAATAATGTCCTTTTTATAAAAATAATTATCTAATTATTTTTAATTAAATTTTTAAATAAAAAACACTATTCACCTGAAAAAACTAATACTTGATTAATCATTTATGAAACCGTTATTTACCCATTTTATTGAATCACATTACTTAATCTAGGTGTATAAATTATATTAAAACTTTCTTTAAGTGAAATTACTAATCCATTTGGTCACATTACTAATCCTAAGCATAAAATCACTATTCGTAATTTACTATTCATCAAAAATTAAGTTGATCTTATTAGAATCCAAATTCTTTACTGAACACTTTTGTAGAAGACCATTTTTTGAAAATCATTACACATCATTAATTATTTAGGGTTTACATATATATTTTAAAATATCCTTTTTTCAAAATTCATCAATAATATACATCCTAAAATTATCCTGACATTTGAAATTTCACAAACATCACCAAAGGAAGAAATCTCAATTTATTCATACCAAAGGATCACACAAGGAAGCTAGGGTCTCGTCACATAGCCCCTTATAACACCGGTATATGACCTAAGGGTAAGGTGTGCTATGGTGAGAGAATCGGAGGGAGGCTCAGATAACATTGCCCTAGTAGTAATCTCTACAAACTTTAACTTCTCCCATAGGTGTTTTCGTTCAAGCTTGACACGCTGGAGTTCAGCTTGGGCTTGGTCCAAAGCGAAGCCCAAAGATGCCACCTCCTTCCCAAGCTCTGATAAGTGGGCTTCATAAGGTTCGAGTCTACTGGATGAAGCCATCGACTCCTCTTTCTGCATTAACCATTAATATCTTTATTAAATCATTAAGAGTAAGTGAATATACTACTCAAAAATATTGGGTCGTTACATTCTTCCCCCCTTAAGAAATTTCGTCCCGGAAATTTATACTTGAGGCCTAGTCGAAATGGTGAGGGTACTTTTGTTTCATTGTTTCCTCAGGCTCCCAAGTCGCTTCTTCATTTTTATGATTCCTCCACAACACTTTCACAAGGTGGGTAGTATTCTTTTGTAGAACCTTTTCGCTACGGTCTAATATCTCCATTGGATGCTCCTAATAAGAGAGTTCATGTTCCAGTTGTACCAACTCTGGGTTCAGTACATGCGAAGATTCGAGTATGTACTTCCTCAAGAGAGATACATGGAAGACATCGTGAACATGAGCTAGGTTCGGTGGAAGTGCTAGACGATAGGCCACTGCTCCTATGCGATCAAGGATTTCATAGGGGCCAATGTACCTAGGACTAAGCTTCCCTTTCTTCCCAAACCGCATGACTCTCTTCCATGGAGAAATTAGAAGGAAGACTTTGTCGCCAACACCAAACTCCAAGTCCCTTCTACGATTGTCAGCATAGCTCTTCTGCCGACTCTGAGCAGCCTTTATGTATTGTTGGAAGACATGAACCTGTTCTGTCATCTCTTGCACAAGATCAGGCCCAAGAAGCTTTCTCTCACCAGTTTCATCCCAACAAGTAAGAGTTCTACATCTCTTTCCATACAGAGCTTCATAAGGTGCCATCTAAATACTCGAATGGAAGCTGTTGTTATAGGAGAACTCAACTAATGGGAGGTGTTGATCCCATCCACCTTTAAATTCCATTGAGCATAATCTCAGCATGTCTTCTAGTGTTTGAATAGTCCTTTCAGATTGGCCATCAGTTTGAGGATGATAGGCCGTACTAAAATTCAATTCAGTACTCAGAGCATATTGAAGACTTCTCTAGGATTTTGATGTGAATCTTGGATCACGATCAGACTGGATGGATAGTGGCACCCCATGCAGCCTTACCACTTCCTTCACGTATATCTTGGCAAGTTGATCCAGAGGGAAATCTTCCCAAATAGAGATAAAATGGGCGGTCTTTGTGAGACGGTCCACAATAACCCATATCGCTTTGTTTCCTTTGGATGTTTTTGGGAGACCAGTTACAAAGTCCATAGTGATATTATCCCACTTCCATACTGGTATGGGTAGCGTTTGTAATACCCCCTTAGGAAGTTGTCGTTCTTCCTTTACTTGCTGACACACCAAGCACCTTGTAGTGTAATCAGCAATCTCCCTCTTCATGTTATCCCACCAATAATGATCACGAAGGTCTCTATACATTTTAGTTCTTCCCGGATGTATAGATAAAGTAGAGCTATGAGCTTCATCCATCAGTTCTTTCTTTATCTCCGGAATAGATGGAACACATATTCTTGTACGAAATTTCAATACACCTTCTTGATCAATATTGAAATCAGAGAACTTCCCATCTTTTACATCCTCCAACTTCTCCTGCAGCAAAGGATCTTCTTTTTGAGCCTTCTTGATCTTCTCTAGTAATGAAGGTTGAGAAATAATTTGGGATAGGGTTGATGATGTCCCTTTCCTTATAATTCCCATGTCCAGTTTTACTAGATCTTTAATCAAGGGATCTCCAAGGATCCTCATTGTTTCT
This sequence comes from Viscum album, assembly GCA_963277665.1. NCBI lineage: Eukaryota > Viridiplantae > Streptophyta > Magnoliopsida > Santalales > Viscaceae > Viscum > Viscum album. Next base: position 1,454,822,102 of record OY728157.1, on the reverse strand, counting down.
AGAACAACAGGATCTTTCCTGCTTAACGCATCCGTGACTTTGTTTGCTCTTCGAGGGTGATAATGAATTGAACAATCATAGTCTTTAATAAGCTCCAACCATCTCCTTTGTCTCATGTTCAATTCTTTCTGTGTGAAAATATACTTTAGACTTTGGTGGTCAGTGTATATATCACATTTCTCCCCATAAAGATAGTGCCTCCATATCTTTAGAGCAAAAACAACTGCCGCCAGCTCTAGATCATGCGTAGGATAATTCTGCTCATGAATCTTCAACTGTCGAGTTGAATAAGAAATTACATTGTCATTTTGCATGAGGACTCACCCAAGCCCTTTCAGAGATGCATCGCTAAAAATAACGAATCCTTCTCCGATAGAGGGTAGAGTTAACACACGTGCAGTAACCAATCTCTTCTTCAGCTCTTTGAAACTTTCCTCGCATTCCTTTATCCAGATGAACTTAACCCCTTTTCGAGTCAACTTGGTTAGTGGATTAGAAAGTCATGAAAAGTTTTTCACAAACCTCCTATAATATCTCTCTAAACCAAGGAAACTACGAATCTTAGTTACTGTTGTGGATTGAGGCCACTCCTCCACAACCATTGTCTTTGTAGGGTTAACCGAGATTCCTTCATTGGTTACGATGTTCCCCAATAAAGCAACTTGTTGTAACCAAAACTCACACTTGCTGAACTTTCCAAAGAGCCTCTCCTTCTGCAGAGTTTTCAAAATAACCCTCAGATAATCTTCATGCTCCTCACGACTTTTTGAATATATCAAAATATCATCAATAAAAACTACCACAAATTTATCAAGTTAGTCCTTAAAGACTCTATTCATCAAATCCATGAAAATAGCAGGAGCATTAGTCAAGCCGAAGGGAATAATAGTAAACTCATAATGCCCATATCTTGATTGGAAGGCAGTATTTGGAATATCTTCCTTCTTCACCCTCAGTTTATGATAACCAGATCGAAGGTCAATCTTAGAGAAGAATTGAGCCCCACGAAGCTGGTCAAATAAATCATCAATTCATGGAAGAGGATATCTGTTCTTCACTGTGATCCCGTTAAGTTCTCTATAATCAATGCATATCCGCAGTGATCCATCCTTCTTCTTCACAAAGAGAACTGGTGCTCCCCAAGGAGACACAATCGGTCGGATAAACCCCTTCTCCAACAAGTCTTGGAGTTGTTTCTTTAACTCTTCTAGCTCCACATTTTCCATTCTATACAGAGTCTTTGATATCAGTTGAGACCCAGGTACGAGTTCAATGGAGAACTCTACCTCTCTTTCTGGGGGAGGTCAAGGTAACTCCTCAGGAAATACATCCAAGTATTCCAGAACAATCGGAACAACTTCAATTTGTATGCTCCCTTTCCCTTCTTCATCATCACCGATTAAATCCATAAAGAAAGCTATGGGAGGTGCTTCTAGATAGGGATCAGTTCAGGATATATCTCCTTGGAAGATAACTGTAGGTCGTTTATTCAAGACTACTAATATTTCATTACTTCTGCATTTGATCTTAGAATTATACTTTGAGAGCCAGTCCATCCCTAGTATAACGTCGAATTCCAACATGGGAATGACTACTAGATTTGCAATAAGATTGTGCTCACTAAAGTAAACACTAGAGTCTCTAAACACTATTTATGCATGGATAATCTCACTTGGAGTCTTGACTGACAACTCTACCTCAAGAAATTCAGGGATTGATTCTATATTCTTTACAAAATTGGAAGAAATAAAGGAATGCGTAGAACCAGAATCAAACAAATTAGGTGATAGTTTTTAGAGGACAACAAGAGTACCTACTACCACATCATTCGGAGCTTCAACTTCAGTTGTTGTGATAGAAAAAGCATGAACTTGATCCCCTGGCCTTTGCTGAGGTTGATGGTGATTCCCCTCCACTTCCCTTGGATTTGGACAGAGATTAGCATAGTGCCCAAGCTGCCCACACTTGAAGCAATGGAATTCGGGTAAGGCCAGCACCATCTTTCCTCTGTCGTTAGTGTTGGGGAGTTGAGGCTTTACCTCACTACGACAATTCCGAGCAATATGGCCTCCTCTTCCACACTTGTAGCACTTGCCACTTCCGACCAAGTAGTTCCCCGTATGCTTCTTCCCACATTTATTGTATGTGGTAAGTTGCATTTTCCTTCCCCCTATTTCCTGATCAAAACTTCATTCCAGGCTTGGTTCTAGAGTTCTCTTCTTCTCATTATATTTGTGAGACCATTGTGTCTCCCCAATCTCTAGTTCAACTTTCATTGCACTCCGCACGATCTCCTCGTAGCTATCGTAGTCCCGATTGGATAAATTCTTCCGCAGATGAGGTCTCAGTCTGCCGAAAAATCTATCAACCTTCCCACTTGGATCCATGAAAAAGCTAGAGGTATATCGTGAAAGTCGGGTGAAGGTCATCTCATAGCTTTCGACAGATTCGTTCTCCCTCTACTTCAGCTCGAGAAACTATTTCTCCATTCTCGTTCTCATGGAACGAGGGAAATACTTGTTAAAGAATATTCCCTGGAATTCTTCCCACTCCATAGCTTCCATCTCTCCTCTAGGATTCGTGTTTTTGACCAGTGACCACCACTGATCAGCTTCCCCCTCTAGGCGGTAAACAGCAAGGGTGACTTTTTCTTGTTCCGAACAAATGAGTACAGAAAAGATCTTTTCAATGGAGCTTATCCATTGTTCCGCAACCAATGGGTCTGTAGATCCACTGAATGATGGTGGTTGTTGACGCATGAAGGACTCAACAGAATGTTGTTCCCTTCGTGGTGAGATTGGCCTCTCAGCTTGATTCAAGTTATTACTCATAACTTGAGTCAGTTGGTTCATCATTCGCATGAATGTTTCCATTCTGGCTTCCATCGAAGGGCCATCAGCACATGGTGCATTGCGGTCACCATCGGCACGGTTCCTCCTATTTCCCGCCATTTTCTAAAAGGATAAAACTTTAGTGAGAAACTTATTTGATTTATGAATCTTTTAACTAAGACTTCATTCTTGGACAATTACATTTCTCTATAATTCCTTCATAATGATTCATAAAAAGCTTGTGATTAACCAAACATATCCCCCGGGAGTATCGTAACCAAGTGTGCATCAAGGCCCGTTATCGTGCACCAGTTCCCGTTCGAGTCTAGCTCAAAGCGGTGTTTTCAGGTTTTACCCCTATGTACGTTTGTGCTAGAGCCGCCTCTACCTGCTCGTGTCCAGAAAGGTATGTATTTGTTTGATAAACCACATAATCAATACTTACCAAAATACCAGGAAGTTTTCCTATATTTAAGATTTTCTATAGGGATCTTCCTAAAGTTTTTATATCCTAATTTCCACAAATAACTAAACCATCCTTTGATACCAACTATAGCATCCCGTCTTTTTATAACATAAACTTTCATTACATTACACAAAATTGAGGATCTTTAAGGCTTAGTGTCTTCGAAACAAAGAACATAATACATGAAAACAACATAAAACATTCTTCTTAAACACTTGAAAGGCTTCTCCTTAAGTTCATCCTAGGTTCGTTACTGCATCTCATATCCTGGGGACATACATCAAAAGAAAGGTTGAGTAGAAGGCCCAGTAAGGGGAAACAAGAGAAACATTTTACATGTGAACTTGAGATACTTCACTAAGGACATGAAAAGAACTTTAAGGCATGAGAAAGAAACCATGAGATATATCGTAATAAAAATAACATTTTTCATAACTTGAAGATGTGGCTGCAACATTCAATATTTACAATCATTTCGTTTTACCAAGGTCCATCCCCAAGGTGTCATTAAAAATTACCAAGGTTATTCACCAAGGTATCAGTTTAAAAAGTCATCTCTAGAGATTAAGTCTTTACCCAATGCATTGGAGCGCTATCTGGGCGCACCCTTGACATGTATTTATTATCATTTGAGCCACATATATCATCATCAATAATTTCATAAACAACCCATATAGCATAAAATAAATGGGTTTCATTTCATAATCATAATGTTTTAAAAACTGCTTTAAATACATGATCTTTATGTCACTTTAAACCCACAGAAAGGGAAAGCGGGTTTCATGTATGTAAGTCCCAGAATTTAAAATAAACCATTTTTTTATATATGTGAATACCCCTTTAAAAGAAATATCTTTGAGTATTCACTTAATAAAATTATAGAACTTTAGAAAAAGAGAGATACATTTTGAGACGGAAATTCTGCAGCATAACGGCTATGTTTCGGGGTTTTAGAAAATATTGAAAAGAGAGGGGACATGGGTCAAACAATAAAAAATGACCCATAAAATAGTACAGGGATAGAATATAAAGGATTTGAGAACATGGTAATGAAATTGGAATGATATACCATATGAAATGAAGAACATGAAAGGAAGAGAAAAAAATAAGGTTTCTCTTATAAAAATTCGGCACCCTAACGGCGTCACTTAAACTTCAATAAAAATGAACTAACAAGATCAAATAGGGTATCTTATCATATGATAATAAAATATCAGTATGATAGATATAGAGATAATACCCCAACAAAAATAAAAGGAACTTGAAATACTTGACATGAAAATAGAACTTGAAAAATGAGAAGGGTGAAAGAATCCGTTACAAAAATTTCGGCAGCCTAACGACGTCACTTAAACATTCATAAAATGAAATGATGAGAGTAAGAGGGGGTCTCTCATCATATGAACATAAAAAGGGCATTAAGAGGAATATAAAAGAACATCCTCTCACATAATAACATGGAGCATAAAAGGAATGACATAAAAGATATTACATGAAAAGAAAGAGAGAGGTCGGATCCCTTACTTTAAAACGTAACTCTTAAAACTCCAAGGTTTGGACCTTGAGGGCTTGCGGGCACCTTGGGAGGACTCCTTGGGAGGTAAGGAGACCATAACTTCGTTGGGGGAGAGTTGGGAGTGAAAAATAAAGGAGGAAAGGGTGGGTATTTATAGGGAAAGTGAGGGGATAAGGCATTAATGGCCAAGGGACACCTCACAAGTGCTTTTCTCAAAACCATGTGCTCTCCCTTGGCATTTACCATGGAGTTAGGCCACATGGGGCCCCCAAAACTATAATTCATCACCCTTGGCCGGCCAACCCTTAAAATATCTCATGAAATCATCATGACACAGTTATGATGTCATTAAACATACTGAAACCCTAAAACTGTATTTTTATTATTCACTGAAAATTCAACTTTCTCAGAAAAATCCCAAAATTTCACCTTAACCAAATATTGATGCTCTAAGTAAATTTGTGAACTCCATTTTAAAAAAATATTTTTCTAAATATTTTTAATTTAATTTTTAAATAAAAACACTATTCATCGAGAATTCATTTTTTTCAGAAAAATCCCCAAAAATTACCATAACATAATATCGATGCTCTGAGTTCAAAAATAAAGTCCTTTTTATAAAAATATTTATCTAATTATTTTTAATTAAATTTTTAATTAAAAACACTATTCACCCGAGAAAACTAATACTTGATTAATCATTTATGAAACTGTTATTTACCCATTTTATTGAATCAAATTACTTAACTTAGGTGTCTAAATTATATTAAAACTTTCTTTAAGTGAAATTACTAATCCATTTGGTCACATTACTAATCCTAAGCGTAAAATAACTATTCATAATTTACTATTCATCAAACATTAAGTTGATCTTATTAGACTCCAAATTCCTTACTGAACACTTTTGTAGAAGACCATTTTTGGAAAATCATTACACATCATTAATTATTTAGGGTTTACATATATATTTTAAAATATCTTTTTTTCCAAATTCATCAATAAAATACATTCTAAAATTATCCGGACATTTGAAATTTCACAAACATCACCAAAGGAAGAAATATCAATTTATTCATCCCAAAGGATCAAACAAGGAAGCTAGGGTCTCGTCACATAACCCCTTATAACACCGACATATGACCTAAGTGTAAGGTGTGCTATGGTGAGAGAATCTGAGGGAGGCTCAGATAACATTGCCCTAGAAGTAATCTCTACTAACTTGAACTTCTCCCGCAGGCGTTTCCGTTCAAGCTTGACATGCTGGAGTTCGACTTGGGCTTGGTCTAAAGCGAAGCCCAAAGATTCCACCTCCTTCCCAAGCTCTGATAAGTTGGCTTCATAAGGTTCACGTCTACTGGATGAAGCCATCGACTCCTCTTTCTGCATTAACCATTAACATCTTTATTAAATCATTAAGAGTAAGTTAATATACTACTCAAAAAGATAGGGTCGTTACAGCGTGGGTTAATACCTAACGATCCTTTGTGGGCCCGACGACTTAGATGAATCAGTGGATATATCTGATCATCTCTATCGTCATACGAAGATGTATACCTGTGTGAGCTAAATCCTGTTTTGCTTTCCTATGTGGATTGCGTTGTGCTATCCTGTGTGGATTTACGTTTTGCTTTCCTGTGTGGACTGGGTTGTACTTCGGCTCAGATGTAGGAGCCAAACGAGAATTGATGACTTAGGTATATGTATGGTCATATACCTAAGCAGTGTCGGATGTTACTTCGTGATTGTATCTTTCCTTTGTGGATTATCCTTTTTCGATTCTGGGAGACCTTCAGGGGTCTCGGGGTCCCTACTGAGTAGCATATACTCACTCCTGCATGGGCTATGCCCGCACTACGTTGTGTTGGTTGCAGATGACGGACAATGCTGATCGTGGTTGAGGCTTGCAGAGCAGGACGATACCTGGAGGTGGACCACTGGGCAAGACGTACTTGGAGCGGTCGACTGGACCCGAGGAGCAGTGGAGGCTATCTGTACCCACCCTTCAGGTGGGATATCCAGTGGACAGCTCAACGTTGCGGCTTTACTTTTTCAGTTGTTGTTTTCCCTTTCCATTTGTACTTTACTTTCATTTTGGGTGTTTATACTGGCCCACTTACTTTTCCGCACTTACTGTTGTACCAGGTTTTACTTAGTGTTTACTTCTGCCTGCTTGCTCTGATGTGTTTGTGGTTTACTTTACAAAGGCAATGCCGTCCCTTTTTTTCAGGATTTACGCCTTGGTGCTAGTCGCTAGCCCCTGGCCTATGGAAGGAGAGCTTGGGGTAGTCACGACACGGACCCCGAGGACGGGTCGTGATAGAACCGTAGTTGGTAATAAGTTGTGACCGGGCGTAGCTAACCCGTGTACAGGGAAAATACATTCTACCTCATATTTTTCATTATTTGATTTGCAATTTTACGGTTGATATATTTTCACCATTGGGTGACACACTTGGATTGTACTATTTATATTTTATCTATGGGTTCTATTTAGTTGCAACCCGATGAGATGAGGGTATGCCGCCTCATGCATCATATATGCACATGCTAGATATCACATACCATGCATAGTTTCCATGCCATGTAGGTGCATTAGAAATTCTCATGTTGTTGTGATAGTTGTTGTGCTAGAAAAGCATGCTGTTGTGAGAACTACTTGATAAATACCTGCCTTGTGATATGGTGTTTTTGTTTGAGCATGTTTATAGAATGGACGCCAAACTTTGGTTTTTGGGGAGTATGGGCCCCCATTGACCAGAATTTGGTGGATCATTGACTGGTTATAGGTTATAACACAAATAAGATGTCAAACTTTGATTCGTGGGGTGTATGGGCCCCCACGGGTTAGAATTTGACACTTAGGTGTTGTTTTCAGTATTTTTTGGGTTTCAGAGATGTTTCTGAGGCATACTGTCTGGAAACCCAGTATACACATCGTGTGGTATTTTTATACACGCCATGTATGTTCTTCTATTCGGGAAGAAAAATGAACTTTTTGAGTACACGCCGTGTACCCTGAGTACACGTCGTGTAGTCTCTTCCCGTGTCACAAACTGTGTGGGCGGCGACACGGGGTAGGGAAGGGCTTGGGTAAAACACGCTGTTTAGTTTTTGTACAGGCCATGTAGTGTTGACCCGGAGTCCGACCGTGTAACTAACAACACGGGTCGGTGAACTCCTTGACAGAACACTCCGTGTCAATTATAGACACGTCGTGTAGTGTGACTTGGGGACTCGGCCGTGTAACTAACAACACGGGCCGGTGTCACCTCTCCGAGAACACGCCGTGTACCTTTAGGACACGCCGTGTAGTCTTGCCCGAGGATAGACCGTGTGGAGTTAGCTGTGTGGTTGGGAAACGGGGTGGTGTACATGCCCTGTACGGGTGTAACACACCATGTGTGGTAAAGCCGAGTAGTCGGCCGTGTCACAGATGACACAGACAGTTGGAAAATAACACCATACACGCCGTGTAGATATTATACACTCCATGTAGATATTATACACACCATGTAGTGTTGTGAACAAAAGCCATGTGGCTTAGCCATGTAGAAGGACACGGGCAGGGGAAAGGAAGTCAACTACACGTCGTGTATTTAGTGTACACACCGTGTAGTCTTATTTTGAAAATTTTGAAACGCCTTCTTCCTCTTGTTCCTTTGTGGTTCCTTCATTTCGGTCTTCATAATCTTGAATCTGAGGAGTGATTTTGACCATTGTAGAGTCATGCCGCCTAGAAGACCGCGAGTTGTTTTCCAAGAAAGCGGCGATGATTATACTCCGGAGATAGTGGGCCATGGGCTACCAATTGATCCACCAGCAGAGCCAGATGTGGCACCAGCTGTTATACCGGAAACAGGTGTGGAGGCACAGTTCTGTGAAGGCTTATTGAGGTTCATGTAGAACTTTCAAGGAGCACCGCAGGCTGCCACATCTATGGTCAAGCTGACGCGTATCATTCAGCACCAGCATCCGCCTACGTTTTCAAGGGATGGCGGACCATAGGCCGCAGAGTTTTGGCTAGGATCGATGCAAACCATTTTCAAGCATCTTGAGTTGCCTCCAGGGCGGAGGGTCAAGCTTGCGACTTACATGTTGCGCAATTCCGCCAAGAGGTGGTGGGATGTTACCACCCGGTCAGAGAATCAAAGGGACATTGTGTGGGAGGATTTTCAGGTAGTCTTCTATGACTTCTTCTTTCCCGAGACGCTGAGGGCAGATAGAGCTCGAGAGTTCATGAATCTGTAGCAGGGCGCTATGTTGGTGATGGACTACTCTGCTCGTTTTACAGAGCTTCAGCAATTTTCAACCATGATGGTGGGTGATGAGACGATGAGAGACAGACGTTTTGAGGATGGTCTTCAGTATGACATCTGAGTGCTAGTGAATGTTTTCAGGTTTCCTACTGTACAAGCGATTGTGAATCAGGCGTTGATTACAGAGAGAAACCTGCTAGAATCGAGTGGTGTGGGATAGGGCAGTTCAGCACCAGTTACTGGTACTATTTCTGCTGGCAATAGGAAGAGATAGATGGACTTCTCTCAGGGTGGCAGTACCTGCTAGGCAGCTTCTTCAGGTGTCCTGATCAGGTGCTACCAGTGTGGCAGAGAGGGGCACAAGAGGCCACAATTTCCATGAAACCCAGTGGAGTGCTGAGCTTGAGGAAATATGGGTCATCTACAACGCTTTTTCAGGGCGGTTCTACTAGAGGCTAGGGAGAGGGGTTCTGTGCAGACTCCGCGTGCTTGAGCAGGACCAGTGGCTTCTTACTAGTCAGGGAACTGGAATACGTCAGGGCATGCATGCAAAGATGGTGGTCGTGGCCGTGGTTTCCAGACACTAGGATCTCAGAGGCAACATGGTGGGACAACTCGGGGTATCCAGGATGTGTCACAGGGCCACGGCACCGGGCAGGCATATGTAGTTCAACAGACCCAGCAGGATCAGGATCCCGGACCTTTGATAGTTAGAGGTACTATTCTCATAGCTTCTATCTTGTCTTCAGTACTTTTTGATACGGGTGCTACGCATAGTTTTATATCTGTACCCGTTGTGGAGGGCCTTGGGCTCGGTGTTTCTACTTCTTCTGATATCTTGACTCTAGACACTCTGTTGGGGACTAGAATGGATGGTGTGTGTCAGTGCAAAGAGTGCCCCTTGAGGTTGATGGGTGTTGCTTCCTTTGGGACCTCTATGTCTTAGAGATGACGAGCTATGACGTCATTCTCAGGATGGATTGGTTGGTTCCCTTTCGAGCCTTTGTAGACTGCTATCGTCGTAGGGTGCGTTTCACATCACCAGAGGGCGGGGAATTTCTATATAAGGGCGAGTGGGATGTTTAGGCGAGTCGAGCTGGACCAGAGAAACATGGGCGAGGTGGAGTCACAGCCCAGATTGCGAGCTTATATCTGGATGACCAGGGGACTTTTCAGACAGATTTCCCTCCAGTTGTCAATCGTTTCAGGGATGTCTTCCTGGACGACTTTTCAGGTCTACCTCTGATGCGTGAGGTGGATTTCTCTATCGATCTTGTGCCAGGAGTAGCACCAGTTTCCATTCCTTTTTATAGGATGGCTACGCTTGAGTTGCAGGAGCTCAAGAGGCAGCTAGAGGAGTTACAAGCAAATGGTTTTATCCGACCCAGTACTTCTCCTTAGGGTTCTCCGGTCCTTTTTGCAAAGAAGGTGGATGGTACCCTCAGACTTTGTGTGGATTATCGGAAGCTGAACCAATTTACAGTTAAGAACCGATATCCCTTGCCGAGGATAGATGATCTATTTGATCAGCTTCATGGAGCATGAGTGTTCTCGAAGATTGACTTGAGATCTGGATATCATCAGTTGCGTGTTAGACCATCTGATATACCTATCATAGCTTTCAGAAGCAGGTATAGTCTATATGAGTATACGGTTATGCCGTTCGGACTCACGAACGCGCCAGAAGTTTTCATGGATCTTATGAATCGTGTGTTCCATCCGTATCTTGATTCATTTGTGGTAGTATTCGTGGATGACATCTTGGTGTACTCTCACACTCGACACGACCATGCCACCCATCTTGAGATCGTATTGAGTACACTGAGAGAGCATCGCCTATATTCTAAGCTCTTGAAGTGCCACTTTTGGATAGACCAGATTCACTTCCTGGGTCATATCTTCTCAGAGGCAGGAGTTGCAGTTGACCCAGAAAAGGTGAGAGAAGTAGTTTCCTGGGAGTAGCCCAAGAACGTGTTTGAGATATGGAGTGTCTTAGGGCTGGCTGGTTACTACAGAAGTTTCATAAGGACTTCTCCCACTTAGAAGAACCGTTGACAGGTCTGACTAAGAAGGGTGTGAAGTTCGTGTGGTCAGAAGCTTGTGAGACAGCTTTTCAGGACCTGAAGGGAAGGCTGACATCAGCACGGATCCTGATACTCCCAGAGCAGGGGAGGAGCTATACAGTTTACTGTGATGTATCAGGGATTGGGATGGGAGACGTTTTGATACAGGGCGACTGATTTGTGGCATACGAGTCTCGGCAGTTGAGGCCACATGAGAGGAATTACCCGACGCATGATCTCGAGTTGGCTGCAGTTGTGCATGCGTTGCGCTGTTGGAGACATTATCTGTTGGGAGAGCATTTTGTGGTTTTCACCGACCACAAAAGCCTCAAGTATATCTTTACTCAGCGTGACCTGAATCTGAGGTAGAGAAGGTGGATCGAGTACCTACAGTCCTTTGGTTTTGAGCTTGCCTATACACCTGGTAAAGGTAATGCAGTAGCCGATGCACTGAGCAGGAAGACTCAGATACATGCATTGCAGGAGGCCAGTGGTGAGTGGCAGCTTATGGCCTTGTTCTCTGAGATGCAACTAGAGGTGCATGACAGTCAGGGGTAGACTTATCTTTCCTCGTTAGCTATTACTTCTACCCTCTTGGTTGGAGTGAGGATGAGACAGCTATCAGATTCAGAAGGCCTAGTTCTACGGGAGTCAGTGGCAAGTGAGGACCCTCCTCCTGGTTGGACGATAGGCGATGATGAGGTTTTGTGTTTCCATGGATGTGTATGGGTTCCAGGGTATATACACGAGGAGATGATGCAGGAGTTTCATGCTTCATATTGGGCAGTTCATCCCGGGGTTACCAAGACGTACCGAGACTTGAGACGTCATTACTGGTGGCCGAGTATGAAGAGAGAGATAGATGGTTTTGTTACGAGGTGTTCCACCTGTCAGTAGGTGAAGGCAGAGCATCAGAGACCAGCTGGGCTGTTGCAGTAGTTACCCATTCCAGAGTGGAAATGGGATGATGTCGTGATGGATCTCATGATGGGTTTTCCAAGGTCACCTTGAAGCAATGACGTCGTATGGGTTGTTGTGGACAGAATTACGAAGGTAGCTCACTTCTTGCCGATCAAGGAGACCTTTGGTGTAGATGATCTCGGAAGGTTGTACATCCGAGAGATCGTACGTCTTCACAGGGTCCCTCGTTCTATCATTTCAGATAGGGACGCCCGCTTTACGTCTCGTTTCTGGCAGAGTTTTCAGAGGGTGCTGGGTACACAGGTGCTTCTGAGCACAACATACCACCCTCAGACAGATGGCCAGTCAGAGCGGACGATACAAGTGTTAGAGTACATGCTGCGCACATGCGTCCTAGACTTTGGGGGCTCGTGGGAAAAGAATATACCCTTATTTGAGTTTGCCTATAACAATAGTTTTCAGGCAACTATTGAGATGGCACCATACAAGGCTTTATATGGTAGGCCCATGACGATCACCATTGTGCTGATTAGAGGTAGGTGGGGCAGCTTTACTAGGACCACAACTTGTGCAGGAGACATCTAAGTAGGTCCAGTTAATTTGTAAGTAGATGGCTACCACGCAGTCTCATCAGAAGTCTTATGTTGATCACCGTAGATGACCTTTGGAGTTCGTGGTTGGGGATCAGGTTTTCTTGCGTGTTTCGCCGAGGCTGGGACACAAACGGATCAGGAGACAGGGTAACCTTTCACTGAGGTATTTGGGACCGTCAGAGATTCTGGAGAGAGTTGGGCTAGTTGCCTATCGGTTGTAGTTACTGCTGCGGTACCGAGCCATGCACGACGTCTTCCACGTGTCTCAGTTGCGTCTCTACCATTCAGATCCGTCTCACAACTTTCAGCCAGAGGAGGTTGAGCTTCAGCATGATGCGTCCTTTGAGGAGAATCCAATCCGTATCGTTGACAGGAGCACGAAGGTTCTCCGAGGCCGGTCAGTTCCTCTTGTACGGGTGCTATGGAAGCATGGCCGAGTTCAGCACGAGACCTGGGAGAGGGAGGCCGACGTACGTGCTCAGTGGCCAGAGCTGTTCTGAGCTTTCTCTTCGCCACCATTAAAAGGGAAATTCGGGGATGAATTGCTATAAGGGGGGAAGTTTGTAAGAACCCGGTTCTTGTTTTAGAGGTACGATCTTCTTCTTTTCCTTTCCTTAAGTGATATTGAGAAAATATGGAAAATGGGGAAAAATCATAAATTTTGGAACTACACGCTGTGTAATTTATCCACACGCCATGTACTTTTGGCCGTGTTGGGATGAGTACACGGGGCATGTGGCCATGCCGGTGACTAAGGGTGTAGGAACCGACTACGCGCCATGTAGTGGTACCTCACACGCCTTGTAGTCAGTCGGCAGGCTTAAAAAGTAAGGCGGTGGCATCGCCGCTAGCTGGGTGACAGTACACGCTGTGTACTCGAGAGTACATGTCGTGTACTCATGTCGACTGATGAACAGTGTGACGGTGCCACCAAGTGAACAATTAAATGAAGGGAGTACACACCGTGTATTTGAAAGTACATGCCGTGTACTTTGTTTTTTCGGCTTAAAACAGGCAGTAGCCTCCTCATTTGGTAGAGGATGCACTTGAGCCATTTTGGAGCCAAAGGAGGAGTCCAGATCTTTGAAGATCCACCGGGCATTCGTCTGGAATCCGTTCTGGCTTTGGATGATCTCGTTGGAACCGCACAGGTAATCCCTCTCCTCTCTTGGTACCGTTCTTGCCAATTCTTCCCCCAACGTAAGTTATTTACGTTTGAATGAGTTTTGTTCTCCATCAGATCTACGCCGTTCTTGGGCATTTCTGGAGTCGGCATTCGAGTATAGCATTCGTTGGCGTATAAGGTAGGTGGCTTTGTGATCATTTTCCAAGTGTCGTGCATTTTTGTGTGTTTTCGTGCCACGAACCCATGTTGGGGTGTCGTGTGGCTGAGGACGTTTCTATATTTAATTCCTAGAATTGCATAGGTGATTAAATTTTCAAAATAAGATGCTGTTTGGGATCGTTGCTTGGATCCAGGACCATCCCGAGGGGTGTGTTCCTCTGTTTAGCCGTTTGTCCAGGATACCTGAGGGTATGCCTTAAATGTTGTAACTGTAGAATTGCCTTGAGAGGAATTGCTTGTTTACTGTATTTTGATATGTTGGGCATTGCCCGGTTACCTGTTAGCCTGTGGGCGTTATTGTGATTGGCCTGAGGGTGTGACTGTTTTAGCCTGAGGGTTGTCGTTATTCCGCCTAAGGGAAACCTTTTGTGCCTGAGGGATTGACTTCTGTGCCTGAGGGTGACACTTCGTATGCCTAAGGGTGAGAAATTCTATTACGCCTAAGCACAATACCTGCAGGTTGGATTCTGTATGGCCTAAGGGAAAGCCTGAGGGCGTGGTTACTCTATTATCCTGAGGGCCTGGTTACTATTTTAGCCTGAGGGCGTGGTTACTATTTTAGCCTGAGGGCGTGGTTACTATTTTATCCTAAGGGCGTGGTTACTTTTTTAGCCTGAGGACGTGGTTACTATTTTAGCCTGAGGGCGTGGTTACTATTTTAGCCTGAGGGCGTGGTTACTATTTTAGCCTGAGGGCGTGGTTACTATTTTAGCCTGAGGTCGTGGTTACTATTTTAACCTAAGTGTGTGGTTACTATTTTAGCCTGAGGGCGTGGTTATTATTTTTTCCTGAGGGCGTGGTTACTATTTTAGCTTGAGGGTGTGGTTACTATTTTAGCCTAAGGGCGTGGTTACTATTTTAGCATGAGGGCACGGTTCTAGTTGGCCTGAGGGCTTGGTGTTGTTGAGCACAAAAATGTTACTAAATTAAGGGAATTAAATGAATAATTAAATGGAATTTTAACTGTTATGTTAGTTACTTTTGAGTACTGCTTAGTTGTTTCTTTTTTACTACTGCACACTTGTTGCATGTTTTACACACAGTTGAGCATGGGCCTTTGGTGGGTGCCTACTGAGATAAATTTCTCACACCCTATTTGGGTCATTCTTTTCGGCCCAAACAAATTACGTTGCTACAGGTGTAGTTAGGGGAAAGAGTCCCTATACAGGTACTTTACTATTTCTGAGGAGTAGGAGGGAATGGGCCAAGCCTAGGCTCGCGATGACGCTGCTAGCTGTTTTTCTTGCTTTGTTGTACTCTGTTTTCTGTTGTACTGTATTGATGTATAACATGTTCTCGCTGTTTTCTTAGAACTTGAAACACGCAGCATCATCACTTATATACTGTTGGTTATATCCACTACTGTAGTTATTTCAGTTGTGTATGTTTACTACTTCTGCTGTTTTTGTATGTTTATTTTGGTATTCCGCTGTGCTACACTTTGACAATGAGGGCATAGTTTCCCCACTATAAGACCGGGGCCCTCGCTGCTAGTCGGCAGCCTCTGGAATTTGGGGAAATGTGCTTGAGGTCACGTGGCGAGCCGGGCTCGGGGCACCCGTTGCATGGCACCCAGGTCTGGGACGTTACAGTTGGATTTTAGATCACAATCAAAGAAGGGTGCTGCGATTGGATGCCCTGAAGTTCACCCATGGCACATTTTTCCAATTTTCTTGGTCGTTTTAATTTCCGTAGGGTTCGGGGGATTGACATGATTAAGAGATAAAAATTGAATGAATTATAATAATATGTGACAATTATAAATTAATGGTTAAGGGGGTGGATTGTATTGACTACAAATTCTCATAATAGTGTTTTTAAAGATATTTTGTTCATGGTTATTCCTTCTCCTTCGATGGTTTATTGTCTGAAATTCATACTCAAAAACACCCATGATTTTTTCATTCGTATTTACTTATTTTCTTTTTTTCTGCATGTCTATTATGAGTTGTTTAATTAACTTAATCCTCAAGAGAATGACCTAGGTCAGACAGTGTTTTTCACTTAGATTAATCACAAATATTTTTGAGAGCATGCACAGTAACACTCATCAATTTTAAAATGTTTTGATCTTCTTCTCATACCATTATGTTCAAGTTATGATTTTTCATCTATTTTATTTACACTTACCAAGAATCTAAGTTTACCATTTCTTATGTTTCATTTCCATAGGTATGAAGAAAGGTTTTATATAAGAGTAATAAAGGGGAATATATTTTTGGGATACATTGATGTTCTTTCACCAAGTTAGAAGATTATGTTTCCAAGTTTCCAAAGGAACTAAACTATTTTGATCCTTAGGAAATTATTTATTTAATTTAGTAAATATTCATCTAAAAATATGTAATATCCTTGTATGTTATGCCTAGGTCTATATAGTTCTTATTTTAGGGGATAAAAAATGGGGAATACAAGGGAAAACCAACAATTAAGAAGGAACCAGAAGCACCAAAATTCCCCTCTTCATGTTGGTTTCATAGTTTACCTACACATTTTATCAAACTATGTTGTAACCATGTGGATCAACTCTATTATAATGTGAAAGGTCCTATAACATAGGGTGCAATGTTACATTAATTGTACCCTTTAACCTCACAACCTAGAAAATGTAAAAAAAATTACCTTTTCTGTCCATTACTCCTCTAACAAGAGGGGCTATTCCATGAAACAAATACCCCCACATAAAAATGATACCATAGTGTCACGTGTTTAAAATCTACAAGGACATACATTTTTTTGGATTTTTTAGAAAACATTATAGGTTATGTAAGATATTTTATTAGAGTAATTATCAAGTGTGATCTGGTTTGGGGTGATTATATTTTTTGTGATGTTTATTTGGTGGTTTTGGTTTCTGTTAATTCATTTAAGGTTATTCTTTTAGGATATTCCCTTTAGGTGTATCTTTGGTTATGATTTATGGGATGATAGTTATTTTATTATTATCATGTTTATAATATGGGATCTTGTTTTATGAGTCTTATGTATCTAATGGGATTTTGATAAGAATTGATTATTAATGGAATTACATGGGGAAAACCATGGGTATGTGCTGGGGGTAAAGTAGAAGTATAATATATTAGATAAAGTTATGAAATGTTTTGTGTTTTATTTAGACATTTTTGGGTCCACCATGGAATTATGTTCCATAGATGAGGTCTTTGGTTACCCATATTTACTGCCATTTGACTTGAGTTAGAACCATGTCGCTTCGTGTTGAGGAAAGTTGTGGTTGTTGTGCCTTGTCAATTTTTGGATGGAAATGTATTTCTGGATTTTTGATCATATTGATGGGAATATTTATTTTTTTATTTTCGGTTATTATTTTCAGTTTTATCTCTCTTGTTATTTTTTATATCCCTTTTTGTGTCTTTTGGTTAGTGTAAAATTTCCATTTGTAAGCTATTTTATAGAGGAGATGTTTCTTTGTATATCACCAGACCCACACTCTCATACTGGGTTAAAATAAAACCTTACATTATTTTATTCACATTTCATATAAAAAAAATTTATATTAAAAGAATAAGTGAACAAAAATTAAATAAATTTAATTATAAAAATAATTCAAAAAATGATGAGTCACACTATACCCAATGATGTTTTTAGGTCCTTAGATTTAGAGAATTTATAAATTTTGTTACAAAAAACACTCATACAAATTCTAAATCGGTAATTTATTTTCACTACTATTACAACCTCTTAGAATGATATACTGGATTCCCTGTTATTGAAAAAGATATTATTGATCTGACGCCCTAATCACTCGTATAAATCAAACGACATTGTGAAAAAAAATTTAAAACATAGTTAAATCATAAAATTTATTTTATGGGTCATAAAAACATAAAAAAATATATTTTTTAGGAGATATTTAAAACACATAAAAAAATTTCATAAAAATATAATACTTTTAATTTAGTAAATACATTGTTTTAATTTTAATTTGTTTTAATTTTAAATACAAAATGAGTTTTCTGAAAAATAATTTTTGTAAACTTAAGTATCCAGGAATATGATTTCTCAAAAACACTATTTGAAGATATATTTTTAAAATACTATAAAAATTATTTTTAAATAAAAAACCATTGATTCTTTATGAAATTAGGAATTCCATTTTTCAAAAACATACTTTTACTTTTTAAATATTTAAAACAAATTACTTTTATAAATAAGTCTAGATTTTTATAGAAAAACTCTTCACAATATTAGAAAAAAATAAATGAGTAAACAAGTAACATTGAATGCTATATAGGGCCTACACATCACGTGGTAGAAAATTTCCCTTAACATTTGGGTTTATTCTTCATACCTCATCATTATCTATAATACCCAATTATCATATTTGAATTAAATAAATTATTATTCTATTTTTTATTTAAAACAAGAATCATATACATAAAAAATACATAGAATCAAATTATTAGATAGAATATATAAAATTTTAAAAATTATTTTTTAAAGAGATACATATTATTAAGTATGTAATTTTTTATTTAAAATGAAAATTGGGTAAATAAAAACAAACATATAATAAAATTCTTAGATAGAATATATAAAATTTTAAAAGGAAATTTTTAATGAGTTACATATTATTAATGAAATATATACATTCGTTTAAAGAAACCAGACATTTATATTAATAAATCACTGAAATTGAATAATGAAAAAAATCATGGAACATTGATGATAAAAACATTTCTGAAGGGAACATGTTATTTTAAAATGAGGCTTCTAAAATTTATAATGAGGATACTTTAATTTACCAAACTCCCTTTTTTATTGACTAATCTTCAAAAACTAACTCCTATAATCAATATCCTTCCTAACTCATTCTCTTTACAACTAGTGAAAATGCAATGATATTTTTTTTGGTGAAGGGAACATAGAAGAGAACACCGAGGAGACAGATTCCTTTTATAATCAAGGTCTACTGTGTATTTGAATATATATTAATAAATAATGGTTTAAAGTCTATATAGTGATCTAGAGGAATCCATGAGATGACCATATATAGAACCCCTTTCACATGTTTCTTGGATCAAGGACCACTTATATATTAAAAAATAATGTCCTTACTCATAAAACCCTTTTTAACCATTTATGGATTAATACCTAATGGTGTGGATGTCATGATTCAATTTGTGTGAATATACATATATATATATGTATAATATGGAAAAAACCTCAAAATTGATATATTTCAAGAGTAAGATGAAAAGTTAAATATTATATTATTTATCATTTTAATCTATTCTACATTGTGTCCATGTATTTTCCTCACATGATCCTCATAAATATCCCACTCTCTCAATTCTACATTTATATATATGTTAATATATATACACATAGTATGTTGATACTCTTATGAGAGTGTCATGGGTGATGGAGGGGGAACTTGAAAACTTAATTTATAATTATGTCTTATGGAAATTGATTAAACCATGCACCATGTGAATTCAAATCCTCAATATTATATATGTATGTGTATTTGTATACACCTAATATGTATACACTCACTGTAATGAGTAAGGAGGATGAAGAAAATGATGGTTTATTTTCTCTTAATAGCCTTAAAAACTTATCCCCATCTTCATTCATCACAAAACCATTTTATTGGTTACTCATAGTAAATTATATATGTATATATACATATTCTAATGAGATCTATAATAGTCTATTTTTGTACGAGGAAGAATAAAATTTGGGGATAGAGTAACATCACTTCCAAAATGATTTGAATGAGTGAGATTTAAATGGTGTGAATAGTTCATATAATAAATGACCACATATAAAATATTCCTTTAGTATCATGCTTGACAATATATCTCAATGTGGCTTAGATTATCAAGAAATGTCTATTGGGTTTCGGTTCTCGCTCATGGTGTCTTGGGTGAACATGCCTGGCGTGTTTATGCGACACTTGATCCTGTTCTCTCACCTTTATGCTCACTCGTGCATGGCTGCCCATGCACATGCATTGTATCCTACTTAGCGATTTTTTATGCTCATACTTACATATAATTTTCATGTCCATTATTCAGGTGTTGGCTAGCCACTTCTCTTTTTTATGAAAGAAATTTTATGAATTTATTACCTAATTATAGTTTCATAAATTATAGATTACTACAATTTTATAATTATAATTACTAATCAATGAATAA
Source organism: Viscum album (assembly GCA_963277665.1). Lineage (NCBI taxonomy): Eukaryota > Viridiplantae > Streptophyta > Magnoliopsida > Santalales > Viscaceae > Viscum > Viscum album. The sequence continues at coordinate 1,454,801,950 of OY728157.1, read as the reverse complement.
TTTTACACAAATATTAGCTAACCAAATATATTATTAATCTAGCCTCTACTTCTAAATTTTGAAATATTAATTTTTTTCACTTAAATTTAATTTAATATATTCTTTTAAAAAGATCCAATATTTCTATTCTAATAATATTTAATTTACTTTTATTACTAAAATTTATTATTTTCTACATATTTTGAACATTTTAAACATTTTTTCCATTCATTTTATTAATAAATATATATCATTTCTTATATACACATTTTAGGTCCTTATAATTACCTTATTCATTTTAAAATAGCGTTTGTATATACTATAATATTTAAAATAATAAATTACATAAATATATATCATTATAACATATAATATAATATTATTTATTTATTTTTAATATATATATATATATATATTTATTTTAATTTAATGTTTTATATTCTATATTAAATATTATCGTTAAAAATAATAAATTTACAATTCAATTATAACTATATATTATTTAAATTAATTCTTTTTACTCCATAATAAATATCACACAACAATTAATATTAAAAATATGTACATTCATATAAATCAATTTCATTTGAAATTGATATTTTATATGGCATAATAAATATTTATATATTAAATTTGAATCAATGCTTTATATTTTCCAATAAATATTATATTAATATTTGTAAATTATCATACACCACTATTTATCAAAATATTCTTAAATAATTTTTTTCCGTTGACAATTTACTCATATGTTCATAAACAAATTTTTTACAAACTATAAATTTTGAAGTAAAATGATATGAAATATAACTTAATGTTTTAAAAAAAATATTTAAGTAATGTTTGAAAAATTAACATATGTAAAGTAATATTTTTATAACCTAAATTAATTTATTCCTTAATTTATGGTGTTTATATAGAATAAATTTTAAATTTCCTAAAATTTATTTCAAGTTAAAATAGATAGTTTTTTATTTTAGTTTTTAAAATGGGACTTTTTAATAAATATATATTTAATTATTTTAATAAATATACTTGAAACTCGAGGAATGACATTCTACCCCCTTAAATAAATTATGACCCCACAATTTTACTTTTTCTTACTATGGATAACATATGAGTGTGCTCTTAATATGGTTATATTATAATATCTAATTTGTTATCTACAATACTATCATGGGTAAGAATCATTTTTTTACACTATAATCTATCTAGTATTTCATTTTTCACATCCATTTATGCCGAATATACATCATTAATTATAAAACCAAAATGGATTCATGCAACATAACTATGTTAGATTCATTTTTTACTATTGTATTCCTAAATAAAAAATAAAACCAAAGTGGTTATAATAATAATTGATAAAAATATTAATATGAAATTTAACCATAAGTTTATTATTTAATGAATAGTAATTCCAATCCAAAAAACAAAGAATCACCATAAAATCAAATACCAAAATTATAAGGCTCTACCCACTCCTTCTTTTAGATCACAAGGTATTTGTAAATACTTTTTATCCAAAATTACTTAAAATAAAACTATTTAAATTTCTCAAAAACATAAACTAACATTGACCTATAACATTCTAATATCTAAATATTTCTAATCCATTTCTCAAATACCATCTGTAAGCCCCAATACCCGCACTTCTAAGTTAGGTGTTAAGAAAAAAAATACTTTCTTTGTTCATGTTGTATATAAATGGATTCTATATTATTATAAGACGTGAACAAACATTAACAAGTTATAATTAAAAACCTAATTCTAAAAATGACGAGTCACTCTATACCCAAGGATGTTTTTAGGGTTAAATATTTAGATAATTGAAAAATTATACTAAAAAACTAACTCATACTAATTCTAAATGGGTGGTTTATTTTCATCAATATCACATATTTTTTGAATTATACTTCAAATTCACTCTTGATAAACAATTTATTGGATACCTAAATCCATAATACCTCCTACCCATTAAAAATATTTATGAAAACCACTTTAAAACATGGGGTGAACACATAATTTCTTGGAAAGGGTTTTAAAAAAAATGATAAAATCATCTTTTATAAATTCTTGAAAACCCCTTTAAAATATTTTCATCAAAAGAGAATACTTTAAATTTAACAAAAAAATTATTTTAATCATAAAATTTACCTTTCTCCTTAAAATAAAAGGGGTTTTTAGAAAAAAATCCTTCACACTATAAGAAAATAAAATCCATGAGGCAGTCTGCGACATTGAAGGCTATACAGTACCTACCCATGACATGATGAAAAAAGTCCCTTTAGGTTTGGGTTTACTCCCCATCCCTCTTAATTGTCTACAACACCCAAATGTTGTATTTAAAAGAAAATTTAAATTATATTTTAGTTTTAAAAAAATAATCAAGGTTTCATAAAAAAATAAAAAACATAAAAATAAATTATTGTTTGGTAGATAGAAACTTTACAAAGGATGTTTTTTGAAAGATACACATTATTGAAGAAACACAAACATGGGAAAAAAGAAAATATTTATGGAAATAAATCTTCAAAATTGAATAATGAAAGAAATTTTGGAACATCAATGATAAAAATAATAGTGCATGTCTATATGAAAATATAATCATAAATTACATTAATGAAGATAAATTATTTGTTGAAGTAAACAAATTTTTAAAAAAGTACAGAAAGTGGAATATTTTGAATTAAAATATTCCAAAAATTAAGATATAAATTAGAAGGTGTTAAAACATTAAATTCCATTTATAAAACTAATTTCTTAATGGAATTTTAAGTTTAAAAATACTAAAGGCATGGAGGGCTTTGTTATGAAAAAAATACAGGGATAATTTAAAAATGTCAGAATTATTTTTTATATATATATTATCTTACAAAGAGGAATTTTTAAAATTTTAAAGTAATATAAATTTATTTAATAACATTTCTCTAAGATGTTTTTGTTTAAAAAATTTAAAAAAAAAATCCTAAATAAATTATAATCCCTTAGAAAGTTGGTTTGGTTTTTTTTAAAAAAAATAAAAATTATTTTAAAATATCATCCCTTATAAGAAGAAGAAAACATAGGAAAATTTATTAAATTATCCTATAGAAATCTATATCAACTTAAAATAACTCCTATAATCCATCTCTTTCCTTACTCCCTATCTTTCCAAGAAGATAACAAACACTGATATTTTATTTAGTGAAAAAAACATTGTAGAGAATTATTAGGATACAAATTACTTTTATAGCCATTTTATACTATGTATTTTGATATAGAATTATAAACAATTGTTTTTAGTCTATTTAGTTCTTAGGAGGAAGGTATGGGGTTACCTATAAACCAAACACATTTTTCTGCTACCTAGATCATAGACCCCTTATAGCTTAGAAAATCATTTCCATTACTCATGGTACCCTCTTTCACTATTTACACATTAAGATATACTAGCACAGATCCAATGATGCAAAGTGTGTTTGTTTATGTGTGTCTATAATCTATTGGGAACCTCACAATTATTGTATTTCAAGTTGAAGAAAAGTAGTGAAGGAAATATTATTTTGAATTTTATTTTTTCTCCTATATATCAAAACATGTAATTTTACACATGAATCATCAAAAAAATCAGGATGTATCAATTCTCCATTTATATGTATGTTTATATATATATACACACATAGTCTGTTGATAATATCAAATAGTGTCATGTGTAAAGGAGTGAGAAGATAGTGACCTAATCCATAAATTTGGCATAGTGAGATTTATTCAACCATGCATCATGAAAATCCAAAGACTCAATATGATATATATATATATATATCTGTGTGTATATATATATATACTCACTATAGTGAGAGAGAAAGAAAAAGATAAAGGTGATTTATTTTATTATTATCATATTTTAAACATCAACACATATTCATTTATTTATCCATGTGAAATTTGGGACCATTGATTGGCTACTCGATGTAAGATTATATACACACACACATTTTGATGATATCTAGAACAGTTGGATTGAGTGAGATGAAGAAGAAAGTGTGTAGAAATAGATATATATTTTACAAATGATTTGTGGGATTGAGTTTAAAATGGTGTGAAAGGTTCCCATATGAAGTGGCCCTACATCAAATTTTCCTTCAGTATCAAGATCTCTTATATATCAATGTGAAATAGATTAATTGTGTCATAAACTAGCATGGTTCGACCTAGACATCCACCTAATCTAGATCAAGAAAATGCCTCAATAATGCCACGTAATTTTTCATAGTCTTCTGACTAGTAGCGAGGGACTAAAATTATACAATTGGGAAACAATTCCCCTTAATAAAATTGTATTGATAATGGAAATAAACTAATCAAAACCATGAAAATCAGAGTACACATAAATAAATAAATAAATAAAATCATAATTAATAGAATAAAACATAAAAATGGCTGGATTTAACATACTAACACTACCCAGCCACTGGGAAAACCGCACATACATAATAAAATAATAGGAAAGTAAATTAACAAGGATATATTTATACTCTGAGATGAACCACATACCTAATCTCTGCAATTTTAAAATTACTATAGCATGAGCCTATGATTCGACATAAGAAATCTTGCTCGATCATAAACCATTGGGCCTCATCCGTATCCACCATGGATCCTATGCTCAACCTGAAAGAAAACATAAGATATTAATGAACATTGAGGTTCACATACATGGGGTAAGAATATAATCATCAGTAGGCCACCCACATTGGTTTACATAACATCTATTGTCATAACATGTGAATACAACATGTGATATGCCTATCCTATCCAAACAAGAGTACTGAAATAAAATTAAATAAAAATCCGAAATAAATAAATAATGATAAACAAAAAGGGAAATATTTAACATATGATTCTAACCTAATACCTGAGGTAGATCCACACTTTCTCTAGCCTAAGCTGATGGAATTATAGAATTTGGCTCACCCAACCAAAATGTTAGGAACATTCATCAACCTAGTGAGTATTTTAAAAAGTCCAAGGCAAATACTAGCATTATTGTCAAACTCAAGGATTTCATACTAGACATAAAATAAAAATTCACATATACTTGGCCCTAGGTATAAAATAAAAGGATCTAAACTAGAGACAAGATCCTATAAATGGACACTATTAGAGAACCTATCCAGTTCTATATGTACAACTGAACAAACTGGGCTAAAATATTTGGACCCCACATCAGCATATATGTGCATACACATACTTGTAAAATATAACCCAATCCATGACTGCCTTCGAATATCATGATCCTAAAGCCCCTTTAGCTAGAGTATACAAATAAACTAGAAGGGTTATACTCATCCAGATCATCCATTATATCCCTTGACCCACCTCATAACAACCATACACTAGGGGAGAGAATCTAAATCAATATTAAGTCCATCACATAGTTTAGAGATATCCTAATGGTCTTATGTTTCATTCAATCCTAAATAAGAGAATCCAAAAACCTCCAAGACCAAAAGCATAACAAACTGTGTCATCTAATACCCTTACCCACAAATAAAAACTATTAAAACCACCACTGACCATATCACATGTCTATAAAGATTAGGGAGACATCCACCATCCCCAAAACACTAACTCATAATGGACACCCCATAATGGTATCCTCTAGAAACCAAAACTCAGTCCAAACCTGACTAAGAAACCTTAGTCAAACTACTAACACACAACCCTAATATCACCAAGATTAAAAGGGAAAACTCAATAAGAACAAATTCCATTAAAAAAATTCTTCTAATAGGTCCCTTAAACTTATCTGAAAATATATTCAATGGAACCCATCCATGCTCAACATTTGACAACTCCAACATAGCGTGAAGGCTCCAACCTAACGAAGACTTAAGAAATAGATTAACAATGCCCATCCAAGAAGAGACATGATCTGAAATTATAGGATTCATCAAATATAACCCTATAAGAACTCTCCAAGATTCCTCAAACCAAGGTGATCAATAAGATCACAACCCTCACCCAATATTCACAACTCCAAACCCAACATGAAAGAGGATTATATAATGATAACCTTAAAGAGATCCTCCCACTAATGACCACTCAATATAAAACACCATCAAGAAAAAAATTTAATACTGAAAGGATTACACCATCATGATCTACAAGAAAAAACACTCAAAATAGACAACCCAGGAGTCTGATTTCCAATATCTGGGTGAAAAATAAAAAAACCCATCCATGTATTTAAGAGTACACATCGTGAACCTTGGGTACACGACATGTAGCTCAAGTACATAGTGTGTTCCCCAAAAGGTCTTCCATAGATATTTATCATGGTACAACCTAGAATATAATTATCAAATTACATGAAGTGTATACCCTATAGATAGTGTGAACCCTACATGGAGTACCTTCCCTTATACCTCAAATTAACTCGATGTATAAAACTACTCACAAAATGTAGTGCACCGAACACACATAGTGTTACCCTAACATGAGGGTTACCTCTATAAACTACATGACTATGTTCCCCAACATGGAGTGTCTAGTCATTCCTTTGAACACAACTTGATCCCATCATGATAGAGTGTCCTAAAAATAATTTTTTTAAACTATCATCCTTAACCACTGCATTGGAATAAGAACACATGAGACATTATTAAAGAACACACAACTAAACCTACAATTCATCAAAAAAACACCACATATCTACCCTCTAGAGGTCCATATAAACCCCCAAAAATATTAGTAATTAAGAAATAATTTATGTGTATTTTTAGTAAAACATTAAAAAAATCATACTTCCGTGTGGAAACTTCCAAAAATTTGACATGATTTATACTCTGTAGATACCACACAATGATATTGGCTACTCCCATGTTCCATAGTGACACCTCTATATCCCACTCTCCCTCCCTCTTTCTCTCAATATCTCTTAGAACTAGAAAATGGAATCCCATAAGGGGTGTACATGAGAAACAATGAGAGGAGGGGAGAAAAGAAAATTAAAAGGATAACAAAAAAATAATATGAAGAAAAATGAAAGGGAAAAAATAAAAAAGGACATGACATTAATTACATACCTAATTTTATAACACACCTAGGACAAACCCCTCACTTCGAACATGACCTCATAATAAAAATTTAAATCTAAGGATCTAAATAAAAGATATCATTAAACAAACATTTATTAATAAATAATATTTTTTAAATAAAATATTAAATGGGTTTTCAAATTAAAATGGATTGGAATTCCACCCAACTACTTGGATAGGATAAGAGTCCAATTTCCAAACCAAATTAGTGGTAGGAAAAATAATTTGAGATTTATGATATATGAAATGATAATTTTTCCCTCAAAAACCACCTAAGAGAAAAAAATTAAAATTTCACCTAATTTTATCAAATATCTATGATGTGTGTAACACCCTGATATTTTGTGATTTTATTCAAATTAATGTAAACTTTTCAATATTTCTCATTACACATAATACTGAAAATATTTTATTTTTATATTAAAGAACTATGTTTGACTTGTGTTATACGCAACACAATGTTAATCATACACTACACAGAACATAAAATTTAGATTTCTCTATAAGTAACACCAAGTTTAGCTTGTGACTTGGCATTCATTATAAGGAAAACTGACTTGGTGTACACAATACACAACACCAACTTGGTGTATTTTACACGCAACAATGAGTTTCTACAAAACATCCTTTTATTTTTATAATTATTTAAATAATATAATTATAATCTAACTATAAAACATAGTAATATTAATAGTGATAACTACTTTTAAAATATTTTTTTATCAAGGTCTTATATAAATAAAATATATTGATAATTAAAGACATAATTTTTGGTGAAGTCCTTATATATTTAGAATTTTCATTTTCTAAAATAAACTACATTTTTTCCCTTCTGTAAAAAATATTAAAATTAATTTTAGACTAATTTAGAATTTTAATTTGATAAAATAATGTTTATTTATTTAATTTAGAATTTCAAAATTATCTTAAGGTGGATTTCAGGGATTTTTATGAGAAACTTCTTTTTCAGATAAATAGAAAAAAATACAGGATTTTAATTCCAAACCACCTTTTCATATAATTTATTTATAAGGTTAAATTATATTTTAATTAATTTTAAAATTTTAATTATATAATATTTTTATCAATTAATCTAACTTAGGACATTCAAATCAATTTACGTTTGAAATTGGGTGTAAAAACATAGCAAAAGTTTGGACATTTTTATTTTAAAAACCTGTAGTGTCGTCTCGTCAACATAATTATTTTAAAATTAAATTCTACCACTTATGTTTTTAGAATTTAAAAAAAGGGTTATATATTTAGAATAATAATAATTTATAATGTCTAATAAATATTTTAGCGAAAGTTATTATAATTAATTACAACTATTAAGATAAAAATAAGTTTAATAAAGTACTAAACCATAAATTTAAGAACCAAAATAACCTATACACTTGTTCAAACCAGATTGTATGGCCATGATTGAGCAAAAAATCTTCCATTATTTTGTTTTTTATTTGGTATTACATTATTAGGTAAAAATTTGGGCAAAACAAAATTGTTTTAAAAATTCCAAGTGTGTACTTCCCTTCCTTATAAAAGGCCACCACCTATCCCTATTCTTAAAACCGCTCAAACCACTTAGGTTCATCCAATATCTACCCAATAATCTTCCCAAAATAACTAAATTCCTCATAAAATCCTCATATTGGGAATACAGAAATCCAATAAATCATTTTGGAAGAAACCAAAAGGAGTTACCCGATTAAGAGGTAACAGCTTCTATTAATATCTTTTATTTTATTTTATTTTTCCACCCAATATACTCTCCTTATTACATGATTTTATAAGAAAAATTATATATTTAATATACTAGGATTTTTTTACTAATGGTTCATCCTAAACATTCACACACACCCATCTAATGGGTAACGAACATACTGTTTATGTGTATAGAAAACTACCGTCTCACTAAACGATGATTGTTCATTTTTTACTTTACCACCACTAATGGTGAAAATTATGATGTAAAATATTTCTATATATGTTATATATTATATTTATTATGTCTTTATTCTTATTAATTTCTTTTAAAACAAATATCTTTTTACTATATATTTGGTGTAAATATGAAAATTTTGTTTGAGGAAGTGTGGACTACCACCCCCTCAAAGTGATGTTATTTGTTCACAAAATACATAGAATGTATTAAGGATGGGTTTAGTAAAATTATAAGACATATATAACATTTTAATTACAATTTAATTATATTATATACATATATACATTTAGATAATTTTATTTATTTCTTTCAATATGATAATAAAATGGAAATATTGTACTTATGTACGTACGAGTCACTATTTCCATGAACGGTGTATTCCATTTAATAATTTTATATTATGAAGATTATTATAATTAAAATATAATAAATATAAATTATATTAGTATAATGGTTTACATTCTATAATAATGATATAAGTATAGGTACTAAAGATAATAAAATTAAGATACATGTGGAAAATAAAGAAAATATTATCTGAAGTGAAACCTTATCATAGGATGGTTAAAAAGATAGTAATATAAGATAAAAATAAAAAAATATATGGTATTAGAGGTAATAATATTGTTATGTAAAATATTTATAACAAATTTATGTCATACAGGTTGTTTTGACAAGTACGAAGAGAGTTAAGATAGAAGGTAATATAATTTCATCTGACTTTTTTCCAGTGAGATACATGCTTTATTTACCACCCATTACATTTGTGTGGTGTGTGTACTACCCATGGATGTTTTCTATTATTAATAAAATCAAATTTATGGTTATTTAAATATCCATTTTATGATCTTTATTCTATGGGTTTTATGTTTCAAAAGTTACCAAAACGGTAAAATAGTTTTGTCTCCATTTTCCTTCCTCGAGACTCGTGTTTTTTATACACCTAAATTGTTTTTGGAGGCGTATATACTTTAATTTTACATGTTATATCATGAATTTAATTATTTTAATGATATTTTAATCTTCATTTAATTTTATGTTATTACATCAAGAGTATGATCCGAAGTTACCCAATTATAAGAGTTTATTGAAATAATCTCATCGCTTTTCAAGGTTGTTTATATTTATTCTTAATTTGATGAAATATTATAAAAATACTCTCAAGAAAAATCAAGATATTCCTTATCCTATGTTTATTGAAAATATATCAATGTATCAATACCATTTATACACAAATAGGTACCTAAGATAATTTTATAAGTAAAACCATACTGTCTCACTCTTCGGTCAGAAATCCATTATATTCAAAAACCATGTTTTCAAAAACGTTTATAAAATATATTTGAAGAAAATTTTCAAGGGAAAAGGATTTTAAAAACTTTTTAAAGTTTTTAATTATTCCTTTAGATGGTTTCATTTTTATTTTCAAATAAAAATATTGTTAAAAATGTTTTATGTTTTAAAAATAATTTTCTATGGAGAAAGGATATTTTCCTCAAGTAATGTTTTTAAAATATATTTCAAAATCACTTCGAATAAAAGATAATGTATATTAGTGTTACTCATTAACTTATGGGGAAATTATTCAATGTTTCTATTCATATACTTTATCAAAATGGATTATGGTTTTATGGCATGATGTTTATGAAACCCATTTGTCTTTCAAAGTTTATATGTTTTTGAAACTTGCTTCTTTTCAAGAGTTACATTTATGATGAAATTATTACGAAACTTATCTATTTCCATATATTATGATATTATTACATATTTATAATACACATTTCATTTCATGGGTTATGATATGATTATTTATGATCTTGTGGAACATGTATGTAAGATTTCACTATGAGATGGGTGAGACCTATATCTATGTCCAATTTGTTGGATAAAGATTTATAAATCAGGATATAGACATGACTAGAATGGGAAATGAAATTGGTTCAATGTTACTGGGTTGGAATGGGATGAGAACTCAGTTTAGTAATACAGGGCTGGAAATGGGTGTGAATATAGTTTAATAAAGGGATTTTTCCACTAAGATAGTCTTGGCAGAAATGCCTTGACTACAATGGAAATAAATATATATGATTATGTGTATGCCACAATTACATGTTTTATTACCACGTTATGATTTCATGGATTGTGTTCTTTACTTCCTTAGGATTCATCTCTTATGAGCTTCCATGATTTATTCCATGATTCATATATATGATCTTTGATATACAACGTATGATCTTCAATTTTAATGATCATGTTATAATACACTTATTCTCATGATTATGATTAAATATCATCCTTTTTTACCATTAAAATACATCTAAGATCACCCCTTTTTATGTTTTCTTCCCCCAGGTTATGAAGATATGTATTATTTTTGATGTGTCTAATAAGGGTTATAGTCAAGAAAAACCTAGTGTGTGATAATTTTTCACACTTAGGTATCAGTTTTTATGTTTCCATGTTTCCAAAGACACTAGACTAGTACTTTATTCGGGATTTTGTTTTTATAAATTTTTAACTATTATTTAATTGTTATGTAATGTTAATATATGAAAATAGAGGGTCATTATGGTTGGTATTAGATCTATGGTTTATATAACCTTTGGAAGATAGGATGATAAAACCATAGAAATAATCCTAAGGACACGTATAAGAAAATGTCTAAGGAAAAGGAAAAATATAGAAAAACATATTAGAATTTTGGTAAAGGGTTAAGTGATTGGTTTACTAGAAATATATCCTTGTCTAGATACTACATGTGGATGTGGATTTGAAATAGATGTACATAGGGGTAACAACTCTGACAAGATGTTCTAGGCCTGACTCGGGGTAATCTGGTACATAAAAATAGGACTTGATGCACACCTTATTTTACACTCCCAAGGGATATGCTTTAGTAGTTCTCAATCTCTTCATGAACCATAATAAATTATTTACATTGAAGTTTTCTATAAATAACCTAGGATAAACCTTAGTTTTGATATATTAATAAAGGTTTCATAATTTAGATAACATATAAGTGACTTTTCATGATTATATGATTCTTATCTATGATAATTATTTCTTACTCTTTTCATTTTGGATTTAGTCAATGGATGGAACCAGAAGGAATCACATTAATGGTTATTATGAGGGACAATGAAACGATTGTTCTCCAAAGGATCAGAATTCTTTGGGAGTTGAAATGAAAATCCACATTTCTATGCTTTCAAAAATTTCTCAAGATTTGAATCATGATGAAATTCCAAATGATAAAAGGAGGGAACAACATTATATTGATTCCTTCATGAGAAAAAATCACCTTCTTCCAATAGGTCTTCTAATCCACTTGTTGACAAACACTAGATCAGTACCACTGAAATGATATTCTCTTTTCCCCAATGTTTGGGTCTTGAAAAAGTAATTCTATCTATTTATAGTTTAGAAGTTGAAGAATACCAATGATAGACTCTAATCAAGAATATCATGAAGTAAGAGGAAATTGAATCCATGTATTGGGATGTGTTCAAGAAATTATTCTTTAATAAGTACATTCCACACTTTCTTCGTAAAAAGTTTGAAAATTAGTTCCTTGAGTTTAAGTAGAAGGATGATATATCTATCAGTGACTATGAGTCCACATTCACAATACTTGTGAGGTATTCTTTAAGAATTATCATCCAACTAGAAATTAAGGTTGATAGGTTCTTCCGTGGATTAAAGCCATGTCTCATAAGGGCGTTGGATATAAGAGACTTTGGTAGCTATGAAGAGATTGTGTGTTGTAAAATCAATGTTAGAATAGGTTTTGGATTTATATATCAATATCATGGTTTTAATAAGAATAAGAAGGTAGAGTTCAATGGTTAATCAACAAACCATTGAGATAAGAAGATGAGCCTTCCTTTGTGCTCTAAGTACAGAAAGAAGCATAGTGGGAATTATCTAAAGGGTACTAGTAAGTGTTTTATGTGTGGAAAAGAAGGAAAATGAGCAGATGAATGCTGAAATAATTCGAAGATTTTATATAATGATGAGAATAATGAGAAACCTTCTTAGGATACACCCCAAAAACTTCAATGTTTCAATTGAAGGGAGTTTGGGTATTATGCCAAAAAGTGCCCAAATCCAAGTGTTAATACTGGTGTTCAGTGCTAAAAACCATTGAAGAGAAAGGAAAATTGGAAAGTATATCTAATCACAATAGAATAAGTGAGACATAATAATTGGGGAACAACATAGTGGGGAATTTACTTAAGGATTTTGTAAAAACACGATCTATGTAAATCTTGTTGATCTTTTTGTGGAACTTGTTATGATTCTAAGAGTTGATTATATCTCACTACATGAATTTTGGATTAATAAAATCATATTGATTTTATATATTTACAAGGATGAACCCAATATTATAATTGAAATTTTTTTATATAAGAGTCTATTTAAGGAATAAAGAGTGAATTATCTTTTAGAAGCACGTATGTTTTCAATAAGGATTTATGGAAATCCAGATTATGAACATGTTTTCAAGAGAATATATGATGTAGTTATTCACATGTTATGTATGTGATGAAACATGGATATCAGTATCAATATGATTTAATGACTATATTTCTAATATTTTAGATTTTCATCTTTTATAGGGGTTATAAGGTTAACCATTCATGAAACATTTAAGTCAAACATGAGATTAAGTATATATGTATTATGGTTATATTGAAAACCTTAGTTAAAAGGATATTTAGTGATTAACCTTATTTCAAGGATTCCCATTATAATTTGGAAATTATGTTAGTGTGGTTTTAGAAAAGGACATCATGTATGTTGAGTGACAACTAATAATGTCTGGGAAGGTCGTGGGTGTTGAACCGATGACCGAAGGATGGTAAGGGTTTCACACCTACCACAGGCCTACGTGATGTCCTCGCTAATGAGAAATTATTATTTTTGAATAATTATTAATGATGAACCAGTAGATTTACTTTTTATGTTTATAGATTAATGTATTAACCATATTTATTTTAAAGAGTAGTTAGAATGAAATAGTTATACTTTTCATTATTTTATGGGCCATAAGACCTATTAAAAGTTTATTTTAGCACTTTAGGAATCAATGTTAAATTTTAAATATCCATTACATAAAATAATGGATGAATTATAAATTCATAAAAGAACAAGTAATGAAAGAAATTATGTTTACAGAAATATATCATGTAAGTATATTTCCTTATATTATTGGTCAATAAAATAATTAATCAATATTAGGAAAATGATAAAAGAAAACATGTCATCTTAATACCTTGAATTTTTTGAACCGATGTCCCTTTAAATTATCACAGATTTATGACTTTGAGGCCCTCAACTTTTCATTGATCATTCACTTGTTTGTGATTGAATAAATCATTCCATCCCTATAAATATTTAATTTTTTATTCCATGTCCAATATTAAATCCCAACCTATGTTTTCATATGTGGAAACCAAGTTATATGTTATGTTGGGTAACCATTATGGATCCAACTTTCCATTTTTTTGGGAAGGTTTAGTATCCATTTTAATGATGTGGGTTTATATGAATGAACCTTTCTAGAATTAAACCTTTGATAACCTAGATGGATTTGGATGGATAAAATAATTTTAAGGGGGGGTAGAATGTAACACCCTATGATTTATTGATATTTTTTTAATTAGATTAACCTTTTTGATATATTTCATTTCATGTTTCACTAATATATTATTTTATATTAAAAAACAATGATTGGATTGCATTATACAAAACACCAAGCTAATCATGTACTAAAAAATTAAATTTTAGCTTGCTCTAAAAGGACCACATAAGTTATATTATGACTTGGATTACGTTACACATGACACTGACTTGGTGTATGCAACACACAATAGGAACTTGGCATAGGTTACATGAAACATTGAGTTTCTGAAAAACATATTTGTATTGTTATAATTATTTAAATGATAAAATTATTATCTATTAATAAAAAATAGTAATATGAATAGTGATAATTACCTTTAAAATATTTTTATAATGGTCTTATATAAAAAAATATTGATATTTAATGACATTATTTTTGTTAATGTCCTTATATATTTAAAAATACTATTTTTTAAAATAAACTTCTTTTCGTGTCCTTTTGTGAAAAACAATAAAATTATTTTTAGAATTATTTATAACTTTAATATGAAAATATATACTTCATTTTTTAATTTATAATGTCAAAATAATCTTAGGGATATTTTTTGGGATTTTTATGAGAAACTTCATTTTTTGGATGAATAGTAAAAAATACTCGATTTAAATTCAAAACTGCCTTTTTGTCTAATTTATTTATTAGGATAAATTATATTTTAATTTAGTTTAATATTTTAATTAGATAAAATTTTTATTAGGTAATCCAATTTAGTTCATTGGAATCAATTAATCTTTTAAAGTCGGTTTAAAAACAAAGAAATGTTTGGATGTTTTTACTTTAAAATACCACTATGTTGTCCCATCAGCATGATTATTTTTAAATTAATTTCTGAATCATATTTGATTAAAATTTGAAAAAATGGATTACATATTTTAAATCATCATAATTTAAAATATCTAATAAGGTCAAATTTTTGTTTTACAAAAAATATTTGTGAAAGTGATTACAATTAATTTCAATAGTTAAGAGAAGAATTGTGTTAATAAAGTACTAAACATTAAATTTAAGACCCAAAAAGACTTATAAAATTTACCAAAACAAATTTTCTAGAAATTATTCATCTAGGAACCTTCCATTACTATGTTTTATTTTTTTGTTATGAAATTTTTTAGGTACAAAAGTGGGAACACCTAACTTGTTTATAAAAATTTCAAGTGTTTCCTTTCCCTTCCCTAAAAAAGGACACCACCTCTCCATCTTCTACACACCACTCAATACAATTATGTTTGTAAAATTTCTTATCAATACACTTTCCAAAATCCCTCACTTACTCTTAAAATCATCCACTTGGGAAAAATGAAATCGAAGGAAGCCTTTTGGACACAAACCAAAAGGAGTTACCAGATGAAGAGGTGACAACTTCTCTCAAGCTCCATTATTTTATTTTCATTCTCCACCATCTCCACTCTATTTAATACATTATTTTATAAAAACACAAGTATCTTAAATATAAAATTATTTTTTTATGATATTTTTTAAACCTAAACTTACACACACATCTATCTAATGGATAACGAGCATACTATTTACGTGAATGACAAACTATTGCCTCGCTAAATGATGTTAGTTAATTTTTTCTTTACCGTATCTCATGGTAGAAATTGTGAATGAAAATATATTTATATATAATATATATTATATTTATTAGTACTTTAAAAAATTTTATTCCTTTTACAACATATTTATTTTTATATTCCTTTTAGTGTAAATACAATAATTTTGTTTGAGGAAGTGTGGACTACCACCCCCTCAAAGCGATGTGATTCATTCACACACTACATGGACTTTATTAAGGATGTGTTTAGTGAAAATATATTATATATAAAAAATGATAATTATAATATAACAATATTATATAATCATATACATATAGGTAATTTTTTTCTTTCTTTTAATACGACAATAAAAACTGAAACATTATTCATGCGTATATATGACTTACCATCTCAATGAGTGGTATATTCTATTCTGTACTTATATATTCAATAGATTATTATAATAAAAATTTAAATAATATAAATTATATTTATATCATGTCTTACATTGTTGATTTATGAAATAATTATAAAGACAAAAGATATAACAAATTAAGACACATGCGAAGAATAAAGAAAATATTATCCAAAGAGAAACCTTAACATATGATGGTTAACAAGTAGGTAATATAAGTTATTAATAAAAAATATATGGTATTTTATATAATAATATGGTTATTTAAAATATTTATAATAAATTTATATTATACAGGTGTTTTGAACGAGTACGATGAGAGTTAAGACACACTGTAAAGAATTTCATCTCACTTTTTTATTTCCTTGAGATACACGCTTCATTCACCACCCATTCATTTTGTATAGTGTGTATACTTCCCAGAGACTTATTGTATTATTATTAAAATAAAATTAATGGGTATTAAAATATCAATTTTATGATATTTATTTTATGGGGTTCATGTTTCAAAAGTTACCAAATCGGTAAAATAGTTTTGTCACAATTTTCTTTCCTTGAGACTCATGTTTTGTTATGAACCTAATTTTTTTGAGGTGTATATATTTCCATTTTACATGTTATATAAAAAATTTATATCTTTTAATGATATTTTAAACATTACATAATTTTATTTTATTACATGTAGAGTATGATCCAATGTTACCAAGTTCTAAGAGTTTATTGAAACAATCTCTTCGCTTTTCAAGATTGTTTATGTTTATACTTCCTTTGACAAAATCCACTAGTCCATCTCTCAAGAACAAAAATTAGTTTTATTATACTATGTTTATTAAATATATATACATGTATTAGTACCATTTTACACTCTTTGGTACTTAAGATAATGGTTTTATGTAAAATCTAACTGTCTCTCTCTTCAGTTGGAAATCTATTATATTCAAAAAGCATGTTTTCAAAAAGGTTTTCAAAATATATTTGAAGACCATTTTCCAGGAAAATGTATTTAAAAACTTTTAATTGTTTTAAATTCTTCCTTTATAAGTTTTAAAATAGATTTTCAACGAAATAGTTTTTCAAAAAGGTTTTATGTTTTAAAAATCATTTTAGATGTAGAAAAGATATTTTCCTCAAGAAATGTTTTTAAAAGATCTTTCCAAATTATTTCCAATATAAGATAAAATAGGTTGGTGTAACTAATAAATTTATGGGGAAATTAATAAATTTTTATATTAATATTATTTCCCTTATTTTATTATGTTTTGAAGACATGATTTTTATGAATCACGTTTATCTTTCGCGAGTTAAATACTTTTGAAACTCGTTTCTTTTCACGGGTTATGTTTATAATGATATTATTATGAAACATGTATCTTTCCTTAAGTTATGATCTGATTAAATTTTTATAATGCCCATTTAATTTTGTGGTTTATGATGTGGTTATTTATGATATTGTGGTATATTCATGTTTGATTTCACTATCATATGGGTAAGACCTATATCTCCCTCCAAAGCATTGGGTAAAGATTTATATATCATGAGATAGAAATGGATGGAATGGGAAATGAAATCTGTTTATTATTACAAGACTAGAATGGGGAGTGAACATGGTTCAGTAATATAGGGAAGGAATGTGGTGCAAACTGGGTATATTAAAGGTCTTTCCCCTTGAGATGGTCTCGTTAAAAATTCATTGACTACTATGGAAATCATTATATATATTTATGTGTCCTCCAAAATTCCATGTTTTTTCCTATTTTATGATTTCATAGATTAAGTTCTTTATTTCCATATGATTCATCTCTTATGATATAACAAGCTTTGTTCCATGATTCATGTACATGATCTTTGATATTCAGGGTATGATCTTATATTTTTAGGGTCATGTTCTCAAACTATTATTCCCATGATTATTCTTATATATCTCCCGTTTTTACCCTTACTAAGCATATGATATCACTATTTTTTTTAAAGTTTCCTTCCCCATAGGTTATGAATATATGTATTAGGTTTTATGTATCTAGGAAGGGTTCTATTCATGAAAAACCTATTCACAGTTAATGTAGCTCACTTATGTATCAGTTTTTATGTTTCCATGTTTTCGAAGGCTTTAGAATTGTATAGTCTTTAGGTGTCTATCTGTATAATTATTTAGATATTAAAAAATTGTTATGTAATTTTAATGTATGAAAATAAAAGATTTTTATAGTTTGGTTCCTATAAAACTCCACACCATAAAAATTTCACCCCTCCAAGAAGTCCCGATGGTAAATTAGACAGCAATATCCACCTCGAACACTAGTACTTGCAATGCTACCAGGACTATCCACAAGCTAGTATCACAGTACCCATGACTCACCCAATATGAGTTATATTCATCCATGACTGATTAGTAACTCCCCACCATAGATGAATCTATATCAAAATTCCTATACCAAACAACAAACTCCACAATCCATGCTCTGTACACTACTGAATTCATTGGCTAGACATGTCCAAACTACTCACACCAGAGTACTAACACGGGACACCGAGAGCCAAAAACAAAAAAAATCATAAAATCCAAAAAAAAAACAATGCATAAATAAATGTAAAAACAACAAAACCATTACATTGGAAACTAATAAAAGGAATACCAGAACCATAGTATCCAGGACTTCTAATCGAAATAGGTGTTCATGATGCACCTAATCGATATCTTATCATTTTCTCTAACACATTCATTGGAATCCTATCCTCAAAAATAAAAAATAATACAATAAGAAAACATTTAATACCATTTTTTATGAATAGGTCCAGTTAAACCCTACTTATCACCCAATAGCATTCATGAAAATGCCTCAAGTGAACCTCCTCATATTCTAGAGGCTGTTGAAAAGTATAGAGGGTTGGAAAGAAATTTTTTTGGAGACTATTCCTTTGGATCATAGTGAAATAAAATTATAAATAGACTAAAAATATCAATTAACATAGAATTAGTCATAAATAAATAAATATAAGAAGACTATAATAAATGAAATACAACATACAAAATTAATGGAAAAAATTCACACATTGGTCTCCCACTAGGCTAACCACACACAGAGAATAAAATAAATAAAATCCAAACACAAAATTCTCTACCTATACCCTAATCTGAACCACATAATTTGTCTCCATAAATGTGTGACTTCTCTAGTAGGAGTCTTTGACTCAACACAACACATTACACGCAATCATGAAACATTGGACCTATGCTCGATCCGATATTCATCATGTTCTCAACCTAAAAGTAGACATAAGGTCAAGATTCACACCTATGTGCACATACTATGGGTGAGAATGTCATCCTTTGTATTCCACCCAAAATGGTAGTTCTAAAATATTCTATCATAACATGTGCGTAAAACACATGATGTTTCTTTCTTAACTAAGCATGACTACTACTGTAAAATTAAAAAATATAAATAAATGAAAATTGAAATATAAAAATGGAAAAAGTGCACCTCATGTTCTATTCTAACACCCCCGGTAGATCAACTCATTATCTCACCTATTCTAGTGAAATTATTGAACATTTATTTTCCAACAACAACATTAAGAAAATATTCTAGATCAAGGAGCACAAAAAATCCAATGTGAGGAAAATAATGAATTTTAGACCCTAAGATATAATCATAGTACTATAAAGAAAGTTAATCTAAGGAACTCTAGGAAACAAATAATTTGATATGAACTAGAAATAAGAAACTCTAATTCATTACTACAAGATAACCTATCAAGTCCTAAGACTCTTACAGAACTACCCAGGCTAAAATTTCCAGACCCACCATTAGCGTATAACTGCATGAATATGTCACCCAGGGAGACAATTAATCCTTATAAAATATGACCCACTAAATGAGTGAATCAAAATCTTAATAGCCTAAAGCCCCTATACCTAGGATGTACTACTAGACAATATGGGGTGTTCTCATAAAGACCATACATTATCTCCCAAGACCCACTTCAAAGTAACCGACCACTTGAGGAGATAATTTGAATCAATATATGGTCCCACACTTAGTAAAATAATATCCCAAAGGTATCTACTATAATAATAACCAAAAAAATAATAGAATCAAAACTCTATTCCCAAAAGAATATTCGTCGGGGTAAAAAAACTCCAGAACCCACCAACCAAAACTCTTAAATCTAGCACTGACCGTCATAGAGGTAAAAAAAGAACGGGACACCCACATAAATATACAAAATTATATATCAAATAGGACACTATACAGGGGGGATCATATAAAATTTAATCCTTAGGAAAAACTATCTATATAAACCACATCTGGCCTCTTGGAACACAACTCAAAGATCCTCATTCACAAAAGGAAAAAAATCAAAAAACACCATGACAAAAAGTTTCATTCCTCAAATAGTTCTCTCAATTATATATCAAAATCTTCTCAACTACACCCAATAATACCCAATATCCAAAGATTATAACTTATCACAAAGGTTTCAACATAACTAAACCCCAAGTAATATACTAGCAAAGATCATCCAACAATCCACATGATCTTTACATCTTGGATTCATCCAAACTAGCCACAAATTAAATCACCTTACATCCACAAGATAAGGTTATCAAAAATTTCACAGCCCTCACCCTAGCCATAAAACTCACAATAAAAGACTCCGGAGGATTCAATAATATGAACCTCTAAGTGATCATTCCACAAAATCTCCCATAATACAAAACACAATCTAATGGGATTATTAATGCTGAAAATATTTCACCATCATGATATACATGAAAAAATATTACAATAGAATACCTACATGTATGATTCTATCATTAGGGTGAAAAATCTGGGAAAAGCATCTAGTAAGGGGAAAGTAGATATCATGCACCTCGTGTATACAATGTGTATGCATAATGGTCCTCTCTGGATCAATATATTGGCCCAAAATAACATGTACATATCAAAGTAAATGATGAACCTACCCTATATATTGAATATACCCTATATAGGGTACCTTTACATATACCTCATCCCAAACTCACCATATAAAATTCACGACTACACATGGTGCACTGAAGGCACACAATGTACCCCCCAACACAACTCGAGTCTCCCCCACATAGTGTGTCTCAAATAAACATATCATTTGACCCAAAATATCTAACATTCACTAGGAAATAAGAACACACACCATGTGGTTGGGTTTTCGGGAATAAAAAACCGTTACAATTTCCCAAAACCTATGATTCCCTCAAAAGAATACCAGAGATCAAACCTATATGGGTGACCAACAACTAGAAAATAATATTAAACAATTAAAAAAATAATATATAGGAATTCATTAAAGAATAATTAAAAAGATAATACCTCCATGAAAATATTGTTGGAGCTTCGATTTGATCTATGATCCGCAACTGCAACAAGATGATCTAAATCCCCAGGAGCTCCGTGATAACACCACCCACTCCTAGACATTCTCTATCCCACTATCTCTCTTAGTCATGATGAAGGTAAGAAAAAATTGGGGAGTATGTAAGAATGAAATGGACGAGAGTATGAAAAAAAAGGAAAATGAAAAATGAAAAATGAAAAAGATTAAAAATGAAATGGAACAATGAAAAAAGGGACCCAATATGGCCCCAACACCTGAATCAAGGTTATGTATTGATTTGGGAAAAACCCAACTAAATACAAGACTATAGAGTATAAAATTCAATATGAGGATCTGAATAGAAGATATCACGAAACAAATATGTGTAAATAAATAATATTTAATTAATTAAATTTTAAATATTCTGTGAAAGTTTTATGACTCAAAACATCACCAAAATCCTACCCCAGTGTAAGTGACATTTTTCAGGACAACAATGCAGTTATCAAAATTATCTAAGATCTTATTATAGTATAAATTACAATTTACCCATGAAACCTAGTTGAGGGAAAAGTCAAATTTCTACAATTCTATCTAACTATCATGACATAATTCATCGCCACTCAGAATTGTCCATCATGTGTCAATTCTAACCTATGGACTCTCATGTGATCTACACATAGGGGATGTGACCTGATTGCTCTTATTATCGAACTTGTTTACTCACTCTCCCATTAATTTCCATGTGCATCTAATGCGTCCTCCTTGATATTGCATTCCCTTGCTCATACATACCTATTGCTAGTCAATCCTTTTTTCAGAAGTTGGATAACAAATTATTTTCTTATAATACTAAGTATTTAAATTAACTACATAATAATTTTAAAAATTATAAGTTTCTAATATTTTATAATTATCATTACTAATATAATTGTAATTTTAAATAAATATTTATAAGGCACATATATTTTATTAAGCTATCATGAAAATATAATTGTAATAATTTTAATTCTATTATTTAAATTTTATTTAAAATAATCTTTTAAAAACATTAAGTATTAACATTTTTAAAATATTTTTTTTATTTTATTAATAATTATTTATTATTTACTATATATTTTCTATATTTTAAATATTTTTACATATATTTCAGTACAAAATATATCTCATTTCATATGTATAATTTTTTGTTCATTATAATTTTTTTATTTATTTTAAATTATAATTTTTATATACTATAATATTTACTTTTCTAAAATTTATATATATATATATATATTAATATAAAAACATATATATTCTAAAATTTATTTCATATATATATATATATATATTGACTTCAGGTTAATATTTTATATTCCATAGTAAATATTATCATTAAATATATTAAGTTCATGATTCACATATAACTATATCTACCACATATTCATACATCATACTCCATAACAAATATTATATTACCATTATAGTTAAATATATCTACTTTAATATAATTCAAATTATTTTCCAATTAAAAATTTATATCAAATAATAAATATTAATATATTAACATTAAATTAATACTTTATATTTCCCAATAAATTTTATATTTCTTTTTGGAAGTTTTCATTTACTATTATTTAACAACAAGAAAGGATCATTGTGTGATGTGTCGAATTAGAAATTTATAGCATGCCATAAAGAAACTAAGAACATATTTAGTGGAAGTAGTGGTTGATCTTAAAGAGAATAATGATAGTCCGTAGGTATATAGATTTAATCAATCAACTAGGAGGCCTAAATGTGTAATAAAAATAGAAAAAATGATAAATATTATATGTTAGTGCTATATTATGTAAGTTTATAAGGATGGTTTGAAATGTAAGGTACAATCAAATTTCAATGAGGAATTGGGATCATAATCAATGAAATGGTCCAATTAAACTAGTATTTCATGAGTGAAAATTCTATCATTTAAAGGACATAATATCAATTGGGAGTAGAATCCACATATTCTAATTTTAATGTTGTACTCTAACTCTAAAATAATGGTCTAGTAATTAGAAGTAATAAATAATGGAAATTTTAGTCACAACATAATTCAAAAACCATTTATATATGAGAACTCAATAATTTGACCGAAAATCAGGTTTAGATTATAATCATACATGAAAAATAAACATTAAATAATTAATGTAATATATCATACAATATATGTATAGGGATTTGGACAGTGAATACATCAATATAAAGAATCAAAACCCATGTTCGATGATGGTCCAATAAAGTTCATTGGTCTAAGAAGAACCTTACATGAATAGAAGTCTAATCCACCATATAATCATTTCTATATTGAACCTATATTGTTATAGTTAGGTTAGGAACCACATTTTACCATTTTTGAGTCCCCTCTTATGTCCCCGTTGAATTCCAATCTAAAAAACCCCAAAAAATGTTCCAAAAACTGAGTGAAAATGGTATTTGGTGTAGATAATTGACTTATGGTTATGTGGTAGGGTTCATAAATTTTGTAGGATTCATGAAATCACTTTCCAAAGTGGGGTTCATGATGCATCATTTTAAAATGGTTTTGATAAACCATTCTGCAAGTGTGAACCTCTATCTACCCCAAATTTTATATCATTCGTGGTTTATTAAGTAATTTTCTTAGTATTTTGCCTATATTTTCTAAAAAACACCTCTAAATAATTATTTAATCCTTTGAAATTACCATATAGTCAAAACATACCCAAAATAAATCATTAAAACAATATAAAAAACAAATTTCATTATATATGGTAATAATTTACCTAAAAACAAAAATAACATTTGTGCACACTTTTGGTAAATTAAACTTCCCCACACATCAACTTTTATTTCCATAAATAAATCAAAGATAACCATTACAATGGAAATGAAAATAAATATGTATAATCATGATAATTCATATTAACTAAATCAAAATTATTTTGAGTGAAAATCATTGAATATTCTATATTCTCCTTTTATAACTCTCCAAAATGAAAATCTGGAAAGAATAGTATATTCAAGATTATCTCTCAACTTTTCACATTATATCATTTATCTTGAAGAATAAATCCCACATTATTCATTTAAAATAAAATCCCCCAATCATATCCATCTTTTCATACCCTATACAATGGCACTAAAACTTGGATCGCACATCATGAAAAACACAAAGTAAGAAATTTATAAATTTCCCTAAACTAACTAAAAATGTATCTAGTGGAATTATGTGTAAATTATAAAGAAAACATGGGTATTTCTTGGGTCTATGTCATTGAAAAAAATCTATGAGACATAGATGTGAGATATTTTTTTATAAAATAAAAACTATATTTTGTTAGTTTTATGGGAAGTAAGGTTCTAAGGATTCATTGAAATGCAAGGTAAACTACAATTTTAGTTGTGAATTGGGACCATAATCATATAAATGATTTTATATCTTGAATAGTCATTATGGGATCCAATGGAATTAGTGATTCTTGGTCCAAAACTCACATAATAATACCATATTAATAAAATCCTTGGTTTGGTATCCAATTAAAACAGTATTTCATGAATGAAAAGAAAAAAAAATCAAAATAAAATGGATATAATGGTTATAGTATCAAATTATGAAGATTATAGTTATATTTTATAACTCTCAACTCATTTTTCTCGTATTTGGAAGTAACATATAATGTGAAATTTAGTTGCAACATGATCTAAACAAAATACATAAATGAAAAATTATTAAGGGGGTCAACATTATTAGCAAAATAACATCATATTTAAAAAATACTCAACCAATAAAGAAAAAAATAAGTAATACAACATAAATAAATGGATATATAATTTGAATATAATAAAATAGAGATACAACACCAATATTTGATGAAGATTTTATAGTATTCTTTGATCTTGGAATATCCACTCTTGGACATCAATCCAGTCCACCTTATAATCCTTTCCTTGATGATATATAATGTTAGATTTGGGTTGGGAACCTCTCTAGCATCTCACTTTCAAAACAGGCTGAATATCCCCTTAAAATGAGTCAAAAACAATGTTAAAATGGTGATTCAAGGTAGGTAATGGATTAATGATTTATAAACCCTATGGGAGATGTTTGGTATCTTCTGGAAGTGTTTTTTCATGTTGTAAATTTACCTCATGATTTTGGTAAACCATTCATAAAATTTGGATCTCCTTATACCATAAATCTTTATCCAACATGGTTCCAGGGTGGTCTCAAGTGGTTTCCAAAACACAAAACACCAAAAATGGCCTTTTTTGTCTAAAAACCCTCCAAAGCATGTGTTATATGTAGGTAAAACCCATGTATTCAAAATAAAACTATGTGAAATATTTAAATATTATAAAACACAAATTATATTTTATATGACCCATTTTTACATGAATAAGTAACAATAAATTTGTTCACACTTTGGGTATATCACTAAACCTATTAAATAATTTCATTCGAATAAAAATTTATTAATAAGTTTATAAATAAATTTTATTCAATGTATAAATTTATAAATGAAAAAATATTAAATAAAAAATCATGTTTTATAAACATATATTTACATATTATTTTCAAAATTAGTATAGATAAATTAGTATTTTTATAAAATGAATTAATTTATTACATAATTTAGGGTGTTTATAGATAATACCATTTAAATTTTATAAATGAAATACGTGTTTAAATATATAGCAGTTAATTTTAGTTTCTGAAATAATAAGTTTTATTAAATATTTATTTACCTTTTAAAAAATATTCTGGAACCTTACAGTGTCACATTTTCTTTGATAGTGGTCTCCTCATAGGAGTGTTTATCTTTTAACTAACCATTTTAGATGAATGGTTAATAGTGAGGAGACCTATAATATATCTCTATCCTCTTTGATCTCTAGGTTAGATGGTTGTATATTAGCTACATTTTGAGATGTTGGTACTATTTTTGGGTATATGTTTTATTGAATTTTAGGTCAAGTGTGGGTTTTTAGTACTCCTTAATTTTTATCTAATCCACATACATCTTTCATTAGGGTGTAGGTGCCTTAATGTTCTATTGAATTATATGTTTAGTAGATTATTTTTTGATGAAATAAAGTGACATGGTGGAGGGAATTATAAAACCCATGTTTCAATTTTTTTAAATATTATTTAATTGTGGGTTGTTTTGAAATTTTGGTTGTTTTGGTCTTAGAATTAGAAAACATTAAAGGGTTTTTTCTACTTAAAGGTTATATGAATCCTTGTGTATTATTGTAGAAACCATGTGACTTGATAATGACTTTTTTATTGGTTTACCAATTGTTGGTACATAGTTTAGAAAACCTTTTATCCCAACCATAAAAGTTTCATGTCTTCTTTACAGTGATTCCCATAGAATTGGAACATGTTTTACCAAACGATGTGTCAAGAACTGTTTAACTTATAATGTTAATTTATGTTTTACCTCTATTTGATTTAATGTTTTTTCTACTCCATTTCCATATCATTCAAAAAAATAATGTCCAAGGAGCTGCTGGGAGATATCCTCTCCTTCACATTTGAATTGCGGGTTCCTCACCAAGGCTTCCATGTGATTTTCATATAAATATCTTCTTATCTTCTCCATTCTCTCCTCTATTCTCTATTCCATTTTTATAAGAGTTTAAATTTATACCCATAAACCTTATTATATATGAATGTGGGATTTAGGGTTTGGGTTTCTTCTAACCTATAGATTTGGTTTTTAAGATCCATGAAAGGTCATTCATTTCTTTCTTGGGATTCCTCCGATGAAAGCGATTGATTTCCACTAAGATTTTTTTAAATTGATGGGATTAATGATAATTATAAATTAATTTCAGTTAAAATATATCTTTGTTTGATATCTAAAATGGGTATTCAATTTTTTTCATGAAAGTGTGTCGTGGAATAAAGGATTTATAATGAATTTCTCATATTTCTTTTAAATAAGTGTTTAAGAAGTCTAATACCATTTTGAAATTCCTACTGGGTAATTTGATATGGTTTTCAAAAAAAATTAGTGTTTTTCCTTATTTTTATTTTAAAATAAATAAATCCATTTTTTAAATAATTATTTTATCATAAAAAGGTGGTGTTGATTTCTAAATTTTTTTGGAAGGATGTTTTTAATAATTATTTCTTAATAAATTTAGAGTGACATGGAATTCCAATTCATATTTATTTTACTTCCCTATTAGGAAACATATAAAATTTGTTGTGTAATGATTTTTACAACCTCATCTCTACCCCTTGTTCTTTTTTACCCTTTATTGGTTGTTCATTATTTATATAATCATTGTATAATATAAAATGGTGTTGTTTCATGTGAGGGTGTTAGAGTTGAGTAAAAATATTTTTTATGCATTATTAATGTATATATTTCTATTAGTTTTCTTATTTTATGACCTCATCTTGATTATTTCATGGAAACCCAGGTAATTAAGAGGGAGTTCTATATTTATACTAAATTATTTTATTGTGAAAATGGGATGGTCTTTCTTTAGTTATGTGGTATACAAGGGATGGATGGGGGTGTATCCTCAATGAGGTTAGTGTGGGAAATTTTGGGGTATTTTTGTATATGTTGGAAGCTATATAGGCCGAAAAATGGTCTCCTGTTAGTATTGAATTATTAATATCGTCTCACATTAGGACCTGGGGTGTATCTTATGAAACCTAGTTCTTGATTGGTGATTATACGAATATGATTCCCTTGTTTATTTTTTCCTTAAACTTATATTTCTTGTAGAAAAATTAAAATTATCATTGTATGATCTAGTAATGTTTATTTGATATTGTGATGGATACCTGAGTTCTATTTCTAATAATTTATGTTTTTTAGTTCCCTAAATGATTATAAATAGCAGTATTTAAATGATTCTTTGAAATAAAAAAGAAATTTTTATAATATGGATAATATTTTGCGAATTATTTTTAAATGAGAAAAAGGGATTTATTTGGATCTATTAATTTCAAATGACATCATTTTAGATGTTTACAAAGTGTTTTATTATTAAATAAAATATTCCATGTGGTTGTATAAATAAAAAGAAGTGATATATTCCTTATTGATAAAAAATGATTCTTGGCTTCTTTTATGTCATTTGAAAATAAAATCCATAAATTTTATTGTATTTTGGAATATAAATTATGAACTAATTGAAAATTTAATTGCATGGAATCCTTAGTGAGATCCAACTATATCTATTAACTCCCAATCTGCATACACACTTATGTTTGCGTGAATATCTCAAATTGTATATAGGTGATATCTTCCATTTTTTAATTAGTCATCATTTTCAAAGGTTGAATGATCGTGAGTTGGGATGTAGTTGGTTAAAATGGATCACATGGAGGTGATTTTATAGTATGGTTCAGGTTTTGAATTATTTTTAGTTTTTGATGTATATAATATATAGGTAATCATTTATTTATATTTATTTTTATTTTATTTAACATTATTGTATATATATTTTGCATAATTATTATATGTTTATATAAATTATTTTAATAAAATTCATTTTTTGTGGCATGTTTGGTTCCTTTTTTTATTTGTGAATTAGTTTATTTTATTATGCATGAATATCCAATGTGTGGATTTACCATATTTTATTTTTTGAAAATATATTTATCCATATAAAATTTTATTTGAAGGAAAAATTATTTCCATTTTGTTCCATTTTAATGCCACAGAATGAGATGTCATCCCTTGGGTATTGGGAACACTCTACGAGGCGTGTTGTTCGATAAACTAGGTGATGTACCTATTTGAACCAAGCTAGTTCATAACTCATAAGGGATTTTTAAATGTTAATATCTATTAACTTTTCAATTAATGAGTAAATACCCCCATCATACCAAAACTTACAGCTCAAGTCATGTCTTCATCTATCATTAATCATTTGTCTGAGACTCGTATATATAGCCAACTAATCAAGCATCCATTGTATGTCTACACACCAGTTACGAGGAACTAACTAAAATATTATTTCTTATGTTTTCAAGGGAAAAAAAGTAAAAAATAAACTCATAACCATAAATTAGAATTGTTATTTCAACACTCTATGTATCTACCCATGCCCTGTTCATCTCATGATGGTAAAATAATTTTTATTTTTAAAAGAATTTGGAGCCTAACCATGAACTTTTCATTAAATAAAAATGAAATTTACTTCCAACCTCACTAAAATAAATTTTAAATTATACTAAAGTAAAATTATCATAATTTTTTATTTAAGTAATAAGGTCAATCTACTTGATAAACCTTTCACACAGTGATACATACTCACATACCTTTATTTTATGTGAGAAAAAACTAATTAAAAACAATAAACTCTACAATAACTACCTAAATAGGGATAGAAACTATCTTCAACCAACTACCAACCCAAATCAATCCATAAAGAGTGATATAAACTCATTCTATGGTAACATCAAATGCAATATCAACCCTTAAATGAGTTTCAATCCAACCAATAATTCACATCCCATGATTAATGTTCCTCAATATTACACTCCTAGATTTAGTTCTCAAAACAAAAAATTTACATACATAATTTTATACCGAGAAATATGAAACAATTATATATATCGTATTAATATTAAAAAAAACTTTTATGACATAAAGGTTTATTGCAATTACAGATCAACTAAATAAAATTCTATTGAGAAAATAATTTTTCAACATGTCTAGAAATATTTTCAACACATGTATTCTTCCTAGAGATATCCATGTACATAAAATCACATAGATATTATGATATAAATACTTAATTAATGATACATGATCATGAAATAAATGGGAATGATCTTAAATAATAATTTCATAGTTATAGATCAATGAATTGGAATATATAACCTTAAAGGAATAATCATGAAAACATAAAATTTACAATGTAATATGAATGTGAATTCCCAAAACAATAATCATGATTCATAGACACATAACATATGAATGTGGAATAAATTAAAATTTTAGAATAATAATTTTCACTTATATATGTATAATAAATCATAACATATGTCTAGGTTAACAACCAAAACAATAATAACATAGTGTAAAAATCATCACTACAATGCCACATAACATTGAAGATCATGAATCACTATATACATCCCCTAATAGATCAAGATTTATACCCTACATGCCATAACATAGTGATATTAAGAATCATTATGCGAGTATCATAATATCATCATTTGATATAAATCCATACCCAATTTATTTTAGGGCTATATAATTATATTTCCACAAGTCACATTACAAAAAACCAAATATATGTGTGCCATGTGAACATGAAAACATTCATAATTCAATCATATCTTATTTAACCCCAGATAAAGAAATGAGTTTCATGAAAATTTCTATAAGCCATGATCAAAAGACATCTAGAGAAATATTGTGGATTATATCATTTGATAATATCACCATTAAAGCATATGAAACATTAAAGTCTTTTGGTATAGGTGAAAAACCCATTGTAAGAACATTGGAAAATTATTTGAAAAAATAAATAAAATATCCTTTATAATTTTAATAACTTTTATTTTAATAATTAGGAACATTTAAATCATTTCATTTTTATAAAAATAAAGTAAATAATAAAATATTTCATTGAATAATGATTCTAACTTAGAAAGGAGGATTTGTAAAGAAACTGTAGATGCTGGAAAGTTCATAAGCACCGGAGAAAGTTCCGAAACGAAAAACCGAAGTCATATTCAGACCCGGAGGCCCGGTCCAGAGGGCCTGGAGGTGTTGCGTGAAATAAAGGGTGATGTGCATGAAAAAAATGTGTCCCATGTGGAAGGTACTGGGATTCGCGAAATGCCTCGGCGCTAGCGCGAAATAATTTCACGCTCGCGCCCTGCGCGGTTGATATTCCGCGCCACCGCATCTATCGTGCAATTATTTCGCGCAAACCTGAATTTTGTGCCCCATGTTTCCTATAAATAGAAGGTGACCCCCTTTCTTTTGTAGGTGGAAAATTAGAACCGCCTCTCGTGCGTGTAATTGGCATTCCATGCACATGCAATATGGCCTCCAGGTAAGGTTCTTTTTCACGCCAAGTCACCTCGGGATCCGCCTTTGCGTGAGATCCCCATAGCTTAGACTAAACCTCAACCCATTTGGGGTCTTCCCCTTGTGTGCAAGTACTTACATTGTGCGCAGGCCCGTCATTTTCACGCAATACCCGCATTTGTGTGCCCCCTATCTTTACGCGGGGTCCTTGCCACCTGCACATAATTATGCCCCTTGCGCGCAATCCATTCGAGTCGCGTGAAAAGCCTCATCCCCCTGTTTCGCACAAGCAACACATATTTCATGCCAACCGATGGCTTTTTGCACCATGCTCCCCTTATTTTGCGCAGCCCCAAGGGCTGCGCGCAATCCTCTGGTGCCCTTCACCATGGTGCTCCCTGGGCACCCCCTATGCGCGAGTACCTGATTCCCTCCTTCCGGGTGGTATTCGCAGGTGTCTTGTGCACCCCAGGCATTCGTATCATACACAATTTTCCCATACGTCCTTCTCAGCTTGTACTAAGTAACTTCAAAGTCCCTAGGAAAATCCTTCTCGTTGCTTTGCTCCGCCTTATTCTTCTTCGCATAGGCACGCTAACGGCTATTGCTTCTTCGCATAGCCACACTAACGTGGACCCCTCGATGGTTCGCCCCACAAAACCCCCTCAGTACGGACTTTCCAATGCCTTACCTTCCAAAAGGGGAAGAGGGAACCATTTTTGTAAGTCCTAGGGGTGCGTAGCCAACCCACCTCGTCCGAGATGCAGGACGTTAAACTGCCAAGCACCTCGTCCTCAACACATGCTGTTAAACTGTGACCTGGCCCCGTGCCTCACACGCAGGGTCCCCTCACCTTGGATATTCTCCACACCCGCTCATCTCCATGGGGATGGTGGAGACATCCCTCTTAGGGGGTGATTTATTGGAGTGGCGTTTTTCCGCAGAGAAGGGAAACCACCTTGGTGTAAGCCCCTAACTATTCTTGCAGGAGGCAGCGCCCCTATTTCTCCTCACTCCCTCGGTGCCAAGGCCAGCCAAGGATGTGGTGGGGAACTGTGCTCCCTCTATTCATCTTCGTTCCCCAAGGCCAACGGAGGAAGTGATAGGGAATGAGGCTCCTCCTTTCTTTAGTCCCAAATCCATCTCTTGTTGTGCTTT
Source organism: Viscum album (assembly GCA_963277665.1). Taxonomy (NCBI): domain Eukaryota; kingdom Viridiplantae; phylum Streptophyta; class Magnoliopsida; order Santalales; family Viscaceae; genus Viscum; species Viscum album. Next base: position 1,454,768,767 of record OY728157.1, on the reverse strand, counting down.
GTTGCCACTCGGGCCTCCATCCTAGAGTAAGTCCCGACACCATGGGCCGCTCAATGCGTAAGCCCCTCTTTGCTTCCCACGGACGCACCCTTCATGACTTGATCGTCAGGTCCCTGCAACCTCTTTTTTATCACACTGATCATGACTCCCATGAGCTTAGAGTGAGCACCGACCATGACACACCATGGGCAGCCTCATAGCGTAAGCCCCAAATGTTCCCGTCCCGCATGACGTTTAACTGTACACCTGAAATATGGGGACTTTGATCCGTGCTATGGCATGGTATGTAGGAAGCCTCCACGAGGTTCAAGCCCCACCACCTTAGGTTGTATCAGAGAAGAATCCCCATCCATCCCAAACTACGGGAAATTTGATCCGTGCTAAGGCATGGTACGTAGGAAGCCTCCATGAGGTTCAAGCCCCACCACCATGGGCCGTCTCAGAGCGTAAGCCCCATATAAACCAAACTACGGGGACTTTGATATGTGCTAAGGCATGGTATGTAAGAAGCCTCCATGAGGTTCAAGCCCCACCACCTTGAGCTATCTCAGAGCATAAGACCCATCCATCCCAAACTATGGGGACTTTGATCCGTGCTAAGGCATGGTATGTAGGAAGCCTCCAAGAGGTTCAAGCCCCACCACCATAGAGTGTAAGCCCCATCCATCCCAAAAAACGGTGAATTTGATCTGTTCTAAGGCATGGTACGTAGGAAGTCTCCATGAGGTTCAAGCCCCACCACCTTGGGCCATCTCAGAGCGTAGTCCCCATCTATACCAAACTCCATGGACTTTGATCCATGCTAAGGCATGGTACGTAGGAAGCCTCCACGAGGTTCAAGCCCCACCACCTTGGGTCGTCTCAGAGTGTAAGCCCCATCCATCAAAAACTACGGGGACGTTGATCCATTCTAAGGAATGGTACATAGGAAGCCTCCATGAGGATCAAGCCCCACCACCTTGGGCCATCTCAGAGCGTAATCCCCATCCATCTCGAACTACGGGGACTTTGATTTGTGCTAAGGCGTGGTACGTAGGAAGCCTCCACGAGGTTCAAGCCCCACCACCTTGAGTCATCTCAGAGAGTAAGCCCCATCCATCTCGAACTACAGGGAATTTGATCTGTGCTAAGGCATGGTACGTAGGAGGCCTCCACGAGGTTCAAGCCCCACCACCTTGGGCCGTCTCAGCGCATAATCCCCATCCATCTCTAACTACATGGAGTTTGATCTGTGCTAAGGCATGGTACAAAGGAAGCCTCGATGAGGTTCATGCACCACCACCTTGGGCCGTCTCAGAGCGTAAGACCCATCCAACCCGAACTACGGGGACATTGATCTGTGCTAAGGCATGCTACGTAGGAAGCCTCCATGAGGTTCAAGCCTAACAAACCATTGACCCCAATCATCTCTGTGACGGTGTTCCAAGCCCCCATTTCCACCTTGGGCCACCTCAGAGTGTAAGACCCAATCCATATAGACCCCAGGTGCCCATTCACATCAGTTCACCACCACCATGGGCCGCCTCAGAGTGTAAGCCCCGTTCTCTTCCCACATGATGTTAAACTGTATCAGCCACCTGAACTATGAAGACTTTGATTCCCCGCCATGGGGATATGTAGGAAATCTCCATGAGGTTCAAGCCCAACACCAATGTCTCATCTTGATCTCCCCCTCGATCCCACGTGTCTCAGAAAGATCTTTCCCTAACCCGAATTTTCTAATTCCTCTGGGTCCTATCCACACATTCATTCTCACGTGTCACCTCTTCAGGTGTCCCACCATATCTTCGAACTACGCAGAAATTGATTCCCTGTCACGGGGATATGTAGAAAGTCTCCCTGAGGCTCAAGTCCAAAGCCATCATTCAACCTGATTCTTACCCGGGCCACCACATCCCAGTGGGATCATGCCACTTCATTCCCCTCCACAATATTCAGGAAGCCGCCCACGTGTTGGCCCCTACATCGGTGTTCCCTCCAGGGGTTCTTCAATCTGATCCACTTTAGCTAGTGTTTTGATCAGTCTGATTCATCTCCATTGGACGTTAAACTTGTGGAATACCCTTTGTTAAACATGGGAAGCTAAGGAAAACCTCAGATACATGCATACGACATACAATTTTTCGGCGTTTGATGTGGGATGCCTCGGGCTTCTGTGCCCTCGAGAAGCCCTATAATAAGGGATAGAAGACAGACATGCCAATCCTTACGGTCAAGACATGCTAGTGATGCCCCAACATGACTACTCTCCTAACTGAAGGTTGCTTCCCTGACCGGACCCTTGGAAGGCCCTAAAAAAAGCAACATAATTAACTGGTTTCCATGAAGATGTGGCGTCGGGAAGAGCTTCATGAATTGCATTTTAAATCTATGAGGGAGACCCGGACTAGGTGATGATCTCTGAGGAGGAATAAATTGAAGGAAGAACCAACATCCCATCATCCCATTTTGATCAAGGAGCAGACGTACCTAAATAAGGATTGGATGCCGCCCACCTTTGGAAAGCAGGACTGTGGGGTAACAGCAGTGCATCCTCTACGTGACGGATGTGCGCGCCCTAGTGAAAGCATCGGAAATAGAAAATGGTGAACTCGACGTGAGGAACCTATCCTCATCATGGGGGCTAGTATCATTCAGGACATTAGTGGATAAGCATGTCATCTGACCTTGTCATCCGGTACAAGGTCCTACCGAGAAGGCCTAACGTGAAACTCGCAAGAAGTTGGGATAATCAGGACGTTGAGCATTCCATTCTGTCATTTTTTCATCCTGGATCCCTCTTCTATACCATAGAAGATGGAATGGCACTGGGGAACTAGGTGTTGATTCCATTTCCTATAAGTATTAATGAGTTAATCTCCCGACTTCAAGAATCAAGTCATTGCCACCGGAGCTCGATAACCTGCCCACTGATGCAGGGTAAGGGGTAATGTCAACATAGCTTCCCCACAGGGTTTTGCCTCTTCCATGATGCTTGCGACCGCCATGACTGTTGGGAACCCATGCCCCCTCTCCCCATCAGAGATCATCCATTGAAGGGTAATCAATTACCTTGTACAGAAGTATGAGGAAAAGGGGTTCATCCCTACTAGGGATATGGCCTGCCTAGATCTTGAGGCAGCTGCCCCTCACCATCCACGCCATCCCTGAGGGCCACGCTGGGAGCCGCTGCTCCCCACCCCAACATTCAATTGTTTCAGTACCTTGTCCTCGGAGCACCTCGATAGCTCCCTCCCCTACGCCGACGATGTATGAGGTATCTGGGCCGACCCGGTCGGAGTCACGCTTCAAGGACTCTCAGTGAGGGCCCCCACTAGGCTGCTTTAGCACCGCCGCCCAGTTCCCCGATCCGAGGAGCAGGTAGTCCACGCGCCTGCACAACTGTCTCTAGTCCACCTGACCTGATGCTAGTGTCAGGCACAAGAAGAAGAAGATGCCTATTGTGGGACATCAATGTCAGCGACTAATGTGGCCTAAGACACCGTTGGTTCATATTCCCAAATCTCTTCATACGTTGAGCAGGGGCTGCTATATGCCCGACCTGGATTGAGGCCCCAGCCGCCCCATGGGTAGGTTTGGTCGACTCTCTCGGTCGTCAGCACAGGTGATGGCCTTCGCGGACCAATCCACAGTAGTGCCACCCAGTGCGGAGGCTCACTTCGCACCACCACTACAGAAGGTGCAGGCCCTCCCTGCTTCCAATCTCAGATTGGAGTTTTTCCCTATTCCACCATCAACCCAGGTGAGGGTCTTCCCTGTGATAGCAACACTCGATATGCAGGTCTCTCCTGCACCCACTACATTGGGTACGGGGTCACTCCCCCTGCCGCAGACCGCGAGCATGGAGACATTGCATTTACGGTCACTCGCCAACATGGAGGTCCTTCCCGTGTCCCCATGATGATCGGCGAAGGTCCTCCTCACCCCAGCAATCGGAGGAGTGGAAGCCAACTCCACTTCACCAACACCCCGTATGGAGGTCCACCCCATGTCCCTTTCGACATTTTTCCCGGTGCTCCTCGCACCCCAGCTTCTTTGGGTGGAAACTTTATCCTCCCCGACAATCGTACAGCTAGAGGACCCCATGTCAGAAATCAGGCCTGCCCAGATGAACCATCCAGAGGCGTAAGAGCAGGTCGCTACCACCGCAAGAGAAATCCTGGGGAAGGTTGGGCAGGAATTAGGCCATTTCGTTTCTCAGACTCTGAGGTAGAGTATGATTCAGCGCAGGAGCCCTCCCCTCAGTCCTCTGAGTCAAGGTCTGGGGTAGGAATGAGGCACATCAACCTTGTGCTCCTGGAATGAGAGGTCCACAGGATCCCTACTTCCCTCTGAAGGTATATTCAGGAGGACAACACCCTAGCATGCTTCCAGGGGCTGACCATGTAGTCGCCACCATCGTCTCCGGAAGCTCCCTCTACCTCGGAGCTATTTGGTGGGTCAATAACGGAGGATATGGGGCGTAACCCACACCCGACAGATACTATTTTCTATCTCTAGAGCTCTAGTCGCTGGTCCTTCCTATCATGACATGGCGGCCAGGTCACTGCAACCCTCATAGGACAGGCCAAGATTCAGCGGCCAATCAGCCCACTCGCCATATTCTCTACCGGCCAGCCTGCCATCCCAGCGGCCCGCCTCAGCGCCGCTGCCAGTTCCTCAGCCACCCTCAGTTGATGAGTGGGTAAATCAATGGCTAGATCCTGGGTCTGAGCTGGGGAACTTCTGGACCATCCTCGAAGCAGGCCACTTCCCTGAGAAGTTTTGGCCGGTCGCAGGATCGAATTTTGGTACACTAGAATCACTCACCCCAGAGGAGTTTGAATGTTTCCGCCAAACCCTCTAGGAGACTCACCTCCATCTTCTCCACCATCAGGTGACTTATCCCGGGAGCCAAGAGCACCTCAAAGGCATCAGCGAACAAAGTCGGTTGGTTGACCTGACCACACTCCCTGCGGTCCGACACCCTGAGTCACCTGGACACCACATGGCCCTCCAAAAACAATGTGTTCAAAGTTTCCAAGTACTCTACAAAGTTATCGAGGAGGATACTACCCACGTTCAGGTCCATGGCTGGGGGAATTAAACTAACCTCTTCTTCAGTGAAATTCTCCAATAGCATCACTCACTCAGTGGTAGTGAGGTAATGCCCCCAGGAAGAGTGGCAGTCAACATGACCGATCTGACAAGAGAGTTGAACGAGCTGGGACTTCTCGATGGGAATGTTCCCCTTGAGGACGTGCTACCACTGGACCCATCGGGAAGGGTTACTTGCAAGTAGAGGAACCTCCTAGGTCTTAATCCACCCACTGATGCATTGGTACTGAGCTAGAATGTCTGTAAAGGAAAAGAGCATGTTGGAGCTATCAAGCACTTCGACCCATCTGCCTCAGTGCAGAAGATGGAAGAGGACCCTGAGAAGGCCACGCTACTTCAGTAGCTTGCCGAGCAGAAGAAGTTAGTCGATGAACTTCTGGTTGAATGCATCGTAGAGTGGAGATTCAACTACGGTGACCCTAGACCAGGACAGTATGGGCAGGAACAACTACAACTCTACGAGATTCTCCCAGGGAACCCTGATCATGCCGTATTTGCTGATAGGGCAGAAGACGAAGCCCATGGAAAGAGGGAACGCTATGTTTCTCTGAACCTTCCTGAATGATGGGACCACCCAGGTAACCCCATATGGGCTCCTCCAGCTGCCACAAGAGTTGCTCCACCGGCTGCTCTATGAGCCGCTGAGTTTGTCTACCACATTGAGGAGCCCAACAATGTGATCGTGGTTAGGGATCCCCACCAAGATAGGGACACGCATCTAGAAAATCTGATGGTGGAACTCATTGCCCACCTGGAATCTTTAGAAACACAACAAGTGGTTGTCTCACATGATGGCAAGCCATACCCAGCATGGGTAGATGACATGCCAGCACCCCCGAGATTTAGAAATCCCACTCCCCCTCCCCCCCCGTTAATGGTACAGGGGACCCGCTGCAGCACCTGACTCACTTCAACTCGAGGTGTGGGCCTATGTTAAGGATTCCAATGCAGCAGGAGGCCGCCAAGCTCCGTTGCTTTGTTCAGACGCTAGAGGGGCCGACTTTCATTTGGTACAGCCAGCTCCTCTTTGGATCTGTGACTAGATGGGATGACCTTCGCAGGCGGTTCCCTTACCAGTTCAGCTCTACCACCTGGAAGATGAACATCGTAGACCTCTTCACGTGTAAGAAAAGGGCCGACAAGCGAGTCATAGACTTTATCGCCCAGTGGAAGGGGCTCACATACTCCCTTGACATGTCTCTGACCTAGGAGAAATTACTGATGATGTGCGTGGGGAATGTCAAGATGGAACTGGTTCCCTCCCTGATCACTTAGAATTTTCCCGGAGGGTTCCGAGACTTCTCGGATAAGGCCCAGCGCCTCTAAGAATCCCTACAATAGGCTGGCCACGCATGCCTGCTACTCCCCTGCAATTCCAGCAAGGTGAGCTGCCAGAGCTAAGCCTGCCACCATGGCCTAGATAGAGGCCCCTAGGTAGCTAGAATTTCTACCAGTGGAGCCAGCTCCGTAGCCTCGCAGAGGCCCTCCATCATGGGCATAGTTTCTAGCCCAGCAGTGCCCGCCCTAGAATCGGCAGGTGCCTCCGCACAATGCGCTGCAGCGGCCTAGGAGAGATAATCAAGTTCTGCCCCCTTGGAAGGCTCCTAAAGCCCCCCATCAGGGTCAGGATTTTAGAGCCCTATTTCCGGATAGAAGGAATCAGACCTACTCGTTCGATGAGGCTCAGGTCCCCAACTACTTCTGTAGTTCCTTAGAAAAGAGGATCATATGACTGCCCGAGTGCCAGAAGCCGGAAGAGGCACATATCACTAATCACCCCAACTACTTCCCTTATCACTGGATCCTGGGGCACACCATTAAGAAATTCCATGTGTTCAAGGACTAGCTCCAAGACAAAATTAATAAAAACATAGTCAGGTTGGGCCCAGCCCCGGCAAAAGTGGCAGGTGTCTTTGTGAGATCAGATAGCAGTAGCGACAACGGAGGCGAGTGGCAGCAGGTTCCTGACTGTGGGTCCCAGAATTATAATGACTGGATGTCTCATAGGATGGTCGCCCGCACCCATGGAATTATTTGTGCATTCCTGAATCATCCAGAGTCTTCAGAAGTTGCAGCCACCACTTCTGCATCATCATCTCAGCTGGCCTATTCCCAGAAGAGCAAGCATCGGCGGTGCAAGAAGAAGCAACATGCCCCCAACAATGTCTTTGTCGCCCTGCACTCTTGGTGACTTCATACCCCTGGAAATGGGAATCCCTCCTAGAATCTGCCCAGTGGTGGATGATTCTTCAAGTGACAGTCAGGGGTATGCTTTGGTTAACACTGTCGAGTTGGTAAATCGCTATTTGACTCCGGACGAGGGGGAGTGCAAAACGAACCTCCCCAATGTCCCCAGCTGATGCCAACGTTGGAAGAACCGCGACCATATGGGTCGCCGAGGCACATTAGTTGGCACCTCCAGCCAGGCCGTGCATGCCGCTGAGACCAGACAGCAGGTCCAGCGTAGAACTCAGCACGCGCAGCCTCTTCATCCGATGTCGACAGGCCCACCTCCGCTACCGTTTGTGCAATTAGATCAAGGAGAGCCACTTCGGCCGTACCGCTACCAGCTTCACCCCGCTATAAGCTGATCTCAATTTCCCAGTCCTCATTTGGGAGCTACCCTCCAAGCTCCAACTAGTGAGAAGCGGGATGTCCCCAGTACCAGTCAGCCGCCGGTCTAGCCGACAGGGTCCGCCATGCCTCCAATCACCGAGTGACATCCTGTAAGCATAAGTTCACACTTGGAGTGGAAGTATGATGTTCTGAAGCACCTCTCCAGCATCCCAGCAAGGCTATCCATTCTTCAAGCCCTTCGCCTATCGTCGAATATGCGCGAAGCACTCGCTAAGGCTTAAGAATCCCCCCTCTAGTTTGAGATGGAGGTAGCAGCTACGAAAGCTTTCCATGCTGAAGTAGTTGAGAATGCTGAATGTCAGGTCCTCATCTCGTTCTCATGAGAGGATGAAGGCTCCCCCATACAGGGGAACATCCTCCGGTTGTATATCACCGGCCAGTTCAATGGCATGGAGGTTCATCGTTGTCTCGTTGACACTGGCTTCAGGATCAACCTTATCCCAACACGGACACTATGGAAGCTAGGGATATCAAAGGATGACCTGAATCCATCTGATTTAAGGATCCAGGGATATGACCAGACAGAAAAGACCCCTATCAGAAAGATCCGTATGAAGAACCAATTAGGTGGCCTAGTTTCCAGTACTGAATTTATGGTCGTCTCCTAGAACACCGAATACAATGCATTGATGGGTAGTCCATGGCTCCACCTGAATGCGGTCGTCCCCTCATCATATCACCAATTCCTCAAGTACTCCCTTAATGGTCGAGTAGGCATACTCCAAGGTGATGCATCTCCTTTTGCCTCTTGTGAAGCCTGCTACTTGGATGCTGATTATTATAAGAGAAAGGATAAGAAAGTCTAGGAAAGTGATGTTAAGCCCGTTTCCGCTACGATTGACCCTTGGACCGGCCTAAATGATGCCTACAACTTCCTGATCCATTGGTTGGAGGCCACAACCCCCGATATGGCGCAGTGTTTTGTCATTTTCGGGACAAGGGGGAATCATACTCACAGATCCTAGTGGTGTCATAGGATCACTTCATATTATTATATGAACTAGGGTCCAGTGATCTAAGAGCCTCCCACTCCCATCAAGTATTGAGACGTCTAGCTCAAGGCAACGACAGTCTGTCATACTTGTCTGTTTCTCCAGGATGAGATGTGTCGGCTCCTGCTGACGCGCCACTATTTCTTTGATATTATCAAGCATGGCCCTTTGGGCCGAAGACCAGATGTGATTGGGTCGACATCCTTTATAGCCACGGCCTCAGTGGTGCCAAAATTCCCTAATGTAATGACCACGGCCACAAAAGTTAGTAGCAGTTGTCCGTCAGGGTTTGATAGATCAGAATCAGCTCCCCCTGTGGGGGATCCCTCCATAGGTGGAGAACAACATATAGAGGATTATCCCCTACCTTTGAGGAAGGCGTCTCAGCCACAGTTGATGAGTTGGTATAGGTGAACCTCGGAAGCGAGGCCGATCTGAGACCCACATTGATCAGCGCCGCTATGTCCCTTGAAGAGCAGCAGCGGTATACAGAATTCCTCAAATAACACCGTGATGTGTTTTCCTGGAGTTATGATGAGATACCAGGACTAGATCCTCAGGTATCCATCCATCGCCTCAGTCTCCCTACAAACCATCACGGGTTCAAGAAGCCTCCCAGAAAGATGCACCCGTCTTATGGTGCCATGGTTGAGGCCGAAGTTGACAAGCTTATCAAAGCCAACTAGGTCAAGGAAGTTCAGTACCCAAAATGGTTATCCAACATCGTGCCAGTAAGAAAGAAGAATGGTCAGATTAGAGTCTCCATCGACTTATGAGATCTCAATCATCACTGTTTGAAGGATGATTTTCCTCTCCCTGTGACAGAATTTTTGATCGACGCTAAGGCTAGATTCCAATACCCCTCCTTCATGGATGGTTACTCTTGATATAATCAAATCTGGATGTCCCCTAAGGATGAGGAATATACAGCTTTCAGGGTGCCCCAAGGTACTTTCTGTTACTAGGTTATGCCTTTCGGCATGAAGAATGTAGGTGCCACCTATCAGCGGGCCATGCATCGCATATTCAAGCCAATCATGGGAACGTTGGTAGAATGATATGTGGACAACCTGGTGGTCAAATCTTTCCAGTTCCAGGACCATATCAAGGACCTGGAGAAAGTGTACAGTTTACTTTGTTCCCACCACCTGAAGATGAACCCGTTGAAGTGTGCCTTCGGGGTCACCTCCGGGATGTTTCTTGGCTTTGTTCTCCAATACTGGGGCATCAAGATCGATCTTGAGAAGATCAAGGAAATCAGCCAGATGCCACCCCTAGCAATATTTGAGAGCATCGAGGTTTTAAGGGTCACTTATCCTACATACGTCGATTCATTGAGAATATGGCTAGCAAGTGTAAGCCCTTTTCCATCCTCATGAAGAAGGGCATTGCTTATGAGTGTAATGAGGAGTGCCAGACTTCCTTTGAGGAAATAAAGAAATATTTTCTCCAGCCTCCAGTCTTGATGTCACCCGTCTCCAGGAAGCCACTGATTCTCTATGTCACTGCCCTAGAATGATCCCTTGGCACCCTTCTCGCCTAGAAGAACAATGAGGGGACAGAAAACAGCCTCTACTACCTCAGTCGCATGCTCCTCAATACAGAGACCAGATACTCCCCCATCGAGAAAAGATGCCTTGTGCTCGTATTTGTTGTGCAGAAGCTAGGGCACTACCTGCAGCACCACGAGGTAAAGTTGGTTTCTCTAGTAGACCTGTTGAAGTACATTCTGAATTGCCCCATGTTGACTGGTCGACTAGCACAGTGGGTGGTGATCGTCTAGCAGTTTGACATTAGGTTTGTGTCCCAAAAGGCTATCAAGAGGTAGGAATTGGATGATTTTCTAGCTGCCCATCCAACTTACGTGAACCAGTCCCTGGACCTGGATTTTCCTAATGAGGAAATCCTCTCAGTCGATCAAGCTATCCCATGTTGGAAGATGCACTTTGACGGTTCCTCCCAGAGCCCCATAGGTAGGAGACTCAATGATTCCAGGCTCAACAGAGTGGGCCTGGGTGTTGTCTTCATCACCCCGGAGCAAGCCGTTCTTCCGTACTCATTCCTGTTGTTAGAAGGCTGCACCAACAACGAGGCAGAGTATCAGACTCTCATTACTGGTCTCATGCTGGCCCTTGATACCGACGTGCCTCATTTCCAAGTGAAATGGGATTCCGAGCTAGTCATCATGTAGGTCAATGGCGACTATGTTGTCAGGAAGCCAGAGCTCGTACCATTGTTAGAGCGCACTCTCTAGCTAATGGACCAGTTCCCTTCTCAACCATAGGTTATCCATGTCCCTTGGTCATAGAACAGTCGAGTAGATGCTTTGGCCAGCCTGGCCACATCGCTTGTAGAGCCTGAACAAGATGATCTGATTATCCACATGGCGCACCAGAGAGTCATTACCCCCATCACCCAAGAGGATGATGACAGCCCGCGGGTAAACCATCTCACCACTGGTGCCTCTACATCAGGAACTCTGGGTTCATCAGATGCGATGATCAAAGTAATTGATGATTGGAGGACACCCTTGGTTGAATATCTCTAACACGGTAATCTCCCGTCAGACCGGGCCGAGTGCGAGCGAACCTGATGCCTCGCACTACTGTTTACCCTTCAAATCATTCCCAGTCTTGAGCAGATCTTCTATAAATGAGGATTTGATGGTGTTCTCCTCTGTTTCCTTCAAGGAGTCGAAATTCCACAGGTCATGCAAGAGGTTCATGCCGGTTCCTGTGGTGTCTATCAGGATGGGCCAAAAATGTCTCACCAGATTCAGATACTAGGGTATTTTTGGACCTCCATGATCCACTAATGCATCGAGTTTTCCAAGAGGTTCCATGTATGCCAAGTTTATTCTAACTTTGTGCATCGACCACTAGATCCTCTCCATACTACCATGTACTCTTGGCCCTTAACAGTCCGGGGGTTAGATATTTTAGGGTCGTGCCCACTGGCAACGTCTCACCAGTGCCAGTTTATCCTGACCGCTACGGATTTCTTTTCCAAGTGGGCGGAGGCAATTCCACTCAAGGAATTCAAGGCCCATTTTATGGCCAACTTCATGAATTCCAATATTATCTATCGATTTTGGGTACCTCACGCTATCATCACTGATAACGACACCAACTTCCATGTAGCTGAGTTGAAGAAATTGTACACCACACACAACATTCACTCCAACCATACCTCCCGCTATCACACGCAAGCAAACAGATAGATTGAGGCATTCAATAAACCCCTATCTAACATTCTTCCGGAAATGGTTGGTCATAACAAGAAGAGTTGGCCAAATAAGTTCCCCAACACCCTCTAGGCTTATCGGATGACGACCCGCAATTCCTCCCAGGTGACCCATATTCCCGGTTGTACGGAATGGAGGTCATCCTTCCCATCAAGATTCAGTTTCCCTCATTGCGCATAGCGGTCTATGACCAGAAAGCGCCAGATAGAGTGGTTGAAATCTATCTAGCAGAATTGGAAGCACTGGACAAGAATAGGCTTCGCGCCTTGCATAGCCTAGAGAGGCCTCAGAGAAGGATGGCTTGAGCTTTCAACAACACGGTTCTCCTCTACTCTTTCCTATAAGGTGACTTGGTATTAGGCCTTAGAGATCCAATGATCCTAGGCAGGAAACCACCCAAGTTGGAGCCAAAGTGGGAAGGGCCTTTCATTGTTCATAAGGTTTATCCCAATGGAGCATACTCCTCGGTGACCATGGATGGTGAGAGTATAACTCCTCCCACCAATTCCAAGTTCCTCAAGCAATAATTTTCTTGATGACTTGGTCCCACAAGACCCTAAACTACTCTTGGTCCGACACAACCCTAAACTACTATTGGTCCCGCACAACCCTAAACTAATATTGGTCCTGCACGACCATAAATTGTATTTGGTCCTACATTCGGGCCCCTATAGTCCCGCGTGACCTTAAACTACACGCTCATCCCGCGTGACATTAAACTGAAAGCTAGTCAAGACTTCCTGACTGAGGCCCAGCCTCAGGCCCCTTGGACTTCTTGGGCTCTAGCCCCAGTCCTCCCCGGAGTGTAGGGTGTAGTTTGGGATTATGTCCTCATTCATGTCGGGTTGTTCACCATGTCACCCCCCTACTTGATAGGGTATCTTACACTTGGGTACCTCCAAGAACTACGTGTGGCTTGATTCCCATTTTTATGAGATACGTAGGACCGCCTGCACATCTAGAATTTAGGTCCATCCCAACTCTTAAGAGATCTCCCAGATCTCCTGGTCACCTAGGCCCCTTGGCATGTCCCTCTCCACGAGGGGGATATTTAGGTGTTGTACAGGGTTTTTGGTGCCATGCCCTCCCTTCTCTAGGGAATCCGCCATCTCTTGGTCACTCTCAAATTGAGCCCCTAGACCCTTTAATTGGTTCGCCAATGTATTTAGAGTACTCTATTCTAGGACCTGGAGTGTTAGATTCAGCTTAGGAATGTTCCTTCCACTTGTCAAGCTTCATGTTCCCCTTCATTTGGGCCCCTGTTATCTTTAACACCAGAATGGACCCCCAAAAACGGTCTAGATACCACGCCTAAGGGATCTTCTACCGTTACAGGCCAATGCCTCTGAGGGTTTCAGAAAAAAAATTGACACAAATCCCATGTTGCAAATATGGTCAATGGTCGATGCTCATTTGTTTGTCCTCATTTCAGACTAACGTGATAGGATGCTGTGTTCCGATCATGGTCATCAGCAATCCCCCGTCGTCATGCTAGCCCCTTTAGGACTTGAATGTTGGTGGCATGATTCACATTATGTTCCACCCAATCATGACCAGGTGGAATCTCGACACTCTTGGAACAATCCCTCAGTGCACCTTCGCACATCAGGGGGACAAAGCTGCAATACAGTGTCCTTTGGGGCTCCCACGGTCTGAGCTCTAAGACCATAAACTAATATCTTCATTAAGTTCTATGTGCAGCTCAATCCTCATCCTCATGGGATACGTGAGATCCCCCAAAAATCACGCTTCTAGGTCCAACTCAGATGGAAGCTATTCTCTCCTGCCCCTAGTCCTCTGGCCCTCACCGGCCTCTTAGCTCGAAGCTCTTTTCCCAGAGGGTGCACGCGGTGATGATATGGAACTCATCCAAATTCATTTCGGTCATGATTTATCATGTCACGTGCATTCCCCCAGGTCCAAGCCATATGACTTTAAACTGTGTTGCCTGGTCCTACCACATGACCTTAAACTGTGATGATATTGTCCCGGTTGCACGACAAAAAATGGAACTGCATTGTGATGACCTCATCATAGAGAACATCATGTTGGGTATTGGTCATTTACCATACCATTTTTCAATGCCTGAATATGGCTTGATCATTGTGGAAATTCCAGGGATTTCTACCCTAGGTCAGTTGCTCCACAATAGAAAAACCATTCACCTTAAAGGACAAACAAGATACATCAAATGCCGCTTCTTTTGGTGCAAGGGCTAGACCCACACACCCCTTTCATCCTTTGCGCAGGTACCTTACCTTGTCGTGCCAACCTCCAAGAACTTCGTATGGCTCGATTCTCATCCTCATGAGATACGTATGAGCACCTGTGCACTTCCCCATGGGCCCAGCCTAATTTTCATGTTCGGTCCTTGACCGGAACACTTCCTAAGGGAACACATGGTATGTAGGGCTTATGTCCTCATTCACGACGGGTTTCATAACCACTTTTCCATGTGTATCCTGCTCTCCTTATCAATCCTTGGTCTGTGTTCTAAGACCTTAAACTAAGATCCTTTCTAGAACTACGTACGACTTGATTTCCATCCTTATGGGATACATAGGAATGCCCGGACATTTCATCTCGGGTCAAGCCTCGGGAATCACAAGACTATCCCCCCTCACTGTCAGCCCCTTGGCCAGACTTCTCGAGGAAATGTGTAACTGTAGCATTTTCCCCGAACAAATTCGGGATGCCCCATAATGACATTGGGAAGCAACAATTATCTCACCAGAGAGGTCCTATCTAAAAGTAGGGATTATCCATGATAAGATTGATGTGCCCGCCTAATGTGCTTTCACCACGGTGGCGTAATCTTGGGAGTGTTGGATTCCATGCGAACAAACCACTACTTCACTTTCCATGATTTGCGTGCCCCTTTATTCGGATATCCATCCTCTTTCACATTTTAAGGGACCCCCTAATAGTATGGATGCTCAACCTATGGTCCGCTTGCTGTGTTGGGCCAACGTTCCAGAAGACTGATCACATATGGAGGGACCCCCTAATAGTATGGATGCTTGACCTATGGTCTGCCTGCTGTCCTGGGCCAATGTTCCGGAAGACTGATCGACGATATTTGAGTTAGGCCCCGTGTTTAAAACATGGTCAGCGGTCGACCCTCATTTGTTTTCCCCATTCCATGCTAGTGCAAGGGGGATGTTGTGTTTAGAACATAGTCAATAGTCATCCTTTATTACTATTCCCCTCCCATAGTGTTCCGAATTTGGTTAATGTGATTCACATTTCCCATTTTCCTATGTTCCCACTGATTCCAATTCCCTTGGAATTACCCCTCTTGTTCGCTAGAACACATTGAGAAGACGATACATTGATTGTTCTGAGGTACTCTTCCTTTGTATGTGCCTCCCTCTTCTCTTCAGAAATCTGGGTTCGAATTTCGAATGCTCTAAGATTGTTTGACGCTCCCACAATCGAATGAAGTGATAGTATGAGACTATTTTGTTTCTCATAGACCACGCGAGATTAGGGATGGATTTCAATTTATTTCAGAATTATGGACGAGCATGATAAACCAAAGGGATGAGTCTGTTAAGAAAAAGGGAAAGTAAATTTGTCCATACATACAGTTTAAAAGAATATAAACCAATAAGGCGGGACAAGGGTATCGGTGTGGCCAAAATAGGGCCCCTAAGGGTCGGCTTATAGGATAGATCTCTCAAACGTCGCCACCTTTTGGATAGTGGCCTCTAGGACTGCCTCCCATCCCCTGAGAACACTTTCTTAATCAGAAGCCATGGAGCACAGTTCGCTGGCCCATGCCCGCGCCTGTGCCTGTTCAGCTTGTAGCTCGGTTGTCTGGAAAATCGCTTCTATGAGTTGCTCTTGAGCATCAGCCAGCTGGGCCCTCAGCTGCTCCACAGGATCCGAGCAGGTTTCAATGAACACCTCCTACTCCTATCGCCTATTCCTCGAGGTGTCAGACCTCTTGCTCCGCCCTTAAGAATGCCCAGGCAATCCCCGACTCCTCCTAGAACCAGATGACATCTGTGCGTCGGCTACTCTCACACATCTTCTAGTCCTTGTACTCATGGACCATCATATTAAGACGTTGAGCATCCACCCTTTCAGCACACAGGAAGCACAACTAGGTGTGGAGGGACCACATCCACTTCAGCTATTCCCCCTGGGGCTGATTGTGAAAATGCTGGATGCACTTCCATCCCTTGTGTCATGTCATACGACTCTCCTCGGCCAATTTCGAATCCGAATCTTCAATTTCTTTGGGATCAGCGGGCCGATAGATAGGGAAGACAACCAACAGGGATACAGTAGGGTCTTGCTCAGAGATTCCTCCCAGGGCAATAAGCTCCTCAGCATCTGGGTGACCCTTCCCTCTCCCCTCAGTCCGGGTAGTGCCCACGTCGATTTCTGACCCTACCCCGATGGTAGCACCACCGATGTCTTCCACTCCCTGTTCACCAATTTCTGGAGCCAACTCGGTTTGGGTGGCATATTCTCGAAGGGGCAGCACATTCACCATCGGTGCACTAATAGATGGCTTGGGATCAGCAGCCCGATGAGCCTACAATGTTGTGATCACTGTATAGACAAGGAGCACCCTGATCAGTTGAGTCCCCCAACAGTGAGTACCGGTATTGAAGTAAGGAACTTACAAGAACCCAAGGCATCATCCTCTAGTGCTATGTCCACTACAGGAGCTGTGATGGCAGGGGATCCCTCAGCACTTGTCCACTCGATAACGAGCATCGGTGCCCTGCCTTGCCCTAATGATGCTTCCTCCCCTCCTTCGGCTGGAGAAGCTTGGTCAGCACCATTGTGCTCCTAAGTAAGATGAGGAATGTGGGTTAAGGGTTGAAAGGGAATTATAATAAAATAGAATAAAGATAAGGGTCAATGCATACCTAGAGAAACTCGTCCACATCCATATCAGAGCTGATGATCTCGCCGCTCTCTCGGAGACTCCCTTGGTGGGATGCCCCTTGCGACCCTTCCCCTTCTGGATCCCCTTCTCCCTCTTCTTCACCTTCCCCTTCTCCTTTGGCCCACTCTCCTATTTCATCTCCCTCTGATTCATCGCAGTCATCTTCCCCTGGCGGTATCATCTCCGTTTAACGCTCCTAGCAGAGCAACACCTTCACCAAGAGAGGTGGCTCCACACGCCGACCCCGCTGACGCGTGTATGTGTCCTTGGCCGTCAATTATGCATGTCGTCGGTGGAAGTCCACTCTATCAGCGACCCAGACAAGCCCGACTTCCGGCAGCTGGATCCCGTCTCGCACTATCTTCTTCCAGAGGGATTCAGTACCCATTGACTGCTGCAGGGTTATCCAAGCCGGCCACAGCACATGGAAGATGACATCCTGGGATGGCTGAAGAAAATATATTATTTATTTCTGAGGAAGTTCTCTGGCTGCCCCGTGGGGCCCTCCTCCTCCAAGAAATGAGGGTGTAGCCATACCGTGTGATTCCCCCATTGCTAGGGTCCCGGCCTGTGCAGGCCCCGTTTCCTAAGGCACTTATGGTTCTCCTCCTCTAGCGGCACCACGTATGCTATCTCACCGCTGAGGTTCCTCACTGACAACCTTGACCTTCTGGACTCGCTTCCGCAGAAGCCCCTCAGGGTATGCTATGGTCCAATTTTTAGAATACTCAGTTGAGAGGACCACATCGACTCCGGTGGAAGTAAAAGTGATGATGTCGCTGGAGCCGTAGGTTGTGAACATCAGCCACATGTGAAGAAGAACACATGGATGCCTCTTTTTTGGACATCTTAGTATACTATCTTCAGCATTTTCTGGAGGCATCCGAACTTCCTAGAAATCCTGGACGGCACATAAGGCTCGCAGAAAATCTTCCCATCAATCTGGGCCACGAGCACCCCACCTCTGATGCTTTGGAAGTACTCCTTTAGCTCCAGCGAGCCTCGACCATCATCTACCAGCTGACCAGTTGGTGTGGGGAATGGGCTAAGGTGAAGTTGGCATGGTTAACAATCCTGATCCGTACCCCCTCCTCATTTTTCATCAATGGCATGTCCCCAAAAATATTCAACAGAGAGGGTCACAGGCCATTGCCCGGGGGACAAATGACATTACAGAAGGTGTAGCTGCCACAGTGAGCTGAAACCCATCCATTGAAGATCTAGAAGGGTCCACATACTTTCCTAGGTGATCCTCCTCTCAAGATGCGTCCTAGGATGGTGTATAGCCGAGCCAGCACAAGAACCCCCAGGTTGAACCTCTTGTTGGCTGCCATGATGCCTGCCATCACTAGAGTTGTTGGACGGATGCCCATCCTTGCATCCCGTACCAGCAAGATCCACCTACTCAGGAATGTGGCATGGAATCCGGCATACCGGACATTCAGGTCCCGGGCTTCATTAATGTTGTAGCCCCATAATTGCTATTTCCCCACCTCAAGGATCCTCTAGTAGGATCTTCTCTTGCTCCTCTGAACCGCAGTTGGACACCATTTTCCATGACCTAGCATCTTGACCTCTGAGTCCTTCTCCAAGAACAGGATGAACAGTCCTTGTAGGTGATGTCCTTGACCTTCAGCCTCTCTTTGTCCAACTCCATCAGGTGCCAAATTAGTATGGGGGTTCGAGACCTGTCTCGCGTAGAGGGTCGGTGAGCTCTCCGCAGCAAGATCACCCCCAGAAATGGTCCTGGTCCTGGGATTCAGAACATATACATCCACGTGCCAGTTTTCTCTGGCAGGACGACCGTTGTCGGTGATGTTGTATCAAGGAAGGTTGTCTTCGCGGGTCACACATGACCACGGGGTATCAACCTCAAAGCTTGGTAGGGGAACCTCCGCTAGAATGCCGAAGTCCCAAAATGATAGATTATCAGACAAGGCGTACTCTTTCTGGGTGGGAGTTATCATGTTGAAGAGGGTTTGGTTATTGGAGACAACCCTCTTTGCACCATAAACCTCCCTGTTCATATCCATCTCATCCCTATGAGCAGCGGCTTCCCCCTCATCAGCACAGTGGGCGGCCATCTTCTTCCCACTAAGTGATTCGGGAGTTGGGTGCAAAATCTGGAAGGTTGGCGTGGAATTTGAATGTTTGGCACGTAAGATCAGCGGGTTGCGCGAAATTTCATAGCGTTGCGCAAAAAATCCCGAGTTAGTGCATAAAATGCCACTTAATCTCAGTGGATTTATGCACAACCAAGAGGTTTTCGCACAAAAGCAGAAGCAATTTTGTGCACGAGATCTCTAAGATTATAGCACGAGAAACGCTATATGGAGCATGGGACCCATGGTGGTTTTAATATTCTAAGTTTGGGTTCCACGCCCGTGTGAAAATAGGATTCTGCAATCGACTAGGTTTTTCACGCCGCTCGAGTTTTTGCAGGCCAGCGGCCCAAGGGACCTTCATTTCGGTGTTTCCCTCATAATCTGATTGTTGTGACCCCTTTCCGATCCAGTTCCGAGAGGGGTCATTTGTAGACCTCGAAAAGTGGGTAAGAACCGGAGAAAGTTATGAAACGAAAAATCAAAGTCATATTCGGACTTGAATGCCCAGTCCGGAGGGCCCAGAGGTGTTGCATGAAATAAAGTGTGAACTGCATGAAAAGAATGTGTCCCGCGCGGAAGGTACCGGGATTCATGAAATTCCCCAGCGCCGGCGTGAAATAATTTTACGCCCGCGCCCCGCCCGATTGATATTTTGTACTGCCGCATCTGTCGTGAAATTATTTTGCGCGACCCGGAATTTCACGCCCTGGGTTTCCTATAAATAGAATGTGACCCCCTTCATTTTGAAGGTGAAAAAATTCGAACCACCTCTCATGCGTGTAATTAGCATTACACGCGTGCACAATATGGCCTTCAGTTAAGGTTCTTTTTTGCACCAAGTCTCCCTGGGATCCGCCTTTGCATGAGATCCCCCTAGATTAGACAAAACCCCAAACCCTTCGGGGTCTACCCCTTGCGCGCAAGTCCTTCCATTGTGCGTAGGCCCGTCAGTTTCTGCACAATCCCTGCATTTGCACACCCCTTGTCCCTATGCGCGTCCCTTGCCACTAGAACGTAATTTTTCCCCTTGCGCGCAATCCATTTGAGTCACGTGCACAGCCTTAGCCCCCTGTTTCGCACAACCAACACCTATTTCGCACCAACCCTGGGCTTTCTGCGCCAGGCTCCCCTTATTTCGCATAGCCCCAAGGGCTACACGCAATCCTCCGGTGCCATTCACCTCGGTGATCCCTAGGCACCCCCTGTGCACGAGTACCTGATGCCCTCCTTCTGGGTGCCATTCACAGGTGTCTTGTGCACCCTGGGCATTCGTATCATACACTGGTTTCCCGTATGGCCTTCTTGGATTGTAAGAAGTAACTTTAAAGTCCCTTGGAAAATCATTCCCATTGCGTTGCTCCGCATTATGCTTCTTCTCATAGGCATGCTAACGACTACTACTTCTTCGCATAGATATGCAAACGTGGACCCCTTGATGGTTCGCCCCGCGACACCCCCTCAGTATGACCTTTCCGATGAATTCCCTTCCACAAGGGGCAGAGGGAACCAGTTATGTAAGTCCTAGGGGTGTGGAGCCAACCCACCTCATTCGAGATGCAGGATGTTAAACTGCCAAGCACCTCATCCTCAACACATAACGTTAAACTGTGACCTGGCCTCCTTCCTCACACGCAGGGTCCCCCCGCCTCAGATATTCTCCATGCCCTCTCATCTCCAAAGGGATGGTGGGGTCATTCCTCACATGGGGTGATTTATTGGAGAAGCATTTTTCCATGGGGAAAGGCAACCACCTTGGTGTAAGCCCCTAACCATTCTTGCAGGAGGCATCACCCCTGTTCTTCCTCACTCCCTCAGCGCCAAGGCCAGCCGAGGGCATGGTGGGGAACGATGCTCCCTCCTTTCATATTCGGTCCCCAAGGCCAGCGGGGGGACGTGATAGGGAATGTGGATCTTCCTTTATTCAGTCCCAAATCCCTCTCCCGCTGTGGTTTTTTTCCACTCGGGCCTCCATCCTGGAGTAAATCCCGGCACCATGGGCCGCTCAACGCATAAGCCCCTCTTCTCTTCCCATGGGTGCACCCTTTGCGACGGGAATGTTAGGTCCCTGAAACCTCTTGTTTCTCACACTGAGCATGACTCCCATCATCTTAGAGTGAGTACCGACCATGACACACCATGGGCCGCCTCAGAGTGTAAGCCCCAAACGTTCTCGTCCCACATGATGTTAAACTGTATACCTGAACTACGTGGACTTTGATCCATACTAAGGCATGGTATGAAGGAAGCCTCCATGAGGTTCAAGCCCCACCACCATGGGCAGTCTCAGAGCATAAGCCCCATCCATCCCGAACTACAGGTACTTTGATCCATGCTAAGGCATGGTACATAGGAACCCTCCATGAGGTTCAAGCCCCACCACCATGGGCCGTCTCAGAGCGTAAGCCCCATCCATCATGAACTACGAGGACTTTGATTCGTGCTAAGGCATGGTAGGTAGGAAGACTCCATGAGGTTCAAGCCCCACCACCTTGGGCTGTCTTAGAGCATAATCCCCATCCTTCTCGAACTACGGGGACTTTGATCCGTGCTAAGGCATGGTACGTAGGAAGCCTCTACGAGGTTCAAGCCCCACCACCATGGGCCATCTCAGAGCGTAATCCCCATCTATCCTGAACTACGAGGACTTTGATCTGTTCTAAGGTATGGTACATATGAAGCCTCCACAAAATTTGATCCCCACCACCTTATTCCATCTTAGAGCGTAAGCCCCATCCATCCCGAACTATGGGGACTTTGATACGTGCTAAGGCATGGTACGTAGGAAGCCTCCACGAGATTCAAGCACCACCACCTTTGCCCATCTTAGAGCATAAGCCCCATCCATCCCAAACTATAGGGACTTTGATCTATGCTAAGGCATGGTACGTATGAAGCCTCCATGAGGTTCAAGCCCCATCACCTTGGGTCATCTCAGAGTGTAAGCCCCATTCATCCCAAACTACGGGGACTTTGATCCATGATAAGGCATGGTATGTAGGAAGCCTCCAAGAGGATCAAGCCCCACCACCTTGGGCCGTCTCAGAGTGTAATCCCCATCCATACCGAACTACATGGACTTTGATCTGTGCTAAGTCATGGTAAATAGGAAGCCTCCACGAGGTTCAAGACCCACCACCTTGGTCTGTCTCAGAGCGTAAGACCCATCCATCCTAAACTACGAGGACTTTGATCCATGCTAAGGCATGGTATGTAAGAAGCCTCCATGAGGTCAAACCCCCACCACCATGGTTCATCTAAGAGCATAAGCCCCATCCAACTAGAACTATGGGGACTTTGATCTATGCTAAGGCATGGTACGTAGGAAGACTCTACGAGGTTCAGGCCCGACAAACCATCAGCCCCAACCATCTCCATGACGGTGTGCCAAGCCCCCATTTCCACCTTGGGCCGCCTTAGAGTGTAAGCCTCAATCCATCTGGACCCCATGTCCCCATTCGCATCGATTCTCCACCACCATGGGCCGATATAGAGTGTAAGCCCCGTTCTCATCCTATATGACGTTATTCTATATCATCCACCTAAACTATGAATACTTTGATTCTCTGCCACAGGGATACATAGGAAACCTCCACGAGCTTCAATCCCAACACCCATGTCTCATCCTAATCTCTCCGTCGAGCCCACATGTCTCAGGAAGCTAATTCCCTAACCCGAAGGTTATACTTCCTCTCGGTCCCATCCATGCATTCATTCTCATGGGTCACCTCTTCATGTGTCCAACCGTATCATCGAACTACGCAGACTTTGATTCCATGTCATGCGGATATGTAGTAAGTCTTCTCGAGGCTGAAGCCCAAAGCCATCATTCATCCTGATTCTTACCCGGGCCTCCACATCCCGGTAGGATCATGCCACTTCATTCCCCTCCACAGTATTCGGGAAGGCACCCACGTGCTGGCCCCAACATCGGTGTTCCCACCAGGGGGTTCTTCAATCTGATCCACTCTAGCTAGTGTTCTGATTAGTCTGATCCATCTCTGCTGGATGTTAAACTTGTGGCATACCCTATGTTAAACATGGGAAGGTGAGGAAAACCTCAAAGACATTCCTATGGCATACAATTCCCCACGTTCAATGTAAGATGCCTCTGGCTTCCGCGCCCTCGAGAAGCCCTATAATAAGGGATATAAGATAGACATTCCAATCCCCAACGTCAAGACACACCAGTGATGCCCCAACGTGACTACTCTCCCAACTGAAGTTTGTTTCCCTGACCAGATCCCTTGGAAGGCCCTAACAGAAGTAGTGTAATTAACTGGTGTCTATAAAGATATGGCATTGGGAAGAGCTTCACGAATTACGTTTTAAATCTATGAGGGAGACCCGGACTAGGTGATGAGCTCCGAGGAGGAATCCACGAAAGGAAGAACTGATGTCCCATAATACTGTTTCGATCAAGGAGCAGACATCCCTGAATAAAGAGCGGATGTCGCCCACCTTTGGAAAGCGGGAATGCGAGGTAACAGCAGCACATCCTCTGTGTGACGGATGCGCGCGCCCCGGTGAAAGTATCGGATATAGAAACGGCAGGAGAAAGAGATCATCAGTAAACAATTATAAAATATTCATTTCAAGATTTTATAAATAAAATTAAATTACATAGAAATTGACCTTGGAAAATTTTATAATTAGGGATAACAAAATCAATAAAATTATATGAAAAAATGGGCATAGTGAAGAAGTATTCCTGATAAAAAAATATATAAGGTTCGCTCCACATACAAGAATCTTTTAGGTTGAATTGTGAACCAAATGGAGGTGAAGTGGTATGATGATAGGTAAACCTAATATATATCTAGAGGATAAAAAAGTTAATATGAAATTTATAGATAAATTATATACAATTTACCAAATTATGAATCCAGACATACACAATCTCTATTTTAATTTAATATTGGAAAAGAAATCCTTAAAGCATTGGTAATTAATTTGTAAAGAGAAAAAAATAAAGAACATTAAATGGAAACTCAAATACCATGAATAAAATTTAATTTCAATAAAATACCTCAAATATAATGTTTATGAACCATATAAATCAAATTAGGTTAATAATATGAACCACATCTCTAAGAAGGTAAAATGAGATGAAAAAACTATACAGATACATTAATCTATGATGTATGAATCATTTGAATAGGTGTTTATGATAATGAAATTAATATATCAATAAAACACAGAGTAAATAAATTTTAATTAAAGAATATTTCAAAACAAAACAAACATAAGAGAACATGAAAAAAGAGAAACATGTAGGAATCAAAGAAAGAAGTGTGGGTAAACAAAAACCCTTACAATGTTGTATATTATGATATGAGAATCAAAAAAATGGGAATGTGAGAAAGAAATGAAAATATATAGAAATATAATAGGAATTAAAATATAATTAAAACATAATGTATAATGTACTCATCTTATAAATATAATTTCCAAGAAAAAATATATTATAACTCAATGATTGTAAATTGAGATAACCAAAACCCTTTTCTTAGATTCCTACATTCTTATACACACTGTGACATCATGTATATTTAAATAAGACTCATTATTAATATATTTCATAACCTCATTACTATTTATTTCAATTTATATCTGTATTTTTTGTTTATTAATTAGAAATTTAATTCTTATTTTTGGTTTATATTGATCATTTTTTTATTTTAAATTTTATTGTTCCTTGTCTATCTATGTATCGAGGTTTCATTCATAATTCCATGTTCAAGAGTTAAAAATATCTATAATAAAAAGGTATTATAATATTATTTTAATAATGATTTATTATGTTCTAGGTTTATTCCATGGTTGTTTTGAGTATAATTTTTAAATATGAAATCCCTAACAAACATTGTTTGGTAACATTTAACAAACATGAGTTGTTATAATAACAATGAGATAAATATTAATATTGCCATTATAAAAAAGAAAAAAACTTATATGATTATGAATATCATATCATACTTATAATTATGTTTCTAAATCCATCCATGATAAAAATTTATAGCATCATCCATGTAGGCGGTTAAACTGAACCAAACAAGAACATGCTGTAATCAATAAATGGGTATGATTATGAAGTGATTTTATCATAAAATAATTATTCTATAATTGTAATGATCTTATTTAGATGTTACTAATGTGAAATATATAAATTGGGAACATTAATAATAATATGATAAATTAATAGGAAGGATAATAATTCATTACTTACAAAGAAGAAATCATAACTTCTCTTGGAAGCCTTATTGATTCTCAAGGAATTGAGGTATTCTGTTAAGACCATCATATAGAAAAGTTGATATAAGATTAAAATGGAGATAATGTTTATCAAGGATGAAATATAAATTTAATGTAAAGGTGTTGGTTGATGTTAGTATAGGGTGGGTCCTTTTATAGATGATCTTGAGTGGAATTTTCACAAAAACTCATTCATTAACAAAAAATGAATGTAATTTCTCATGGAAAGCAGATACAAATTGTTAAAATAAATGAAAATAGATAAATTTAGTTCTCTTATTCAATAAAATATATATTTTGAGATAATATTTTGTGATATTTTATGAGTTAACATCTTATTTTAACCCTTTTACCTCATTTTACCCTCTAACGTAATAAATCAATATTACCTCAGTAATTTATTTTTTTGTTGAAAAAGTAAATTAACTTTACCCACTAATTTTAAAATTTTGATTCAGAATATTAAATCCATTTCATTTTATACAATTTCAAAATTTAGTATAAATAAACATTAATATAAGAACCCATAATGGATAAATATTTTTTTAAATGTATTTTTAAGAATAAAGATTCATTTATTTTTATTCCTTTCCAAGTAAGAATAAATAAATTATTTATAAGTTATATGGTTATATTTATAAACAATAAATTTAATTAAATTAACTATTTAATTGTTATAAATTTATTTTATTAAGATAAAAATACATAACATAAGAAAAAATAAATTCATTTAAAATTAAGTATTTTTAACATTAAAAAATTTCATCCTTATTTATAAAAAAATAATAATAAATGGTTTAATGATTATTTTTTTATATAAAAAATTAATTCCATTAAATTTCAAACATTATATTTGATAAAATATAATTTTCAATATAAACATATAATATATAATAAAAACAATGTGTTTAGATAAAACTTATTTTTTACCCTTAAATTATTAATTTTTATTATAATTACATTATAAATTAAATAATTTTACTAATATTTTTACTAATCATTAATTTTATTTCATCATTCTATTTATTGAAATAAATCTTATAAAATAATTAAAATTTTAAAAAATTATAATTCATGAAAAGAAATTCTTCAGAATAAAAGGATTTTTCTTAAATAAATTAGTATATTCTTATATATATATTTTAAAGTCATTTATTTATTTTCAAATAATTTATTTATCCAGAAAATCTATATTTTAAACATTTAGATAAAATTTTGGTATAGTGACTCCATAGAAGTCATCCCAAATTGGTAACATGATCAGTAGAATTATACTGGACAACTATATACCATTTTATAATAGTAAAATGATGGATATATTACCACCATTACTCTCTATAAATTCATCATATTATAAAGTTTCAAATAAAAAATCTTATTACTTTAGTACTCTATTATGTTTTTACAAAATTCTTTTCCCATTCATGATGTTTTTCCCATTGTAGGTTTAGTCCTACTTATAGTGACAATCAAGGGTGTTGATTATTTATGATATTTCCAAGTTATAAAAATATTATTTTATTATTTTAATTTTACATATAAATATTCACAATTTTTTCTATTTAATAATCCATGAAATGTAATCATTTATATTATATAATATATAGTTTCATGAAATTTTATTGTAATGTTCCAATATGAGTGTATAATTTATTTTTAATTAGATTCATTTATTATATGATTTATTTCCAAATTATTATTTGATTAATTATAAAGTATAAAAAAAGTAACATAGAAAAAATAAATTTATAATTATATCTGGGATGATACACTATAAACTCCATAATTAAATTGCATCCATCCATTTTTTAATTATCTATTACAAATGAAAACATTTTAGGGTGTCCATAAAATAGACATATCTAATGATATAATTTCTAATGATATATTGACCTAAAGAAATAGGGCTTTACAAAAAAAATAATATTTTCTATTATAATAGTTACATATTGGGGTTTTTTATTTGTCTCATAAAATTTTTCTTAATTCTCTCCATGTTAGTTATTAAAAAAAGAGTTTCTTGAGACATACCCTTCAAAATTTGATTGTAATGAACCCGTATCTAACAAAATACTAAAAAAATGTTAATGATAATATCTTATAAAATTTTATTATACACACATATTAATATAAAAAATGATATTAATATTCATTATCCTATGGAAACTTAATTTCAACCAATTATGATTTTTTTTAACTATGAAATTATTTGTTCAACCAATAACTCTTTCAATTAAACCTAGGTTTTCAAACATTTAATCCTCTTGGTATCTAAAAACCCAGTACCCTAAAACAACAAAACTCTATTGGGATACTAATTAAAGTACCCCATAACCACCATTCTATATTAGGTGAAAAAAATATTATATATATATATTCTAATAGATAATATTATGACCTGAAAAATTTCATGATTATTTATATCATCCAAATATTAAAACACACTTTCATGAACAAAATGTTTAGTGTATTTAGAGATTAACTAAATGTTCATATTTTTAGGAAAACATTATTCATAATATCACAGAATATTCTCTACATATGAATTATTTATATTCATATCTCTATAAATATATTTCCTGTGAAATGGAAAAATTTTGGAAAAGAGAGAGATAAAACAAAAAGTGAGGGAAAATAATGTTAATTAGTCATAGAGGATTAGAACATAAACATTTTACAAATCATTATCATTAGAAAAACACCTAATTAGAGATTTAGAATATTAAATTAAATAAAATGGTCATAATGAATGATTATATATTCATAAATCAAATAACAGGAATATAGAACCCTAAAGGAATCATTATGAGAAAAAAAATTATTATGGCATGATAATATGAAATAATAAGACATTAATCATTATTTATAAACACATAACATATGAACATTTCATAAAGTCTAATTATATCCTAAGAACATTGAATTTAAAAAATAAGAGAAAATCATAACATATTTCAAGGTTATCTACCAAAACCATTCTAATATATGGAATTAGGTGTCTTAACCCATGTCTTATAATATAGTGGACCAGGCACAACTACACATATCCCATAGGGATCCATCCTCTAAACTTTTTCCCCATACAATAGTGGATTGATCATCATGATTCATATTCCATATTAATATCATGAGATATAGTTCCTTAAACAATTTAGGGGAGTGATATATAATTATGATCCTACTCATTATATAATAAAAGAATACATATGTGTGCCACATAAACATGAAAGCCTTCACAATTCCATTATATCTTAATTAACTAATGAAAATAAATTATATTCCAAGAAAATTTCATTAATAAATGAACATAATCCATATATAGAAATAAGGTGGTTGGTATAATTAGATAATATACCTAGGTAAACATAAGTAACATTAATGGGATTGGACATAATTTCAAAAAAAAATTAACATTAATAAACTGTTTGAAAAATAAGAAGAAATATCATTTTAAATTTTAATAGATTTTATTTTTAAAATAAATATCGTATAAATAAGTGGTTTTATAAATTAATGAGAAATTAATTGATGATAACTTTGAAAAACCATGATAACTATTAATGTAATATTTGTAAATAAAAATAAAAAAAGTGGTTTGAAGAAACCAAAAAAAAAATTATTACGAATATTCATTTCACACTTTTTAAAGAGAAAGTAAAAGTCAGTAGAAATTAATCTTAAGAAATAATAGATATATGGATAATAAAATCCATTAAATAATATAAAAAAATTGATATGGATGAAAAATTTTTTCTGACTAAAAACAAGATATATGGTTAGATCCACTTATTAGAACCCTTTTAGATGAATTGTGTTCTTAAGAGAGGTGATATCATAAAAATATTCAAAATACAAGAAACATAGATGAAAAAAATAGTTTTCTTGTGAGGAAATACATAACATATCTCAAAGTAGGAATTTAAACATAAAAAATGTTGATTTTAAAGTGTTTTTATAAAAGAAAACCTTATGAAAATGATAATGAATAATATAATTGAAAATGAAATGTATAACATAAAATAAAACATCAAATACCATGAATATATAGAGAAATATGAAAAACAAATATTTTAAACATTTAGTGTACACTCTATATAAATTAAAATAGGTTCATAAAATGAAACATGTATCAATTAATGGAAATTGAGACCAAAAACCCTTATGGACATCGTAATTTATAAATTATGAATCAAATGAAAAGGGGGTTTTGAAAAGTAAATGTAAATAATTATAAATGATAATGTAAATAAAATTTACTACATTAAAATGGTATAATAAACCAAACATAGAATAGCATATTAAATAAGAAGAAGCATGACTTAGTTAGTGGATATTGAGTCAAAAAAAACCCCTTATAATGTCATATTTTATTATTTAAAAATCAATTGAAAAGGGGATTATGGGAATGAAATTAAAATATCCAAAAACATAACATGAATTAAAATATGTTAAAATAATAATGGTGAATATACCCAACTTATAAGATTGATTTTCAATAAAAAAGATTATAACTCCATGATAGGAAATTGAGTCAACAAAAACTACTACCATAGATTCAAGCATACCTAAAAACACTACAACTTATTATATAATTTACAAAGATTTGTTAATAATCTATTTAAAAATGTTATTAATATTTATTAAAATTTATATTGATCTTTTATGTTCATTTATTTCATAGTTGTCACTTATTTCAAATTTATATTAATAATTAGTTGTTAAAAGTATCAACAATTACATGGTAATATTATTATGATTCTCTTGATAATTATTAAATTTTTAGGGGTTAAACATCTCAAGAATTTTAAAATTACTGTAAATTTATTTTCATAATGAGTTTTGTTGAACTAGGTTCATTCTATGGGTGTTTTATATATGATTTGTAAATATGAAATCCATAACTAGCTTCTGTTTTTAATTTTTATCAAACATGAGTTGATATATTAATAATAAGTAAAATATTAATATTAACATTATAGAACAATAAAAAAATTATTTAACTATTAAAATCTTATATTAACTGTAGTTAATTTTGAATTTCCATCCGTGATAAAAATTTATAACATCATCAATATAGGTTGTTAAATTGACCCAAACATGAACATGTTATAATCAATGGATGTGTATGACTATGAAGTGATTTTATTGCAATATCAAATAGTATAATGATACTATTTAGATTCTTTTAATGTGATAAATCATAATTTTTAATTGTTATAGGGGAATGATAAATGAAATAGAATAATATTTCAATGTTTATAAAGAATAAACCATATATCCTCTTAGAATACTTCTAAATTTTTAAGGAATTGAGGAATTATATTGAGATTAGAATAATTTGAAATTTTAATAATATTATTAGTGTGATAATTTGGTTTTTTATTCTAGAGAAAACTAAAGGAATAGTGTGGGTTGAACTGGGTAGAGTATGGGTCCCTTTATAGGTGAGTTTAAGCAATATTTTTAGAAATATAAATTAAAAAATGATAAGTGAATATAATTTCTCATAGAAAGGGGATAAAAGTTGAAAAACAATGTAAATGCTATTAGGGGTGGTATATAATTTCATCATACACTCATTTAGAGACAATTCCTTTTGATATTTTATGACATAACATCTCACATTACTCATTATCACAACAACTCCCTTTTACCTTTGTAACATATTTTTATGGCTAAAAATAAAATATATATTATTACCTAATTAGTAAATTTTGATGTAAAATATGAAATCAATTTTACTCAATTTATCTTCTAAAAGTTATTAAAATTAATTTTAACATAATAAAGAATTACGCATGAAAAATAATTGTTAGAAAAATGCATTTTTGTGTAGAAAAAATCATTTATTCTTCTACCTTACATAGTAATAATCATTAAATTCATTATAATTATATTATATATATTATTAAATTTTATTTTAATCATTATTTTATTAGTATAAATTTAGTTTCTTATGATAAAAATTCTTAATTTATAGAAAAAAAGTTATTTGAAAAATATTTATTTTTAGAATTAAATTATTTTATCATTATTTATAAGATGTTAATAATCAATGGTTAAATGTTTATTAATTTTTATTTATATAAATGATTCATTTCATTAAATTTTATAATATAGATATGATAAATTTATCTTTTCAACAAAAAATATATAATATATAACAAAAATAATATATATCTGTTTTCCCATCAACCATTAAATTATTATTAAAATTTATTTAACATTTATTAGATGTTATTTAATTATTTTTTGTATTCATAAATTATATTTCAACAATCCATTTTATTGAAATCATTTTAGAAAAGTAATAAATTTAAAATATATATATATAACATGTAAAGAGAATTTCATTAAAGTAAAAAAAAAATTCCACTATTGAATTAATAACATTTTTAAATTCTAAAATCATTTATTTTATTTTATATGAATTTTTTATAATTAAAATCCATATTTTCCTTATTTAAATAAGCTGTATAAATATTTACTATATATCAGTAACTCGTAATTGGTAATATTTTTACCTATATTATACCCAACAACTATATACCCTTTTATAATAGACAAATAAAAAGTGTATTACCCCCATAACACTTTATTAATTCATCTCATTCTAAATTCTCAAATCACAATTCTCATTAATTTAATTTTCAATTTGGGTTTTATAAAATCCCTTCTCTATTTTTTTTTCTCTTTATAGGTTTAGTTGTAATAATAGTAAAAAAATATTTTATACTATTTATTGTCCCATTTTAATTTATACACTTATAAGGGATGTACCCAACCATGGTATGTAATAATACATGGTATGTAATACATTACTTCAAGTACTTTTGTAAAAATAATACACTATGATTGAATAAATTATTTTTATTTTTATTCATTTTCCTTTTTTATTTATTTTCAACTAATATTTTATTTTGTTATAATGATTAAAAAAGTTATATTAAGGATATAAAATAGTTACTTAAATTTTAAATGTTATAATGATAAACAATTTCATTTACATAAATTTCTTGTAGAAAAATAATCCTACAGAACCTAATTCTCATATCCACTCACTATTGGGTTTCAATAATACCACATGAGAATAAATAAAACATAATAATATCAAATTAGTATCATGAAAAAAATGAACACTATCAATAATATTTAATTAATGAACCCCTGATAAGTTAATTAGAAAACACTTCTATTGTTTTATTCAATCCAAACCCATTCAAAAATATTTACCAATTTTTTTATAAAAAAAATAGTTTCCAAAATATTTTTTATTTTAAAAACTATTTTATACCACAAGTAGACATGAACATATAATTTTACACTTTTTTATATGTGTGTTATAATTATACATGTCTCTTTCCACCCTAATTTATGATTTAAAGATATAAAATTAATGATAACATCATATTTTAATAACAAGAACTACTATAATTGTAAAAAACAAAACCATAATCCCACCACCTAGGTAACATTAATATTTCCCTCTCTAGGCATCCAGAAAGAACATGAACAATATACATTCCATGTTCTAACTTGTCCAATTTCCATCAACCATTTCCCAAAACCATGAAACAAAAATAAAAACTGCCCGGATTACATTTTTGGTACCCCAAACCAGATTACATAAAGAGAACCATTCTAGAACACTATTGACCTCAAGAATACCTCTCTATATATCTGAGGATACCGACTACCAGCAATGTCCTATAACCAATATTGTTGTGACTATACCGTCAGTATCATAATAATGAAAAAATATATCAATATAAAATTCATAATAGAAATATAGAATTTAAATATGTAATTATAGTAAAAACATAACTATTAATAAAAATAAAACATGCACTTTATGATATTGAAATGAACTTATACTATAATAGGAATGTTTTGCACTGGAATTAGATTTCCCACTGGTCTGATTATATATCCAGTGTAAACAAACTTATATAATTCATAGGGATATAAGATAAAAACTAAATTCCTTAATCATATTTGTCTCCCAAAACTCTATCAAGCCACTATTAATTGATTACCGATAAAACATATGGCCCGATCAAATATAAAAAAGAGAGTATCTATGTACACGAAGGAGTATGTGAATATTAAAACAATAAATATTATTAGGAAAACACCAATGGGATCCTAATATATACTAAAATATACTTATGTATATGGATTAAGGTAAATATAAAAATAATATATTGGATGCAAGAAAATAATTTGGGTAGTTATCTGCTAACTAAGAAATGAAAAAACCCAACCCCACTTGATTTAGCTAATAATGAATGTATCGATCAATCCAATAAAGAATAAATGTGGTCTTTATCTCCCACCAGTCATCCATTATATGAAATAAAATCATAGTGGGTACCACAAGGTTTTCCCTCAGAATCCTTATGCCCACCATAGTTGTTATGAGAATCTGATGGATTCTCATGAATGAGTTTATCATGACTCATTCATAATTAAATTCCAATTTAATCTCATAAATGACTATCTATGACTTTATTGTTTATGAAAATCCTATAAATTATCTGAAAATAATTTATTCTACCATATTCATGATTAGTATCTAGGGGATTCTTTAGAAAGAACATGTCTGATCTTGATCATGATGAGATTCTGAAATACCCTAAAAAAACTTATCCAACCTTGATCATGAAGGTAATCTAATATATTCTTAAGAAAGAACAACTTTGACATTATTCATTATGATCATCCAAAATATACTTAAGGAAAATAATCAATAAGAGGTTTATGAATTCCCCACCATCTTTATCCTCTAACCCTGATCATGAAATTAACACTTAAATATAGTCATTCTAATTTAAAGCATCAAGATAAAACCAAATAGAAAAATAAAATTCACACTTAAGACAAAAATCTCCTCTAGTATCTCATACACCCTATGTGTACCATTCCCTAAAACCAAAACAGATGACATATCCGTCCATGAAATAACCCCAGTTACCCAAAACACAATTGACCCCTCATTATTCTATATAGGATAACCCTACCATGCCATATATTGATTGACAATTCAAGTCAAGTTAACTGATGAACTATATATAATTCATGTGAGGAGTAATCTAATATAGTTCCCTAGGACTTAATTCGACCTCTCATATCCAATAAATTATTATAATATCCCTCATGGTGACTAAAATCCCATAGATAATACCCAAATTTGTTTAACAATATATAACATACTGTCATAGATAAACCAAATCATTTTCAACAACATATATAGTGGTTACCACACATTAATGTCCATAAACACCCACTATCTACATAAACATTTTTCCAAACCAATCCCAAAACCAACTAATAAATCTACCTTAAAGTATATTACCCACTCATACTAATTAAAATATAAACATTAATTATGTCAAAAACCTATTTATAAAACCTATGGATTTTTTCTCATAATAGAACACAACACCATTGAAATACAAAATCTCAATCACCATTAACCAATTACCATAAAGATAAACCATTCACAATTATAAGAAGGGTGTAACTAATGGTGAGGCCATTATTATCACAGCTATATCCTGTATAAATAGGTAATTTTACGTGGAACCAAATCTACACAGGAAAGATATATCCACAGATAGGATTCAAATAGAATAGTATCCCATATATATAGCCACCGTACCCATAGATATAGGTTGTATTAAAAATATAGTTGTTTGGTTTTTCTCGTAGGCTAGGTGCATACCTTTAAGGATACCCTAGTACTCATCTATAAAACATATTTGAAATATATATATATATATATATAACTATTTCTATTAATATAAATATATTAAAAATATATTTTAGAGTTTTTATTAAATTTAATATATGTCCCAAGAATTAATTATGTATACATGGGTTCTAGTTCCAATAGGGTTTGTAAAAAAATTAAAACTGTTATGTCCCAAACTCATGCTTTGACGTACCTTCTAGCACACACTAGCGCACCTCTAAAACAAAAATTTTATATAGATATACAATTTGTTGATATACATGTACACATATAAGATATAAATTAAATATCAACATTGGGGTTTGAAATTGGGCATCATAGAGACCTTCATGTATAATCTACCACTTTTCCTCTACATGTAATATATATATATAATAAAATACATAAGTCTTAAAAAAATCATACCATTGGGTTTTGAACCATGAGTACATGGAGTCTTTAAGTATACTCTACCACTACTCTATTGAGTGCCAATACAAACACATTTAGCCATGGGAATTATTATTTTTGTTTAAAAGGCCTTTCCTATACCCTTCCCATAAAGAAAATCCATTGTTTTGTTGGCATAGGTTAACATATTTCCATGACAATATACTATCAGTGACTATAAGTATGATATATCCATAGACCTATCCAAATGTTCTAATAGATCCATGTTTATTGAAACTTTCGTAGTAGTGAACTCCACTTAACATATCACTAAAAACCTCATAGAATTCACACTGTTAATTACAATAAGCCCCATAAGGATTATACCACATTAAAAAATACCCATGAAACCAGTTATGCCTTAAATGGATGTTTTCCGCAAGTAGTAAGACTACCATATCACTTTACTGAACATTTATAGTGTCTGGTGTCCCTAACCCCATCATTATATCCCAAGATAATTGATTCCATTCTATTTAAAATTTTCTGAAGCTCAAAGATCCATTCTAGGTCAATCAAACAATACTAGTGCTTATTACTATGCATTAAATAGTCTTCAGGAAATCATAAAGTCACTAAACCAATAAGATGAAATTCAATCGAGTCATATGATACTAAATATAATCCATCTCAAAAATTAGGAATAACTCATCCCAATTTTAGGCCACTCTAGCTTGAGCCTTCATGAATGAAAACAACATTAAAAATATAACATAAAATATATTATTGAATATATAAGATACCACATACCACATGCCTATTATAGTTAAGTATTCCAACAACATTGGTTGATTCACCCATGTTTTCCCAAAATTATTAAATTAGGAAAATGTTCCTTATTTAGGGATTTCTACTTGAACACCTATGAGATAAGAGAAATAATGATCAAGGATAGAGTGTATATATTTTCTTCATCTATAGGGTCTTACCATTATAGGAAGTTCAATAATGGATTAATAGATTTTTAACTCGAAGAGTATAGAATGTTGAGGGTGAACATGGAATGAGGAGATAGGGTTATTGTGGTTATGTTATAAATATATAGGGCTGATGTGATCATTTTATAAAAATTTAAATAAAATGTTTAATATAATTAAATTCATAACATTTTTCAAAATATTACTCTTAATTTTGGGTGGTACTCTAATAAAAATATAGTGGCCCAATGATAGATCAATGGCTTGGGTAATGGAACCACTTTATGACCATTTCCACTATGATTTCTTTGGGACCCGAAATAACACAATAAAGGTATTTTCAACTACCCAAACACTTGAAACTTGTTTTGGATATTTTTTCCACTAACTCCTAAACCTCAAAACACCCAATTAAATATAAAAAACATGTCTAAATAGCCACTCCTTTCATCAATATTAGAAATTTTAGAGGTCCATAAAACCTAATTCCATTAGAGTCTTTCCATATTTCATGATTCAACTCACTCAAAATGATGAAAGTAATTACAGTGTATTCATCATAAATATAAATAAAGGACAGTTTTTTTGGATTTTATGATTTAAAATTTGATAAAAATGATGAATTAAAGTCTTGAAGTATTTTAAAAGAGTATGGGAATATTCATGATGGGTTTGATAACCCTATGATCATGAAACCATGAATTAATAAAATTACTAATTCAAACAAACATGAAATGAGACTGGCGGGCCCTGAAAACTCATATAAGGTTCCAACATCATTACAAAAGAGATTATTAAATTAACATGAATGTGAGAAGAGGAAAATTATTGTCACAATTAAGAAGGAGAATCTGTCATAAATTTTTAGAAATATATCAATAGACTCATCACGAAAATAAAAAGAGGATAACGAAAACTTGAATAAAATTCTAAAAGGGTATCATAACCCAACATGAATATCATAATTGACTATTTTTTCATGAGACAAATCAAGATATATTTATACCCTAGACTATATAAATAGTTACAATTTAGGATACACTATAGAGACTCAAATCTTGACGTACATGGACATTACATTACTTTTGAAGAATACTTAATACATAACAAAAACAGACACACAAGGATCGTAATAGTTTAGTGTCTTTGGAAACTTGGAATATAAACTTCTAATCATGTTTAAAGATATCCAAAAACTCCCATAACGATCTTCCCCTGTTTGTTTCCTTACCTAAAACCTTTCTTTATTTCCTGGGGATAATAAAACATAAAAAGGGTGAGCTCAAATGCTCAGTAAGGGAAAACATAGAGAACATAAAACAATCCATAAACATTTGAAAGCAAAATCTTGAACATGAAATTTAAACATCAAAATCTTGGGCAAAGACATAAATCATGGAAGTACGTAAGACATATATCATAATGAAACATCAAATGTGAAAAAATATAATGGGAAAAAACATGTAATTGTGGAAACCATTCCGCACATTTTATGATTTCCACAGTAGCCAAGGAATTGCTGCCAAGACCATCTTAGTGGACAAAGTCCCTTTCTGAATCGAGTTCACTCCTCATTTCAGTCCTGTAACACTGAACCGGATTAACTTACCATTCCATCCATGTCTATCTCACGAGATATAAATCTTTACCCAATGCATTGGAGGGAGATATAGGTCTCACACATCTCATAATGAAATCATTCTTACTTGTGCCAAAAAATAAACATACATCATTCATAATAACCCAACGAATAAAATGGGTTTCATAAACATCATCCCATCATCACATAATACATAAAAAAGAAATGGATATCATTTCATAATGAGAAAAGTGAAACCCTGTAAATCATAGAGACATGACACTTGAAACATACACATATGAAATAATGTTATCTTAGATGAAAAATGGTTTTGATAAAACATTTGAAATGAATTCTTGAGGAAAATATCCTTTCTTCTTCAAAATCATTCTCTTTTCACAAAATGTCATGGTATTTTAAAAGAAAATGATTTTGTTGAAAACAGTCATGAAATATTTTGGAGGAATCATCATGAAAATAAGGCATTATAAAACCGTAAAAATCCTTTCATGTCGTATAAGTTAAAAAAACATTCTTCTTGTACTTTTGCCGGAGAATTCAAAAAGTACCTCGTAAAAGAAAGATTCCTTACACACCATGTAGTGAAAGTAAAAAATGGGTAAAAAGGACTTTAAACAAACATGAATGAAAATTAATAATTTTTATGAAAACACTTTGAGAACATATGGACGTGGATAATAAACATAACCCCAGTAAATACTTACGAATTACAATCTCAGATAAGAACGAGATTGGAATAACTATCCCTTACCTTAGGTCCGATATGCTTCGTATGGATCGGAACCTCATGTATAATGATTTAAATAATGTCATTAACTTATTACATAATCATATTCATTTTTATGATATCATATATGTTTCAATTATGACTTTATATTACCCGTTCTTTTGTAAATTCCATGTTAAAGCAGCGTTTTGGGTAAAATCATTTCATTTATCGTATGTGTTTCGACTTTTCATTCTTGATATTATTACTTATATCCTGATTTAAATAATTAAAGAATGTAAAACATGATTTATATATAATATATATTCATCATATAGAAATATATTATTTATCGATAAAAGGAATGAAATACACCATTCATGGAGACGGTAGGCCGTACATACGCATGAACGCTGTTTTCGTTTCCTTATTGAATTGAATGAAACTAAATAGATGACATAAATAAATAAATATATATATACATAAATCCAGTATCATTATTATTTCATATATTTAGTTATTATTCATTATATAAACTTTATGATTATTCATGTATGGTTAACATGGAGAATGAATCTCATCGCGTTGTGTAGACGGTAGTCTGTACGTACGCACGAGCGATGATATCGTTCCCATAATTATTGAATAGAATTGGAGTGGATGGTATAATATATCAGAATCATTATGATGTTATATTAATCATATATAGTTATTCTTTACACCATTA
The DNA here is from genome assembly GCA_963277665.1 of Viscum album. Classification (NCBI taxonomy): domain Eukaryota; kingdom Viridiplantae; phylum Streptophyta; class Magnoliopsida; order Santalales; family Viscaceae; genus Viscum; species Viscum album. The sequence continues at coordinate 1,454,729,401 of OY728157.1, read as the reverse complement.
TACCCATCCATGTAAGGTGTTCGTGGAAAAACAGATTACACCATGGCGTGGAGACGGTATTCTGTACGTATGCACGCGCGGTGATTTCATTTTCTGTAGGCTGTATAGAAGGTGAAATGCGGTTGTTTCATATTTATAATAACATATCAGTATATTATTTATACTAATGCAATTACAATAGAATTAAATAACAAAATAAGAATAAGTTGAAGAAGAAATAAAATTGAAAGAATCGGTAACAGATATTACCTCTTCTTTGACACGCATCTTTGAAACCTCCCCTTAGGGAACTAAAATTGGTCTTTGAAGAAGAACAGGACCTATAGAATGTTTCTAGAGAAGTTTATAATGGAAATGGATAGGGGTTGGCTGAGATTCAAGGATAAAAATTGTGTTAGCAGAAGTGGGAGGAGATGCCCTTTTATAAGGGAGGAGAGGGGCACCTTTGGAAATATAAGAAATATTAGTTTATATTAAATCCCAACCACTTTAAAATCTTCCAAAATGACTCATATCCTAAGATTAGATGAAATAGGGTTGTAATACCATGAAACATTAATATTTAGACATGTTCAGAATTTATTTTAAACATTCTCAACTTGATTTATCCTTATTTAATCAATTTAATTTTATTTGTGGTAATAATATTCTAAATTTTAAATTATAAAAAAAAATAATTATTTGTTGTGAATTGTCCATAATTGGATACTTTATCACATGGTAGACCATTTAAATTTAAATTTAAAATTTATTAATATTTTTGTGATTTTTAAACAATTTTATAATATGTTCTTTTTATAAAATTACAATAGTGTCAATTTTGACACTATTCATTTATTTAAATTTAAATAAAATATAAACAGAATATATGTTTGAACTAAAAGCTCAAATAGATTCATAAAAGGTCATATGTGTCTAGAAAAATTAGTGGATTACATTAAATAGTTCATATAATATTTATTTTATTATTTTTAAAACCATTTATTTGGTTTATCTCTTAATAAAATAATTACTACAAAATCATTGAATAATCATTTAATATACTTATTTGTTGTATAAAAATTACAAATAAAATTCAAAGATGAAGATAAATTTATTACCTTTCACAATAATACCTTTACTCGAATTTATCATCTTAAAATCACAATATTTAAATTGTTATATTTATTAAATTATGAAGGTGACAACTTTGGCATCATTTAAAATAAAATAATATAAGTGTCATAATCTCTTTTATAAGACTCCAAATGGTCAAATATTGTACCATTAGATTATTATGGTTTATATTTACATTTCCAATAATTTTTGGTCAGGTTTTTGTGCCTTTTATGGTCACTATTAGTTTAATAAAAACTATATTCTTGATTTTTCACTAGATAAACAATTTCAAAATCACTATTGTGTCACAATTAATGATAATTATTTATTCCCTAAATATTATAAATAAATTCATTTGATGTAGATAATTTTATTATATTTCTGCAGACTATTCATGTTCGAAGTTTCATGAAGTGTATCACTAAATTAAAATTAATATACTTATAAGATTTAAGAAAGTGACATGTTGTCACATTCTTTGGTTTTAATAATAATTAAATTATTTTCATAAAGAAAAGTCCATTAAATGAATCTAATTCGACCCTTAGGTGATATGGGTCGACTTTTAGTCATCCAATATGATTTTGTCAGGTGTTAGGGTAATTTTATAATCTTATATTTACACTTAATTACCCGATTTACCTTTAACTATGGTAAATAAAATTTACCATAGTTATTATTCATAATGCCCAAAAATAAAAAGTAGCCTATTAACATAATTTAGACACACTGATTCCAAATATGGAATCCATTTTTCTAAATTCAAAACACATAAGTTGCAGTAATTAATTTAAAATTAATCTTGTTGTTAAGAAAATGGGTTTTAGAAGTTAAAACATTGCCAAAGATTGAAATGCTTTTACCTATGAATTCAATGTGAAATTAATGATAATGACATATATTATATTAAATGTTTAAAATATATTCTATTTATACTTAAAAATCATTTAATATTATAATCTAACCATATAAATTATCTCAATGAAAAAAGTTGTTTTTAATTAAAAATTAGTGTATTTTTACTATTCATTAAAATATGTAAGTTATCAGAAAAATATAAAAACTTTATCCAAATTAAATTTTTATATCATTAATCCAAGGAATAATTTTATTTTGTCAAATTTAACTTATAAACATGTCAACAACTAGATTTAAAGTGAGTGCGCCATCAAAAGGTGGCAAAACTGCATTTTTTGAAAAATACTTATTTTACTCGAAAAATTTATTTTGTTCTCATAACATGTTCTATAAAATATGTAAGATGAATAATAATGTTATAAAATTCAAAATGTAGTTAATACTATTCATAACGGCTAGTCCATAATAATATTATAACAATATATTGTTGTTTTGTGAAACCCGGTATTGCGTACTACACACGCAATCGAGGAAGGTTGTGATTGCGTGTAATGAAAGCCAAGTTAGGGTTGCGTATTGTGAAAGACTCCTTTGTTGTATCATATAACATAATCCAACCATATTTCATTTATACATTGAATATATATATACACTGAATGTTGCGTAGAATGACTATTATCAAACGAACTTGAAATTGTGTGTAACACAATCTAAGAATAGTGTTGCGTATATTGCAAGATAATATGGTGTTGCGTATAGCACAAGATAATCTTGTTGTAACATAATACTTATCATAAAATATCAGGTTGTTACATTCTACCCCCCTTAAAATGAATTATTCCCTCGAAATTCGTCGGGGTTATACATATTTTTCTACTTGAAAGTTTCTTTAATTGAAACCCACATCGTAAAATGAAATACCAAAACATAACTTTAAAAACTAATGTATGAAACATAACGGTTACCCAAATTAACTAATCAGTGGGTTTCCACATATGAGAACATAGGTGAAAATATGGATATGGAAGAGAAATCTAACCATCACTTTCTGATGGAGAGTGGTAGAGAACATGGCTATGAAAAAGCCATCAATCATAAAGCCATAAATTTTTGATGATCTAAGGTACCATCTGATTCATCAGATATAAGAGCACTAGGACAACATTTTTTTTATATTCAATATCATTTCCCTAAAGTCGATGAATTGTTGAAAAAGAACTACTTACTTGATTTTGGTACAATATCATAGTTGGTCATTCCATGGACAATTTCCACTTCATCTCTTAAAGAAATGAATTTGAATTTTTCACTCATTAAATGTTAGCAGATCATGTGACAGAATGATAGGTCATTCCATCTATCTCAAACAAAAGGTTAGCAAAAGTTATCAAATATACATAAGTCCATATATTGTGAGATTAATCATATATGGACTTATACTTCATATATCATACTTTTGAATATAATAAAAGTAGTTTCTACTAACCAGGGACTTCCTGTAGGCCAGTGGTAGGCGATAAAGGCATGTCACACTTCGGTTGTGAGTTCAATTCCCATAGACTTTTCCGACACGATGGGATGTCGCTCATCCTGCAGGTTGTCCTTTTTCTAAAACTACATTACTATAACATCCCATCAATAATATCAAAAAAAGTTCTATCCTTAAACAATACTAACTTATGTCCAACATAATCCATTCCAATCTTTAGGCTTATCTAAAATACTTCAGTCCAAGATCATAGTATAAAGAAAACAATTACTAGAAAGGTTATATACCAAGAATGTGAATACAAGCATTTATCCCAAATATATCATAAGGTATATCTTGTTGGTTTTATTCCAAACACATGAATACCTTAGTCATATATTCTCTTGAAACATAAATTACCATAGAACCTTAGTTAAAAAATGAATACTGTCAAAAGGTAACTCTTTCCACATACCAAAATCCCAAAAATTCTATATACTCAAAACATAAAATCACTTAGTACTTATATCAGTCATGAGCTCATGAATACAATCAAACATCTCATTATCTTCTTATCCCTTCATTATGCGCATATCATCTATTTTCCAAAAATATCTGAATAACCTTTCATGGTTACTGGTACCATATACTTTCAAATACTTTAGGAAAAACAATAGTGTAACAATCCATAGATGATTCTTTATTCCATAGTACCATTAACTATACAACATAACTCTTGATAAACATACAATCATTCTACTACCTTCTTAAACAATTGACCGAGCTTCAACAATTCTTTTATCTCACATATCATTTGTATTCTCTTCATCATCATCAATATAAATACTACCCATACGACCATGATGATTCTTTTCATGAGACTTTACCTTAGGGCATTGGTTTGAATAATGCCCATACATTCCACATTCAAAACATTTAACCGTTGTTGATGTCTTAGAAATACCATTATCCTTGTCCACGGTGTAAAATAAACCTTTTCTTTTTCAATTACTGGGTTTGTGTCCTTTTTTCCCACACCCAAAGAATCTTCCAGTTTATTTGAAACATTCCCCTTGATGCCTCTTCCCACATGACTTACATGAGGGAAATTGAACTCTCTTTCCTCTATGATAATCATGAAACTCCATATTTCCCTTATTAGATGATTCAGGAAACTTACCAAAGTTGAGATTATTGATAATTTTATGATATTGCTGATTATGCATAATAACGATGTTTGGACTTCCAAATCCCATTTAATTTGGTTGCTCATGAAGAATATCATTCCATTGTCCATCATATCCTCCATTATCGTGAATCTTCCTGTTTCCATCCATTTTCTAAAACCCAAAGAGAATAGTGTGAGAGGAAAAAATCATGCTAGGAAAACAGCATAATAAAGGGGGAGTACCTTCAATAGCTAACATCTTACGTTTAATTCTAAGATCGTAACCGTAATTCTAGGATCATAACCTATACTTATACTTATCCTTAGGGACATCCCTAGACATACCTTAGAAATATATCTAGGGATCTCACTAAAGTTTTCACATCCTAGTTTCCAAAGGTTGACTAAACCTTTCCATTGATACCAACTGTAGAGACCTAAATCTTGAGGTACATGGACATTACATTACTTTTTCAGAATACTTAATACATAACAAAAACAGACACACAAGGATCATAATATTTTAGTGTCTTTGGAAACTTGGAATATAAACTTCTAATCATGTTTAAAGATCTTAAACAACTCCCATAATGATCTTCCCCTTTTTGTTTCCTTACCTAAAACCTTTCTTTATTTCCTGGGAAAAATAAAACATAAAAAGGGTGATCTCAAATGCTCAGTAAGGGAAAACATAGAGAACATAAAATAATCCATAAACATTTGAAATCAAAAACTTGAACATGTAATTTAAACATCAAAATATTGAGCAAAGACATAAATCATGGAAGTATGTAAGGAATATATCATAATGAAACATAAACCATGATAAAATATAATGGGAATAAAAAGGTAATTGTGGCAACCATTCAGCACATGTTATGATTTCCATAGTAGCCAAGGCATTGCTGCAAAGACCATCTTAGTGGACAAAGTCCCTTTCTCAATCGAGTTCACTCCTCGTTTCAATCCTGTAACATTGAACCAGATTAACTTACCATTCCAGCCTTGTCTATAGCATGAGATATAAATCTTTACCCAATGCATTTGAGGTAGATATAGGTCCCACCCATCTCATAATGAAATCATTCTTACTTGTGCCACAAAATAAACATACATCATTCATAATAAGACAACGAATAAAATGGGTTTCATAAACATCATCCCATCATCGCATAATCCATATAAAAGAAATGGATATCATTTCATAATAAGAAAAGTGAAACCCAGGAAATCATAGAGACATGATACTTGAAACATACACATATGAAATAATGTCATATTAGATTAAAATGGTTTTGATAAAATATTTGAAATGAATTCTTGAAGAAAATATCCTTTCTTCTTCAAAATCATTCTCTTTTCACAAAATGTCATGAAATTTTAAAAGAAAAGGATTTTTTTGAAAATAGTCATGAAATATTTTGGAGGAAGCTTCATGAAAATAAGGCTTTATAAAACCGAAAAAATCCTTTCATGCCATATAAGTTAAAAAAACATTCTTCTCGTAATTTTGCTGGAAATGTCAAAAAGTACCTCGTAAAAGAAAGATTCCTTACACACCATGTAGTGAAAGTCAAAATGGGTAAAAAGGACTTTAAACATACATGAAATAAAATTAATCATTTTATGAAAACATTTTGAGAACATATGGACGTGGATAATAAACATAACCCCAGTAAATACTTACGAATAACAATCTCGGATAAGAATGAGATTTGAATAATTATCCCTTACCTTAGGTCTGATATGCTTCGTATGGATCCAAAACTCCTATATAATTATTTAAATAATGTCATTGACTTATTAAATAATCATATTCATTGTTATGATACCATATATGTTTCACTTATGACTTTATATTACCCATTCTTTTGTAAATTCCATGTTAAAGCAACGTTTTGGGTAAAATCATTTCATTTATTGTATGTGTTTCGACTTGTCGTTATTGATATTATTACTTATATCCTGATTTAAATAATTCCATAATGTAAAACATGATTTATATATAATATATATTCATCATATACATATATATTATAGTTCAATAAAAGGAATTAAATACACCGTTCATGGAGATGGTAGGTCGTACGTACCCATGAATGTTGTTTTCGTTTCCTTATTGAATTGAATGAAACTAAATAGATGACATACATACATATATATATATACATAAATCTAGTAGAATTATTATTTCTTATATTTCATTATTATTCATTATATAAACTTTATGATCATTCATGCATGGTTAACATGGAGAATGAATCTCATCGCGTCGTGGAGACGGTAGTCCGTACGTATGCACGAGCGATGATATCGTTCCCATAATTATTGAATAGAATTGGAGTGGATGGTATAATATATCATAATAAGTATGATGTTATAATAACCATATATAGTTATTCTTTACACCATTATACCCATCTATGTAAGGTGTTGGTGGAAAAACAGATTACACCACGACATGGAGACGGTATATCGTACGTACGCACGCGCGGTGATTTCATTTTCCGTAAGATGGATAGAAGGTGACATGGGGTTGTTTCATATTTATAATAAAATATCAATATATTATTGATACTTATGTTATTACAATATAATTAAACAACCAATGAATAAGAAGTTGAAGAAGAAATAAAATTGAAAGGATCGGTAACAGATATTACCTCTTCTTTGACACGCCTCTTTGAAACCTCCTCTTAGGGTACTAAAATTGGTATTTGAAGAAGACCAGGACCTCTAGAATTTTTATAGGTAAGTTTATAAGGGAAATTTAAGGGTTTGGATGATATTAAAGGCTACAAATTGTGTGAGGAGAAGAGGGAGGAGATGCCCTTTTATAAGGGAGGAGAGGGGCACCTTTGGAAATATAAGAAATATTAGTTTATATTAAATCCCAACTCCAATTAAAATCTTATAGAATGACTCATATCCTAAGATTAGATGATATAGGGTTTTAATACCATTAAAAAATAAAATTTAAACATGTTAGTAATTTATTTTAAACATTATCAACTTGATTTATCCTTATTTAATCAATTTAATTTTATTTGTGGTAATAACATTGTAAATTTTACATTATAACAAATAATTACTTATTTTTTGTGAATTTTCCATAATTGGATACTTTATCACATGTTAGACCATATAAATTTAAATTTATAATTTTTAAATATTTTTTTGATTTTTAAACAATTTTATAATATGTTATTTTTATAAAATAACAATAATGTCAATTTTTACACTATTCATTTATTTGAATTTAAATAAACTATATACAGAAGATATGTTCGAAATAAAAGCTTCCATAGATTAATAAAAGGTAATATGTATCTATAAAATTATTGGAGAACATTAAATAGTTCATATAACATTTATTTTATTATTTTTAAAACCATTTATTTGGTTTATCTCTTAATCAAATAATTACTACAACATTTTTGTATAATTATTTAATAAACTTATTTGTTGCATAAAAATTAAAATATAATTCCTATAATGAAGATAAATCTATTAAATTTCACAATAATACTTTAACTAGAATTTATTATCTTAAAATAACAATATTTAAATTGTTATATTTATTAAATTATGAAGGTGACAACTTTGGTATCATTTAAAATAAAATAATATAAGTGTCATAATCACTTTTATAAGGCTTAAAATAGTAGAATATTATACCATTGGATGATTATGGTTTAAATTTACATGACAAATAAGTTTTGGTCAGGGTTTTGTGCCTTTTATGGTCACTATTCATTTAATAAAAACTATATTCTTGATTTTTCACTAGATAAACAATTTCTGCATCACTATTGTGTCACAATTAATGAAAATTGTTTAATCCCTAAAAATTATAAATAAATTCATATTATGTAGATAATTTTATTATATTTATGGATAATATTTATGTTCGAAGTTTCATGAAGTTTATCACCAAATTAAAATTAATATACTTATATGATTTAAGAAAGTGACATGTTGTCACTTTCTTTGGTTTTAATAATAATTAAATTATTTTCATAGATAAAAGTCCATTAAATGAATCTAATCCGACCCTTAGGTGATATATGTCAACTTTTAGTCATAAAATTGGATTTTTTCAGGTGTTAGGGTAATTTTATAATCTTATATTTACCCTTAATTACCCAATTTACCTTTAAATATGGTAAATAAAATTCACCGTAATTACTATTCATAATGCCCAAAAATAAAAAGTCATCTATTAACATAATTTTGACCCACTGATTCCAAATATGGAATCCATTTTTCCAAATTCAAAACACATAAGTTTCAGTAATTAATTTAAAATTAATCCCATTGTTAAGAAAACATGTTTTAGAAATAAAAACATTGCCAAAGATTGAAATGTTTTTACCTATGAATTCAATGTGAAATTAATGATAATGACATATATTATATTAAATGGTAAAAATATATTCTATTTATACTTTAAAACTATTCAATATTATAATTTAACCATATAAATTACCTCAATGAAAAAAGTTTTTAATTAAAAATTAGCGTATTTTTACTATTCATTAAAATATGAAAGTTATCAGAAAAATATCAAAAAAATTTCCAAATTAAATTTTTATATCATGAATCCAAGGAAGAATTTTATTTTTTCAAATTTTACTTACAAACATGTCAAAACTAGATTTAAAGTGGGTGTGCCATCGAAAGGCGGCAAAACTGCATTTTCTGAAAAATACTTATTTTACCTGAAAATTTTATTCTGTTCTCATACCATGTTCTAGAAAATATGTAAGATGAATAATAATGTTATAAAATTCAAATTTTAGTTAATAATATTCATAACGGCTAGTACATAATAATATTATAACAATATATCGTTGTTTTTTGAAACCCGGTATTGTGTACTACACACGCTGTCGAGGAAGCTCGCGATTGCGTGTAATGAATGCCAAGTTAGGGTTGAGTGTTGTGCAAGACTACTTTGTTGTTTCATATAATAGAATCCAGCCATATTTCATTTATAAATTGAATATATATATATACCCTCAATGTTGCGTAGAATGACTATTATCAAACGAACTTGAAATTGTGTGTAACACAATCTAAGAATAGTGTTGCGTATACTGCAATCTAATACAGTGTTGCGTATAGCAGAAGATAGTCTTGTTGTATCATAATACTTATCATAAAATATCGGGTTGTTACATACACATATTCAATGATTTAGGGCTGTTGGGTCATCCTTTGGATATAATAATTCTTGTTCTCTATAAGCCCATTTTAATGATCATAATACACTTAATTCTTTTATAATATAAAAAATAGTATTTTTTGTATAAATGAATCTTAAAATGAAAGATTCTTAATGAAAGGGGTAAAATATAGAAAAGGGATATGACATTTAAACCTCCAAACTATGGAACCACTAGTGTCGCACAAATGAAATGAGTGGATCTTATAGTAAATGAATCATAAGTGAGAAATGAATCCAATTTAAACAATTTAGTTATCTTGGCTATACCAAATAAATTAATAGACTAAGGTTGAATTTTATTCAACGAATATTGGTGTATATTTGAAATTATTGAAGGCCATCTAATTTTTTTATCATGATATATAACCCTATAATACATATAACCATTCGACTATTGACAATTAATAAGTCTACATGTGAATTTATTAAAACATATAAAGTATAATATGAATTTTATTACACATATCAATATTTCTAATAATGGTCACATTTTTTACTTTCTAAGAATACAGTGATGAAACTACACATTTTCATAGATGGATTAAATAACATGAGTTAAAAATAAAGACTTTTTATCTTTAATTGTTAAATTAGTGATGATCATAAAAGAATCCATGACATATTCAATGACTATATTTCCCAACCATTGAATATATGACTCTATATAAATAAATAAGGAGGGATCATTTTTATCATCATCAACATGATCAATTTTGTGATCAAGTGAGAGAAAAGATTTAATCTTAGAACAAATGAGACATCACACATCTTGATACCTACCCTTATTCATCTTCATGATATTTCATTGAAGAGAATTTTTTTTGATATTTTCTATGTTTATCTTCAATACTATTAAACTTATCTATCATTGTTTTATATTCATTTAAAATTGGTACAATGACCCATTTATCCTTCCACTATTATCTAAATATTAGTATAATATCCCGTAGTTTCTTTGGATTAAAAGAGAAACTATTAATAGGATATGATTTTTTATATATATATATATAATAGAGGACTATGGATTTATTTTTACAAAAATCATTAGAATTTCTAGTTTCATATACATATATAATTTTTTAAACTTATTTATTTATATTAATTTTTCATGTCTCTATGTTAATTTTATTTCTACAATATTTCTAAATAATTACCAGTTATAATGTTTGAGACTAAATAATACACTCATCATCATTTTAAGATTATATATATTTCATTATTATCTTATATTGATATTCATCTTCAGTGGTACTAAAAAAATAGAAATAGAAAAATAATATATAACTATAAATTATCTTTATTGAAACACTTTGTCCCACTATTTTTTCATAATTTTTTCTATTAGTTGAATGTTTTTAGAATACAATTTTCTGACTATGTAAATGTTTTTTCATTACATAGATTTATTCATTTAAGTATAAAGTTTTAATTAATTAATTTATAAATTTATTTTTAAATTCACTCAAAATGAATGTTTCTAATCTATGATAAAAATTGGTATCACAATGAGTCTCCAATATTGTCCTACCTCTATTACGTTGAGAGTAAATTTCTTACCGAAAACTTTTTTAAATTGAATAATCTTAATCTTACCCTATTGATGTTACTTTATTTATTAATAATACACTTTTTTCTTACTTAAAAGATAGAAAGGAATATTTCATTATCTCTCTAAAAGCACCTAGTTGGATAGTCTTTGTTAAACCTTAGTAAATTTATATGAATTAGTTAAATTGATTTACTCATTAGGAAATTTAAAATTTAAAATTAAATATTTCAATTATTTATGTTATAATATCTTGGTTGAGTTGTGATATAAAAAATCATGTTTCATAAATGTACACTACTCATGAAATATATATTTTTTATTATGAAGACACTTTGAAAGAAAAATACTAGAGAGAAATACTACTTTAGATAATGAAATACTTCCTAAAAAATTCTACTAAATCTTTAGATGACCATTTATTTTTAAATAGTATTTCTATATTATAATATTCAATAATGTAAGTAGATTAAGAACAAATGAATATAAAAAACAACTCATTGGAATATAAAAATGAAGAATGATGTAAAGTTTAATTTTTAATGAAAAAAATTATCATTAGCATGTAATTATAAATTATAATGTTTGATATAAAATAATGAAAGTGACTTAAAAATAAAATCACTATGTTCGGTGGAAAGGTCATCCTATAAAAAAATATAGAAAATAAATACCTTATAGAATTTCTCACTTATGAATATTTTGATTTAGAAAAGTTGATTAAAATAACTAATAAATATAATTATTTTAATGAAATTAATATAAATCACTAACGGGAAAACAAACTAAAATGGTTATAAAAAGTATAAAATATTTTAAATATCAAATAGATGAAAATTTCATATAGTATATGTTTGAAAATAATAAAATATTATTACTCTATTAATTTATGGAAGAAATAATTTAGATAAAACAATTTCAATAAAACATCCTATAATGTTCATATATGGAATCAAACATTTAAATGAAAATAATATATTTTTACCTCACCTACTCTGTTATAGGAAAAGAATAAGAAATTATATATGACCAACATCACATTTATTTAACATACTACCCACAACAAGTCAATAAATAATTCTAAATGTACCATGTAACAGGAATAATCCCTTATGTTAATTGATGAAAGATAAGAAGTATTTTTAACAAAATTAATCAACTAAAATCTATATTTTGAATGAATTATATTATATAATATCTAATTGTAATAAAATCATGGTATTAAAATATTTTCACCCAATGACACACCCTAAAAATATTTCACCAAAAAAGTGGATTTAATGTAACGACCCAAACTTTCATTAATGGAAATCTATATTGATCTTATTAAATGTATCTTTATATAAAATGTTTATATAAAACATCAAATTATTTGGTTATATGTTTAGAATTGTGACCATTTCTAATATATCCATTGAACAGTGATCACATGATTAGTATAAATATAGGGTTTTAACAAATCCAATTTACTCAGACAACGGAAGTGATGGAATCATCCAGTAGATGTGCCCCGTACGAAGCCCGTTTGTCAGAGCTCGGAAAGGAGGTTGAATCTTTGGGATTAAATCTTGACCAAGGCCAAGACGAGCTTGAATATGTTATGCTCGAGCAGGACCACCTACGAGAGAATTGCAAGTTGATAGAGATTACCACTCGAACAATGTTATCTGAGCCACCCCAAGAGGCTGTCACCATTGCACACCTTACTATTCAGTCTTATGCGGGTGTTATTGTAACACCCCGAGATTTTATAAGATATATTATTTTAAATTTATTTCATATCGTCTGTTGTATTCTACACCATGATTATATTGTGCTATATGCAACACCCTATTAGCTTGCAGTATATGCAACACTAATCTTGTACCGTGTTACACACAATTTCAAGTTTGTTTGATAGTAGTTATTATACACAACATTGAGTGTATATATATATATATTAAATATATAAATGAAATATGGTTGTATTTTGTTATACGCAACAACAAAGGAGTCTTGCACTACACGCAACCCTGACTTGGATTGCATTACATGCAATCGCGACCTTCCATGATAGCTTATGTTGTACACAATATCAGGTTTCACTAAATGACGATATATTTTTATAATATTATTATTAATTATCCATTATGAATAGTAGTATCTAAATTTTGAATTTTATTATATTATAATTCATCTTACAAATTTTATAGAACATGGTATGAGAACAAAATAAAATTTTCGGGTAAAATAAGTATTTTTAAAAAAATGCAGTTTTACTGCCTTTTGATGGCGCACCCACATTAAATTTAGTTTTTGACATGTATATAAGTTAAATTTTACAAAATAAAATTCTTCTTTTGAATCAGGATATAAAAATTTACATTGGATAAAGTTATGATATTTTTCTGACAACGTTCTTATTTTGATGAATAGTAAAAAAAACACTAAATTTTACTTAAAAACAACTTTTTTCATTGAGATAATTTATATGGATAAATTATAATAGTAAATTATTTTAAAGTATAAATAGAATATATTTTTACCATTTAAAATAATTTATGTAATTATCATTTATTTTACATTTAATTCGTAGGTTAAATAAATTCAATCTTTTACAATGTTTTAAACAAAAACCCATTTTTTCGACAACAGGATTAATATTAAATTAATTACTACAAATTCTGTGTTTTTAATTTTGAAAAATGGATTCCATATTTTAATTAATTGGGCCCAAATTTTGTTAATAGTTTACTTTTATTTTATTGATATTATGAATAGTAACTACGGTAATTTTTATTTACTGCAGTTAAGGGTAAATTAAGTAATTATGAGTAAAAATAAGATTATAAAATTACCCTAACACCTGAAAAAATTATATTGGATGACTAAAAGTCGACCCATATCACATAAGGGTCGTAAAGATTCATTTTAATGGACTTTTGACCATGAAAATAATTTAATTATTATTAAAACCAAAGAAAGTGACAACATGTCACTCTCTTAAAAATTATAAGTATAATATTTTTAATTTAGTGATAACTTCAATAAAACTTCAAAAATGAATAGTATACAGAAATAAAATAACATAATATACATAATTTTAATTTATTTATAATTTTTATGTATTAAATAATTATCATTAAAGGTGAGACAATAGTGATGTTGAAATTATTTTATTGATTGAAATATCAAATAAATGGTATTAAAGATATTAAAAAAATATTATATGAACTATTTAATGTGCTCCCAGAAATTTCTAGATAAATATGACATGTTATGAATATATTAAATATCTTATTTTGAACATATCTTCTGTGTGGATTTTATTTAAATTCAAATAAATGAATAGTTTCAAAATTGAAACTATAGTTATTTTATAAAAATAACATAATATAAAATTGTTTAAAAATCGAAAAAAAATTAGAAATTATAAATTAAAATTTATATGGTCTAAAATGTCATAAATTATCCAATTATGGAAAATTAACAACACATATGTAATTATTTATAACAATTTAAAAATTGGAATCTTATTACCACAAATAAAATTAAACAGATTAAATAAGGATAAATCAAGTTTATAATGTTTAAAATAAATTCCCAACATGTCTAAATTTTATTGGTTGATGATATTACAACCATATCTCATCTAATATTTTGATTTGAGTCATTTTTGGAGGTTTTTATGTGGGGTAGATATTATTATTAATTAATATTTCTTATGTTTCCAAAGGTGCCCCTCTCCTCCCTTATAAAAAGGGAACCCTTCCCTCTTCTCTTCACACCCTTTTGAGCCATGATTCTTGGCCAAACCCTGCCAATTACTCTTCTAAAAATCTCTAGTTATATCATAGAGGTTCTGGTCATCTCAAAAGACCAACTCTAGTGCCCTAAGAAGAAGTTAAAAGGAGGTGCATCGAGGAAGAGGTAATCTCTTCTAACGACTCTTTCAAGTTTATTTTTTCTTATAATTCCTCTTCTTTAGTTGTTTCATTAAAAAGTAATTGGATCAGTATTAATTATATACTGATATGTTATTATAAATATGAAACAACCCTATTTGACCTTCTATACATCCTACAGAAAATGAACTCATCGTGCGTGCGTAAGTACGAAATACCATCTCCACGCTATTGTGCAATTTGTTTTCCACCACCACCTTACATGGATGGGTATAATGGTGTAAAGAATAAATATATATGATTATTATAAAATCATACTGATTCTAAGATATTATATAATCCACTCCAATTCCATTCAATAAATATGGGAATGATATCATCGCTCGTGCGTACGTAAGAATTACCGTTTCCTCGACACGATGAGATTCATTTTCCATGTTAACAATTCAAGAAATATTATAAAGTATATATAATAAGTAATAATGAAATATATGACATAATAATTCTACTGGATTTATGTATATATATATGTATTTCATCTACTTAATTCCATTCAATTCAATAAGGAAACAAAAACAGTATTCATGCATTTGTACGACCTACCGTCTCCATGAATGGTGTATTTCTTTCCATTTATAAATATATTATATATATGTATATTTTGAATATATATTATATATAAATCATGTTTTATATTCTGGAATTATTTAATCATGATCTATGTAATCATATTAATAATTACAAGTCAAAACACGAACGATAAATGAAACGATTTTACCCAAAACGCTGCTTTAACATGGAATTGACAAATGAACGGATAAAATAAAGTCGCAAGTGAATCATATATGATATCATAAATATTATTATAGTTAGGTTACAAGTTAATAATATGTTTAAACCCACTATATATTAGTCTCAGACACATACTGTAGAAATTGGACATAAGGTAAGGGATAATTATTCCAATCTCGCTCTTATCCGAGATTATTTATTCGTAAGTATTTACTGGGGTTATATTTTTCATCCATGTACATAAAATGTTATTCATAAAGGGTTTACTATTATTCATTGTATTTTTAAAGTCATTTTTACCACTCTTTGACTTTTACTTTGTTTTATGGAAGGAATATTTCTTTTGTTTACCATACGTGGTACTTTTTGACTTTTCCGTTAAAAGTACGAGGAGAATGTTTTTTTAACTTATACGGCATGAACATATTTTTACAGTTTCATAACACCTTATTTTCATGAAGATTAATCTACAATATTTCATTATTATTTTCAAAAAAAATCCTTTTCTTTTAAAATAGAATGTCATTTTGTGAAAAGAAAATGACTTTGAAGAAGAAAGGATATTTTCCTGAAGAATTCATTTCAAGTGTTTATTGAAAACTATTTCCCATATAAGGGGACATTATTTAGTATTATTATGTTTCAAGTATAATTCATCTATTATTTTCATGGTTTGATTTTTCTTATGATGAAATGATATCCATTTTTTATATGGATTACGTTAAGATAAGAGCATGTTTATGAAACCCATTTTATTCTTTGGGTTATGATGAATGATTTATGTGTATTTTGTGGCACAAGTAAAAATGATTTAATTATGAGATGGGTGGGACCTATATATCCCTCCAATTAATTGGGTAAAGATTTATATCTCATGAGATAGACAAGGATGGAATGGTAAGTTAATCTGGTTCAGTGATACAGGACAGGAACGAGGAGTAAACTCGGTTCAGAAAGGGACTTTGTCCACTAATATGGTCTTTGCAGCAATGCCTTGGCTACTATGGAAATCATATCATGTGCTTAATGTGTTTCTACAAATAAAAGTTTCTTTTCCATGCTATTTTATCATGATTTATGTCCCATTATGGTCTATTCCTTATGTACTACCATGTTTTATGTCATTGCTCAAGATTTTTATGTTTAAAGATTATGTTCCAATTTTTATGTTCAAATGTATATGGTTTGTTTTATTTTCTCCATACTTACCCTTACTGAGCATTTGAGCTCACCCTTTATATGTTTTCTTTTCCCCATGATATAAAGAAAGGTTTTAGGTAAGAAAACAAAAGGGGAAGATCTTTATGGGAGATGTTGAATATCTTTTACCATGATTAGAAGATTATGCTCCGAGTTTCCAAAGACACTAAACTATTACGATCCATGAGTGTTGGTTTTTTTTATGTATAAGTATTCCGAAAAAGTAATGTAATGTCCATGTACGTCATGTTTGGGGTCCATACAGTTGGTATCAGAGGAAAGGTTTAGTTAACCTTTGGAAACTAGGATGCAAAAAACATTTGCGATATCCATAGAGATATTTATAAGGTATGTCTAAGGATGTCCCTAAGGTTTAGTATAACTATAGATACAGTCCTAAAATTATGTTGATGATCATGAATAACCTAGGGTGAACCTAATATGCCATATGTTAAAGGATGTGTCATATATTATACATCCTATAAGATACATTTTATGATTATGTGGTTCCTCATTATTTTAATTGTTTCTTACACAATGGTTTCTGGTTTTAGTTAATGGAGGGAACCAGAAGGAATTGGGTTAACATTGAATCTGATGGAAAAATTGGTGACTATGAGAAGCGATACTGCGTAATGCCTAGAGAGAAAGATATTATGATTATGTCGAATCGGACATCGCGATATATGATTAACAAGGTGAACTTTAGTGGTATTCCTAATTAATCAAATAAGAGGAAGATGGACTTTTATTCATGTTCGCATGTTGAGGAGCATAGAGAAAGGATGATTGAGATTTATAAAGAAGGGAAGAAGAACCTTGATGAATACATCAAATTGAGGGGAAGATGTTATCTATGTAGAGAGAAGGTTCATAGAGTGAAAAACTGTTATGGAGTTCAATGTCTTATATGTGGAGAACATGGGCATTACCCAACTCAATGCCCTGACCTAAGAGGTTACTTCTAAATCAAGGAAGGACCTATTCCATGACAATCATTGAAGAGGATGGATTTAAGTGTTTATGTATTGTTATTCAAGAATAATTTTGTTGAGGTACTTTTATGGTATATTGGAATATCTATGTATTGGTCTATTGTGGTTTTCTATACGAATATGGCATCGGTAACCATGAAAAGTGATTGAAATATTTTTGTAGAGTAGATGATATGTGCATAATAAAGGAATAAAGAAAAAAATATGTTTTATAGTATTCATAAGCTCATGAATAATATAAGGACAAAGTGATATCATGGTTTGAGTATAAAGAATTTTTGGGATTTTGGTATGGGGAAAGAGATAACTTTTGACAGCATTCATGTTTTCACTAAGGTTCTATGGTAATTTTGTTTCAAGAGAATACATGATTAAGGTATTTACATGTTTCGAATGCGATCAACAAGATATTTCTTATTATATATAAATGATGGTATTCATGTTCTTGTTATATGACCATTCAAGTAATTGTTCTATTTATACTATGAGTTTGGAAAGAAGTATTTTGGATAAATCTTAAGGTTGGACTAGATTATATTGGGAATCCGATAGTATTTATTAAGGTTATAATTTTTTTAGATATTGTTTTTGTAATGTTATAATAGTGTAAAAGGGTAACCCGTAGGATGGGCGACAACCCTTCACGTTGAACAAGGTTACGGGAATCGAATCCACAACCAAAGTGTGACAGGGTTTTATCGCCTACCACTGGCCTACAGGAAGTCCCTAGTTAGTAGAAACTAATTTTATTATATTAAGCGGTATGATATAGGATGTATAATTCCATTTTAGGAACCATATACAATTAATCTCACCATATATAGACTTATGTATATTTGATAACTTTTTATAACTTTTTCTTGAGATAGATGGAATGACCCATCATTCTATCGCATGATTTCCTGACACTTCACAGAAGACAAATTCAACTTTCTTTCTTTAAGATATGATGTAGAAATTATTCATGGCACAAACAACAGTGAGATTGTACCGAAATAAAGTAAGTATTTCTTCTAATTCAAATTCTTAAACTTTAGGGAACTGATCTTAAAAACCAAAAATGTTGTCCTAGTGTCCTCATATCTGATGAATCAGATGGTACCTTAAATCATCACAAATTTATGTCTTTGTCATTGTTGGCTTTTTTCATAGCCATGTTCTCTACCACTCTCCATGAGAACATGATGGTTAGATTTCTCTTTCATATCCATATTTTCACCTATGTTCTTCTTTATGGAAACCTAGTGATTAGTTAATTTGGGTAACCGTTACATTTCATACTTTAGTTTTTAAATATATGTTTTGGTATTCCTTTTTATGATGTGGGTTTCTATGAAAGAAACTCTCATGTAATAAACCATTTATAACCTCGACAAATTTCGAGGGCTAAATACATTTTAAGGGGGGTAGAATGTAACACCCCAAGATTTTTTAAGATATATTATTTTTAATTTATTTCATGTTGTCTGTTGTACGCTACACCAAGATTATCTTGCACTATATGCAACACCGTATTAGCTTGCAGTATACGCAACACTAATCTTGGATCGTGTTAAACACAATTTCAAGTTTGTTTGATAGTAGTTAATCTACGCAAAATTGAGTGTGTATATATATATATATTTAATGTATAAATGAAATATCATTGGATTATGTTATATGCAACAACAAAGGAGTCTTGAAATACATGCAACCCTGACTTGGCTTTCATTACACGCAATCACGACCTTCCTCGATAGCTTGTGTTGTACACAATATCAGGTTTCACTAAACGATGATATATTGTAATAAAATTATTATGAATTAACCGTTATGAATATTAGTATCTACATTTTTAATTTTATGACATTATAATTCATCTTATACATTTTATAGAACATGTTATGAGAACAAAATAAATTTTTCGAGTAAAATAAATATTTTTCAAAAAATGCAGTTTTGCCGCCTTTTTATGGCGCACCAACATTAAATTTAGATTTTGAGATTTCTATAAGTTAAATTTCACAAAATAAAATTCTTCTTTTGAATCAGGATATAAAAATTTACATTGTATAAAGTTTTGATATTTTTCTGACAACGTTTTTATTTTGATGAATTGTAAAAACACGATAAATTTTACTTAAAAACAACTTTTCTCATCGAGATAATTTATATGGATAAATTATAATAGTAAATAATTTTAAAGTATAAATAGAATATATTTTTCCCTTTTAAAATAATTTATGTCATTAGCATTGATTTTACATTAAATTCTTAGGTTAATTAAATTCAATCTTTTACAAAGTTTAAAACAAAAACCCGTTTTTTTTAAACAACAGGATTAATTTTAAATTAATTACTACAACTTCTGTGTTTTGAATTTTAAAAAATGGATTCCATATTTTAATTAGGTGGGTCCAAATAATGTTAATATGTTACTTTTATTTTTTTGATATTATGAATAGTAACTACGGTAATTTTTATTTACTGTAGTTAAAGGCAAATCAGGTAATTATGGGTAAAAATAAGATTATAAAATTACCCTAACACCTGCCAAAATTCTATTGGATGACTAAAAGTTGACTAATATCACATAAGGGTCGGAATAGATTCATTTGATGGACTTTTGACCATGAAAATAATTTAATTATTATTAAAACCAAAGAAAGTGACAACATGTCACTCTCATAAATATTATAAGTATAATAATTTTAATTTAGTGATAAACTTCATGAAACTTAGAACATGAATAGTAACCAGAAATATAATGAAATTATCGACATAATGTGAAATTATTTATAATTTTTAAGTATTAAATAATTATCATTAAAGGTGACACAATAGTGATGTTGAAATTATTTTATTTATTGAAATATTAAATAAATGGTTTTAAAGATATTAAAATAAATATTATATGAACTATTTAATGTGATCCACAAATTTTCTAGACACATATGACATGTTATAAATCTATTAAATATATTATTTTGAACATATCTTCTATTTGGATTTTATTTAAATTCAAATAATTTAATAGTGTCAAAATTGACACTGTTGTTATTTTATAAAAATAACATAATATAAAATTGTTTAAAAATCACAAAAAAATTTAAAAATTATAATTTAAAATTTATATAGTCTAAAATGTCATATATTATCCAATTATGGACAATTCACAACACATATGTAATTATTTATAACAATTTAAAAATTATAATCTTATTACCACAAATAAAATTAAATAGATTAAATAAGGATAAATCATGTTGATAATATTTAAAATAAATTCCCAACATGTCTAAATTTTGATGGTTGATGGTATTACAAACATATATCATCTATTTTTTGATTTGAGTCATTTTTGGAGGTTTTTATGTGGGGTTGAATTTATTATAAATTAACATTTCTTAAGTTTCCAAATGTGCCCCTCTCCTCTCTTATAAAAAGGGAACCCCTTCCCTCTTCTATTCACACCCTTTTGAGCCTTGATGCTCGGCCAAACCCTGCTAATTCCTCTTGTCAAAATCTCTAGTTATATGATATAGGTCCTGGTATTCTCAAAAGACCAACTCTAGTGCCCTAAGAAGAAGTTTAAAGGAGGTGCATTGAGGAAGAGTAATCTCATCTACCGACTCTTTCAAGTTTCATTCTTCTTCTACTTCCTCTTATTTAGTTATTTCATTATAAATTAATTTCATTAGCTTTAATTATATAATTATATGTTATTATAAATATTAAAAAACCCTATTTCACTTTCTATCCATCCTGCGGAAAATGAAATCACCTCACGTGCGTACGTACGGAATACCGTCTCCACGCCGTGGTGTAATCTGTTTTCCACCACCACCTTACATGGAAGGGTATAATGGTGTAAATAATAACTATATATGGTTATTATAACATCGTAATGATTCTTTGATATTTTATCATCCACTCCAATTCCATTCAATAAATATGGGAACGATATAATCACTCGTGCGTACGTACGGATTACCATCTCCACGATGAGATGAGATTCATTTTCCATGTCAACAATTAAAGATAGATTATAAAGTATATATAATAAGTAATAATGAAATATATGACATAATAATTCTACTGTATTTATGTATATATATATGTATTTCATCTACTTAATTCCATTCAATTCAATAAGGAAACGAAAACAACGTTCATGCGTACGTAGGGCCTACCGTCTCCATAAACGGTGTATTTCTTTCCATTTATTGATCTATTATATATATGTAAATTCATTTATATATATTATATATAAATCATGTTTTATATTATATAATTAAGTAATCATGATCTAAGTAATCATCTTAATAATTACAAGTCAAAACACAGATGATAAATGAAATGATTTTACCCAAAATGCTGCTTCCACATGGAATTGACAAAGAAACGGATAATAAAAAGTCGTAAGTGAATCATACATGATATCATAAATATTATTATGGTTTTTTGACAATTTAATAATATTTTTAAACCCACTATACAGGAGTATCAGACACATATAGATGAAATTGGACATAAGGTAAGGGATAATAATTCCAATCTCGCTCTTATCCGAGATTTTTTATTCGTAAGTATTTACTGGGGTTATATTTTTTATCCATGTCCATAAAAATGTCATTCATAAAGTGTTTAATATTATTAAATGTATGTTTAAAGTCATGTTTACCCCTATTTGATTTTTTACTTTGTGTTATGGAAGGAATATTTCTTTTGTTTACCATATGTGGTACTTTTTGACTTTTCCATTAAAAGTACGCGGAGAATGTTTTTTTAACTTATACCACATGAACAGATTTTTAAGATTTCATAACGCCTTATTTTCAGAAAGATTGCTCTATAAGAGTTCATGATTATTTACAACAAAATACCTTTCTTTTAAAATAGAATGTCCTTTTGTGAAAAGAAAATGACTTTGAAGAAGAAAGGATATTTTCCTCAAGAAATCATTTCAAGTGTTTATTCAAAACTATTTCCCATATAAGGGGACATTATTTTATATGATTATGTTTCAGGTATAATGTCTCTATTATTTTCATGGTTTGATTTTTCTTATGATTAAATGATATCCATTTTTTATATGGATTACGTTAAGATGGGATGATGTTTATGAAACCCATTTTATTCTTTGGGTTATGATGAATGATTTATGTTTATTTTGTGGCACAAGTAAGAATGATTTCATTATGAGATGGGTGGGAACTATATCTACCTCCAATTTATTGGGTAAAGATTTATATCTCATGAGATAGACATGGCTAGAATGGTAAGTTAATCTGGTTCAATGATACGGGTCTGGAACGAGGAGTGAACTCGATTCAGAAAGGGACTTTGTCCACTAAGATGTTCTTGGCACCAATGCCTTGGCTACTATGGAAATCATATCATGTGATTAATGTTTTTCCACAATTAAATGTATTATTTCCAAGATATTTTATCATGATTGATATTCCATTACGATCTATGCTTTACGTACTACCATGTTTTATGTCATTGCTCAAGATTTTGATGTTTAAACATTATGTTCATGTTTTTATGTTCAAATGTATATGGTTTGTTTTATTTTCTCCATGATTTCTCTTACAGAGCATTTGAGCTAACCCTTTATATGATTTATTTTCCCTAAGATATAAATAAAGGTTTTACGTAAGAAAAGAACATGGGAAGATCTTTATGGGAGATGTTGAAGATCTTTCACCATGATTAGAAGATTATGTTCCGAGTTTCCAAAGACACTAAACTTCTGTGATCCATGAGTTTTGGTTTTTGTTATGTATTAATTATTCTACAAAAGTAATGTAATGTCCAGGTACGTCAAGTTTGGGGGCTCTAAAATTATAAGGGGTTATGTAACAAGACCTTAGCACCATGGTTACATAAATTATATTTGTATATAATAATGATTATACTTTCATTTTATTATTGTTACCTTCTAAATAGTTTTTTAAAGCACAAATAGTATTTTTAGTTATTGTTGAACTAAGAAATCTATTTTGATAAATTAATGGATTTTTGAATTAAATAATATTTTAGTAAAATATTATTATTTTTATTAAATTAATTTTTATTAAATATTAATGATCTTATAATTTTATTAATGCAATTGTATTTTTTTTAAGGTTTGAAATCTATTTTTGTCAAAACGCATGAATTTTCGATAAATATCAGTTTTTATTTTAGAAGTGAAAATTAACATATTTATAAAATTATCTAGATAAAATGTATGTTATTTCTGGAATCAGGACATCGAAATTTTCTAATGGTGTTTTTTGCATAATTTTCTGAGAGAGTCAAATTTTTGGGTAAAAATTAAATATCGTTTAAATATAAAATATGTTTTATGACATTACAATGACCCAATAGCGATGTAATAAAATACTATAAACTTTATTTTTAGAAAATATATGTTTTACCATTAAAATAATGTGATTTTGGGTTTGATTTATTTTACAAAGCTTTAGTGGACCGTTCAAGACTTGTTAAACATTTTGTCTTTTTTAAATTATTTTCCATGGGAGTGTGATTCACCTCCCCGTAATCTACCCCATTATTTTAAGAATTTAGGACTTTGGCCTTATAAAATATTTTTTTCCAGTCCCCTTTATCAAAAACCATGGTCAAAAACAATTGGCTAATTTTTGGTTTTTATTAGTATAATGTGAGGTGTCCCAAACCTAAATAATAAACAATTCCCTCTGATTTCTTATATAAACCCACCCAAGATCCCACTTCCTCCTCACTCAAATCCTTTGGAGTTCATCCAACCTCTACCCTCCTCTCTATATAATACTCCCAAGGTGCCACAATCTCCCAACAAGCCTCTCCCAATCCTCTCTCGAGCCTTTGGAATCACACTTCCAAGTAAGGGTTTTTCTTTCTTTCTCATTTTTGTCCAGTTTTCTTAATGTTGTTATACCATTTTAATTTCAGTTATAAATGTTGGGGTGTGGTTTTTCATCTCCCCCATACTTCCCTCTTTATGTTTTAATTATGAGATACCTCTTTCTCTCTCAATAAATGCCTTCCATGTACACCTGTTACAATGATGAAATTCCGAAAGGAATTTATCTCTCCTCACTTACATTCAAGAAATTCTATTGTATCATAAATATAAATTCCATTACAATTGTTGGGGCATGTATCTATATGAACCATTACTATACATTTCATGTAAATATGATTTGACACCCCTTTCTCTCTCATCAACCATTTTTATGAGTTCTTATGTCACGCTGTTATACTGCCGAAATTGCACCACTTTTTTCCAATCCAAAGTCATTTTGTAGTGAATACCATGCCCATTTCTCTATCACGGGTATGAACTTTTATGCGCATTTAATTATTGTTTAAAGAGTTCGATTTATGTATTCCACATTCATTTACCATGTAATAAATGATAATGTTTTATGATTCAATGTTTTATGATCCATGTGACACACTTATGCATGAAATGAAATGTTTAAGAAGGGTGAACCCTGATAGCGATCCAATGCATTGGGTATAGTATAATATCATGATACTTCATGTGAAATGGGTGTTTACTCATGATTATTCAAGGGCAGTGATAATTTACTCATGCTTCATGTGAAATGAGTGTTTACTCATGCTCC
This sequence comes from Viscum album, assembly GCA_963277665.1. NCBI lineage: Eukaryota > Viridiplantae > Streptophyta > Magnoliopsida > Santalales > Viscaceae > Viscum > Viscum album. The sequence goes on along the minus strand of OY728157.1, from coordinate 1,454,703,558 downwards.
ATGTGCAATGAGCGTTAGCTCATGCTAATTCCATTTTAATTGTTGTTGCCACATTTCCATGTTATGATTATCATGCTTTATCATGCCTTTATGTTTATGCTTCTCTTGTTATCTATTGATATGCCTATTGTCTAACATGTATTGTATTCCTCATGTTATTCCATGATTAATCCCTTACTAGGCTTTATAGCGCACCCTTTTTTATACATGTCCTCAGGTTATCCCATTCAATTCTATGTACGAGGGAATGTAGTGGTCATGTAAAAGAAGTTTTCAATAAAGATGTTGTTTTTCATGTTTTAATTTGTTATGTATTGATCCAAATCCCCAAATACACTATACCTCTATATCTCATATGTTGTATCAAATGAAGTTTATGTAATAAATAATGTTTAATTGTGTAATAAAAGATCAATGTTTTCATATTTAATCTATAAAAAAATAATTGTATGGAAAATATCAACAATTATATATCACTATAATATGGGTATTGAATTTTTAAATCAACAAAACATGAATTGGCACGGTAAAAATCAGATACATTCACTTATTATATTTTTTTAGAAATATTTTTTTTATATTTTTTACAAAAAAAAATTATCAAGGTGAGTATTCATATTCACCATAAGATCAACCATGTTTGAATTAAATTATTTTATTTGGTGTGGAGTTATAATTTTTCACTTTCATTTGTTTATCTCATTATTTATTAAGAGTCTATCATGGTCTTATAAATATAGAAGTATCCCATTATTTGAACTCATTCCTTTAAAGTAATCACATTATATATTTTTTCTCTTTATAAATACTTTTAACTTCCTTAAAATGAAATAGTTCTATAGAATTTGGTTGAAAAATTTAATGATAAATTTAATACATGATAAGGTATAATAAGATTCATAGTGGCCCTTTTTTCATGATCTATTTTGATCTAAAATTATGTATACTTGATTCATAAAAAATATAAGACATAAATAAAACAGACTTTGTTGGGTTTGTATTTAAAATTAATTTTTATCTTACAAAAATGTTTTTCTAATTATTGTTAACTAAATTAAAAACTTTATATTAGGGATCTAAAATTTTAAAATTTCGATGTTATAATAAAATAATCAACACATAAAAATTGAAATATTATAATTTCTAAACATTCCCAATATTCTAATCCATAGGTAATTAAATCCATGAAATTTTTTCTCATTCTAAATTTTATCATCCAAAACATGATTATATGGATAATTTGTACTAAAATGAGAATGGAATTTTTTATCCATTTTATTATGTTTTAACACAGGGAAATATTGTAAATTATATCAAAAATTTTCCTTGACTAAGTATGTTTTCTAATTCATCTCTAATAATTTTTTAAATTAATTTTAAAAAAATAGAACGAGGGAGATATCTCAATTTTTAGATTCTATAAAATGTTCTATTTATGGATTTATAATCATTCAGAACATACATTATCACTATTTTTTATCATATATTTATTTTTTGAATTTTTCATCTTTTATTTCTTATGTTATTACAAAAAACAATACAATCTATAATTTTAGTAAAATTTTATATGTAGTTATTTTTTTTATAAAGGGGGAAGTTATTTCAACCATAACATTTTAAATAAACCATTAGATTTCATAGAGGTAATAATTCTTTTTTTCATAAAGGGAGATCTATGTTTATTTCTTTTATTTCCTTTCACCATCTTTTTGATAAATAAAAATGGGGGAATTTGAGTATAAACCTTGGAATCTATCAAACCACTAAGGGGGAAAGTATATATATGGGAGAGTTTAAGTTGAAATTTTTATAAGTTAAAAACATCATTTATCTAAGGGGAGTAAGATGTATCTAAATGGAACAATGTATGTTGGAACATCTATTCATAGAGAGTGACTATGAAGTATACACACTTCCTTATCCTTATGCTTTTAATAGTCATATTATTTATCAATTCAAACTCAATAAAAACATTTTATGTTCTATTTCTACCATAATATACCATATAACATTGTTATAAAAAATGGGAAATTCTTGGTTCATCAAATTTATATAATAATTATTATCTTATAAAATGATGTGTTTTGATGACCTTAAGACACACATTTTTTCAAATATAAACTTAAGTGTTTTCATTATAAAAGGATGAGAAAGTGGAAATTCATGGTGGAATAAATAATGGAAAAATAAAGTATTTGACATTCAGACATTATAACTATGGAACTATAGGTATAATACCAATGAAATGGATAAATAATATAATATATGAAGAATTTTTAGAAAATAATCATATTTTAAATCAATTTAATCCTCAATTATACACTTTTAAAAAAAATAACATGGTCAAATTGGAATAGAAAAATGTCAATGCATCTAAAAAATAATAAATACTACAAGAGACTTATATATTTATATCTAAAACTACTAAATAATTAATTATTGGAACATTCTCTATCAAGAACATATCATGGGGATTTGTGCCAAAATCTGATGTATATTGATTATATTTTTGTCCAACTCAACATTACCTCTAGTTGTAAATTTTTTATAAAATAAGATGGAAAATAAGAAACTCTATGTCATCCTAAAAAGATTAAATAGAAATAGTAACAAATGAATCAATGTTATATCTTATTATTAAATTGGTAATGTATATAGGAGAATATATGTTAGATCAATAGGCTATATTTACCAGTAGTAAAATTCTTGACTCTATATTGAGGCTTGAAGAGAGATAATTTTGAGCCTCTATTGACTTGATAAATTTTATATAAACATGAGCAAAAATAGGTTATCATAGAAAAAAATTTTAAATTCATATTTAAATGTCCCTTTCTCCATATCATTGACATTTATTCAAATAAAAATCTATTTATTCGAAGCTTTTTTGTCTTACTCCTCAATTGTAGATACGACACCCATCCTTACCGTTATTGATGCTATTAACCACAACAATGGCGGGCTATAGTCCTTTGGCATCATCATCCAGAGAATTCTCTCACTATGTCAATGCTTCTCCTTCTGCACCTTCTCCTTTTCCAAAAGGGAAGGAAACAACGCGGCATGTCAGCTTGCATCCTCAGGCCCTTTTGAATCCAACAAGCTCTGGTTAGACAATTTCCTTTCATGGCTATGCACTTGTACTTCTGTGGATATTCGTCATTAATGAATTCTTTTTCCCATCAAAAAAAATGTTTTGTGTATAATGAGTTTTTATCTTTAGATAAAAATTTAAAATAATATCCAAGGATATGAACAAATATATATTTTTATTAGAAATTGGGTATTTCTTATACTCACAGATGTCTAGATCTATGTATAAGATCCCCCACCACATTTGGTTAAAAACAAATAAACTACGGATATATGGATTTATTTTTTATATATAATAGTGTATAAGGGATTTATTATCTTATACCTTATTATAAATTTCATTGTACTGTTATTCCATAAATTTTTAAAATTTATTTTTATATTTTACATTGGAATGAATCCATGTTTACATAAATTATATAATATTTATAAATAATGTCAAAATATTAAGAGTGAGCTTAAATTAATCACTTATAGTCCATCATGGAATATATATATTTTAATATTTATATCCTTTAAAAATTTATTTTACTTCAAATATTTAACATCAGTGATACCTAGATAATAAGATGAAATAGATTGATCAATATTTTTAAATGTCACTCTAGAAATAAAAATTGTCCTGGTGATTCCTTTAATTAATTTTTCCTATCATATTTAAATTATTTTTCCATAAAATTTTTATTGAACACTTAGTTTCCATTACTATTATTTATTGATTTAAGCATTATATTTAATAAAGGTATATTATAATCATTTTTCAATTTTCCAAGATCATAAAAGTTTCCTACTTGGGATGACAAATGGGTCATTGTATATTTCTTGATAATAGAAATTATGTTATGAATAATCATATTGATAATTATGCCGTTGATTTAATTTGAAAGAGGTAACATCCAATGTTAAATAAAGGAAAACTACTTGTGTAAATAAATAATCTCAATACAATAGTGAGTGTCCAAAATGGAAATTTGGTATATTTTAGGATCATTCACATGTTTTAATAAAGGTTATCTGTATATTTTATATTAGAAATATAAAAGGAAGTCTTAGTGTGGGTAACTTAATTTTTATTCAAACTGGTCATTATGGATTTCATTTTGATAAGTGTTTTTATCCTCCTATATTATTTAAGATCTTTCAACTTTACCCACTTGATTAGTTATAGTATAAATACATAAATCTCAAGAAAAACGGTTCTTTGATATTTACGTTCCTAAAAATAAGAACAAATTGAAGTTTTTGGTTTTGGTTCATATAGCTAATACTGCATATGATTTTTAGTTAATGATTATATTTCTCAAATAATTGGTTATTTAAAATGTAGGGTCATATATATTGAACTTAATGGTGCCTTCCAGTTTTTTGTCATACAAATTAGATGAATATATTGATTAATTTTTTTTCTTATAGAATAGGTCATGATATCATTTAATTTGATACAATTAGATAGAGATGAAACACCATGATTGTGAAATGAAGATATGAGATCTATTATGGATGTCAGTGACCAAAAATTGGTCTTTAAAATATATTATTAACATTTTCCTAAAACAAATTGTGTAAATATAGATTTACTCAAACATTTGACTAATTTTATAAACCTAGAGACCATATCTTGAGTTTTATAGGTTATATTGTTCGTCTTAGAATCATTGTTCCTTTTTTCATTATGACCCAATTTTTATATAGTTCACATAGAAGAGGCTTATATAGAAATGACTAAAATTTTCTTTAGATAAACCTTTTTGAGTTTTTATTCTGACAAGTTTTATGTCACTTCCATTATCAATCATAGGTTTATTGACAAAATAGGTTGATGTTTAGTTTAATGTCTTAAATATTATACCAACATGATTCATAGTTTATGCTCTGGTGACATGGTTCATGGTTCTATTATGAAGAAGTGTGTTCCCAAAATATTGTTTACCTGGATTTAGCATTTATTCATTGATCTTGGTTATGAATAGTTTAATTTCATGTAGTGTGGACGATTTCTATCTAGATAGTCTATCATCAAGTGGTGTAATGAAATGATAGTCTATTTAGTATAATATTATATGATTAGGATGTAAAACATTATAGTTTTATATCATATAGTAAGGACATATATACCATGAAGTTTATGGACATGTGAACAAAATCCAAAACACATAAAATTTATCTCTATATAGTGACAACCACATCTCAATTATAATTTTACATCATATCAAAAAGTGATATTATAAACCATATATTTTATGGTCATACAAGAAGAATTTTAACAACATTATAGGTTATACATGGTAATTATATAGGAATATAATATCAGAAAATAGAAATATATGCACTCTATTAGAGGTAATCATGAAGTATGCTTAATTACAGTAGACCTTATACATAATAATGGACCCTTCTCATATGGGTTTTGATTTTGGGGATTTCTTCCCTGGTATAATTGATGGATTCATAGGTAAAACCACTTATAATTTCAGAAATAATTAGAGGAAAACATTATAGATATATTTTTAGCTTACATGATTTTAGTGGACCTTGAGGATATGGAATATTGATAATATTATCTTATCAATGGATTTAAACTTATCCAACTGGATCAGTAATGATTCATGTTTATTCACCTATTCAAAAATAGTGGTTCAAAATGTTTGAAATTTAACCTCAATGTAAAATAATTACTTTTATAAATGCATGAGGGAATATAATTCACCAAGGTAGAGATATATGTAGTAGTTATGTAATTCCATATGACATTGAGAAGTTTTATTGGACATAACATCTTTTTTAGATTCACCATCTTCTATAGGATACTTGATAGGATCATGTTAAATGCATTGACCTTTTTATTAGTGGCTACATGATAGTTTCATGTGTGACTATAGTAAATAATGAACCTATAATAATAATATTCCAACTCATATTGATATAAATTTATGCCATTATCTATGATTATGATGTGAGGAACTCAAATTGTTTTGATGATTTTGGATTAAAAAACTAATCATGGAATTAATTTCATCCTTTGTAAAGGGTACTATATTTTACCATTTTGAGAATCATTCTATTGTGGTAATAATGATCGTTAACTAATTAACATTTCTTGGAGGGTATGATCTTACAACATATATTACCCATGTAGAAAAATCCCAGGAGTAAATTTTTGTATGAAGAAACTATCTTTTTTTATGAATACTATTTTTATGGATTTGACATGTATATTTTTCCATTTAAAAATCCATGAAATAATAAAACATAGAGGGCCAAAGGTCCCAAATTTCATTATTTTTTTATAGAGTTTTATCACCACATAATGGGAACCACATTTCTAGACATGAAATTCATTTATCATTTTGGAAATCTATCCAATCTAGATAAATATAATAAGAACCTTGTCAAACATAGATTATAAAGTAATATCTTTATATTCAATAAATTATAGAGATAATAATGTTCTAACCATTTATAGAGTTGTTTATTTTTGACTTAATCTTCAAGAAACACCACATTTTAGAGATAGTTCACCATTTAGTTTATTAAATCATTTCTTTCCTCAATTTATGTAGGTTTGGATCCTATGTGAGGTAATGTGGTATTGATCACTTCTATTTCTTCTAACTACTTCATGATAAAGCAGTATAATACTATATTATGTGCCATAAAAATGAACTGTTAATTTATTTTAGTTTAGTGAGGGATTAAGAAAGGTTATTATTTGAATCTATATAAACATTTTGTCATCATGTGATATAATATACCTCTAACTCAGTGGAGAATCATGACATTAATTATCAAGTGTAATTGAGTAGGGGTATTAATATTAAGGATCAACCATAAACATTACATATTATAGTGTCTTTATACTAAACTTAAAGATCTTTTCTGAAATATCATTTTGGTTTAGAGATTTTATAATTAAGTCACAAATCTTACATAACAATACCATATATTAAAAAGTAACCATTTATTATCAGTCCCCATTTTTCCATAATATAACACTTTTAAAATGAAAAACATTTAATTTTCATGAAAAATTGTCATGGATTTCAACTTTACTTTTTATTTTCCATTACACATACTTAAACAATGTAGAAAACGTTTTGTTAACATGGAATGATCAAAAAATGCTTAGTAAGGGAAATAAAAATAAGAATAAAATGTGTCCCATAAAAAACATGAAAATCCATGAAAATCCATTTATTATAATATAAAATTTTACATAGAAAGGGTACCATATTTATTTAAAAAATATCTTTGTCTTACCTTTTTATGAACAAACAGTTTCTAGGAAACCTAATTACCAAAAATAGATTAGTCTTGTCGGACCCTTGGAACTTTATCTTCATAGAACCCTTAAAAGTTGGAATAAACATATAGATGACTTAAAATATAATTATCCAAATAAAAATTCATTAGCCAATGAATTATTGAGCTATAATGGAGCTCTCCCATCGTATCATTACCTATAATGGGGCTCAACTATCATATATTGAGCTATAATAGTGCTTAATCTGTCATAGCATGCACTATAATGCTGATCAACCCATCATATAAGTTGTATCAAGATAACCCATTATCATAAACAACATATTAGGATTATATAATGGATAAATCATCTTAATATTTCACATTTTAATCATAAAACCCTCTAAAAAACTTTTAAACTCGTATTCAAAACATTTTTAAATATCAAAATACAATTTTTCTTTTGAAAAACCATGTTCACTAACAAAATACCAATAAAAATTTAAATACAGGTTTTTATTGAATAAAAAATCTTAAAATTTAATCAAAACAGAAAATAATGATTATGGTTGTAGGAAAATTCATTATCACCATATAAATTAAAATAGAACATTCCTTTTGACTTTTCTAAAGAAAGTTAAAAAATTTATAAATGTATTATTATTTGAATAACCTTGAAAAAATTCAATGAAGACATAATAATTTCATTTATAATTATTTAGAGTCTATAAAACTATATTCATAAAATAAATTTAGAAACATGGATATATAAGGGAAGGATTTATAAAATAAATCTTTAAAATGAGTTTTTATGTTAAAGTGCCTCCTACCATGAGTCCAAATAATATCATACATTTTTTATATTCTAGAATAATAAACTTATGTCAATTATATAATTTACTGATAACTTTTTTACTTCTATTATTATTTTTATTATGTCTCTTAATATTCTATCCACAATTAGTTAGTCATTTAATTTCACATCTTATGTTTTGATGGTATTCAAGTTATATGTCAAAAATGAATTCAGTGTGATAAATATGGTCAGATAAGTCAATATCCCTGATTTATATAATAATAATAATTATACAGTGATCACATTAGTACATCAATTATACATTTAAAATCAATAATGAAATATTTCTATGAAAATGAACTATGTTACAATCATGGAGATGGTAGGTCATACATACATATGAGTAACATATCAATTTTACAAAACTCATTATGGAAAGAAGGTACGTATTATTTTATCATTAAATAATGATAATAATATATTAAAATCAAATTATTTCTTTAAATAAACTTATATATATCATTCATGTGATGTTTTGATGAGAAACAATAATCACATCGCTTTGTGGAGGTGGCATTCCACACATAGGCACGAACAATGTTATCATTTATCAGTGAATAAAAAGGTAAAAATTAAATTGTATATTATATTTTAAAAATGATTAATATTTGATATATATTATATATAAATTTTAATTCCATAATTATAACAACACTTGAGAGGTGATAAGGGAAAATAAATTAGCAGTTTGTGATGCAATAATCCATCATACAAACGAATAATTGCCTTTTTCACATGTGATGGAAGAGGAGATGAATGTAGATTATGAAATTAGAATATAAAACCTCAGTATGTGGAATATAATAATTTTATTATATCATCCTATTTTAATAAGATTTTATGGAGGTTGAATAATAAACAAAATAAAAAATATTGGTTTGTGGAATATAATAATTTTATTATATAATCATAGAACAATACCTCTTCTTTGGACTCCATCTTTAGGTTAGCACAAGAATCATTTACATGAGGGATTTTATTAAAAACAATGACTAAAGGATGTTGGGAGGAATTTTGTAATGGATTTTTAAAGTTCTTTATCAAACCAAATGGCTTTGTAAGTTTAAGTGGAGAAGAGAGGGGTGGCCTTTTTAAGTGGGGGAAAGGACACACTTGGAATTTTTAAATGAAAAAAGTAATACCCATGTTTTTCACATGCCACAAGCCACCGAAATGGATCATTATAAAATATTATATGATATAAGATCAAAATATATCCATTAAATAATGTCTTGTTATGTTTTTTTCTCATTTTAACCCTTATATATTTAGTTTAAACCACTAGTATACCCATTTTAACCTTAATACTAGTAAAATAGTTTTACTATTTTCACTATTCATTATGACCACTAAATAAGATTAAAATATTATATAATATAAATTACTTTTATTCTAAATATAAAATTAATTTTATATAATTCAATTCATTAAGTGGTATAATTTAATTTAAAATTAAACCTGCAGATGCGGTGAAACAAATGCGTTTTCAAGAAATATATTTTTCAAGAATAATATGATTATATATTAACTTTATAGATTATAATTATCATGATATGAATATAAATTAATATTTATAGGTATATATTATATATATTTTATTTCAATTATTCCTAATATGGGGTTTCATAATTAATTAAATTGGAGAAAAATTATGCACTTGAAAACATTCTTTAGAAAAAAGCATTTTTAAGCACAAAAATAAACTTATACTAAAATATAGAATAACTATGATTCAAATGTAATTAATTATATTAAGAATATCTAAAAAATATTTATTTTACATGACCTAAAATTAAAATCATAATGGAACTTTTAAATTAAAAAATTTAATGAAAATAAATGATCGTATTTGAAAAATCGGTATTTTTCATCATTCACTGAAAAAACAATATTTTCCAAAAAAAGATATTTTGAATTATAAATGAATTTAATTTCATAAAATATATTTTCTAAATGTTATATAAATTTAGTTTTAATATTTTCTCCCAAAAATCAATGAAAATCATTTTTAAAGAGAGTTCATTTTTTGAATAATAAAATTACATTATTAAAAGTTGATTGATCATTTACTAAGAAATTATTAATAAATTTATATTAATTAGGAAATATATATATATATATATATATTACATAAGGTATATATTACTATTCATATTAACCAATTTAATTTTTAGTTTATAACTTAAATATTTAAATAATAATATTTCATGGTTAGTTTAAGTTTGGGGTTGGACATTTTAAATGGTATCTAACATAGTTTTCCTTTCTAAAGTAATAGGGTGTTACATTCTCCCCAGTTTTAATAAATTGTTTCCTCTCAATTTTAACTTGATATTAGTAATAAAAGTATTTATATTTTAAACTACCTTTCTTGAACTCCCACATCATAAAAAGCAGAAATGAAACTTCCTTATAAAAATAAAGAAAAAGAAAATCTGAAAGTCACCTAGAATAAAAACATTACTAGGTTTAAAAATAAGAAAAAATTAGTGGGAATTGGAAATATATATCTGGATAAAATAGTAATTACCAATTAATAATGTATAGTTATGGAGATCACTGATCACGAGAGAGTGAATTATCAGGAAAATGTGAATCAAAAAAAAACCATAAAGAAAAGTGGTTTGAAAGAGACCATCGATCTCATTAGAAATGATGATAATATGACACCATTTTTTCAATATTATTTTCCTATTATTTTTTGTAATTCCTTCATCATCAAGACTATGAACATAAGGAAAATATAATTAATTTACAAGTATAATTTCATCTTTTAATCAATTCCCACAACAATATTATTTTTCCTCCAAATGATGACTATTAATGATGATTTTTTGTTCTTAAATCACTAAAATACACATCTAATAGGTCATGTAATTGAAAAAAATAATATATATATTATAACTATATTTATAAATTATCAAAAATCAAAATATTTATCAGAATGTAAAAAAATTCTAAGAAATTAATAAACCCTCATATGATAAAATACAACATTAATCACCAATGCCACCATACCCAAAGTTTTTATTTGGTCATTAAATAAAAAACAATCATTAAAATTATTTAAAATAGATATGAATATTATTAAAACCCATAAATAATAAGGGTATGATCAAATATAATCTCTGAGATAATCTAATCATTTACATAAATAACTCGAATCATCATAAAGACACAATAAAATCATATATGATTCTGAAAGATAATCCAACCTTTATTATTCAAATAAAATTCCATAATGTTTAGTTTTATTAATAATATAAGTTCACCAAAATCATTAACTTCTTTAGAGAAAAACTAATCACATAATCACCAAATCACTTCTCAATCCCACAATTATATATATAATAAAACAAAAGTTCACAACATTAAATTAATCATTATTTTTTAAAACATTTTACTGAAAAAATGATTTCATACTAAAATGTACATCACATAGGAAAATGTCAGGCAATTCACCCTTATTTCCCATCAGTTTTGGGTTCATGCCCCGAAACCTTTCCGAATGTAACATTCTATCATTTTTCTAAAACAGTGTAAATATAGTTTATAAAACCTTCCACAAAATATGATGAACATCCTAAAAAATAATCTTAATCATAAAAGATATTACAAACCCTAAAGGTTACCAATAAAATTAATAATATGTACATAAAAAGAAAAGATAATTCACCTTAAAATAGCAATTTTATAGGTTAAACTAAGGGTTAAATATACCTTAAACATCCATCAAAGCCAAATAAATGTCTCCAAAATTACACTCATCACATAAAACATCAAAATATTATTAATGAATTCAAACTTATGATCATCCTTAAATATAAAACTACATCACAACACTTAAATACCAATATTTTGATAAATTAATGACTCAAAATTATTCATACTCAATTAACCATGATTTCCCTTATAAGTCCTTAGTAAATCCTTCCAATAAAAAATAAGAATCATTTCCAAATATTCAAAAATATTAAACATTAAAAAATATATAATCCAAACCTTTCATATGTTATCTGTTTTTTCTTTATCTTCTACTATAATCTCATTAGGAATTTGTATAAATTTATCTACAGAGTTTTACGGATCCCATTCTTGATATTTCCCCCTAGGACATTAGATTTCATAATTCTCATACTCCCTGCATTTGAAACATTCAATTAATACATTGGGAGAAAAAGTTTACTCTACTTTATGGAGTTAATCAAACACTTCCATTTTCGTTGGTAGATTATTTATATTTTTTCCTCCTTTACAAAACACAAAACATATTACCATCATTTTAAGACATTTTATTAGGTACTTATTATCGAATTATTGACACATTGATCATTGAATATTTTTTATTTTATTATTTTAACCTAAAATTCCCTAGAGATTAATTTCTCTCTAAGTTTTGTGTGTTTGGAAATTCACCAAGGTTCATAGTTTAAATCATAAATTGGGATAGAAGGTTAATAAAAAACATAATAGTTTTCACTATAGCTCTAATTCCATTCGGTTTTTCATCCACACAACCACCACATCTTCTTTCACATCCATTATGAATTTGGTTCTATCTGGATCCAACCATTTACTAGAAAATGGTTCACGTAATTACATCAACTAAACCATAATAAATCATCTTATGTGGAAGCAAAATTATAATATATCCTTAACAATTCCAACCCCTATTAATATTTTTATATTTAACCAAAATAACATTAATTCTCCTCTGTATACTAACAATTATTGTTATAGAGGGTTATTAACTTAGCTAAAATAGCATCCTAATCTCTAAAGTTTTCTTATCCATTACTCTATTATTAACTATAAGTACCCAACCTTAAACATTTAAATTCTAGTGAATTTATAATATAATTCAATTTCTTCTCCCTAATATATTTTTTGGTTTATAATTTTAGATAATTAGTTCCTAAGAATTACATAACAATACCATATATCACAAAATAGACACTTTCGATCATTATCCATTTTCCAATAATACAATTCTTGTAAATTAAAACACATTTTATTTTCATGAAAAATATTCAAAACTTTCAACTTGAATTTTAATTTTCTTTTTCCCATCCTTAAAACCAATGGGAAACGTTTTAAAAATGTGTTATGAGCATTAAATCCATGGTAAGGGACCTAAAAATAAGAAACCCATTAGTTTATTGAGAAACAAGAAAACCTATAAAAACACATTTCTTAAATAGACACCTTTTAATCCATAAATTTCATCATATTTAACTTAAATGGATTATTATATTAATTTTTTGAGAACAATATATTTCTATTAAAACTCATTAGAAAGCATAAAAAATTCATTTATCTTCCTTAAGTCATCATCTTTACAAAACACTTAAAAATTGAAAACATCATACAACCAAATTCCAATACAATTCTATAGAGAACATAATCATTTACCAATTTATTAGAGAGATATAATGAGGCTCACACATCATGTCATGATCTTTGATGGGGCTCTACCCATCATATATTAAGCTAAAATAGGGATCAACCCCTCATATATTTAACAATAATGGAGCTCAACCCATATTATAATTTTTATCAGGATTTCCTATTATCATAAAAAATATATATAATGACCATATCATGATTAAATAACTTTAATATTTCACCTTTTCATTTAAAAACCATTTAAAACTCTTTTCAAACCTTATACAAAACTCTGTCGAATATCATAACAACATTTTATTTTAAAAACCAATTTAAAATAATAAAATACCTTTAAATGGGAAAGAGGTATTTTCATTTAATAAAATATAAAATATTTTAAAGGGATCCAGACATCAAATAACATTTATACCAAAAAGAAAACCCATTTTTATCATATATATTAAAATATAAAATTCCTATGGTATTTTGAAAAGAAAATCAAATATTATATAAAATTATTACTTTTTGAAAACCCTTGAAAAAACTCCAAGAATGCATAATAATTTCTTTTAAAATTATTTTATATCCATAAAAATTAATTCATAAAATAATTTTAAAAAAATGGTCATGGAAGAGAACGATTTAGAAAATAAATAATTAAAATTAGGTTTTATGATAAATTGTTACTGACCTTTTATCCAAACCATCTCATACATTTATTATATTCCTAAAAAAATAAATTTCTTTTAATTATTTACTTGATTGAGAAAATTTTTCAAGTTTATTATTCCTTTTATTTTATCTCTTACCATTCTATACATTATTAGTTAATCAATTAATTCACATCAAATGTTTTGATGGTATTCATCTTATATATCAAAAATGACATTGGTAGGTTCACTATGGTAAAAGATATCATTATTCCATCATTTCTCGAATAATAATAATGATGTATTTATCATATATATAAATAAATTATTATTTTAAATCCAATAATTAAATATGGTCTTGAAAAATAAACAACATTACAATCACAAAGGCAGTAGGTCGTATATACATGTGAGCAACGTTTCCATTTTTCAAAGATCATTATGGAAATAAGGTAATTATTATTTCACCTTTCCAAAAGAATAATAATTTCATAAGTACCATATAATCTCTTTAAATACACTTATATCTATGTTGACACCTTCCAAATAATCATCGTAAAAGTCACATGGGATGAAATACTTAAATATGGATATTATTTCCTCCACAAAAGAAAAGGAAGGAGAAGATGATTGAGACATGAGGACGGTCGAAAACCCTCAAGATACTCATGATTATGTAACCATTATAAGGTTACATGAAGTCTTCATGCACAACACATAACATATGGAGGTCCCATAGAGCTTCCTTTTCAAAGAGTCCATATGCTTTTGCAAAGGTGCTATAGAAAACTAGTAACCGTATAGGAAGTAACCAGATGAGTTCCCATAGGCCATGTGGGTTTTCAGTGATAAGAACCTAGAAATACAACATGAAAATCCTCTAAAAATTGGAGGAATGATGCCTAAAATTTGGAGGCCCCTAGAGGTCATAATGTTTATGTGACTTATCGTCGATGAGAAGGTTAATTATTCTTGACAACATCCTAGAAAACTCGCAAGACCTATGAGACTTTGTGAAATAAAAATAATAAAATAAAAATGGAGAAGGTGGGAGATACTCATGGTTGCTAACCAACATGTAGCACACCCCTAGATATTTGTAAGATTATATGAGTCCCTGAAGACTTGGCAATCTCATCACACAAAGTTCCTTAGGCTTGTCAGTCTCGTTACATTGATATACTTGGATATGTATGGGAAACCATGTGCTCCCCTTTAGCACCCTAAGGAAAAATTGATGGAATTTTCCAAAAAATATGTGCACACCCCCATATGACCCATATTGGTCATGCGAGGCATCATCAAAAAATAAAGTAAATGTCCATATCATTACTCATGAAATTTCACATAACTCTCAAATTTTTTCACATAAAAAAGGTGATAAAAATAATGAACACAAGATCTCATGTGATCCTAAAAGACTTGCGACACACATAGGATGTCCACATCTTAGCCTTGTGAAACTCCTGGAAAATCCACCCAGGATCACTTGAGGCCCCTTCAACAGGCATACCAGTCTCTCAAAGGACCTTAGAAATGTCAAAATGACAATTAGGAAGTCCTTATACATTCCCACATGATTAAATGAGTCCTAATTAATCCAAAATAATCCAATGAAGGACACATTGACAGAGGTACTCGAGGTCCCTAAAAATCAAGCAATTCCCTCTTAGTGGACCATGACTGAGACTCATGAAGCCGCATTGCACTATAACCCTTTTCTGAACTCATCTTGGATTCACACATGATACACCACCCAAACCAATGAACAAGTGGGGTGGTGATGCTTATAAATTCCCCATGCCAACATGAAAAAAGAGTTGGACTCTGGATGACTGCACTCTCATCCTTTGGACTCTTAGGTAAAAGGGATAGAGTGGACATCTTATAGAAGCCGATCTCATGAATAGAATGTTTGGTAATATACCAGTGAATAGTCAAAGCAATCATGTGACATACATAAGTTACTTAAAATGATCATTCATAGATCACTCTAAGGACTTCTAGAAAGGTGTGGGAAAAACATACCACATATTCTCTAGACCAAGAAAGAATCAAGATAAAGTGACATTGAAAAAATCTAAAAAAATCGAAATAAAAGGGCTAGAAACAAGATTAAAATGGGAAGACTTAATATAAATACATGTTTTGGGGAACTCATGGACTTTGCATGAGTCATCCAATGACACATGATGGCACCAAGACATGTCGATTAGATCTCATGATTCTCCTCTAGCATGATATTTGGGACATGATAAATCCTTCGTGCATGTTAGATAATGTCATATGGTCACACTAGGAAGACCAATTTGGTCTCAGAAAACCCTTTGTACCTATCTACCAAACCTTGAAATGTCATTTAGATATATCACATGACTCATATAATGGCATCTTTTTTGGATCTGAATCTACAGATTATACACAAGAGGGGGTGAATTGTGTCTTTTGCATATTTTTCAATAACTCTTTTCTTGAAAGAGTTCTGTCCTTTATTCTTTATCATATTTTATCATGCAGCGGAATAAGTAAAAATAAGAACACAAATATGTATAGTGGTTCGGGAAACAAAAATCCCCTAGTTCACTCCACCATTGCTCTACTCCACGAGCTTGGTGATTTTCACTATCTGGTTCTCTTTTCCACAGACCAATTCACAACTGAGTACAGGCAGTTGACACCTTTACAATCCAAGGAGAAACAAAGCCTTCTGGTTCAAACACGAACCTACACAGCTTAGAATGAGAAGTTGGTTACTCATGAATAAAAAATAATTTCAGAAAGAAATTTCCAGTTGATCTTCACAATTGCAACAGAATGCAATTGACAGCAGATGGATCATTGTCTCTAGAAATATTGATCTTCAAGACGAAGCAGTTCTAAGTTGATCCCGTTGTAGTAGATATAGAGATATAGTTCACAACCTCAACAGTATTAGATCCACAGTAGATATTCGATGTAGAACAGGTTCTATCAAGTTCCTTCTTCTTGAACAAACAGATCTTTTACGCTCCTTTTGAATCAGCAGATCAATCGTGAGTAGTTGCAATCTATGTTTTCCAAATTTTTCAATAATAGATCGATCACATCCACTTGTACCTGGTGTTTTAGAGAGAACATTTATAATAAAACATATCTCCTGCATATTTTGATCGATAAAAGTCGCCTTCTGATTCGTGATATTCAAAAATTTGAATTTACAGAGAAGTCGTAACTTCCCTTAAGACTCGGCATAAAAAGCTTCGTTTAATTCGATCTTAAATCCATTAATAAAATGGATTTGAATTAGTCAAAGTCGTACTTTAAAAAAGACTTTAAATCCATCTTGAAATCCACCCAAAAATCAGCTTACTGATCATTGCACATAAATATCTTCTGTCAAAATTTCCGACGCCAAACATAAGGTTGATGATGTGGCATCCAAACGTAGGGTTAATAACATAGTCTTCAAACGTAGGGTTGACAATGTAAGGTTGAACACAAACGTAGGGTTGATCATCCATACTTTTTATTCAACACTCAAACATATGGTAAAAGATCCATACTTTTACTTGATCCATACTTTTCCAAGAATGTATGGTTGTTCACAAAAGTAAGGATGATGAACCATACTTTTGAGAAACAAACGTAACGTTTAGAATTTACGTACGGTTCTCCTTCCATACTTTGCTGATAACCAAAACGTAGGGTTCCTTCCTAAGGTAAGGTTCTTCATCCATAATTTTCTGAAAACATATGGTTGTTTAACCATAATTTTCTCTTATCTCAAAAAGTATACATGTTTTTCATCCTTACGCTACGTTTATCCATGAAGGGTATGAACAGTGATTCCAAAATGCGCTAAAATAGATTCCGCGCTATGTTCATCTACGTAAAATGTGAACAGTGATTCCAGAATGTGCTAAAATAGATTCCACGCTAAGTAATAAATTCTCGTTATTTCAAGAGTAAAATAAATTAATAAAATCCTGCAAAATAATAAATAAAATCATTTGAAAATAACTAAGGGTATTTGTGAGAATCAAAATTATCATAAAGAGATAGGTTATTATTTTAAATAATCTCCCCCTTTAAATAACATTAATATGTATTGTTGAAAACAATACTTCGCTCAACAATCTACCCCTTTTTGATGATCACAAAACCCATAAAATAAGTAAAATTATTTAAAAAAAATTAACTTTCAAAATTCGTTATAAAGTTTTAAATAAAAACTTCTCCACCAAAAAGATAATTATAAATCCAAATGTCTCATTTAATTTTCTCCCTCAATAAAATGAATTCTCCCTCGAAATAAAATGTAGGTTTTGATGTTGTGTTTATCCAAATTCTCCCCCTTTTGTGATATCAAAAAAAATGAAAAATCATGGATTTTTACACGTTTAATGTTGCACTGAACTGTTAGTAAATTCTATTACGAACTGTTTATCAATAATTAAATCTGGAGTACTGGCATATTAAAAATAAAGCTAGTAAATCAAATAAAGAAAGAAATAAATAAACAGTGAAGGAAAATTTTCATTCAAAAACATTAGTATATACATGAAAATAATATACACAGGAATCAAGGTTTGGGTAAGATAGGCAACATGGTCTATCTCCTCTGGATTGCAGACTTGATTTCTGTAAACTGTTCCTGAAGTCTCTTCATCATCCCATATCCAAGATTGATAATGAGCTCTATATTCTCTTGAGTCATATGAATATCTTTAATTAAATTGACTCCGAAAAACTCATGCATCCTTTCCTCTTTTTCAAAAAATATGGACAGCTTCTCTGATAACTGATCTAACAGAATTCTAATCGATGGCTCACTAGATGTCAGTTGATCCACTAAGAACTTATGATTGTCCAGCAGCACTGAAAAAGGAGCACTAGTACATAGAAGATCTTGTATCATGTCATTCATATTGCTTAACGCAGCTGTGATATCCTGAAACCTTCTAATTAAATCAGGTGAAGTACCTGATCCACTAACAGCATTATTTGCAACTGATGCAAATTGGTTCTCCATAAACAACTTCAGATCTGATAAATCTGAATTCATAACCATTTCAGATTTTAATTGTGTAACAGCAGTCAGCATATCCTCTTTAAACATATCAACTTATTTCTTGGAAACTATACACTCCTCCATCTTTAGAAATTTCAAATGTTCTAAGTCTAAGGCATTTCTCAGAGAAACATTCTCAGATTCCAACTGAGATACTTTTCTGTACAGTTCTTCAACTTCTTCTTTTCATGAATCAGATGCACCCTGCGCTTGATTCTTAGTATTCGGTTGATGAAGTAGTACCAAAGGAAATGATTCAGCATCAGATTTTTTTTTCTTTGTCCTGATAAGGTTTGTCCACAGATTTTTCGTTAGAGTTTTCAAACTCCTCGAAAAAAAAATCTTCTTGAAGTACCTCTATTTGAGCTTCAGAAGCATGCTCATCACATCCATCTGCATCTTTGTCTTCCAATGGAATTTCAAGAACAATATTTTCATAAGTTTCCTGAGGTCTGTCCACTTCTTCACCAGACACTGCCTTTATCTCTTGTTCCTGCTGAAGTGCAACTTCAACATCAGCTACAATCTGTTCCTGATTATCCCTTTGAGTTTCTTCTTGAGCTCCTGATTTCTCTACTAGATTCGTTCTCTCAGTAACATCTTCCATGGTTTTATCAGCAACAACTTCTCTGACAAAAGAATAAGAAAATAAAGCTTCTGTTGTAGTTTCCAAATCAGTGGAAGTGACTTCCTCATTTACTGGTCTTTTTCTTCTTGATTGAAGTCCCTCCTGAATTCTGTCTTCATCAACATCTGCCACTTCAAAGCGAATCCTTCTTGCTACATTTCTGTCTCTGGATTCAGCTTGTCCCTCCTTAGACTTAGTAGGTTGATCCTGAGCACTCTCTGAGTCTTCCTCAGCTCCTACTATCAAAATTTTTCCTTTAATTTTGCTCTAGAAATATCCAACTTTCCTCAAAGTTCCAGCATTAAATGTATTACTGTGATGACAGTTAACTCTATCACCCACTAATCTCACCATGTCTTTCTTAAATAGCAGCTCAGAAATAAATCTACCAAAGGGGTAGAAATCCATCCTGGCCTCGCTTTGATAGCAGTAACTGAGATACCTTATCATGTATCTTAGAAAGTTTAACATAATATCACTTAACGTAAGAAACATTATATACATATCAGGGTACAAAATCTTCTCTATTTCTTCCATCCGTGGAGCTATTACAGTTTGAATAAATTTGACCAAAATCATCTGATCAGGCTATAAATCTTTAACAAACATTTTATTTATTGTCTTGGTACCAAAAAGAAAATACATGATGTCTTCGGATTTATGCATAGAATCTCCTATATTCTACAAGTCAAAATGAAAAACTCCCTCATGAGGGAAGTTGAGAATCTGACTAATCCCTACTGAAGAGATTGAGAAATCCCTATCTTCTATTTTAGCCATCATACTGTCTTCAGTATCTCCAGAATAAACTATACAGATTTGTAGAAGTATATAAGTTCTACTTCATATAAAAATTCTGTATTTTCACTATTGAACATCGGTTCAAGATTCTGAAATGATAGCACTTGCTTCAACAACAGATTTGTCTAAAATAACCAGTCGAGATCGATTACCTTGCCCTGTAAGATTTTTCTTCCCTCTGTGCATTGTCTCTTGGAATTCCTCGGCTCTTCCTCACTAGCTCTTTTAGTCCTTACCATTTCTACAAGAGTCTCTGAAGGTTTGAAGTTTAGGGTTTCAGAAATTTGAAGGTTAGGGTTTCAGAAGAGGAAGTGCGATTTTCGAATTACGAAAGGGTTTTGATAGAAGTGAAAGGGTTTAGAAGTCGAAAATGCTCTGACAACCTTGATTCCCGTGTAATCACTAATCATTACATATATTTAAAAAAAATAATAAAAATTTTATATGATGAAAGAACGAAAATCTTAAACAGTATTCAATAAACAAAATAAAATTTACATAAATAAATAAAAATAAATAAAAATAAAAATTATTTAAAATTAAATTAACTGAGCTCCCCCTTCATAAAATCAAACCTTGCAGTGGGAAGTGGTTTAGTAAAAATATATGCTAATTGAATTTCAGTATTTATTAATTCTAAAAATATATCTTTTTTAATAACATGATCTCTTAAAAAGTGATTCCTTATATCAATGTTCTTAGTTCTATAATGACTAATAGGATTTTTTGAAATATTAATTGCACTTGTATTATCACATAAAATAGGTGTATTATTTAAATTCAATCCAAAGTCTATAAGAGTGTTTTTCATCCACAACATTTGTGCACAACAACTGCCTCCAGAAACATATTTTGCCTCAGCTGTTGACAGGGCAACTGAATGTTGTTTCTTACTAGACCATGATACTAAATATTTTCCTAAAAAGTGACATGTACTTGATGTACTTTTTCTATCTAATATAAAACTTCCAAAGTTAGCATTTGAATATGAAATCAAATTAAAATCATAAGTTTTAGGATAAATAAGAGATTGAAAAATAGTTCCTTTTAGATATCTAAAAATTCTCTTAATAGCAGTTAGATGAGATTCTTTAGGATTTGATTGAAATCTAGCACAAAGACATACTGAATACATTATATCTGGCCTGCTAGTAGTAAGATATAAAAAACTATCAATCATACCTATATATAACTTGTTGTCATCTGACTTGCCAGTTTCATCCAAATCAAGTTTTATATTAGTACACATAGGAGTTGTAAATGTCTTGCTGTTCTTAAGTCAAAATTTCTTAAGTAAATCAGTAATGTATTTGATTTGATTTAAAACATTTCCAAAATCTTGTTGAAATATTTGAAGACCCAAAATGAAATTTAATTCTCCCATCATACTCATTTCAAATTCTTCTTGCATTAATTTTTTAAATTCATGACAAAGAGGTTTATTTATTGATCCAAAGGTTACATCATCAAAATAAATTTGAACCAATAAAACATTATTTTTCACAGTTTTCTTAAATAGTGTTGGATCTTCCATACCAACAGAAAAATCATTTTTCAAAACAAAAGAACTTAATCCTTCATACCAAACTCTAGGTGCTTGTTTAAGGCCATAAAGAGATTTAGTGAGTTTAAAAACAGAATCAGGTTTTTGAGAGTTTTCAAAACCAGGAGGTTACTTAACATAAACTTCCTTTATTAAATAACCATTAAAAAAGGCAGATTTAACATCCATCTGAAATAATTTAAAATTTATAGAAGATGCATAGGCTAAAAGGATTCTAATGGCTTCTAACCTTGCTACAGGTGAAAAATTCTCATCATAATCTATTCCCTATTCTTGATTATATCCTTTAGCTACTAATCTTGCTTTATTTCTAGTTATTGTGCCTTGGTCGTCCTGTTTATTTCTAAAGACCCATTTGGTTCCTATTACAGGATAATTCTTAGGTCTTTCCACTAAATCCCAAACTTTATTTCTTTTAAACTAGTTTAATTCATCTTTCATTGCTATTACCCAACTTTCATCATCTAAATCTTCTTCTATAGTCTTGTGTTCTTATTGAGATAGGAAGACAGAGAATTCCACTAGGTTTCTGAAGTTTCTTCTAGTTTGAACATCAGTTTCTAGGTCACCTATTACAGTTTCTAAAGGGTGATTATTTAGGGTTCTAGAATGTCGAGGTAATATATTTAAAGGTTCTTCAGTATCATGTTCCTATGAACTGGACTGAATTTCTTTTATATCATTTTAAAAATCATTCTTTAAATTCTAAAGTCTCATGTTATCATTAGAGTCAAGTTCATCCATTTGTTCTGTCCTTTTCTCAAAAGGATCAGATTCGTCAAATTTCACATGAACTGATTCTTCGACAATCCTTGACTTCTTATTATAAACTCTATAAGCTTTGGAGGTAGCAGAATATCCTAAGAAAACACCTTCATTAGATTTTGGATCTAACTTACCAAGATTATCCTTGGTGTTTAAGATATAAACCTTGCATCCAAAAACATTAAATTAATTTAATTTAGGTTTTCTATTATTCCATAGTTCATAGGGTGTCTTTTTCAAAATACGTCTAATTAAAACTCTATTAATTATATAACAAGTTGTATTCACAGCTTCTGCCCAGAAATATATAGGTAGGCTGTATTAATTTAACATAGTTCTAGCTATTTCTTGAATTGTTCTATTTCTTTTTTCTACAATTCCATTATGTTGAGGTGTTATGGGTAAAAAAAGGTATGTTTAATACCCATATTTGAGAGAAAGGAATTAAATTCTAGATTCTCAAATTCTCCACCATGATCAGTTCTCAATGAGATAATATTGAAACCATTTTCATTTTGAACAGATTTACAGAACCTTTCAAATAAAGTAAAAGCTTCATTTTTAAATTTCAAAAAGAAAATCCATTTAAATATTGAAAGTCATCAAATAAAACATATACATATAATTTTCCAGCTAATCTTGCTACTCTTGAAGGTCCAAACAAATCCATATGAATATGTTCTAGAGGTTTGGATGTATCAACCTTATTAACAGATTTGAAGGATGATTTGTGTTGCTTTCCAAGTTGACATGCATCAAAAAATCTGTCACTTTCAAATTTGAGACAAGGTAAATCAAAATCTAAATGTTTCTTAGATAACTTATGTAAAAAATATAAATTACAATGACCAAGTATCCTATGATAGATCCAGGATTCACTTACTTTAGTAGTCAAGCAGTTTACTTGTTGTTTACACAAGGAATTTTAATCCAAAGTATATACATTTTTAGTTCTTGGTGCTTTAAATATAAACAGTTTATCTTTAGAAATAGTACATCAATTGTTACTAAAATCAACAGTATATCCATCATCAGAAAGTTGAGAGATACTTATCAGATTGTGTTTTAGTCCTTGTATATAAATTACTTTGTTGATTGAGACTATTTTTGGATCTCCAAAAGTTCCAATGCCAATGATTTGTCCTTTAGCATTGTCACCAAATGTGACAAGTCCTCATTCCTTTTGAGTGAGTGAAGAAAAATTCAATGAGTTTCCACTCATATGTCTTGAGCATCCACTGTCCATATACCATATATCTTTTCTTCTCTGGTGACCTTCTACCTGCAAAGACATTCAAACAAATTGCTTTGAAACCCATATTTTGTTGGGTCCAGGAGTGTTAGCTAGCAATGATCTGGGTATCCAGATTTGCTTTGTTCTTTTAAAATTAGCTGAATCATATAAGACTTTTGAAACATAGGCTTTCTTAATACCAAAAATTTGAGGTTTTCTTAAGAAACAGTTTTTATCTATGTGTCCCTTTGCCCCACAAAAATTAAAATTATCCTTTTTAGAGATAGGAACAAAATAATTTTTATATAGCTTTGGGTTTTCTCCTTTACTTCCAATTCCAAATCTATCCTTTTTAATGAATGTTTTTCCAAGAATTTCATTTAATGAATTCTCTCCTTTTGTAAAAACCAATGCAGCCTGTCTGTAAGATTCTACTTCATCATGCAGTGTTTTTATTCTTGATTCAAAATTAATATATTTAGCGTTAATAAATTTGTATTTATCTGTTAATTATTTATGTTCTTTCAGCATTGTGTCTCTTTCATCTGAAACGACTTTATGTTTATTTTTTAGTGACTTATTTTTCTTAAATAGTGAGTCATATCTTTCTTCAAGCACATTGCAGTAGGCTGCAAGTTTTTTATTTGTGTGGCTTGATTCAGAATGTGATTCAGAGGAGTAATATGAGTGTACCTCATCAGTTTCTTCCATGAAACACATGTTTGCCTTTAGATTGACTTCTTCTTTCTCTGAGCTTGATTCAGAAGAGCTACTAGAGTCTTCAGATACACTCCTAGTGGCTTTCATAGATTTCTTGTCTTTTTTCTCAAAGTCATTTCTTTTGAAGAATTTCTTCTTCTTTGCATCCTTCAATTGTGGAAAATCTGGTCTGATGTGTCCCATCTTTTTTCATTCATAACATATTACTTCCTTATTATCTCCCTTCAAGTATTTTTTGAAGCCTCTTTCCATGCTGTAGAATTTTCTAAATTTTCTGGCTATTGAGCCAGTTCTTCATCTGAGTTGGATGAGTCAGAGCTTTCTGATTTAGATTTGACTTTTTTTTCTCTTCATCTTTCTATTCTTTTGTTGTGAAGTTACCTTCAAGGTAGTATCTTCTCTTTTGATAAGCACTTTATGTTCATTAGCTTCATCTTCCATTTCAGCTTCATGCATCATCAGTGTACCAATCAGATCTCTCATAGTCAGATCTTTGACAGGTGTTGATTGTCTGATTGCAGCAGAAATACCATTCCATCTAGTAGGAAGAACTCTCAGTACTTTTAATGCTTGATCAGCCTGCTTGATAGGTTCTCCTAGAGCAGTTATGTTATTGACAATTTCTATCAATCTCCCATTCATTTGGGTAATTCTCTCACCTTCAACCATTCTGAAAGTATCAAATTTCAGTTTTGCAGTTGCATATCTCATTTTCCACCACATTTTATGTTCCTTCATATGCCACAGCTATTGTTTGCCACATCTCATATGTTTTCGGGCACTGAGATACTCTATTAAATTCATCTGGTCCTATACCGCAGATAATTTCATTCATAGCCTTCGAGTTCATATCGTACTCTGCCTCTATAACAGCACTCCATGCCACAGGATTTTCAGGAATTTCATAAGGAGTCATAATCTTTGAATAGACTCTATATTCGAGGTTTTTTAGATATATTATCATGCATGATTTCTAGCAACCATATTTGTCTCCATTAAAATTGTGTGCTCTGGCCATTGACATCCCTTCTCTTGTATCAGTCATGACGCTCTGTTGTATAATCCTTAAATTCTTCTAGATTTCTAAGGCTCTATCAGAAGCTCCTCCTCTGATACCAATTGTTGGATCTGAATCTACATATTATACACAAGAGGGGGGGGGGTGAATTGTGTCTTTTTCAATTTTTCAATAACTCTTTTCCTGAATGAGTTCTGTCCTTTATTATTTATCAGATTTGATCGAGCAGCGGTATATGTAAAAATAAGAACACAAATATGTATAGTGGTTTGGGGAACAGAAATCCCCTAGTCCACTCCACCAACGCTCTACTCCACGAGCTTGGTGATTTTCACTATCTGGTCCTCTTTTCCACAGACCGATTCACAACTGAGTACAGGCAGTTGAAAAATTTACAATCCAAGGAGAATCAAAGCCTTCTGGTTCAAACATGAACCTACACATCTTAGAACGAGAAGCTGGTTACTCAAGAATAAAAAAAATTCAGAATGAAATTTCTAGTTGATCTTCACAATTGCAACAAAATGCAATTGACAACAGATAGATCGATGTCTCTAGAAATATTTATCTTCAAGACGAAGCAGTTATGAGTTGATCTAGTTGTAGTAGATATAGAGATATAGTTCACAACCTTAGCAGTAGTACATCCACAATAGATATTCGATGTAGAACAGGTGAATCTTCTATCGAGTTCTTTCTTCTTGAACAAACAGAGCTTTTACGCTCCTTTTGAATCAGCAGATCAATCGTGAATAGTTGCAATCTCTGTTTTACACCTTTTTCAATAATAGATCGATCACATCCACTTGTACCTGGTGTTTCAGAGAGAACATATATAATAAAACATATCTCTTGCATATTTAGATCCATAAAAGTCTCCTTCTGATTCACGATATTCAAAAATTTGAATTTACAGAGAAGTCATAACTTCCCTTAAGACTCGGCATAAAAACCTCCTTTTAATTAGATCTTAAATCCATTAATAAAACAGCTTTAAATCAGTCAAAGTCGTACTTTAGAAACAACTTTAAATCTGGCTTGAAATCTGCCCAAAAATCAGCTTACTGATCGTTGCACATAAATATCTTCTGTCAAAATTTCTGACGCCAAACGTAAGGTTGATGACGTGGCCTCAATACTTAGGGTTAATAACATAGTCTTCAAATGTAGGGTTGAGAACATAAGGTTGAACACAAACGTAGGTTTGATCATCCATACTTTTTCTTCAACACTCAAACATATAGTAAAAGATCCATACTTTTACTTGATCCATACTTTTCCAAGAACGTATGGTTTTTCACAAAAGTAAGGTTGATGAACCATGCTTTTGAGAAACAAACGTAACATTTAGAATTTATGTACGGTTCTCCTTCCATACTTTGCTGATAACCAAAACGTAGGGTTCCTTCCTAACATAAGGTTCTTCTTCCATACTTTGCTGAAAACGTATGGTTGTTTAACCATACTTTTCTCTTATCTCAAAAAGTATTCATGATTTTCATCCTTACGCTACGTTTATCCACGTAGGGTATGAACAGTTATTCCAGAACGCGCTAAAACAGCTTTCGCGCTATATTCATCTACGTAAGATGTGAACAGTGATTCCAGAATGCACTAAAACAGATTCTGCGCTAGTTAATAAATTCTCGTTATTTCAAGAGTAAAATAAATTAATAAACTCCTGCAAAATACTAAATAAAATCAGTATAAAATAACTAAAGGTATTTGTGAGCATCAAAATTATCATAAAGAGACAGAGTATTATTTTCAATTATCTCCCCATTAAATAACATTAATACGTATTGTTGAAAACAATACTTCGCTCAATAGTCTTATCATGTTATTCAGGTCTCTCAGTTTCATCTTATCATGACAACCAAGCTCTCGCAATACCCTCTAGATAAGTCACCCGAGACCTGTGACACCCTCCAGACATGCCGACCAGGTCTTGCAATGACCTTCAACGATTTTATACAAGATACACAAAATCCTCTAATCCATGTCGTACTGAATCTTTCGACACCCCATATATGTTTAATACCAACTCTTGTGAAGGACACCATGGCACATCCTATGGATCATGAAACACCTCTCGGGAAGCCATTCCGTTCATGTGATGGATCCAAGAAAAACCATATGGATCGTGTGATATCCTTTTTATAAGTCAATTGGGTCATGTGACACCCTCCCGACAAGTAGGATAGGTTATATGGGAAACCTCAGTGTGTAAGCCCCAATATAATGGGAACTACGATAACTCTAATTCATTATATATTCAGGATACATAGGAAACCTATCCTAGGGTTCAAGCTCTATATTGATCATATAGGGAAATCCCATAATCTAAGTCCATTATTCAAAGAAATGACATTAATTACTTGTTATCCCTTATTTCTCACAGTGATCATGGTTCACGTGGGCTTAGGGATTTTTAAAGATCATGACATGTGCACAGTAAATATCCACAATGGTACGGGTGGTCTCAATGTATAATCCCTGAAGTGAAAATGAACATTATGATTCTTACTATGACTTGAATACATAGAAAGTCCCTTTGGAATCTGAGCATGAATTATAAGTGTTCTAGAGCACCGATATAAGTTTTTTCTTCATGATTTAAAACAAAACAGGTCCAACAAACTATGTGGGTTTTGATTCCTGTAGTAATTGGGATTCGTATGATGCCTCATAATGGCTCAATCCCCTCATCAGAATATTAACCACCTCCTTCAATCGTAGAACATTCTTATGTAATTGGTTATATGGATTCATTATATATAACCACAAACCCATTACCAGAAAATTATGGAGAACCTTAGATACATACAGATATACTCTCTAAAGAGACCACAATATTTTTCACATGAAAAATAATTAACCTATAGTCATTATTAGGGTAACCAATCCTATATCAGTGTTTGGAAAAGATTTATGAGCATATCTTAAATTTATAAAAGAGTCCTTGAGTAGGATACAATGCCCCCAAAAAGATTACAATGAGCCCGACCTCACATTCTATCGACCAATGTGAGACCCCAAGATCACTGGGCTTGAAAAACCATATGACTACTATCCATTGGAAACTTATTCCGTACCCCGCTACGGATGAGGGAAGCATTGGGAGTATCTGGGAAAGGCAGAAAAAATGGAAAAATAGGTGCAAGAAATTTAGTGATGCCCTAAGACTCTCCCCTCAACCAAACCATCAAGTGAAACTCATTACACTCCTCTAATCCCAATCAAACAAAAATAGCGATCCTGATGTGAATCTATGAAATAGAAAAATGACCAGGTTATAATCTTTTGAACCATTTTGTTTTCCCACTGTCTAAAATCAACAAATAATGAAACCAAGGGTAATATTTGTAATAACAAATGATTAGGTTATAATCCTTCCAGCCATTTTGTTTGTACCCCATATGAAAATAACACTATCATGTCTAACATGAATCTCTTAGGACCCTTTGTTTTGAAAACCCTATTCAAACTAAGCAGTAAGACTGGTATAATCATATATATGATATTCTATAACTAGGATTCATGTAAGTACATCCTTGCATTTACAAGTCCATGAAAGAAGAATGGATGAATCTTGAAGAAGGATAATTTTTTTAACAATGAATATCTGATTGTGCATTTGTATGCCTATGATATAGAACTAATTGGTATCCTTATTACTTGTTTTCTGTGTGAATGAAGATACTACTCTCATTGATAGAATCCAAAAATGAGGTAAATTTTTCATCTTCCATTGTTTCTTTAGGTAAATATTCCATGTATGCAACCCCCTCAGGTCACAAAATAATCTCACTTTCTCAAAAGCTCCAACGATAGGTGGAAAATACAATAGTCCAAGAGTACCAATAGCACTGTACAATCTCAACCACGGAATATACCCATGAGGATCTCTAAGAAATATAGTCGGCCAATCCACATTTCCTGGTAATGTCTAGTGGTAATCTGGTATCCCTTGTTTCTAAAACCAACCAATTTGGGAAATTATCCCCAAAGCATGACAAATATGACCTTCTGTATCTAATGGTGGTGAACCAGGAATCCAATATGGTCCCCTTTTAGATTAGGTGCTGCCGAAGAGGGAACTTGACATCCTATATCGCCATCATCATCCTATTGGTACCCATCTGTCTTCTATTGACAGTACCACTTAACACACTTCCGCCTATGATACTCATGCACGAGAAGCAAGGATGGCTCATTAGGGGAGCAAGGAATTTGAAACTAAAGAGAATACTCATATACCCACTCCAACTAACGATTCATTACAACTTATTCTGGTAGGAACTAGAAAGCATGATCATATCCCTACTGACTCAGAACATGTCTCTATCCATAATACCACAACAAGCATGGGGGAGGAGCATATCCTTACCCTTGTTCATAAAGTCTATTGGAATTCTTAGATGGAACTAGAAGGATAAAAGTTGTCACATATCCCCACTTCAATTGAAGATATCTTCCAGTGTGTAATGGTGATAGAAAATGTGAAGGATTATATCTATGAACATGTATTTCTAAAATACCAATATATTTTAGTAGTAGATGAAGAGCTCTACCATCATATTCTGATACTATTACAGATAAAGGGACAAGCGCATACTTCAATTACTATAGCCAGGGAAACTCACCACTTTGATCATTGTGAACATGGGGTAGTCCTGCATCAAGAACACACTCTTTATCCAATACATGAGGACTATTGGTATATCAGATAATGGATGAGGCATCAAACCTGAATCATACTCCCGTCCCAACAAGGGCTCACGAGGTGAGAGTGGCATATGCCTCGAGATAGGGGAACATGCTTGTTGAATAAGTCTGGCGGCATAATCCGAATCCCAGGTTCGGGCTCTTATCCCCATTATAGTTAGGGATCACTACATGAGTGGGGGGAATCTATGTGACATGGTAAAATTCATAGTTAATTAGTCCATAGACATATTCCAAAAGCCCAAGATTGGGTAAATATCCCCACTCTTTCCGAGGTTGATGGCTAACCAAGTGAGAATGGTACAAGCCTCATGACATTCTCATATTCATGTTAGTGAATCTTCCATATATACTCCAGAAAATAATGCAATCAAGGTGCATATTCCTACTTCCACATACGAATGACTACACCAACATCATTCCATTGAAATATACAAGGAGGCCTATATTCCTTCTCCTATTCTGGAGGCCCATCAACATATTTCACTAGGGATGCATATTTAGACCATGATCAAATTATTATTCTAATAGGGCCTCATGAGGTGAGATAGGAACATTCCTCGGAGAAGGATCAAACTCCTTCTATGTAAAATGATCAAAATATCCCAAAGGATCATGATCGGGCTAAAACACCCTTCTTTATTGTGGCTCACCAAATGAGAATTGAACATTCCTCAGGATAGGATCATATCCATATCAATAATAAGACCAATTATTAGAATATTCCAATATATTGTTAGTAGTGGTATCATAATACCATAACCAAAGATGGTTATATATTGGTTTTGGCAGCCATCACATAGTAGGCTCATATCCCTACTCAATCACAAAAGGCAGGTCAACATAGTATGACAATGACGTAGAACATGGACCATATTCCTAATATGCTCGATGATAGTGACTTTGAGGTCATTCAAGACACATTATCAACACCTCTAGGGTCCATAAAATCTTTTATCGAAGCTAAATTAGATGAAATTCATTACCATGATAGTCCTCCTCATGGTGGTGTTGAGATGGATCACATGGACTCTACTCCTGAAATCCAACATGGTGAACCCACCCACAGAATTATCTCCCACAGGCAAGGAAATCACCCCTTTCCAAAACACCTCAGTATAGAGAGGTGTCCAAAAATCTGAAACCTTCATATAAATAGGTTCTTGAAACACCAGGGTCAACTGTATATGGTTCCCCAACAACTTCAAGCAACAATCCACTCCCATCAGTAGGTGACCCTCAGATCCATTTCCTATAGTATGGATGGATGGAGGTGTGTAAGTCTGATGAGGAGGAGGCCAAAATTTACATATAGAGATATTTATCTAGAATCAACCTCCTCACCTAGTTCTAGACCATCACTAATTCTAGCTATGAGGTCAAAGATGAGCTAGAACATGAGTGCATTACTTACCTATGTTAAAATATGTGGGCTACTTATCAGCTATTGAAGGATTGATATATCCCTTATCTGAGATATGAGTGTCATCTCCAGAAAATCATGATACTGTGTTGTCATCTTGACCTAGCTTCTATCTTCATTGCTCAAGATCCAAAACTGAAAAAGCACAATGAAATTTGGCAACAAGCTTGTCGTCATTGCATCGTGACACTTTGGTAGCTAATCTATGAA
Source organism: Viscum album (assembly GCA_963277665.1). Lineage (NCBI taxonomy): Eukaryota > Viridiplantae > Streptophyta > Magnoliopsida > Santalales > Viscaceae > Viscum > Viscum album. Next base: position 1,454,671,194 of record OY728157.1, on the reverse strand, counting down.
GCCACATATTTCATCTTTATTCGAGGATGGGGATATTATAAAGTAGTTCACTTTTTTGCACATGGGGAATAATATAATCCCTCATATTCAGTGTGCTATAATGTTATATCATTTGGTGAAACTAGGGGACTGGGTAATTCTTGGGCTAGTAGGTCACTACAACCAAATGAACCCACGTCAATGATGCCTAGATATCACAAACATAGGAAGAGGATAGAAAAAATAACATGAAACTAGACCTCTCAAAGCAATTATAACACATTTATAACATATACAATGAAGTTTAAATCATCTGTGTAGCTTCTTGTGAAAAATAATCCTTGTCATGTGCTTCTATCATACACATATCCCATGCAAGAATAACTACACCACATAAAATGGACCACAAGAGTAGCTTTCATAGCATCCATCCAAGGGTAGACTCGGTTCCCTAGTCTACGAAATTATATACCATGACATCCACCCCTCAAATAATCAAATCCTTAGAGGATTTAGGACATACCCATAGTATCTTCAGGTGAACCCCAGACCATTGGGCTAGTTGAATTTATATCTCAATCACCATCTACAGCTTCATCACCCCCTGAGAGGGTCCTAGAAGAATCTTCGGTGATTCTATATCACCCCTACCCCACTAGGATGAGGGAATTTATATCTTCATGTCTATCTTGAGAATCCTCAAGTCCCCGACTAGAGTTATTGGATCATAAGAAACAGGAGGAATTATTTCCAATGGTTTCCCCAAATAACCACCACCCCACATGGCTTGGGGAATTTTCATCATCATTATCACCATAGGGAGAATCTATCTTTTCTAGGTTGGGAGGGAAAAATCAACGATCAGCGTCCCACTTCTTCCTCCCACCATAAGACAAACCTTTGATGGTTAGGGCCTATAAGACAACCACAATTAGATGTTCCCTCAATGTCACTATTCATAGGCTGAGATGGGAGGAGCATACGAAAAAGGAAATCAAACCCCACCGGGAACACAATCATAAACAGGAGAACTTGTCCATGGGTTAAAATAATAACCATGAATAAGGTAGTGTAGAATCATCCTAATACATTGAAAGTAATGGCACAACCACCATTTCCATATATTCCTATATGAATATCGTTATTGTCAACATGGTAGAAATCAATCAAGATATGAAAATAGAGGGCCGAAATGTGAATCATGTACCCTATGAGGAGGGTTATCTGGATACAAAAAACAAGGTTTTACACACCTCGAACCAACGAAAGCTTAAAAATTAGGAACTACCAAATAATGAGTTTCCACCACCTCGGTAGAATACTATAAATGAAAAAGGGAATGGTATGGCTATATCCTGATCATCTCCTAGAATAATTGAAGTTCCTTACCTATTAGAATAGTTGTCATAATATGAGAGTGAATTAAAATCTCTCCATGAAATGAATGAATAGATAATCAGGGGAAATATTCCCAGTGGGTATCATTCACAACAAGAGAATAATATTCCCCCTTCCACTACCTATCCTCTAGTAAGAGAGGTATCTAAGCATAAAATTGACTTCATGTATAGAAATCTAGTCCATATAAATTTGGAAGTCAAAAATGATAAGGACTTACCTCTATTGTGATGACATCCTCTCCCTTATCAATGTGGTCATTCATTCATAGGACGAATTGAGAATTATTAGGAGATGAAGGTAGGACCACCTCATCAGCCCCTCTCCACTTCTTTTAGATGGGAGGCAGCACAGATAACTATGCCCCTGGAGTTACCTAACATCATCGAGTCCCAGAATACTCTAATGTAAGACATTTAAGGGTGACATGAACCTGTGATTCGAGAAATGTTCCATATCCCGAATTGGTGTATGATACTTCACCTCCACCCAAAATTGAAAACCCAAACTCTCTACCCTAGAAGGTGAGGGTGACCCTGAAAAACATCTCACACACTTCGTATCCTGATTTGGGTGGATGATGGGACCTTGAGACCAAAATGAGGCAAATAAACTAAGGTGTTAATACAGACTCTGATGGGACCATCCTTCGTATGGTACATTAATCTGTTGGTAGAATCTATTGAAAGATGGGAAGATCTTCATCATCAGTTCCTTTATTAGTTCAGTTCAACACTGAGAAAACCAATGATCATTGATTTGAAGAACTATAAAAAACCTAAGAATGAGAGGGTTCTTAATTCCATGGAATGGTGGAAACTTTTAACCTATTCACTCATCACCCACTCTTGCAAGAGAAACTGATGGAACTCAAAGCTAAAAATCTCATGGATGAGTTTCAGATGCCTCTAATCCCAATGAAATATCTGGGTGGGTTCTGAGAGTTCGCTAAAATGAAAAAACATATTGAAGAATATATTATGAGAACCCAGTCCATGTCTTGAATCATGCCCACAATATTGGGGGAAAAGGAAGATAAAAATTTGTAGATGTCACTCTCAAGACTATATTAGTACCCATCCAAACACCCAGTCTTGTCACAAACTACTCAACATCCCCTTTTGAGTTGTGGAAATGACAGAATCACCTTCATCCAGAAGTACATAGAAATCAGGATCACCCATGATTTAAGGAATAGATGAAAAAAGTATATTCCTTTTTGAATGAATATGTCCCTAATTATTTATTGGCAGTCATGGATAATAACCTACTCAAATTTCTAAAGCCTAGAAAGACTGAGGAAGTCAACTTCACCCACCATCCTGACTACTTTGCTTACCATAAGAGGCTGGGTCATAATATCCAAGATTGCTTCATCTTCAAAGACATCATTCAAGTCATGGTCGACACTGGACAGATGACACTAGATAGCTCCCCATTGTAGGTGTATTGCGTAACCGTTGTCCAGTCAGAAGAAGAGTATGGTTGGAAAAAAGTTCTGGCCAGATGTGTGAAAAATTTTAACAACTAGATGACTCTAAAAATGGATGATCAAGATCATTTCACCCTCGACACAAAGTTTTACATACTCGCAATAGCTCCAACACCAAAGAAGTATACATCATAAATGACTCCCAAAGGTGCGCGTGACCACCAAAAGTAGGGATAAATATAAAAGGAAGAGACATATTTTACTCCAAAGTAAGCCTAAACACTTGTATATTTTTTACCTAAAATATCTGAAGGATGGTAACCATGCCACTAAATAGAATCCTCAGCAAATGAAGAACTCATATTTGTCTCTATCAATGTGATACACTTGGTATAATTCTTTTTCAATGATAAATATGCTCTTTAATATGGTTTTCCTGCACATAATTAGGGAATTTGAGGTTGCATGATCCAAAACCGAGGATACAGGGAACAACGTGGTCATGGTCAGAATCAATATTCCATTAATATCCCAATAGAGGACATATATGCTTCTTTGACTCATGGGAAAGTGCTCCAGAAAGTTAAAACGATGTAAGGAGGTGCCTCAGATCCCTCTAGTCGTTTCCCATATCTGATTGTCTTACATGACCACTTAGCGAGAGTCCAATATGATCAATCCAAACAACAAGGAAGGATGGTGAGACCAAAACCACTGATAAAATATAGTCATTAACTTATTCAAAAATAAAAATTCCATCAACCTCATATACATCATCTCCTGAATCGCATGGTCTGAATCATCCCCATGTTGGGAAGCACCAAACTATGGCATAAAACTAGGATTTTCTAAAATAGCTAGTTGCATTCCCAACTAGGATCTAAATCCTTGATGTGATCCACCTTTCAAAAGAATTCATGTAGACACTTTTTTAATCCCTTTAGATCCCAAATTAATTTAAAATAGATGTCATTTTGGATGAGGTCTATCAGGTAGAGACTATGTCCTCAGAATGTTATGTCTCCATCCCATTCACTGATTAAGATCAAGAAGAGGCCATCCAAGGGCACATCATGCCCTTATACGTTTCTGGCATATTCAATAATGTCAATGCTCAAAGGATGTGGATTGATAATGGATCTATGATTAATCTCTTCCTAGTTCAAACTATCTGACATACAAGACATAACAAGCATGATTTACTCATAAAAAAGATAAACATTCAGGGGTATGATAAACGTGAGAGAATACCTCATGGTAAGATCAAAATCGATACCTAATTTGGGGAACTCACATATGAAATATATTTCAGGGTGATATAGAAAGAAATCATATATAATGTATTTCTCAAAAGTCCTTGGCTCTATAGCCACTTGAAAATACCTTCAAAATTCCATCAATATATGAAGTACCCCATTAGTGGAATAGTGGACATACAAAAAGGAAGGGAGAAGTTCCCCCTTCAAAAGATACAGAGCCACATTTGATGAAGAATATTTATATAAAAAGGGGGGAAACAAATTTAGGATGATGATATATAGGTTTCATCTCAAAATGTTCTGGGGATTACCCTTGTGAACCCCTAGAGTATGATCGAGAGTGATTATATGCTCCCTATAAACAAGGTTGATGTAGGAAATCCAATCCCAAAGACCCAAGCCCCTCCCATCCTTAGCGAAAATGTAAAAAAAATCATCTCTAACATTTTTCCTCAATGAATTAGATAGAAAGGAATGATGATGTCTCTTCTAATAGCCTCCCTCACCCCGATAGTGATAGAGAAACCCCCATATCACCGTCTTCACCTAAAAATATCTCCACAGACTCAGAAATGGAATAGGATGAGGTTGAACACAGGAAATCACCTACAACATTTTAGAAATGCATCTACACCACTATAGATGAGATCAAACAAGTAATTATATGAATGGAAGAAGACCCACAACCTACTCTGATTAGTGCCTCCATTTACCTCAAAGAAAAAGAGATGTATATCACATTTCTAAAGAAGCACCGATATGTGTTTTCCTAAAACTATACAGAAATGACCGAATTGAATCCAGATGTGGTTATGCACCATCTTGGAATACCAGAAGAGAATCTAGGATTCGAACATGCATCTAGGAGGAAGAAAAACTCTCATGGTACTAATGTAGATCCATAATTTTACAAGTTAATCAAAGCCAACTATGTTCGAGAAGTGAAATACTCAATATGGCTTGAAAAAATTATCCCCATAAAGATAAATAATGGGAGGAATAGGGTTTTCATTGATTTTAGAGACCTTAATTAAAATTTACTGAGGGAATATTTCTCATTTCCAATCATAGAACTCTTGATTGATTCAACTACTGGCTACCAAGACCCATCCTTTTTGGATGGGTACTCGAGGTAAAATCAGATCAAGATATCCCCCAAAGATGAAGAAGTTGTATCCTTTAGAACACCTCAAGGGATATTTTACTATCAGGTTATTCCATTCATATTAAATAATTCTATCACCACATATCATCATGTCATGCATCACATTTTTAAACCATTCTTGGGAAGGATAACAGAGTGTTATGTCAACGACTTAGTTGTTAAATCCCAAAAATGATTTGATCACTTCACAGATCTCCAAACAGTCTTCAACAAACTTTTTCAGTATACTCTACTTATGAATCCACGAATTTGTGATTTTGGGGTAACATCAAGGAATTTACTTGGCTTTGTGGTATGTCATCCTGACAGTGGGTTTGGCCCATAAAATATTAATGGTATCTTAGTAATGTCGCCTAGAGAAATCTTAATGAAATAGAGGAACTCTAAGTTCACCTATCCTATATTTGGAATTTTATTGATAATTTATCTAGAAATGATATCACCTTAACAAGTATAATGATGAATGGAATCTATTACCAATGGGATTATTAACATAAATTTTCTTTCATAAGTATCAAGTTGTACTTGCTGCACCCACTGGTTTTGATGCCTCTAGTGGAAGGGAGGCCAGTAATCTTATATATGGATATCATGGAACACTAACTAGGTTCCCTACATTCATAGAAAAATGATACAGGGAACGAGAATAGACTATACTACCTCATATAGAAGATTATAGGTACTGAAACTAGATATTCTGGTGTCGAAAAGAAATTCCTTGCACTCATTTTCTTGGTGAAAAGGTTGAGGCACTACATACCACACCATGAAGTCCACCTGATCTCTCATATTGATTATATCAAGTATGTACTTGGTTTACCTATGTTGATTGGTAACTTAGCATGATGGTAGGTCATTATAAATCAATATGAAATTCAGTTAATATCATATAAGTCAGTGAAATCAAAATCCCCATCCTATTTCCTCACAGCACATCCTACCCAGGAAAATACATCACTAGACACTGAGCTGCTAGATAAAGAAGAATTCTAAGATCATAAAACTCCTTAGACATGGGAGATGTACTTTTATAGAAGATCTTAGAGTACTACCACAATCTGAATGGAATACGTAAAGCTCAAACATGATGGTCTGGGATTTTATTTGTCTTTCTAGACAAAGAAGTTCTTCTTTACTCATTCTCACTGACCGAAGGATGCACTAATAATGAGGTAGAATACCATGCCCTCATCGATGGGTTCGAACTAGACCTACAAATTCACATTTTATACCTAAATATAATGTGCGGGGGGGGGGGGTCATAATTGGTGGTAAAGTGGATCAATGGTGATTATTCCATTAAAAAGAATAACTCCCCCTTAGTGGCTATGGCATGGGATTGATGAAAGAGTACCCTTTTGAGCCCACATTGCTTCATGTTCCCCAATAACTGAATGCTCACACCTGAGCACTAGATAATGCTAATGCCTTCATAGAAGACCTCAATAAAGAGGAATAAATCTTCCACATCACACATTAAATAATGGTCTCATCAATTGTCATATGTGATATGGACGAAATCAATCATGTCAGCACCACCCCAGAGCATGACAACCCAATGAGCACTATATGATTGAAGGAGCCCATGGTTGGTTATATCTTGAATTCTACTAACATATCATGCCAAAAGGGAAAAAATATGACACTGACTAGAAAAAATCACTATGTATGATGGTTTAAATGAGAAAAAGTCCTATAAAAATGTTTCTTGGATGGAATTATCCTCTGGTGCATAGGAGAAGGATAAATTTTCACTATCCTAGAAGAATTCCATGAAGGTTCCTATGGTGCTCATAAATTTTGTAAGAGGCTCCCCCACCAAATCAGGAGGTTTGGATACTAATGGAAACCATGATACAGTACTGCATGAAATTTACAAGGAAATGTCATGTGTTCTGTTTTAATGAAAACTTCATCCATCAACCCCCATAATTTGTACACACAACTAAATATTCCAAGACACATTATTTTTGGGGGAATGTATGTTGTGGGGCCATATCCCTCAGACACATTTAAGAAATTCAAGTACAACCATAATATTATTGACTTCTTTTAGAAGTGGGATGATTCAATACCCATCAATGAATTTTAGAATAAAAATATTATCAAATTGATGAAGTCCCATATCATGACCTGGTTTGTATTTCCTCAGACAATATTGATGGAAAATGGAACCAATTGTTTCTCCATAGTGTTGAAAATGATATACCAAGAGTATAATATCAAGTCCAATCACTAATCCCACTATCATGTGGTGGAAAATGGATAGATAGAGGCCTTTTGTATGACTCTATTGAATATATTGAAAAATATGGTGAACATGGATAATAATTCTTGGATAGATAAACTCCCTAATAATTTATGGACCTACTATGCCACCACATGCTCCGAAACGCACACAACACCATACTCACTAGTGTACATGAATGATGCAGTATTTTTTATAGAAGTGTAGCTTCTTTCAATCCAAATATCCATTTGTGGGTATCTCTCAGATAATGACCAATTGAAAAAGCAGATGGAATAATTGGAATGACTAGATGAGAATAGATTGTGAACATTATAAAACATGGAGGTCCATTAGAATAGTATAGTATGATCCATTAATAAAAAGGTTTTCCTTCCTTTATTCCTACATAGAGAACTAGAACCATCTCTCATAACTGCAATGATACCGAGAAAGAATCCCCCAAAATTTTAACCCAATAAGGGAAGGAGCTTATGTAATACAAAAGTTTTAACATAATAGAACCTATTCACTGGCCATCATGGAATAGGAGCATGTCACACCACCCACCAATTTAATATTTTTCAAAAATACATTGCATAAGTTTTCATCAGTATGTCTATCCACATCATAATAAGCCCCATAATTCATCTTGAGTACATGATGAAAAACTATAAAAATATGTCCTGAACACATGACATTAAAATGTACGAACATCATCCTAGACACATGATGTTAAACTACATAGTTTATTTATAAATAAGTATGTTTGATTCCTACTCTTATGAGATATGTAGTGACGTCGGAATATCTATTCTTGTTCCCAGGCATAGGATTACTTTCCTTTCACGTCGGGTGATCCAATTTCTTTACCATATAATGTAAAAGTAAATGGATCCCAAAACACCCCCTTCCTGAAGAGTGACCCAATGTCTATACTACATGGCATAAAACTGTTGGGATTCATTATTTCCATCTTTATTCATGCAGAGTCACACACATCCCTATCACATTATGTTAAACTGCAAGAGCTTCCTAGAACTATATACGGCTTGATTCTCATTTTCAATTAAATACATAAGGATGCCTTGATCTTATATCCTAGTTTAGATACCAAATGGTACAAAATTCCCTTATCCTACTCTTAATTGTATCTTCATGGAAACATTACCATTCATTATTTATCACACTGATCATAGATCACATGGGCTTATGAACTTCAGCAAGGGTTTCTTCATACAGACAAGGAATATCATCTTCAATCGGATTGTCTTGGTCCTAAATATGACACCCTAAAAGTCATACCATCAGTCCTCACCACAAGATGTTAAACTGAACCAATCTTCAGAACTATGTGTGATTTGATTCTCATTCTCATGAGATACATATAGATGCCCAAATTTCCACCCATGGGCCAAACCACAATATTCCCATCAATTCATTCCAGTTCACCTCTATCCTAACCAAAATATGTTAAACTACACAGGATTTCAAGAACTATATATGGATTGATTATCATTTTTCATGAGATATGTTGAGACACCCAAACATCCTTTCTTAGGCCTACCCTCAATATTAAAACTTTTCATGTCATTCCATATTCATCCTTTCCACATGAAGATAAAATGCATGGTCCCATAAAGAACTATGCATGGCTTGATTCCTATCATTACATGATACTTAGTGTTGCCTAGACCTCTAATCCTAGGAACAACTAAAATAATCAATGGAAACAATGCCCACCACTCCATATAGGCCAAACTAACAAAGAAAGAGTTTCTCATTTAATAACTATGTTTGGCTTGATTTCCTATCACCATGGGATATGTAGTTACACCCATAATTTTATTCATGGGACTATCCATGATTCCACCATTTCACGATGGGGGATCAATTTCTTTACCACATGATGATAAACTACACAGAATTATGTTCTTACTGCATGACATTAAACTGCAAGACAAATGACCTTACCACACAATGATAAACCGCATGATAATATATCCTTACCACATGACATTAAATTTTTTGGAAAACAACTAGGCCACATTACATTAAAACTACAAAAAAACATCCCCATTACATGGTGATAAATTGAATAGAATATATCATACTTATTATTTCTTTATCAAAGGGCCACAAAAGAATTACCACAGTCAACCATTGTAACACCCCAAGCTTCCACGGTACGTTTCCCTTCGAATAATGCGATAGCGTGTGTTGTACGCAACCTCGAGTTCTAACACACACCACAACTAATTAAACTAGCCGTTGTGAATAGTAATACCTACTTTTTGAAATCATATATATTTTATATTTCAAAATGGACTTCATTTTTGGATTCGGAATATTGAAATTAGCCTAGGGTGAAATTTTGGTACTTTTCGGATAACTTTTATATTTTGATGAATAGTGAAAATTACTAAATTTTAATTAAAAACAACTTTTTTAATCAAAATAATTAATAGTGATAAATTATGAATTTTAGTAGTTTTAAAGTATATTTAGAATATAGTTTTACCATTTAATATAATGTTGGTCATTGGACATAATTTTACAATTAAACCGAACATAAACAAGTGTCAATCTTTTGATAGTTATTATCTCTTAAAAACACGCTTTTTTATTTTAACAACGGGAATTAATTTTAAATTAATTTCTGCCACTTCTGTGTTTTGAATTTGGAAAAATGGATTAAATATTTGGAATCAGGATGTCCAAATTATGTAAATAGGTAACTTTTATTTTTACACATTTTGAATAATTACTGCGGTAAATATTTTATTTACCATGGTTAAATGGTAAATCCGGTAAATAAGGGTTAAAATATAATATTATAATAATACAAAATTACCCTAAAACGTGTCCTAACCTTATTGGTGGACACATACCCGACCATGGGAATCCTTGGGTCAATTTGGGGACCCCTTAGAGCCACTTGTATGTGGTAGGGACACATTATATTAATAAAGTTAAAATAAAAATAAAAATGGCCTAAGCTTACATCTTTTAGAAGATCAATTTTTACATAGGGTTATACATGTTGGATTTTCGATTATAAATATTCATTAGAAAGATAAAAATATTTCCTACATAATTATATTTTATTTATAATTTTTAGACATCAAATAATTTAAATTATTAATGACACAATAATGATGCAATGTTTACCTCATTAATAAATCATTTAAATAAATAAGATTATAATGATTAAAATATTATCTAAAACCTGTCCAATTATTATTGTTTGATGTTATTTAGAATATGAGTCATCTTATCTTCGACCTCAATGATTTTTGGACCATTATAAACCGAATATAATTATATTATAAAGTAATACTTTCACTCTTTCCTAAAGAGCCCCTCCTCTCCCTTATAAAAGGAGACCACTTCTACTCATTCCTCACACCTCTCAAGCCACTTGGCTCGTCCAAACCCTGCCCAAATAATCTCCCCACATCCCTCTCCTCCTCCTTGAAGCTTCCCCTTAGGCATAAAGCATTTCAAGAAGTCCTTTGGTTCCAACCAAAGTGAGTTACCTAAATTAAAGGTAACGATTTCTCTTAAATTATTTTCATTTATTTTGCTTCTCCAACCCCCAAACTCTTTTTATTTCCTTTCTTTTGTAACAACACCAGTATCCACAATACACTAGGATGTTGTTATAAGAAGGATTCAAACTACACATACACACAACTCCATCTAATGGATGATGAACATAATGTTTCTGTGGATGGAAAACTAACGTCTCACGAAACGATGATTGTTCAAATACATCTTACAGCCTGTCATGGTGGCCATTATGATGGCACTGTAATTAAATATTATATTAATTATATATATTTTATATATAAGCTTCTGTAATTCCATTTTATTTTATACCATTATTCGTCTCATGTTGTATATACATACGATAATTTCATTTGAGGAAGTGCGGACTACCGCCCCCTTAAAATGATATGACTCGTTCATACCACACATGGAACGTATAAAGGATGGTGTTAATGAAATTAAGTAACATATATAAAAAATTATATTATACTGTAATTGTAATATACCTATGTATTATTTTGATTCGATTCTTTTAAAATAAAAATTAAATGGAAGTAGCGTTCGTGCGTACGTACGGACTACCGTCTCCACGAACGCGATGAGATTCATTCTCCATCGTATCCATTCAAGTCTTAATCTCATTTTAGGGTTAAAAATAATGTTAATATCATTCTAATTATGAATAAGATATAATCTATCCATTACAAACATGTCTTACGTAACCAAACATTTAAGAAGAACGAATCGATTATCACCCGAAACGACGATAATACTAAGATATTATTAATAAAGCAATGTTAAAAGATCATATATGATATCATATTAATGTATATGATTCTTTTATAATTTAATAACAATTATTTCACCATTATAAGGAGGTTAACCTACCCCAACCAAGGAAAAGTACAAGGTAAGGGTTATTTCACAATCTCTTCATTATCCGAGGTTATTTATACGTAATAATCTACTGGGATCTCGTTATCATCCACATCCATGTTTGTTCAAAATGTATTTCAAAATATTTTTAATATTTAAATGAATATGGGTTAAAGTCATTTATACCCTTGTTTGACTTTTTATAAGAGGTTTATAAGGGAATCTTTCTGTCGTTTTCCAAACAAGGTGCTTTTTAACCTTTTCGACAGAATTAAGATAAGAATGTTTTTTTAACTTATACGGCGGGTGCGGTTATTTTCCGCCGTTATAAAATCGTCAAAGCTTCCCTTACAAGCTTATAAGAACATTTTCAAGAAAATGTTTTATTTTATATGGCTCTTAAATGATTTCAAAAATAGAAAGAGATATTTCTCTAAAAAGTGTTTTGATTTCATCTATGTCAACATCCTTTGACGGATTTTACGCTTATTTGAAGTTGATTTATTATGATACAAAACTTCTAAATTGTATTGAAGGTTTTGTGATATGTTTGACTGTGGATGTGCTATTTCTATACCATTAATAGTTTATGGTGAAATTATTGACATTTCGTATGCTAGTTTTAATACGAATGTTTATGTTATGTTTAAACCTTTTCATATGGGAATGCATTGGACTTAATATGTGACGGGTGGAGCCCGATATAGCTCCTCGATGCATCGGTAGGTCTAATGAGACAAACTAGTGTCTTGGCATAAGGCCTTGGCAAAATATTATTTGTAGTCTTGGCACGAGGCCTTGGCTATGTGGTTATGATAGTCTGGCATTATGCATTCCAACATTATGAAAGTGGTTATTGATATTGCATGTGATTATTCGATTAGTAGAATATCCATGTGAACAAGTAAATGGCATTATTTCATTTTACTTTTGCCATACTATGTTGAAGTTCAAGTTTAAAAGGCTTTTATTTTAGTAATTCATTGCCTTAAATGTTTATGCTTATTTTTAAATGTTCCGCTATATTGTTATCCTTACTGGGCATTTGAGCTCACCCCTTTTCTATGTTTTATTTTTTCCAGGATGTGAAGATGTAAGTTATGAATGACCTGCAGGGATATTATGTGGGGATATGAGTGTGGATTATGGAGACAATATGTTGTTGTAATAGTTTATCATTTTATGATGTAATGTAAGACTTATGAATATATCTAGTGTTTCCAAGACTACTAAACCAATCGGTCTTTCGAGATTTGATCTTTCTTGTGGTCATACCAATGTTGAGTAATAATGCACCGACTCTGGGTAACTGGGGTCGGGGCGTTACAGTTGGTATCAAAGGAAGTTTAGTACAAACCTTGGAAGCTAGATTTAGATAAACTCTGATTAGAGCACGTAGACCTAAGATGAACTTTGAGGATTAGTATAGAAGAACTGCCTAGAATTTTGGTATTGTAGAGATTTTGTGAGTTTTCCGAGCAATACATCCCTGTCTGGATACGAGCAGGTAGAGGCGGCTCTGGCACAGATGTACCTAGGGGTAAAACCCGAAAACACCGCTTTGAGCTAGACTCGAACGGGAACTGGTGCACGACAACAGGCCTTGCTGCACTCTTGGTTACGAAACTCCTGGGGGATATGCTTAGGATAACTCTCATTTTCTTTAAAAATAATTATGAAGGGTTTATGAGTATATACTTCCTCAAAGAAAACATTTTTATTATTATGGATTATATCCATAAATAGTTCAATTTATTTTAAGTGTTTTATAAGTATGGGATTATGTATTTTGATTCATAAACTGATCTAGTTTATGCCATTGTTCAGAAATGGCGCCTAGTGGAAGAAATGGAAACCGTATCAATGCACGCACTCCATGTAGGGATTTCTCTCCTGCTCAAGATAATTATAGTGGGGCTGGTGATGCAACTGGTGCCGATCAGCTAATCACCATACTGGGACAACTTTCCCAGGTTATGAATAATAACCTTACCCGTATGGAGCACCCTGATCCGCAGCGTGGAGGATCAATGTTAGATCGATTCATGAGGAAACAACCACCAACGTTCAATGGGAGTACAAATCCCTTAGTAGCTGAGCAATGGATAAATTCCCTAGAGAAAATATTTCAGGCTTTGGGGAGCAGTGAAAGGGAAAAAGTTATCATGGCAGTTTACCGCCTCACTGGAGATATTGATCAATGGTGGTCATTGATTAAAAACATGAAGGAAGATGATGAAGTATCAAATATGGAATGGAGGGAGTTCAAAGATCTGTTTTTAGAAAAATACTTTCCTCGTGACCATCAAGCAGATATGGAAAGGCAATTTCTGAGTCTGAGACAAAAGGAGGATGAGAATGTCACAAAGTATGAGGCTAACATTACAAGGTTAGCGAGGTATGCTGGAGATTATATTCGCAACCCATGAAGTAAGATTGATCGTTTCTTTGATGGGTTAAAACCATTTCTCCGTCGAGCATTAGTCTCACAATCCTTTTCATCGTATGAAGACATTGTCTCATGTGCTATCAAGACCGAAAAGGAATTCTCTAAGTCTTATGACTTTAAAGAAAAGCAAGAGAAGAAGAGACCTGCTGATCAATCTGGGAATGGAAATAAGGGGAAGAAGGGAAAGGTTGAATATCCATCTTGTGGTAAATGCGGGAAGAAACATCCTGGTACTTGCTTGAAGGGAATGGGAGTCTGTTACAAGTGTGGTGAAAAGGGCCACCAATCTCGTGATTGCAAGGGGAAGAAGGAAGCTACCAACGTTCAGTGCTACAACTGCAGGGAGATGGGACATTATGCAAATGAATATCCTAAGCGTCAGGAGAACTTACCTCAGAAAAGGCCAAGGGATCAAGGCCAGGCTTATGCTATCACTACTGCTGAGGTAGAAGCTCCGAAAGACGTGGTGGCAGGTAATTTAATGGTTTCCTCAAGTTTAGCAAATGCATTATTTGACTCTGGATCATCGCATTGTTTCATATCTTCCCAGTTTGCTAAGAAAATTAGATATTTCCAATTTGATTTAATAAGGGAGTTGTCAGTTAAAACTCCTAAGGGAAGTATAATTGCAACAAAGTTTTGTGAATCAGTCCCCATTAGAGCACATAAATTTTCTTTATCTGCTGATCTCATCGTCATACCTATGATTGAGTTTGATATAATCCTTGGTATGGACTGGCTTTCGGACTATGATGCGAAGATTTATTGTAAGAAGAAAGAGGTTACGATTCTTGATGATAATGATAAGGAACACCTTATTTTTAGAGCAGAATCGTCACCACCTAATTCTTATTTAGATCCACCCTCAATAGATCAACTAAATTCAATTATTGGGGAGGAAGAGAATGAAATAACTGTCGGTGAGGAATGGAATGTTCAAATAGAGGATGTACCTGTTGTGAAAGAATTTGTAGATGTATTTCCGGAAGATTTACCTGGACATCCTCCAGAACGAGAAGTTGAGTTTTCCATTGATTTGATTCCTGGATCAAGGCCTATATCGAAGACCCATTATAGAATGGCCACTGTAGAATTAGTCGAACTAAAGAAACAACTAGAGGAATTGAGTAATAAGGGATTTATTCGCCCTAGTGTTTCTCCATGGGGATCCCCTGTTCTTTTTGTTAAAAAGAAAGATGGATCTATGAGGTTATGTATCGACTACAGGGAGATCAATGCTATAACGATAAAGAACAAGTATCCCCTACCTCGTATTGATGATTTATTTGACCAACTGCATGGAGCTCAATACTTTTCAATGATTGACCTTCGATCTGGATACCATCAGTTGTGTGTGAAGAAGGAAGACATTCCAAAGACAGCATTTCGAACCAGGTACGGGCATTATGAGTTTACCGTAATGCCATTTGGATTGACTAATGCACCCTCTGTATTCATGGATCTGATGAATAGAGTTTTCAAGGAGTATCTCGATGAATTTGTGGTGGTATTTATTGATGATATCTTGGTATACTCCAAAACCTACGAAGATCATGAAAATCACTTGCGCATTATCTTGAAGACTCTGAGGAGGCATGAATTATATGGGAAGTTTAGCAAGTGTGAATTCTGGCTTCAGGAGATATCTTTTCTTGGCCATATTGTCTCTAAATATGGAATCTCTGTTGATCCTTCTAAGACCAAGGCAATCCAAGAATGTCCAGCACCTACGAGTATAACTGAGGTACATAGTTTTATTGGTTTGGCAGGTTATTATCGACGTTTCGTCCAGAATTTTGCCCGATTGGCTAACCCATTAACGAAGCTCACACGTAAAGGGGTTAAATTTGTTTGGAAAAAAGAGTGTGAAGAAGGTTTCAAAGAACTGAAGAGAAGATTAGTCAATGCTCCTATATTGACTCTACCATCGGGTAATGATGGGTTCGTTATTTATAGTGATGCATCAAAGAAAGGGCTTGGTTGTGTCCTTATGCAGAATGATAGAGTTATTGCCTATGCATCACAACAGTTGAAAATTCATGAACAAAACTATCCTACTCATGATCTTGAGTTAGCAGCTGTGATCTTTTCTTTGAAGATATGGAGACACTACCTCTATGGTGAAAAATGTGAGATTTATACTGATCACAAGAGTTTGAAGTATATTTTCTCACAAAAAGAACTCAACATGAGGAAAAGGAGATGGCTTTAATTACTCAAGGATTATGATTTCACGATACACTACCACCCAGGGAAAGCAAAAAAGGTGGAAGATACTTTGAGCAGAAAAAGACCATGGTATTTTGAACATGATGAGAATTGAAAGGGATCCAATTTTCATGGATCTAGTGAAGATGGACATGGGAATAACCAGGGAAGGTGAAACATCAATGCTTTTTAAAATGGTTGCCAAACCATCTTTACTGGAAAGGATTAAGAGTTCTCAGACCGATGATGAAGAATTTCAGTAGAAGATTAAAGCTGTGAATGATGGGAGATTGAGAGACTTTGTGTATGAAGATGGAATTTTGAAATTCGGGAAGAGACTTTGTGTTCCCGATTTACCTGATCTAAAAAGGGAATTGCTGGATGATGCTCATAGTTCCAATTTCTCTATACACCATGGGAGCACCAAAATGTATTGAGATTTGAAGGAACATTTTTGGTGGGACAACATGAAGAGGGAGATTGCTGGTTTTGTGTCAAGATGTATGGTTTGTCAACAAGTGAAAGATGGAAGGCAACAGCCTGGAGGAGTCATGCAACCTCTTCCCATACCGGAGTGGAAATGGGACAATATTATGATGGACTTTGTCATGGGGCTACCAAAGACTCCTAGAAGGAATGATGCAATATGAGTTATTGTTGATCGTCTTACCAAGTCAGCACATTTTCTTGCTATAAGAGAAGATCTACCCCTGGAACGTCTAGCAAGACTATACATTAATGAGGTTGTGAGACTTCATGGAGTACCCCTATCGATTTTTTCTGATCACGATCCCCGTTTTACTTCAAGATTTTGGAAAAGTCTTCAGAAATCCCTGGATACTGAACTTCATTTGAGCACTGCTTACCACCCTCAGACAGATGGACAATCAGAACGGACTATTCAGGCCTTAGAAGACATGTTGAGATCTTGCTCACTTGACTTTCAGGGTATGTGGGATCAATATTTACCACTGGTAGAATTTTCCTATAATAATAGCTTCCATTCGTGTATTCAGATGGCACCATATGAAGCGTTATACAGAAAGAGATGTCGTACACCAACCTGTTGGGATGAGGTTGGTGAAAGAAAACTTGTAGGCCCAGAACTGGTGGAGGAAACGGTTGAAAAGGTGAAGGTAATCCAAAATCACATCAAAGCAGCTCAAAGTAGGCAGAAAAGCTATGCTGATAATCGAAGGAAGGATTTGGAATTTCAGGTCGGTGATCATGTTTTCCTGAAGGTATCTCCATGGAAGGGAGTCATACGTTTTGGTAAGAAAGGTAAATTGAGTCCTAGGTACATCGGATCCTTCGAAATTCTAGAACGAATTGGGGTTGTAGCTTACCGATTGGAAATGCGCCAAGTCTCTCCAAAGTTCACGATGTGTTACACGTATCTCTGTTGAGGAAATACATGCCTGAACCAACGCATGTACTCACCTATGAAGAATTAGAACTGGAACCCGATCTGTCTTATTGCGAAGAGCCCGTCAAGATTCTTGATACGAGAGAACAAGTGCTGAGAAACCGGACGACGCGTCTGGTAAAAGTTTTGTGGAGAAATCATAAGATGGAAGAGGCAACGTGGGAACCCGAGGAACTTATGATGAAGAACCACCCGAGTCTTTTTATGTAGTAATACCCTAGAAATTGCGAGGACGAAATTATTTGAAGGAGGGGAGAATGTAACACCCCAAGCTTCCACGGTACGTTTCCCTTAGAATAATGCGATAGCGTGTGTTGTACGCAACCTCGAGTTCTAACACACACCACAACTAATTAAACTAGCTGTTGTGAATAGTAATACCTACTTTCTGAAATCATATATATTTTATATTTCAAAATGGACTTCATTTTTGGATTCGGAATATTGAAATTAGCCTAGGGTGAAATTTTGGTACTTTTCGGATAACTTTTATATTTTGATGAATAGTGAAAATTACTAAATTTTAATTACAAACAACTTTTTTAATCAAAATAATTAATAGTGATAAATTATGAATTTTAGTAGTTTTAAAGTATATTTAGAATATATTTTTACCATTTAATATAATATTGGTCATTGGACATAATTTTACAATTAAACCGAACATAAACAAGTGTCAATCTTTTGATAGTTATTATCTCTTAAAAACACGCTTTTTTATTTTAACAACGGGAATTAATTTTAAATTAATTTCTGCCACTTCTGTGTTTTGAATTTGAAAAAATGGATTACATATTTGGAATCAGGATGTCCAAATTATGTAAATAGGTAACTTTTATTTTTACAGATTTTGAATAATTACTGCGGTAAATATTTTATTTACCATGGTTAAAGGTTAAATCCTGTAAATAAGGGTTAAAAAATAATATTATAATAATAAAAAATTACCCTAAAACGTGTCCTAACTTTATTGGTGGACACATACCCGACCATGGGCATCCTTGGGTCGATTTGGGGACCCCTTAGAGCCACTTGTATGTGGTAGGGACACATTATATTAATAAAGTTAAAATAAAAATAAAAATGGCATAAGCTTACATCTTTTAGAAGAAAACTTTTTACATAGGATTATACATGTTGGATTTTCGATTATAAATATTCATTATAAATCTAAAACGATTTCCTACATAATGATATTTTATTTATAATTTTTAGACATCAAATAATTTAAATTATTAATGACACAATAATGATGCAATGTTTACCTCATTAATAAATCATTTAAATAAATAAGATTATAATGATTAAAATATTATCTAAAACCTGTCCAATTCTTATTGGTTGATGTTATTTAGAATATGAGTCATCTTATCTTCGACCTCAATGATTTTTGGACCATTATAAACCGAATATAATTATATTATAAAGTAATACTTTCACTCTTTCCTAAAGAGCCCCTCCTCTCCCTTATAAAAGGAGACCACTTCTAATCATTCCTCACACCTCTCAAGCCACTTGGCTCGTCCAAACCCTGCCCAAATAATCTCCCCACATCCCTCTCCTCCTCCTTGAAGCTTCCCCTTAGGCAGAAAGCATTTCAAGAAGTCCTTTGGTTCCAACCAAAGTGAGTTACCTAAATTAAAGGTAACGATTTCTCTTAAATTATTTTCATTTATTTTGCTTCTCCAACCCCCAAACTCTTTTTATTTCCTTTCTTTTGTAACAACACCAGTATCCACAATATACTAAAATGTTGTTATAAGAAGTATTCAAACTACACATACACACAACTCCATCTAATGGATGATGAACATAATGTTTCTGTGGATGGAAAACTAACGCCTCACGAAACGATGATTGTTCAAATACATCTTACCGCCTCTCATGGTGGCCATTATGATGGAACTGTAATTAAATATGATATTAATGATATATATTTTATATATAAGCTTCTGTAATTCCATTTTATTTCATACCATTATTCGTTTCATGTTGTATATACATACGATAATTTCATTTGAGGAAGTGTGGACTACCGCCCCCTTAAAATGATATGACTCGTTCATACCACACATGGAACGTATAAAGGATGGTGTTAATGAAATTAAGTAACATATATAAAAAATTATATTATACTGTAATAGTAATATACCTATGTATCATTTGGATTCGATTCATTTAAAATAAAAATTAAATGGAAGTAGCGTTCGTGCGTACGTACAGACTACCGTCTCCACGAACGCGATGAGATTCATTCTCCATCGTATCCATTCAAGTCTTATTCTCATTTTAGGGTTAAAAATAATGTTAATATCATTCTGATTATTAATAAGATATAATCTATCCATTATAAACATTTCTTACGTAACCAAACATTTAAGAAGAACGAATCGATTATCACCCGAAACGACGATAATACTAAGATATTATTAATAAAGCAATGTTAAAAGATCATATATGATATCATATTAATGTATATGATTCTTTTATAATTTAATAACAATTATTTCACCATTATACAGGAGGTTAACCTACCCATCCAAGGAAAAGTACAAGGTAAGGGTTATTTCACAATCTCTTCATTATCCGAGGTTGTTTATACGTAACAATCTACTGGGATCTCGTTATCATCCACATCCATGTTTCTTCAAAATGTATTTCAAAACATTTTTAATATTTAAAATAATATGGGTTAAAGTCATTTATACCCTTGTTTGACTTTTTATAAGAGGTTTATAAGGGAATCTTTCCGTCGTTTTCCAAACAAGGTGCTTTTTAACCTTTTCGACAGAATTAAGATAAGAATGTTTTTTTTAACTTATACGGCGGGTGCGGTTATTTTCTGCCGTTATAAAATCGTCAAAGATTCCCTTACAAGATTATAAGAACATTTTCAAGAAAATGTTTTATTTTATATGGCTCTTAAATGATTTCAAAAATAGAAAGAGATATTTCTCTAAAAAGTGTTTTGATTTCATCTATGTCAACATCCTTTGACAGATTTTATGCTTATTTGAAGTTGATTTATTATGATACAAAACTTCTATATTGTATTGAAGGTTTTGTGATATGTTTGACTGTGGATGTGCTATTTCTATACCATTCATAGTTTATGGTGAAATTATTGACATTTTGTATGCTAGTTTTAATACGAATGTTTATGTTATGTTTAAACCTTTTCGTATGGGAATGCATTGGACTTAATATGTGACGGGTGGAGCCCGCTATAGCTCCTCGATGCATCGGTAGGTCTCATGAGACAAACTAGTGTCTTGACACAAGGCCTTGGAAAAATATTATTTGTAGTTTTGGCACGAGGCCTTGGCTATGTGGTTATGATAGTCTGGCATTATGCATTCCAACATTATGAAAGTGGTTATCGATATTGCATGTGATTATTCGATTAGTAGAATATCCATGTGAACAAGTAAATGGAATTATTTCATTTTACTTTTGCCATACTATGTTGAAGTTCAAGTTTAAAAGGCTTTTGTTTTAGTAATTCATTGCCTTAAATGTTTATGCTTATTTTTGAATGTTCCGCTATATTGTTATCCTTACTGGGCATTTGAGATCACCCCTTTTCTATGTTTTATTTTTCCCAGGATGTGAAGATGTAAGTTATGAATGACCTGTAGGGATATTATGTTGGGATATGAGTGTGGATTATGGAGACAATATGTTGTTGTAATAGTTTTTCATTTTATGATGTAATGTAAGACTTATGAATATATCTAGTGTTTCCAAGACTACTAAACCAATCGGTCTTTCGAGATTTGATCTTTCTTGTGGTCATACCAATGTTATGTAATAATGCACCGACTCTGGGTAACTGGGGTCGGGGCATTACAACCATAGTATGGGTTGATTGTATCATCTTTTAAAAAGTACCTCAATCCATGCTCCACACTTCATGTCTTGAATTACACAGGTTTCTAAAAGCCTTTCATTTCTCTTGAAAAAGAATAAAGAGATATATCAGCTATCTATGACATTGATGTAGAAGGAATATAAACCCACCAACCAGTGAATTATTGGTCCAATGTAAAGGACCTTCTGATTCCCATGATCCTGAAGTCACTAAGGTGGAATCGAACATCTTAGGGTGTTACGTGAAATACTCATTATGATTGTCCCATGTCATTTATTAGGATGTGAGGAACTCAATTAATAATTTACAACATTTCTGCCTCATGCTCAGAAGGATGTTGGAGAACTCTTGACCTTGGGTATCCTAATTTTGATCTTGTTTAACATCCCCCATTTTAGGTCCATGTGAGTCATGACCGTAAACTACCCATGATTTAATCAAAGATATATGACCTTAAACTCTATCCTATAATGGTCCAAATAAAAATTCCTTAAACTATTAGTGAAAGAGATGCAAAACTTTTCAGGTTGAAAAATAGTAAAGGGTGTACAAAGAAAAGGTCAATTCTTCACGCACTAAAATCATTATCTCTAAAGTTTAGCAAAAAATTATGGCACAAATAAAATGCGTAAAGCTTATAGGGTCTACTCTATAGTTATACTAAATTTTAGGCTATGATTTCTGAACCACCTAGTACATAAAAATTCAAAACAATGATTTGTTTCATTTCCTCACCGCGATAATATGTTTGCTTGTTGATGGCACAAATTTTATGGTGCTCAAACCCTTGTTGGATCTTACATTTTCTATAAATCACAATTTTAGATTTAAAGTGTCTTGGTTCATCAAAAACCAGTCATTTCACTAAAAAATAAAAGAGATCTCTCTAATTGATCATGTTATCGATGTAGAAGGGATCAAACCCACCAACCAGAGACATCCAAGTTTGATATAAAGGGATTGCTAATTCTTGTGTTCCTAAAATCATTACAGTGGAACTGAGCACCCGATACAGTTTTAATATATCCCTGGTGTGACTTCACCATACCTTCGTCATGACTCAAGAACATTAGAATATGATATAAAATCACTATACAAGACTTTTCAAGTGAATATGAAATCCTTGAAATTTCATCACCATGTTTTGTATCCTTTCTTAAGCCTGTAATGCAACAATTCGTTCATGAACCTTTGATGAACCACACCTCATAATTTGAAACCACATGGTGTAGGGTTCATGATTCATAACATATGATTTATATTGACCTAGGGCTCCAGATCCATTCTTGGATATATTTCCCTCCATAACCAACTTCATCATCCATACATTTGAGTCTTCACAAATCTTTCATGACCCTTGGAAAGAAGTGGATATCATCTTTTCATGTCCATGTTATCAAAGCATAAGGGATTTAACCCACCAACTAAAGGTATATACTCCTTAAAAGAGAGGAGATTATAATCCTTGTGATCCCCAACAACACTGAGGTAAAACCAAACATCTCAAAATTTTATAGGGCATACCCAACATGTTTTCCCCATCCCATATTCATAGACTCAAGCTTTTGGATTATGATTTTTATCACCCACACTCCAACTATCCTGGTGGGACTTGTATGCCTAGTATTTAACCCTCATCCATATTTCATTCCATCAAATATTCCATATCCTTCAGAAGAGAGTGAAGATAGATTTTCTTGGCCATGCTATAGATGCATAAGGTATTTAACCTGCTAACTAAAGGAATCTCCTCTTTTTCAGAATAGAACTCCAATCCTTGTGAGCCCCAATAGCACCATAGTGGAAATCATCACCCAATAGTATTTTGAGTCATACATCGTATATCATCCCCATATTCCATAAAGGCCCGATATAGAAGATCTTAAACTACATTTCACCAATGGTCTAATCTAGAAGACCGTATAATATAGTTCACAAAAGGTCATAACTAGAAGACATTAAACTATAGTACACCAAAGGTCTGAGCAAGAATGACATAAACTATAGTACACCAAAGGTCCTAACTAGAAGACCTTAAACCGTAGTACACCAAAGGTCCAAGCTAGATGAACATAAATTAAGGTGATATAAGTTCAATGCTAAATAACCTTAAACTACATCGATAGAAGTTTTGGGCTAAAAGACCTAAAACTAAAGCGATGGAAGGTCCAATCTAAATGAACCAAAACTAATGTGACAGAAGGTCCATGAAAATGACATTAAACTAAATAGATGGAATGTTTGAACTAAAAGAAGCTAAACTAAAGCGCATAGAAATTATCTAGAATGTGAATGCTTATGAGGCCCACTAAATGGTCTTTAAATAATAGAGCTTCTCTAGCCAAAATCCAATCACTTTCAGTGAAGATACAATGCACTCACCCTTTAGGAAATATGTACTACCCAGATGATCCCTATACATGTTAGGTGATTTAAAGATAGCTGGAATAGATTATAAATAAAGAATATCATGATGGCTATAATTCATGAGAATCTCTAAGAGAGAATCTATTATAATTTCAACATTCAATTCCAGCATTCGTGTGCATTAAAAGTAAATTAAGAGATGACTATATTTGATGATCTAAAAAATATAGGACCAACAACATGTCATGTATATCATATAGAAAATAAAAAAGTGGAAAACACATATAAAGACTGATGAAGTCTATTCATCAAAAAACATACAACAAGAAGAATCTCTACATACCTAAGTCTCTACCATGGATATAAAAACCCAATAAATATTGAAAGTTTATGATTTCATCAAAACATTTTCACCAAAAAGTCCTTAAGATATTAAATTCTCATCTCTAGAGAGGCCACAAATTGTCATAGTAGGTCCATAGATTTAGTTTCTACCTTTAAAGCCTATTGAAAACCCTGAGTCCAGGCAATCACTTTAAGACTTACTTTCTCTACCATGTCAAGAAGGCCCTGCTGCTACAAAACAACATTTTCTAATGTTTAGAGCGTGCGTTGAAATTGGGATAACTATACTTAAATATTATTGATATCAAATTGAAGATAACCAATTTCAGATGCAAAGACGATGATTTTTACCTTCCCATCATTGGCCATGTCTCAATAAGTGGTTTCCTCTATTAAATTTTGGGAGGCTTCCTTTAAAGAATCGTCCCAGTTCTGCTTCACTGAAGAGGAGCCTTAATTACTTCTACCCTCAATTCATGGGTTTTATTTTTTTCTCTAAAAGAAACTACTTCATTTACCTGAGTATGTGCAGTATAATTACCAAATCCTTCATAACCAAGGGTAGGAAAAATAAACTGATGTTGACCCAACATATCCTTCAAATCCTTCAAGGGGGTCTCCAAAACTAAGTCCTAGACCTCTATCCATATGTCTTTCCTCATCAATTGATAGAATAATGCAGAACCCTTACCCTCACCTAGAGCTATTTTAGGAAATGGAATGTATACTGGGACCCGTTCACTAAGGGAAATATTTGTACTCATAGTCTTTGATGATGATGGGAGGGATCCCATCGTCACATTAGTAGATTCAGTTGGAAGAACCCCCATGGGAGTAGTCATTAAATCCCCCAAATTTAGGGGTAAAGATGATACAATAAAGAATATAAGGGATCATTAGTTACATGATCAATATTATTGTATCATTAGGTGATTAATAGATATAACCAAGGATAGAATCATACCTTCCTCATTTGTGTCACTGTAAAGATCCACTACTCTAACCACATCCTTAATATAAGAATAGCTGCCTTCTTGTGATGAACAACCTTGAATCCCTTCTGACCCCTTTTCAAAAGAAGTACTCAACCCACCATCCATAAAGACCATAGGGGAAAAATAACAATATCAAGATGCATGACATAAAAATTAAGGTGTCCATTTTTGAATAAGTATTTACCTTCTTCCAAAATCACTTCCATTGAGGCCAACACGTGACGTAATACCTATTTGTTTCAGAATTTTCCCAAACATACACCCACCCACATTGGATAAAATGGTTTACTTGCTGAAGCATTCATAAAAAGTGATGGGAATGATTGTTCATGAACCCCATTTACCTATAATTTCTAAAAAGTGGGACCCAATAGAAATGGATCTGCTGAAGCAACCAAATTCATGTCCACATCCTCAGAAGAGGAAACATGATTTTTAAGCGAATTTTATATGGATCAGTATATTTTTTCCAAATCATAACTAGTCTCCTCCCTCATAAACAACAACCATAAATATCCAAGCTACAATTTAATAATCTTCAGATCCATCATAGATATAGCAGGGCATCATGATCAAATGCACTAGAAGTGGCAGCTGAATTGAAAGGGTGCATACCACTCATAGATTATATCCCCATCAATACAAGTCCAAAGAACTCCTTCATGAATTGACCCCACATAAGCTCGTGCATCAAGATTAGCCTTTCCATTTTCAACAATGTCATCTATCTATACCAACATGAATGATATAAAGGTGAAATGATCATATCATATTATATAGTGTCTTATATCCCAAACATTCAATAGGGTGGGTCTCACTATGTAGATACACCGCTAGTATGTAATGAAGCAAGGATCAGGAATACCATGAATTTTTAGATTTCATAACCACCCTGGTGAGCTCCTATCCAACCCCATAATACATGGAAGGGTCCCATAATCCTGTAATGGGAATTAATCCTATAAATGCGGTGTAGAATGTGGTAGAGTTTTCCAATATAGGGATATCTAGCCCAATATTCCCCCCTACCATAAAGGTTTCCATTGGGAAAGTGGAAACTCTATCTCTATGTTTATCCTTATTAGTAAGTAAGTACCCACTCACGTACATGGAAATAAAACCATCTAGTTGAATGGATTAGTTGATATTAGGTAAAGCCCCCATCCCCATTCATTAAACATCCCTTCCTCAATTGTTGGTGAATAAGCTCCTAACACACCACATGAATCACCTCTAAGACATGATTTTTCCCTTTTTTCTTCCAGACCAGAAACAGTTTTCTTAGTAAATAATTGTTCCCATGTCTTGAAAGGGATATCAACTCAAGGAAGAACCCCCTTTGGAAGGGATTTATAAGCTAACATAATCATTTCTTGAGTTAAAAGAGGGTTCTTTGTTGAATCATCCAAAGAAGATTGAGGAGGAAAGAACTCATAATACATGCCACCCAATATTGGTGCCCAAAAGATCTTCTCCACATCCCAAAGACTAATTCCCACCTCTCCATGCATAAGTTAGAATGTGTTTGTTTACAGAATCCAATGGTTGAATAGATCTTTCATCAGAACATTATTAGAATAGTTATACACCTCAAACATTAAAATATCCTCATACTTCACAATATCCCTTTACTCCATAGATAATTTAGAATCAATATACTAGACATAAAAAGGCCATCCCCAATCCATACCACATCTACCTATGGATTAGAAATCCTAGTTGGTATTTCATATGAAATTTTTTTTAGGAGAGGATTTATGCATTATTTAGCGATACATATGGACATCCTCATCAAGAATGCGATTATTCTCATCGACGATTGTGGATATAAATGTCATTATATTCCCATATTCATGGTCTCTCTATGAGATAAAGTAACCCCATGAGGAAAACTATGTTTTGAATGTGTTATGGGTTATTTTAAATGAGAAAAAATGTATAAATGGTGACATAAGTGGAGATATGGAAGAATCATAAGTAATATCTAACCCATAATGAGTAAAAAAGTATGATAGAGGATACATTAAGAAATTTAATCCCATCAATGATTCCAGGCTCTTCTAGTTTGACCATAGAAGATGTCATCAAAAAGGATATATGCTCTCCACTATAGAATTGTAATGAGATATTACAACCTTCACCTACTTCTTTGAGACCTTTTAATAGAATCGATGAGAAAAAATATATATCTAAAAATAAGTAAGTGGCACATGTCATGCAAAGAGAATATAAGATCTTGTCAAAAATAGAATCATGAATTTTTCAGCAACCTCATGCATATCACATGAATCAACAAGGAATTATTGAATCACATAAAAGATTTTTGGATCGCCAGATACTTGAAGGACTCAAGGGTTACATAACCCCTATAGGGAATCATTTAATCCCATGAACCCTTTTGAAACTCATGATCGTGTGGCCTAAACATTTTCATGTGAATCAGTCGAATCAGATGATCGAACCATTAGACCCCACGAAACCCTCAAGACCATCGCAATACCTCGTGGTAGATGTTTATAAAGAATAAAGAATGTAGGATTAGTATTCATACTCTAAAAGATCCTAAGTAGAAGTATGTCTATTGGGATAGGTCACATAGTGAAGGCCCATGAATAGGGTCTCTGATCAGGATCTACGAAACTATCTTGTGATGGAGGTGTGTGATGGAAACAAAGGTGAGAGTGCTATGGGGAAGTTATGGAAGGTGGAATGAATTATTATCCACCACCTAATATATATAGAGAATTTCTAGGAATTCCAAGAATATTCAGGAAGACAAAACATCACTCAAGGAACTAATTTGTGACACCACCAAAGACTCTAGTGGTCATTTACATTCCTCAGAACTGATCCCTTATCCCCATTGATTTTGTTCTTAATGGGGGGGGGGGGGAATTTGTTAAATCCCACCAAATAAGCATTGGAAAATTCCCAAGGGAATAAATTCTTTAATATAAGTATTATTTCCTCCACAAAATCAATAAAAGAAGTATATGGTTGATACCTACAAATCACAAGAACCATTTAGAGACATGCAATTGCATGACCAAAATAAGGTCATGCGAAGACCCCACAACTAGAATGTAACCTATAGAGGATCCCATTGATCCCCCTTTTCAAAATTCCCAATACTTTTTCAAGGGTTATCTAGAAAACCAGTAACCTTGCAGGTAATAGATGAATGATTTCTCCTAGGCTAGGAAGGTTTTGGGTGATAGGCACCTGAAAATCCAACATGAAAATCCTCTAATTATGGGAGGAAGTATGCCTAAAAGGTGGATTCCCTAAGATTTAATAATGTTAATAGTACTTATCATATATGATAAGGGTAATTAATATGGAAAATATCGAAGAAAAATTGCAAGACCTATGAGCCTTTGTGAAATAATAAAGGAGATAAAAAGGGATGAGGTGGGAGATATTCACAGTTGCTAAAAGACATGTGGTGCACCCCGGGCGATCTGAAAGATGCCGAGAGTACCTAGATACATGTCTGCCTCATCTCATGATTTCACTTAGGCTTATCATGCATGTCACAAAGAAATCCATTGATATTTCTGGGAAACCATGTGCTCCCCTTTTGCAACCTATGGAAAAATAGATGGAATTTTCCAAAAAATGCTCGCACACCTCCATATGACCCATATTGGTCACATGATTCATCATTAAAAAATTGAGTAAATATCATCAGAATTACTCATGAAATCTCATATAACTATGTACCTTTTTCACATAAAATAAATGTGACAAAAAATGATGGAGGTGATATATCTTGCGGTCATAAAATTCTTGTGATGTGCACAGGAAGTCTGTAGCTTGGTCTCATGAGACTCCTAGGCATGTCACCAAAGATCACAATAGGCCCTATCAATAGGCATCCTAGTCTCATGGAGTCCCTTGGTAATGTCAACATGAAAAAAATTCCTCTGACATGGACTCATGATTTAATGTGTCCTCATTAATTTGGAATGCTCCAATAAAGGATGCATTGACGGAGGGACTTGTAGTCAATGAAAACCAGGGGATGCACTTGGAGTAGTTCGTAATAGAGACTCATGAATTCACATGGCGATGGGTCCCTTCACCTAATCCATTCTTGATTCATGTGAGATATGTCATAAAAACTGATGAACAACCGTGGTGAAGATACCTATAAATTCCACCCCCAACATGGAAAAAGGGTTGGACTCTTGAAGATTAGACTCTCGACCCCCATACTATCAGGTTAAAGGGCTAGAGAAGACTTCTCTAAGTGGCCAATATCAATATTATAATGACTTTCATCATGTAATATACATGAAAAAAACCTGAGAAATTATTCAAAATACATAAGGTACTTCACATGACCATTATTAGATTAATAAGAGGACTACTGGAAGAGTGTGTAAATAACATACCACATATCCATGAGATCATGAATGAATCAAGATAAATTAACATTGAAAAAACCTAAGGCATTAGAAATAAAAGGGCTATAACCAAGATTAAAAATGGTAACAGTTAAGAAAAAGACAAGTTTATTGGCCCTCTGATGCTTTGTGTGAGTCATCCAAAGACATGCAATGACACCATGACACATCACCTAGACCTCGTAATGCTCCTTTAATATTCTATTTTGGACATATGAAATCATTTGGGAACACCAGAGCAAGTCACACGGTCCCACTAGGAACACCACATTAGTCACATGAAACCATCTAGACCTATCACCCAGACCTTTTTATGTCCTTAAAAAATATCTCTTTACTCATATAATGGTGCATGTTCATGTCAGTCAAGTATCACGATTGTAGTTGGGCATGAAAACCAAGCTCTCGTGACACCCTATGGACAAGTGAGATGAGACCCATGACACCTGTAAGAATCGGGATCTTCATTTTAGGTATGCCTTTGCTTTTTCTGAAGTTTTTGAGAAAAATAAAGTTTCTGGAAATTTTTGAAGTACATGTCATGTACTTTCTGAGTACACATTGTGTACTCTTTTCCTGCTCGAAGTCATGTGTTGGCCGTATCCGGGCCACACACACTGTGTTTAGGGGTGAAGTGGAGGCCGATTTTGGCAGAGTAGAGAAAAACCCACTACACGTCGTGTACTTTAAAAATACATGCCACGTAATTTTTTTTTCACTCAACGAACCGGGGTCACGCCTCATCATCATAAATGTCTTCTTCTAGGTCTAGTTTGACCGAGAGATGTTGTATGGCCGTGAAAATTCTCCGGATTCCTGAGCCTCCATCCGTTTTCTGATTCGAGCTCCGTCGATTGCGTTGGAAGCGCAATAGTGAGTTCTTCCTTCTACTTGAGCCTTGTTTTTTAATTCTTCCTCCTTCTCAAGTTATCTAAGGTTAAACATTTGTGTGTTTTATCTGATATATGACATTTTAGGGAGAATCAGTCTTCTTAGTTCACGTATATCGATCTCCTAGGATCGAGGTAGGTGGTTTGTGCCTTTTTGTAGGAAGTTGATGAGTATTTTGTGCAAATTCCACCGATACCCTTGAACAGGGTATTGTGTGTTTCTATTTTTCCCTTGTTGTATTTCCTGCTTTGCTTGATTGCTGGAGTAAATGTTTTTCCTGTGATTATGGTAGTTTTTACTGTACTCTGGATGTTTTCTATTCTTGTTCTGCATATTTGGTGTTTTTCCAGTTTCCATGCCTAGTTGTAGGATAGTAGAACTATTTAATTATTATACTACTATGCCTTAGATTGATATTCAAGTAGTTCTTGAGGTTTACTTCGATGATACACATGTGCTGGGCATGAAAATTTGACACAGGACTGTGAGAACCTTGTGTAGTAGACCATATGGAGAATGGATATAAGGTCCTCTCCAGAGTGTTTATTAAAACGATGCGAGACCATAGGGGAAATTGATTATGAGTGCTTCCTCAGAGATTCTATAGTTCCTCGACATGGGAAACTGGGGGAATGATACATTGAGTGCTTCCCCAGAGATCCTTTAGTACGATACGAGACTATAGGGGGAATTGACGGTGAGTGATTCCTCAGAAAGTCTTTTCTTAGCTGAACCAGAGGGGTGAGACTGTGTGTGCCTCCTAGAGGGTTGCTAGTACTTTTAGGTTGAACCATAGGGGTTAGGGTGTGAGAGCTACCCTAAGGGTTACCTATTTTCTTCTTGTTGCTGGTTGTTTACTTGTTTACTTTATATGCTAGAACTGTGGATTGTAGCTATTGTGTGATTTTCTGTTTACTGTTTCCTGCACTCTTACTTGCCTTGTATTCATTGACTATTAGGCACAATCTTTGGGTGATTTCATACTCGGATTTTATCTCACACCTTGTTTGGGTCATGCTTTGGGCCCAAGAAGACTATGTTGTTGCAGGTTTAGATAAGGTCAAGCACCCTTCTACCTCAGGTGTTTGACTTGCCGGGAGCTGGAGAGCATGGGACCAAGCCAAGGATTGCGATGCTGAGGAGTTGCTCACCTGTTTTTATTTTTCTGTTGCATTAGTACATGCATTCAGTTGTATTCAATCACGTTGGATTGTTTACTGATTTCCATATACATATGTACCATGTTGTATCATTTTTATTTTATACATTGCTTCCGCTGTTCAGTTCATTTGTTGTATGTTGTTTATTGTTTCCGCTATTGTGTCTGGTTGTTTTTCCACTGCATACATTACCGAATGAGGGCATATTTTCCCCACCGACTCACCCAGGCCCTCACTGCTAGTCGGCAGCCTCTGTCGTTTGGGGAAATGCGCTTGATGTCATGTGATGAACTAGGTACGGGGCACTAGTGGAGGGTCTCCAGATTCGCGTTGTGACAAAGTTGTATCAGAGGAGTTCTTTTCTCTTGCCTTACTATTTAGAGACATTATCCAGGGATGGTATGGATTTGGTACTTGGTATTAAGTTGTGCTTGGGAGTAGCTAACCCGGGTATAGGTAAAATCCATACTACCTCATTAATTGCAGTTTGCTGGTTTTGAGATTTTACGGTTGATATGATTTCACCTAGTGTGATTCACATGCTAGTGTTGTTATTTTCCTGACTATTGAGGTTCTATTTCTGTCGCAACCCGATGAGATGAGGGTATTCCATCTCATGCATCATAATACGAACTTGTAGAAATCAAATCTCATGCATTCTTGTCATGCCATCTAGGGTGCATTAGCGATTGCACGCTGTTGGGATAGACTTTGTGTAGATTATGCATGCTTTTGTGATAGATGCTTGATAGAATCCCCACTGCCTCATTAGAGGATTGTTTGTTTCTTAATTTGCTTAAATGAATGCCAAATTTTGATTCTTGAGGTGGTATGGGCCCTCTCAAATCAGAAATTGGTGGATCATTATCTTGTTTTATCATGTCTATGACTGTAGGAGATGCCAATCTTTGATTCGCGGAGAGTATGGGCCCTCACGAATCAGAAATTGGCACCTCTTTGGATTGTTTTCTGTGTTTTATGGGCTTCTGTGCAGTTTCTGAGCTGCTAACCAGAAAAACCCAGAATACACGGTGTGTAATTTTTGACTACACACCATGTAGTTTTTAGATCGTGTCACTGACCATGTGAGCAGGGACACGTAGTTGTAGAAATAACTTCAGGAACACACCGTGTACGGTAGGTACAGGCCATGTAGTTAGGAGCCATGTACCTGGTTGTGTCACTAACAACACGAGTTGGGGAAGCAAGGGTATAACATTCCGTGTTCTAAAGGAACTTGCCGTGTAGTCCTGTCCAGGTACTCGGCTGTGTCACAAACAACATGGGTCAGCATTACCTTCTCTTCGACACGCCATACTGTTTTCAGAACACGCCGTGTAGTCAGTTCAGGTACCAGGCCATGTCACGAACAACACGAGATGGTGTCACCTTCACCTATACACGCCGTGTTTGTTCGGAACACGCCATATAAGGTTCATCCATGCAGAAGACCGTGTGTTTAACAACACGGGCCGCCGAAGCCTTGTCTAGTACATGCCATGTTTTTTTAGAACACGTCGTGTAGTCTTGGGTTAAGTCGGACCGTGTGGGTTAGCCGTGTAAAGAGACTCGGGCAGGGGAATAGTTTTCAAGTACATGCCGTGTGTTGGGTCAACACGCTGTGTAGTTTGAGGTGTTACACGACATGTAGGGCAGAAGTACACGCCCATGTCAGTGGCTTAAAAAGACATGTCCAGTAGTTTTTATACACGCCATGTAGTCGTGTTTTGTAAACTTGTGTGTTTTTCTTCCCCTATTCCCATTTTGTACTATTGTGTTCTTTGTCCTTGTTTTTTATAATCTAAGGAGAGTTATTCCTCCGAGACGTCCTTCGGTTGTATGTCTGTCATCAGGCAGTGATCCGACGCCAGATATGGCTGATCAGGGACTTCCTGCTGATCCTCCAGTCAGGCCAGCATTGGCACCGACTGTCATACCAATTGCAGGCGTTGATGAGAAGTTCAGGGAGGGTTTTATGAGGATGATTCAGAACTTTCAGGGATCACCACCTCCTGACTCGACTATGGCAGAATTGACGTGGGTTTTTCAGCAGCAGCAGCATCCCACGTTCTTGGGGGAAGGAGAACCTCAGGCTGTAGAGTCATGGCTGGAATCCATGCTGACTATCTTCAAGCATCTGGAGACACCTCCAGAGAAGTGGGTCAAGCTCACTACCTACATGCTCCAAGACTCCGCCAAGAGGTGGTGGGACGTGATCTCATAGGTGGGTCATCAGCAGGTTATGGCTTGGGAGGAGTTCCATCGCATGTTCTACGACTACTTCTACCCGGAGACCCTGATGGCCGATCGAGCTCGGAAGTTCATGATCTTAGAGCAGGGTACTCTTTTTGTTATAGATTATTCCTTTCGTTTCACCAAGCTGCAGCATTTCACACCCCTCCTGGATGGGAGTGGGGTGTTCTTGGCAAGGAAGTTTGAGGATGGCCTCAGGTGGGAGATCTACTCGCAGGTGAATATCTTCTAGTTGAATTCCATCACTTCCATCGTCAACTGGGCAATGATTACGGAGCGCAATTTGAGAGACACTGGAGCTGCGAGCCAGGGCGATTATGCTTCTAGAGCTATATTTCCTTCAGATGAAAGAAAGAAACACCTTAGGGTGTCTATGCGTGGTGATTCGAGGAAGCGAGATGCATCGTCAAGCAGCAAGGTGATATGCTACCAGTGTGGCCAGTCATGGCACACGAGGCCATAGTGCCAGAGAGACCTCGTGGAGTGCCGATCTTGCGGCAAGATGGGTAACCTTCAGTGTTTCTTCCATGTTTTCTCACCAGTAGCTGGTGACCGAGGTTCTTCTATTACTCCTCGTCCAGGAGCATCACCCCCAGTTTCTCACCAGTCGGGGAACTGGAGTTCTTCCGGCCATTCGGGCCGAGGTGGAGGTTGAGGTCATGGTGGTCACCCACCAGTCCCTCAGCACCAGCAAGGTGGATCAGCTCAGAGTGGTCAGCCAGGGGTGCAGGGCCGTGGTGTAGGCCAGTCTTTCATCGTGGAGAAGACCTATCAGGAGCAGGATCTCGACCCTTCTACAGTTTGAGGTACAATTTTAGTAGCCTCAATTTTATCTTCATCACTTTTCGATACTGGTGTCACACATAGATTTATCTCTGTTGCTGACGTGGAGAGCCTTGGGCTCTGCATATTTTCTTCTGTCGACTCATTAACACTATAAACACCTTTGGGGACAAGGAAATCTAGTGTAAATCGGTGTAGAGAGTGCCCTATTGAGGTTGCAGGGTATCGTTTTTTATGGGATCTCTATGTCCTACAGATGACAGTCTATGAAGTCATTCTCGAGATGGACTGGTTGGTTCCCTTCCAGGTAGTCGTCGACTGTTATCACCATAGGGTGAGTTTTCTTTCACTAAAGGGCGAATCTTTTCTTCATAGAGGCGAATGGGATGTTCAGGCGAGTCGAGCAGGACTCGAGCATCATGGGCTAGGAAGGGTAATAGCTCAGATTGCTAGTCTTTATCTGGATGATCAGGGGACTGCGTAGTTGTACTTTCCTCTAGTGGTGAATCATTTCAGGGACGTATTTCGAGAAGACTTTTTGGTTTTTCCTTCAGAGCGTGAGGTAGAATTTTCTATTGAGCTCGTGCCAGGAGCAGCACCGGCTTCCATTCCTCCTTATAGGTGGCTACACCTGAGTTGCAAGAGCTCAAGAAGCTGTTGGAGGAGTTGCAGGGAAAGGGTTTCATCCAACCCAGTACTTCTCCTTAGGGTTCGCCTATCCTATTTGTGAAGAAGGCAGACGGTAACCTTCGGCTTTGTGTGGACTATCGAAAGTTATACCAGTTGACTGTCAAGAACCAATATCCATTACCGAGGATCGACGACCTATTTGATCATCTTCGAGGAGCCTGGGTGTTCTAGAAGATATACATTAGGTACGGTTATCATCAGTTGCACATTAGACCATTAGATATACCTCTGACAGCCTTCAGGAGCAGTTATGGTCTATATGAGTATACAGTCATGCCGTTCGGTCTCACGAATGCGCCTGCAGTTTTCATGGCACTGATGAACCGAGTGTTCCATCCTTACTTGGACTCCTTCATCAAGGTCTTTGTGGACGATATCTTGGTGTACTCTCACACTCGAC
This sequence comes from Viscum album, assembly GCA_963277665.1. Lineage (NCBI taxonomy): Eukaryota > Viridiplantae > Streptophyta > Magnoliopsida > Santalales > Viscaceae > Viscum > Viscum album. Next base: position 1,454,635,059 of record OY728157.1, on the reverse strand, counting down.
ACGACCATGCCACACATCTTGAGATCATTCTGAGTACACTGAGAGAGCATCGGCTTTATGCTAAACATTCGAAGTGCCACTTTTGGATGGAACAGATTCACTTCTTGGGTCACGTCATGTCAGAGACAGGAGTATCTGTGGACCCATAGAAAGTGAGAGCTGTGGTCTCCTGGGAGTATCCGAAGAATGTTTTTGAGGTACGAAGTTTTCTAGGGATGGCTGGATACTACAGATGTTTAATTCAGGACTTCTCACACCTATAAGAACCGTTGACAGGTCTGACCATGAAGGGGGGGATGTTTTTATGGTCAGATTCTTGTGATTCCACCTTTCAGGATCTAAAAGGGAGGTTGACGTCGGCACTAATACTAGTGTTTCTAGAGACAGACAAGTGCTATACAGTCTATTGTGATGCTTCAGGTATCGGTCTATGAGTTGTGTTTATGTAGGGAGATGGAGTCGTTGCGTACGGGTCTCGGCAGTTGAGGCCACATGAGAGGAACTACCTGACACACGATCTCGAGTTGGCAGTTGTTGTTCATGCCTTATGATTTTAGAGACATTATCTTTTGGGAGAGCACTTTGTGGTCTTCAGTGACCACAAGAGTCTCAATTATATCTTCACTTAGCGTGATTCGAATATGAGGCAGCGTAGGTGCGTCGAGTATCTTCAGTCTTTTGATTTTGAGCTTGCCTATACGCTGGGAAAGGGCAACACAGTGGTTGATGCGTTGAGCAGAAGAACTCTGATTCAGGTAGTTCAGGAGGCTAGCAGTGAGTGGCAGCTTATGGCTCTATTATCTTAGATGCATCTGGAGGTGCACGATAGACAGGGATAGACCCTCCTATCCTCTGTAGCTGTTACCTCTACACTACTTGATCGGGTACGGATGAGGCAACTATTAGACTCAGAAGGCTTAGTCTTGCGGGAGAGTGTGTTAGGAGAGGACCCTCTTCCTGAATGGACAGTGGGTGAGGATGAGATATTTTGTTTCCAGGGACGTGTGTGGGTTCGATCAGACCTACATGAGGAGCTGATGATGGATTTTCATTCCTCAGTTTGGGCAGTTTATCCTGGCATCACCAAGATGTATTGGGATCTTCATCGCCAGTCCTGGTGGCCAGGTATTAAGAGGGATGTGGCTAGTTTCGTCTTGATATTTTCTACTTGTAAGTAGCTGAAAGCATAGCATCAGCGACCAGCAGGGCTTTTATAGTAGTTACCCATTCCGGAGTGGAAGTGGAATGATGTTGTAATGGACTTCATGACTGGGTTGCCGAGATAGCCTTGGGAAAATGATGTTGTTTGGGTTATCATCGACAGGCTCATGAAGGTTGGTCACTTCTTGCCGATCAAGGAGAACTTCAGTGTCGATGATCTGGGACGACTTTACATCAGAGAGATCGTCCGTCTGCATGGAGTTCCACGCTCTATTGTTTCAGATAGGGATGTGTGCCTTACCTCTCGGTTCTGGCAGGTACTTCTGAAGGCCTTGGGTACACAGGTACTTTTGAGTATAGCATACCATCCCCAAACTGATGGCCAATCCGAGCGTACGATCCAGGTGCTTGAGGATATCCTCCGAGCTTGAATCCTGGACTTTGGTGGTTCTTGGGAGAAGAATATCCCTCTTGTAGAGTTTGCCTACAAGAATAGTTTCCAGGTGACCATTCAGATGGAACCTTATGAGGATTTGTAAGGTAGGCCATGATGATCACCCTTATGATGGCTAGAGGCAGGAGAGGCAGCTTTACTAGGACCATGTCTTGTTCAAGAGACTTTAGAGCAGATAGAGCTGATTCGGAAAAGGATGGCTACAACACAGTCTTGGTAGAAGTCTTATGCTGATCAATGGAGATGACATCTGGAGTTCGAGGTCGGAGATCAGGTCTTCCTGCGTGTCGCACCAAGGTTGGGACACAAGAGGATTCAGAGATAGGGTAAGCTTTCACCGCGGTATGTCAGACCATTTGAGGTATTGGAGAGATTTGGTCCGGTTGCCTATCGGTTGCAGCTACCTCAGATGTACCGGGCTATGCATGACATCTTCCACATATCTCAACTCCGAAGTTACTTTTCAGACCCATCTCATGCCTTTTTGCCTGAGGAGGTTGAGTTCGAAGCAGATGCATCGTTTGAGGAGCACCCCTTCCGGATTGTCGATCGCGGTACGAAGGTTATCCATGGGCGGTCTATTCCTGTGGTACGAGCGATATGGCAGCACATGCGAGTACAGGATGAGACCTGGGAGAGGGAGGCCGATGTACGATCGTAATGGCCAGAGCTATTCGGAGTTTCTACTTCTCTTCCTCATTAGGGAAATTCAGGGTCTAATTTCTTTAAGGGGGGAAGTTTGTAAGAACTGGGATCTTCGTTTCATGTACGCCTTTCCTTTTTCTGATTTTTTTGAGAAAAATGATGTTTTGGGAAATTTTTGAAGTACATGCCGTGTACTTTCTAAGTACACACCTTGTACTCTTTTCCCCCTCTAAGCCGTGTGCTAACCGTGTCCGGGCCAGACACACGGTGTGTAGGGGTGACATGGAGGCCGATTTTGGTGGATTATGGAAAAACCCACTACACGCCATGTACTTTAAAAATACATGTCGTGTACTTTTTTTCACTAAACGAACCGGGGTCATGCCTCATCATCATAAACATCTTCTTCGAGGTCTGGTTTGACCAAGATACGCCGTATGGCCACGAAACTTTTCCAGAGTCCTGAGCCTCCATCTGTTCTCTGATTTGGGCTTCGTCGATTGAGTTGGAAGTGCATCGGTGAGTTCTTCCTTCTGCTTGAGCCTTTTTTCCAATTCTTCCTCCTTCTCAAGTTATCTAAGGTTAAACGTTTTGTGCGTTTTCTCAGATGTACAACGTTCTAGGTAAAATCAGACATTGTAGTTTAAGTATATCGATCTCCTAGGATCGAGGTAGGTGGTTTGTGCCTTTCTGTAGGAAGTCTATGAGTATTTTTTGCAAATTCCACCAATACCCTTGAACGGGGTATTGCGTGTTTCTGTTTTTCCCTTGTTTTATTTCCTACTTTGCTTGATTACTGGAGTAGATGTGTTGCCTGTGATTATGGTAGTTTTTACTATACTCTAGATATTGTCTATGCTTTTTCTGCCTATTTGGCATTTTTCCAGTTGCCATGCCTAGTTGTAGGATAGTATAACTATTGCTTTGTTATGTTTTTGTGCCTTAGATTGATAGCCAAGTAGTTCTTGAGGTTTACTTGGATGATACAAGTGCACTGAGCATGTTAATTTCACACAGGACTGTGAGAACCTAGTGTAGTAGACCATATGGAGAATGGACATAAGGGCTTCTCCATAGTGTCTTTTAATACGATGCGAGTCCACAGGGGGAATTGAGGATGAGTGCTTCCTCAGAGAGTCTGTAGTTCTTTGACTTGGGCCACAGGGGGAATGAGACGTTGAGTGCTTCCCCAGAGAGCCTTTAGTACAATACGAGACTATAGGAGGAATTGACAGTGATTGCTTCCTCAGAAATTATTTTCTTAGCTGAACTAGAGGGGTGAGACTGTGTGTGCCTCCTAGAGGGTTTCTAGTACTTGTAGGTTGAACCATAGGGGTTAGGCTGTGAGAGATACCCAGAGGGTTACCTGTTTTCTTCTTGTTGTTGGTTGTTTACTTGTGTACTTTATATGCTAGAACTGTGGATTGTAGCTGTTGTGTGCTTTTCTATTTACAGTTTCCTGCACTCTTACTTGCCTTGTATTCATTGACTGTTAGGCACATATCTTTGGGTGATTGCCTACTGGGATTGTATCTCACACCCTGTTTGGGCCATGCTTTGTGACCAAGGAGACTATGTTGTTGCAGGTTTAGATAAGGGCAAGCACCCTTCTACCTCAGGTGTTTCACTTTCCGGGAGATGGAGAGCATGGGACCGAGCCGAGGCTTGCGATTCTGAGGAGTTGCTCACATGTTTTTCTTTTGCTATTTATTTATTACTTACATTCAGTTGTATTCTATCACATTGGTTTGTTTACTTCTTTCCATAGATATATGTACCATGTTGCATCATTTTTATTTTATACATTGCTTCCGCTATTCAGTTCAGTTGTTGTATGCTGTTTATTGTTTCCGCTATTGTGTCTGGTTGTTTTTCCACTGTATACTTTACCGAATGAGGGCATTGTTTCCCCATCGACTCACCAAGGCCCTCGCTGCTAGTCGGCAGCCTCTGGCGTTTGGGGAAACATGCTAGAGGTCATGTGAGGAACCGGGTACGGGGCACCAATGGAGGGGCTCCGAATTCGGGTTGTTACAACACCCTACAGATATGTCATCTAGGTCTCATAATGACCTCTAGGGATGTTATCCAAGATATGTTACATCATCTGATCCATGTCATACTAACTCTTGCAACACCCTCTATATTTTTTAATCCAACTCTTGTGAATTACATCAGGGCACGTTAGCAAGATCATGTGACACCTTCTTGGAAAGACATCCAGTCCAGAATATGGTTCCCATAACATACATTATGGATCTTGTGGTGTCCTCTGGACAAGCCAACTAGCCCATGAAAAACCCACCAGACCAGTAGGAAATGTTATACAGACATCCTTAATGTGTAATCCTAAATATAAAGGGAACTACAATGACTTGGATTCCTTACATATTCATGATATGTTGGCCCCCTCCCCAAATGTTCGAACTCTATATTGATCATCCAAAGAAATCCCAGTATCTATGTCTCTTATTCAAAGAAATTACATTGATTACTTTCTGTCCCTTGATTCTGACAATGAGGATGGATCATGTGGGCTTTGAGAGTTGCAAAAATCATTACATATGCACTATAATCCTCCACAATGGTATGAGTTGTCTCAATGTACAATCCCCCAAATTAACTATGAAAAATATGGTTCTAACTATACCCAGGATATGTAGAATTTACCTCTGGGACATAAGGTTTAATACACGGTGTTCTAAAGAACCCATATTATTTCTTTCCATATGATGTAAAACTACACGGGTCCTATAAACTACATGGGTTTTGATTACAACAACAAATAGGATGCATAGGACGTCTCATAATGGCTTAATACCCACCTAGAAACATTAACTTCCTCATTTCATGATAGCTCATTCTGAAATAATTTGTTAAATGGATTTAGCATATATAAGAATCCACCCATTACCAAAAAATGACAGAGAACCTTAGATACATATAGATGGACTTGCTAAATAGAATCCAATATTTTATATAGGTAATAAAATTGACCTATAGTCATTTTTTAGGGTTACTGGTCCAATATCGGGGTTTGGAAGAGATTCAATAACATATCTTAAATCTATAAGTGAGTCTCATTATAGGTAATAATTCCCCTCAAAAGGGTTGGATGAGCCCGACCTCCCATCCTCTCAACTAATTTGTGTCCCCAAGAGTCATTGGGCTTGATATCCCATATGATCACTGGCCATTGGAATGTAGGTCTATACCTATCTACGGATCAGGGAACCATTGGGAGTTTCTGGGAAAGGTAGAATAAATGTAAGACCCAATGCAAGTTATTTAGTGGGTCCCTAAGACTCTTCCCTCAACCACACTATCAAGTGATACTAATAGCCCTAAAAAGCATCATTAATTCCCAACGGCACTATAAAAACAAATTTTATAAAACTAATATATGATACTCAATTAAATAAAATTTAGTATAAGTAATGTATGGGTGTCGAACCCACAGAGACAGAGAATATGTTCTAAATTAATTAAGAAAACTAGAATTGAAATTGTTTGGTTTTTTGGAGAAAGAGAAATAGTGTAGTAGGGATTAGGGATGATATCAATATGGGGGACATTCCAGGTTCAGTGACTTTGGGATTGTGTTCTCGGAATTCAATGATAATTGATTAATTCAGTTCTGGTGTGGGAGTTGGGTAAGCGGGGATCCTTGGTGTTTGTATCCCGCCCCAATCCTATGATTGTGCCTTTGAAATGGTCCTCCACTTGAATCAATCACAGAAATAGGTTACCCAAAACCATATTTAAACATAACCTACTAAGATTTATTAATGGTCATACACAAACTAATTCGACTAATTAATGAAATATTAATAAAAACCATCCAATAATAAAAAATGTGTGTACAATTACAAAAATAAGGAGATTGGAATTAATAAATGCTGTTTTCATCAATACAGAACATGAATAATGAAAAAATAATAATTCCAAAGCACACATCCCCCTACATCACATTACCTGACCGAAGATGGACTACTCACTCATGATGGTAGCGAGCAACATGGTTATACAAGGAAGAATGGTGGCAAAGAATGGCTCCAGATCATCACCTATGGTCTTGTGGACGTCCCGTGATGTTCCTTGGATGCCTCTTCTCTAGAGTGAATTAGAATGGTGAATAAATGCCTCTATTTATTTTAAAGGTCATCCAAAACCCACATCCCATGTCACCTATTTTTTTCTTGTGTGTTGACCCCATCACGACGTGTACCTAGGGTACAGATCATGTACCTCAGATCCAATTTATCATCCACCATGTTGAATCCATTGAAATTTTTACACTAGTTTGAATTCTACCATTTCATGTACTAGTGGTACATGACGTGTAATTGATGTCCACAGTGTGTTCCGTCATCAAGACCTATTCTTTGTGGTCTGTTTCACTTAATACTATCCCGACACGTAGTAATTTTTCCTCATTTTATGCATTGGATTCTCTCTCAAAAATCCGATGATACACCACTTCGCTTCGGTCAAGGTGAGAAGGGTTGTTCGACTCATATTTCCTCTCCTTTTTGTTCCTTTTAATAAATATGTTATTTCCTTCCATAAACCATAAAGCCAATAAAATCATTCCCTAATTTCTATGATTAATAATTTAAATACACAATTAAATATAAAATATAATCTAAATTATATGCTTGAAATACACATATCATAAACCCATTCCACACACCCATTCCACACCTTGAATACTGATGAAAAAATATATCATCCATATGATGCGGTGATGAAAAATCAATCTCATCGCTACATTGAGGTGCAAGTCCACACATATGAAAAAACAATGTTATCAATTTTCACTGAATTTAAAGGTAAAAATCAAGTGATATATTATATTTTATGAATTATAAATATTTCATTAATATTATATATAATCATTAATTCCAACATTATAACCTTCGATGAGCGGAGATCCTGGAAAACAAATTGCATTGGTCCGTGAGGTGGTAGTCTGACGTATATATGAATGATGGTTTAATTTTACATTTTATGGATGAGAATATGGGTTTAGTTTATTATATTAAAATAATAACATACCTATATATTGGACATACTTTTTTAGTGCATAATCAAGTTTGAAGAATATTTTAATGAGGTGGATAAATAAATGAAACAATAACACTTAGTTAAAAATAACACCTCTTGTTTGGAAGAACTCTTTAGGTTTACACCATAATAATTCTTAATAGGTTTTTATAAAAAAATCAACTATGATGTATGGAGGTAAGTGAGTAATTTATTTGGGAAGATCATTTCTGATCCAAATGGCCTTGGAAGTGTGAAGGAAATGGGTCACCTTTTACAATTGGTAAAAAGCTATACCGATGTTTTACATATACCAAAAGGATCCAAAATGTATCATTTAAAAATTTAGATGAGGTATGTTATAATTGTTTCCATGAAATATGAATTGGAAGAGTTTTATGGCCACTTTTATCATTATTAATTTAATTTAACCCCTTGGTAAGCCTGTTTTCTCCTTAACCATAGTAACTTATTTTTACTTATTTCACTACTCATTATGTCCAAATATTATATTGAAAATGATATTAAATATAAATTGTTATTATTAAAAATATTTAATACATTTTATAAATTTCAATTAATATAAGTGGTAGAATATAATTTAAAATTATACCTTTGGATGCGACAAAAAAGAAGATTTCAAGAAATGTATTATTTGAGCATTAAATGATTTTAAATTAACTCTATGAATAGTAATTATCATCATATAAATTTTAATTTACATTTATAGAAATATACTATAAAAATTTAATTTTATTCATAAATAATTATAATTTTTAAAATAATTAAAATGGGGAAACCTGATGCACTTTAAAATAGTTATTAGAAAAATGTGTTTTGAAGCCCTAAAATATAATTATATTAAAATACTATATAAATATATTTATAAATTAATTAATAGGATTAAATATAATTATATAATACTTATGTTACTTTAAATAAAATTTCATTTATAATTAGGCTTTTAAATTAATTAATTTATTGAAAAGAAATGACCGTATTTTAAAAATCGTTATTTTTCACCATTCACTAAAAAGTCAATATTTTTTGAAAAATCAAAAAAAATCCCGTTATTTAATTTTTTTATCTTGATATTAAAAAATAAGTTAATTATATCAAACACATTTTCCAAAATTTCTATAAGGTTTCTTATAATATTTTCTGAAAAAAATTAATTAAAATCATTTTTTGAAGAAAACATTTATTTTGAAGAATAAAATTACTTTACTAAAAGTTGATTGATTATTCACTAATAATTTATCAATAAATTTATATTTACTAAGAAATTTATAAATATATATATATATATATATATTTCATAATATTGTTAATACCATTCATACCCACATATTTAACAGCTATGTAACAAAAGTCATATTTAAATAATAATATTCCATGGTTTATTTAAGATTGGTGTTTCATATCTTTTACTCTATCTAATTTTTTATATATTTTAAAATATAAAACTATTACAATTAATTCCACCTTATAAGAATGATCCAAATCGATATGTTTGATTACTTGTAAGATCCTAATTTTCTATTATATTATAAATCCCTTAATTGAAGTTGAAATCTCTTATTTTATTCTTATATTAGTGCCTAAGGGATTAAAGAAGTGTTGGGAGAGTCTGAATATTTCTATAATCCTAGATATTCAATTATTAGAGAACCATAGTGAGGCACATGATTGGGAATAGTTAGTACAAATTGTGAAACTCAGTAGTGCATCCATAGTAGAAGGATCATGGTTTTTTAACAATGAAAGGGACACATAATGAAAATGAAAAACCTTCAATAATTTTTAGGTGTGTGCCACAAGGTTGTCACATAATTTCACTTAATCATGTAAAATTTAATGTGATGGGGTATAAAAGATATAAAGTAGCTACACATTGTTTTTCAAACCGTGTGCCTAGCCGTGTGAGTGGGGTGCCACCTTTGGTAGTAGTTTCACATGGTTGCCACACAGTTTGGCCAACCATGTGGCCAAGCCATGAACCCCTTTAAAAGGAGCAAGATAAAAAAATCCTTTTTTTATTTACCATTTACTACCCTTTTCTCTTACCCATTTCATATAGTATCTCTTTTTTTAGAGAGCCCTCATCCACCTCTTCTTAAGTGTTTAATTATCTCCCTCATCTAACCTATGATTAGACCATTTTTCATCAAGTTAGATCACTCTAACTATGTATATCAACTCCCTTCCTTATTTTCATAGTTTATATCATCATATTGAATTTTATCTTTATGTGAGCTCATATGAACTATTTTAGGGTGTTTGTATAGTTCTTATAGTTTATATTTTTTTAGGATGAATTTGAGGATGATACCGGATGACGATTTTACTACAAATATAAGGTAAGTGGTCTAATACATTTCCCTAAAATTTTGGGTGTTTATATTCTGTTGTCATTTTTTGGCACACTGGTTCTTATTTGGAGTTTCTCTTAAAATTGATTAACACTTGAAATAATTGTTTAATCCTTGATATGGGGATTATATGAAACCCTTATTCTTGATTAAAAGTTTAGAAACTAAACCAAAGCCACCTCTTGGAGGGGCTCGATCATATGCCTCAATGACTTATGTTCTGCTTATGACCAAAACACCAATATGGTGTGCTTTTCTTGGTGTTTTCGAATGAAATGTCATAAATTTAGTTAAAAATGTTGTTTGGAATGGACATACCAATGGAACACTTGATAAATAGTAAATGAGTTAAATGAAATGTGGATGGTAAGATCCTTCCACTTAAAACATTTTATTTACTTATATGCCATATGACATTATTTGATGAATGAAATGCACATATGGAAAGGATTATATTACTTGGCCTTTAGTTATGATGTTTAATGGTTTTGATTACATTATTTATTATTTTCTTCATTTGATATGGAATCTCTCATTAATAGTTTTCTATGTTGGATGTGGTGTTCCTCATTGTTTATTGTAGTTAATGTATACAATTTTCCCCATTGTTAATTAACATGGTATTTCTTATTGTAAATTGAATTTACAGACATACTTTCCACATTTTTTATTTAGAATTAACTGTAATGATGTTCCATATTGTTTATTTAAATTCATGGACATGAAGAGCCTTATCATTTATTTGAATAAATACACCTAAAATTCCCCAATTCTTATTTGGTATTAAGATATATGGAACTCATTATTGGGTATAATGTAATAAATATTTATATACATTCTGGATTAGTCCAAAGAAGGTAATATTAGTTGTGTTCCCTGTGAGGAACCCAAGCCAATTAGGGTATGTCATGTTTATTTTCTCAATTTATTATTATTTCCTTCACACTATTTCATTATGTTTTAATAGTATTCATAGTAGTTTACATTATTGGTGGTGTCCAACTGAGTTTAACTAACACCCCATTTTGATTCATTGATTTTCCCAAATAGAATTCATTGGTGTTGGTAGGGGAAAAGGGAACATCCCTACTATGGACACTTGACATTCTGTATTAGGATGGAGTGTGGGAATAGAGGATTCAGCCAGCTCTCATGCTGATATTAGTGTTTATATTTAGTTATATTTTATATTTTTTATATGATATACTACGTAAGTATGTTTCTGTATTAACCTATTCGACCATTCTGTACAGTGTTGGGAAAAAATCCCTAAAGGAAACATTGTAGTATTTTTTGGTTGGTTGTGTTTTTAGACAAAGAGGGTTTTCAAGGATAGTTGTGAAGTCTAGAGAGATTATTGACATAGTATGTTGAAAATGATCCAAGATAATGGAATTAATTCTATGGAAGCGGTATATAAAATTGATCACACAAGGTGATGCTGTTTCCCAGGGTTTTTCAAATTTTTTGGGTACCAAATTTGGAGTTTGACAAGTATCTAAGAATGTGTATTCCATTGAATTCCTTATTAAACTATGGAAAAGGAAAAGAGTTTAATAAATATTGGCTTCATGAAGGGTGTTTCATGAAGGATCAATGAATGATGTTGGTGATTTACATGGAAGTGACATGCATCACAAACGATGAAGATGAGGAGAATCATGAGTGGAGAATCGCAGCGGTGTGAAGAGTTTGATAATGATCTCCATGACAATGATGGTCATCATGAATAGAGAATTTTCATAAAGCATCGTGAAAAAGGTATCATCACAGTGTAAAATAGGGAGCATCAAGAAATGGTGATGATGTGGATGGAAGGTTTTGGAATCAGTGGAAATGACAATAAATAGGCCCCTACCACATTTATAAATGTAGTGAGACTTAATGAAATTATTCAGGTTCTAAAATCACAAGGGTAGTTCGCGAAGGTTCTTCATGAAGGATTTTCATGCGAAGATGTTCACAAAGGCTATAAAATCCAATTGTATGTTATATACATTATTAAAGTAAGGAAATTTGAAAAGGATAAGAAATATTTTTGAAATGAAAGAAATTATTGAAGGCTAGTTGAGAATCTGGAAAGAGATGTGATTCGTGAAGGAAAATGAACTTCGTGAAAGGTCGTAGCTTCATGAAGGCTATTTGAGCTTCATAAAAGAGGATATTCGTGAAGGAGGTGAGGATAATAAAAGTTTTTTAGATGGAATTTCCAAGTAAATCTATGGTAATATGGTATTCTTGAGTGAGATGAAAGTGGAACTTAAAAAGAGAATCTATCGATAACTAATGATGTATTCATTATAGATAATGAAGGGACCTACAAGTCGATAAATGGTTTGTGAATAACTTCCAAGAGTTGTGAGAAAAGGAAGAGGAAGACAATGCTCATTTCCACAGGCAGTGAGCTACAGAAAGAGTTATAGGGAATGACCCTTGGGAATAATGTGAGAAGGCCCTAAGTCTTTTAATGGTAGTGAGCATGGGCATAAAAGTGATCTAGATTGAACATTGTATATTGGTAGTGAGACTTGATGGATTTGGTATATTGGAACATTACCATTTTATGCTCATTGTACGTAGTCCAGTGAGGGTGAATAAATTAAAATTGTTGTGTACTGTGCATGATTTCATTTCTGTACATATATTTTTATGGGAGAATTAGGGAAGAGTGTTTTGTTTAACAAAAAAAGAGATCTAAAGGGGAAATAGTTTTATAATATATCATACCCTGATTAACCCCCCCCCCCCCAATTAGGGTATTTTACCCAGTGGCCCTAACAATTGGTATTAGTGCTAAAGTTTGAAATTCGGTGGTTTTCTCTTGGTAGATGACATGGAGGTTGTTAATGACAAAGGGATTCTAATCTTCAATGGAAACAATTTTCAATTATAGAAGAATCACATGAAACTCTACTTATGATAATTAAGCATGTATTTATTTATAGTATATATTCATATAATATCATCAAAAATGTATAGTGGTAGTTTAATTAGAAGCTACTCTTGATGAAATAGTTGATTGGAGTGCCAAAATGAATAAATCTAAGGAAGTGGTTCATGATGCCAAAACTTATATGCAGTATAAGGAAGAAGATAAGTTTGAGTGGAATGGAGCAATTGAAAAACTAATGTCTCCAATACCTGAGAGCTTTGATACGGTTGTTGATTACAAGATCAAAATTGAAGAATAGAAAAAATAAATTGATAGTTTGACTGAAACTAGAAAAGGTAAAATCAAACATAGTGAAGAAATTTAAAGGGAATTCATTGGTCTGCGACAAAGTGTTAAGGATTAAGAAACATTGGTGAATCTTAGTATGATATTGAGAAATCATATCATATAGGAAATATAAAAGATGAAAGTGGAGCATTGTGGTCTATCATAATAGAATCAACTGTCAAATCCAAATGATATGGATGGTATGTGGCTCGATTGAAAATAGAAAGTAGTAACGATTGATGTTATACCACAAGAACCCACTTTTATATTAAAGATTGATTTGGGTATGAAATAGAATCAAAATATTTAGGGAACCCAATAGACAATCAGTGGTGCATTAGTGACACATTGGAATGCATCCTGCATTATATGTTATTATTGCGGAAAGATGGGACACTCACAAAATGTATGTTCTAAAGCCAAGAGGTATCAAAGAGAACAAGGCCAATAGAGGCAGCCATACTAAACTCAATATTCTAGGATATAATTTAATGGTCACTATTTTGGGTGTTGAGAAATCAAACACATTACAATATATTGAACGTAAACAATACAGAGAAAAGTGGCAAGGAATACTGTGTAAACTCATAAGAGGCAGATAAATGTATCATCAAATGAGATGAAAATAAAAATTTTATTTTTAGCTCTATAATATTAAGATGGCTCATAATACACCGAGGAAGATAAATATTATCAATTCACAGTGGGTATGAAGTCAAAAAACTAGATCAAGAAGAAAAGAGGTGAGAAAGAAGTGGTTGTATATATTTCTTTTAAAGAATCATTTCACACTTGAATATAGAGAATTAACAGTGGATAAACCTCCCATATGATGAGAAATAAGGAACTAGTGAAAGGAATCATATTCATTAAGGAAGTTATTGTTATATTTGTTAGTGATGAAGGCATGAAAATTATTGGCTCTGGAAATGAAAAGTTTGGGAGAAAAGACATAAGACATGTAGATGTCTTAGTTGTTGAAGTTATCAGTAACGACTTACTAAGATTCAGTAAATTATGTGATTTAGAAAATTCCATAAGCTTTTCCAAGAATTTATGTGTCATCATGTTAAAATATGGTGTATTTTTTTAGAGGGAAAGAATACAAAAGGAAATGTCTACCTTGTGAGTGGAGAAGAAGATATGTTCTTTTTGTCCAAAGAAAAAGAAAACAAGTTATGGAATAAATTCTTTGGTCACACAGGACAAACTTCCATAAATGATTTGAAGAAATATGATGTTGATCAATAAATCTTGAGATTATCATGTGATCATACCCATGTGTGTGATTCTTTTCAATAAGTTAAGATCATTCAAAAGACATACAAGTAAAAAGGGAAATGTCAACAAAATTACTTAAGTTGGTGCATATTGATGTATACTGACCAATTTTCCCAAGATATATTGATGGGATGAGATATTATGTTTTAATGATTTATAATTTTAGTAGAATGGCATGGGTATCAATTATCCTCTACAAGCCTGAGGTGTTCAGTTTCATTACCAGAAGTCAACTAGATGTTGAAAAGATGATAGGTTAAAAAATCTAGATGATCAGAATAGCTAATGGAAGTGAGTTAAAAAATTTCCAAGTGGAGGATTATCTTGAGAAACATGGTTAAGGCACAATGTTTTAGTAATTATAACTCCACAGGATAATGGATTGGATGAGAGAAGAAATCAGATTGTCAACAACCTATCTAGAACAATACTCATTGAGAAAGATCTTCCATAAAATTTTTGGAATGAAGTAGTGATGAAATTAGTCTACTCATCGAGTAGAGTGTTACTATGTCCAAAAGAAGATAAGACTCTATTTGAGATGTGGTATGGAAAGAATCCATCACTGAAGTACTTTTGTGTATTCATAAGATAGTTTTTTATTCTGAATAAGGAGAAACACAGGAAGTTTGAATCTTGTGGAGATGAAGGGATATTTTATGGCTAAGGAATGAAAAGAAAAGTGTATAAATTATTCCATAAGAGACTAGGAAAGTTATTTGAAAGGCATGACATAAATATAGTGTAAAATGACCTGATTATTTAGAAAATAAATGATATTTATCATGAGGATAGTGGCGAATAATTAATAAGATTAGGGGATTTTCTAGTTCTAGAGGCTAATTTGGAAGAAGATTCAGATAATTATAAGGATGATCACAATTTTTATATCTACACAAAGACAGAAGAGATGATTTGAAATTGATAGACATAGAATAATTGATGATCTGAAGATGCCAGTGCAAATAAATTGAATGAAGACACTATATAAATAATCGCACTTATCATAGGCATATCCTAAATGTTTCGATGAAGAAACCAGAGATAATAATTGGGTTCAGGTTATGAATAAAGAGCTTGACCAAATTGTAAAGAATCTGACATGAGATATTTTTTCGAGGCCAATAGATAAGAATTTCATCAGGACTAAATGGGTCTTCTGCAACAAAATGAATGATAATGGTGCGGTAATTCGAATAAAATCATGACTAGTGTGAAAAGGGTACTCCCAAATAGGGGGTATCAATGTTGGTGGAACATTTTCACATGTTTCAAGGATAAAGACAATTAGATAAATCTTGGCCACATCAGTGAAAAGAAATTTCAAGGTTTTCAATATGGATGTAAATTCAACATTTTTGTATAGGGTTCTAGGAAATGAATTTTATTTCATCAGAGGTTTTCCTTTATGGTTTGTAGTAGGCACCAAGAGAATGATATTCAAGGATATATTAGTTTTTTAAGAAGAACCTCTTTCTGTGTAATGGATTTGATCAAAATCTACATTTCAATAATGATATAAATCAAAGATTTTTGGTGCTGGTTTATGTGGATGACATAATCTTCGATATATTAGATGAAGCATAGTGCAGATAGTTTTTCAAATTCATGAAAAGTGTGTTTTAAATGTCATCGATTGGCGAACTTATATTTTTTCTTTAGTTTATAGGTAACACAAGGAAATAATGGGACATTCATTTCTCAAAATAAATATTCCAAGGACGTTTTGAGAAGATTTGGAATAATTTCAAGGAGATGAAGACTTCTGTAACTACCCAGAAAAAACTGTTGTAGGATGATTAAGGAAATGGAGTAAGTGTTATAGAATAAAGAAAAATAATTGGCAGTCTACTATACTTGAAAGTGACAGGACCTAATATTGTTTTTTCCACATTCCAAAAAGTATAGTATCAAAGTAATCCCAAATAAATCCACATGATTTTAGTGAAAATAATTGTTCTACATATCAATGGAATGGTTGATTTCAGTTTTATGTATAATGACAATTTGTAACCAAATTTATTGGGATATACAGATGCAGATTGGGTCAAATATGCATATGAAAAGAAATCAACATCATGAGGTTTTTTCTATCTTGGAGGAGTGTATATTTCTCAGCTAAGAAAGAAATAGAATTTAATTTCATTAAGCACCACAAAATCTCAATATATTGTGGTTACTCATACATGCAAGCAGTTAAAATGGACGAAGTAGCATCTTAATGATATGTTTGTTGAAGTGAAGTATCTGATAGGAATAAATTATGATAATTAAAGTTATATAAATATTATAAATAATATAGTTCATTAATCAAGGAAAATAACATTGAAATCAAGTATCATTTTATCAAGGTAAATCTAGAGAAATGACTTGTGAAGTTGAATTATGTGTCTACAAAACTATAGGATATAGACATTCTGACAAAGGCCTTACCAAAATAAGTATTTGAATGACATCAAATAGATCTTGGAGTATAGGCAACTCCTCAAACTAGAAAATGTGTGGATGTGGGTCTTCCTATATCCATGGTATAGTTTGTTTTCCCTAGTGTATTGATATTTGTTCTTTAACCAGTTGCATATGAAAATGAAGAGACCTTCAGGTTCATTGAAAAAGGGGGAGAAATTGTGGATGAAAAAGGGTGAAAATGACTTAATCAAGATAGGGGGAGAAGTTGGCACATGGAGTAGCGAGATAGGGGGTGAAATGAGATTGGGGGGTTTTAAAACTGAAAATGTTAAATCCGATTGATAAAATAAAATATATCACTATAGATGGTGTTCTTGATGAAAGCAGTTCAGTTATTTTGGAATGAAGTGATTCATTGATGCACATTGAATAATACTATTGTTTCTCATGTCGAGAAACGATTATGTGGGATTAGTGTATATGTGTAGTAAATCATTGATCACTATCAGAATTGAAAGAAGTGAATATTGATAGCATATGGAAGAAGTTTCAATAATGTTTCAAAATGTGAAGAGTTGTCAACAAACCCAAAGTGGGATATTTTTCAGAAAAAATCCCTCAAGGTAACATTGTCGTATTTTTTTATTTATTTTGTTTGTTGAAAAAGTAGGTTTCCAGGGATATTTGTTGAGTATAGAGAGATTTTTGACATAGAATATCAAAAAACAACCATGAAAAATGAATGCATTCCCTGGAAGTAGTATAGAAATTTTTTTACACAAGGTGATAACGATTCCCTGTGTTTTGCACATTTTTTGGGTCTAAAATTTAGAGTTTAGCTAGCATCATGGAAAGTGGATTTCCTTGACGACCTTATGAAAATATTTAAAAGGAATTATTTTTGTGAATATAGGTGATGTGAAAGGTGTTTCAAGAAGGATCAAAGAAATATAATGGCGATTTACACAACAATGATGTGAATCACGAATAATGAATGTGAGCATCATCATGAGTGGAGCATCATGGCAGTGAAAAGTGTATGATAGTGATATCTGTGACAATGGAAAGCATAAAAAATAGAGAATTTTCCTAGAGCACCTGAAAAAATGGATAATCACAGTGGAAAAGAGGTAGCATCGCAAAATGGTGGTGACATGGAAGGAAATTTCTAGAATTAGTGGAAACACTTATAAATAGGCCTCTACCTCCATCAAAAAAGAAGATGGACATAACAAAAATCCCTGGAATCATAATGGTGGTCAGTGAATGTGGTTTGTAAAGGAATTTAATGAGAAGTAGTTCACGAAGGCTATGCAAGCCAACAAAATATTCTGATCATTGTTAAGGTAGAGAAATCTGTGAAGGCTAAGTAAGATTAGAGAAAAAAAGGAGCTTCATGAAAGACAGTTGAGCCTCCCAAAAGAGGTGTGATTCATGAATGCTAACTTAGATTCATGAAATGTATGATATTCGTGAAGGCTATTCGAGCTTCAAAAAAGAGGATATTTGTGAAGGTGGTGACCTTTTTGAAAATTGTTCAGATGGTGTTCCTAGTCAACCTATGGTAATGTGGTATTCATCGGTTGGATGAATGTGTAACTTCAGTATTATATCTATCCATAACTGAGGATGTATTAATTATAGATAATAAAGGGACCTGAAAGTTTATAAAATATGTGTGAATACCTTCTAAGAGTAGTGAGAAAAGGAATAGGAAGACAGTGATCCTTTACATCTGAAGTGATCCTGAGAAAGATATATAGGGAGTGACCCTTGGGAATGTAGTGAGAAGACCCTAAATCTCATATAGGAAGTGATACTGGGAATATAAGTTATCAATCCAGAACATTGTATTTTTTAAGTGAGTCATATTTGATTTGGTACATTGAAACACCACTATTTTATTATCCTTTGATTTAGCCTGATGAGGGTGAACCAAGTAAAATCATTGCGTCTCGTGCATGATTTCATTTGGGATCATACGTTGTTACAGGAGAAGTAGAGAAGAGTGTTTTGTTTAAAGATGAAATAAGATCTGAAGGGGAAGTAGTTGTAATCTATCATACCCTGACTCACCCCTGCCTCTCAGGATATCTGACCTAGTGGGCCTAATATATGGCATCATGAAATCATCTATATGTGAATATATTTTTGGATATGGGATATTTATTCTTATATAGATGTTTATTTCTACTTCATGGTGTTATTTCCATTGTTTCCATTGCATTAATTTTCCTAATTTATATATTATCAACCACTTTTCTCCACTCTAATAAAGAGGGTATATTCTCCCCTTCATACCTTCATATACCCTCACTACTAGTTGGCAACATCTAGATTACATGGAGGTGTTCTTGATGCTATATAGACACGGATTCATGTCACTTATGAGTGGATCGAGTATAAGATGCCACAAAGTGGAATATAAGAATCTTTCCATTCCTTGTAATACTATTTTGGTATATTAAAAAGGAGATTAGGAAGTGTTGGGATTTGGTAATGAGCATATTCCTGGGATTATCTATCACACGTATGGAGGAAAAGACATGTTTCCTCAGATGAGACTTTTTTTATTATCACAATTTATAGTTGAATTAATTTCATTATAGGGTGAAACACATGATTTTTGACATTTTTTATGACTCTGTATTTCTACCCTTGGTCCTCTATAGTAAGGAAGAATCATTCATCCATAATTATATGCACCTAATTATTTATATGTGATAGATATTCCATGACAAATTTTCCTTATTTTTGGAATTACATATAACATTTTGTACATCCCTTGATTGATATACCTACGATTTTACTAATATTTCTGGTCAAAAATGGATAATATAATTTTTTTACATAAAGTGTATGTTTAAACATAAATGGTTTTTTCCTATATATCTTGATGGTGTCACCTTAAATAACCAATTATCCCATGTTTTATTTATGTAAATATCATTACATGAGATGAAATGTTAGTTAATTGTGATTAAATGGATTTGAATTTTAATTTATAATGTTTGTTCCACTATTCATTTGGAATGGAAATATGTATAATCTAATCATAATATTTGGTTTCTTACATTCTAGGATATAAGATAAAATATTAGTCACATATACATGATGTTCCAATTGTAACTTATAATGCTAAGGTCTTTAGAAATTGGGAATTATGACTCATCTAACTAAACTGAGGTGTAAATATAACATTAGATAAACTATAACTCATAAATGAAATGGTTCTCATACAATGGATTTTAAACTTTCTGCACAACGAGAATATTCATCTATAACATGATATTAAAACTCTATATAAGGAAACCCATATTATGAAAAAATAGAACATTGATCATGACATGACTTGTTAATGGGAAGTTGGGAGTATATTTTTTGTCCCATCATTATCTTTTAAGCTACCTAGACTCAACTTTAGGATAGAGTAGTTGGGTATTGTATCTTTTATGGGAAGGATTTATACATATCCTATTATTTTATCTAATATCAGTCTATAATCACACCTCATTTTGAGGTATGTGTTTGACATTATAGATATATGTCTCCATGGGGGCCTCTAGTTGAGCATCGAGAAGGTGTTGATGACCATACACTGGGAGTGGTGAGACCTACATCACTAGTATTACCTCTTGTAGTTACATGTGTGTAACCTACCATTATTCCTAATCTTGAAATTTATTCTCAGCTTCAAGAGGGTTTCTTGCATTTAGAGCAGTCCATGAGGGAAGCTCTAAGACCTGCACTGACTATGTCAGAACATACATGAGAATACTAACTACAACATCACCAAATTTTTTAGGGGATTATGGCCCAAAAGTTCATAATCGATGGATAGAGTCGATGTTATATATCTTTGAGAATCTAGATAGATCTAAAGAGAGGATAGTGAAGTTTACATCATACATGCTTAATGGGTCTACCAAGAGATGGTGGGATGTTTTGAAACAAGAATATCTATATCAGGTTATAGTCTATAGGTGTTTAATACTACCTTCGATAAATATTTCTTCTCCAAACTTTTGAGAGCTAAATGATCTAGGGATTTTGTTAACCTACCATAGGATATTATGCCTATAATGGAATATTATTCTTATTTCACGATGCTCTAATGTTTTCCTTTGTTATTTTCAATGATGAAATGGATATAGTGATTCGATTTAAGGATGGAATATTATATTCCATATAATCTAAATTAATCATGTTCTAATTGAATAACAACACTATGATAGTGAATCAATCCCTCATCTCTAGGTGTAGCCTAAGGATGTTGAAGGTGTTGGGTATAGTGGCTTTGTACCTCAATAAGGAAGTAGTTTTTATAGCAGTAGGAAGTTTCATCTTGATATTTCCCATGGGGGGAAGAATTATTTAATGTGTTTTCTGAAATATCCATGTGATATATCAAAAATTGGATAGTTCAGGACACATGGAGCCCCGATTTGGTAGAGACCCAGTTGAGTGCCAAGCTTGTGGAATGATGGTTCATCTTCAGTAGTTCTGATGAAACTGTCCTCCAGTGAAAGGGGGGACACTTTTAGCTCAAAATATTGATTGAGATTAGTTTCTCTACATTAGTAAGGTGGATATAGTACTACTAGTCATGTAGGATGAGGATGTCGAAAAGGTAAAATAATAAAAACTTTCGATCTATAACATCAAGAGAGTAGACCTTCTTAGGCTAGTCATTTTTAGCTCAACTCCACATATTAGGTAAAATATATATAGTAAATCCTACACCTTTGTAATAGATTGATGGTTCATTTATAGTACGAGGTATGATTGTTGTAGTCTCATCATTATTATCTACTTTATATGATATAGGCTCTTCACACTCGGTCATATCGATGGAAATTTTCGAAAGTCTTGGGCTTGAAATTTAGTATTTAAATGGCGTGATGAATCTTGATACTCTGTTAGCGGTACTTTCAGAGTGTGTATGCTAATATAAGAAATTCCTCCTTGAGATTGGTGGCTACCATTTCTTATATAATCTCTACTCCCATGAGATGAAAGGATTTGAAATCATTATTGGAATTAACTAGTTGGTTCCATATCAATCCCATATTAATTATTATAATTGGAGGGTGTCCTTCACATCACTATAGGGTGGTAAACATATTTTCAAGGGTCAATGGGATGTCTAGGAAAGTTGATATGGACCTAATAATCAGGCATTGAGTGGTGTTTTATCCCATATTTCAATTATTTTTTCAGATGAATAGGGTGAATGATAGTGTAATTTCCCTCAAGTGGTTGATTATTTTATGGATTTATTTACTAATGAATTTTCTATATTTACACCTCATATAAATTTATATTTAACTATTTATCTAGTTCTATGAGTAACACCGATATTAATTAAACTATTTATGTTTGATCCTACTGAGCATTAATATCACAGGATAGAGTTGGAGGACCCAAAAGATAATGATTTCATGCAACCCAGTACATCACCTTAGGTTTCACAGATTCTTTTTCTATATAGGATGATGGGACCCTCATACTATGTTAGATTATTGAAGTTTGAATCATATTTTTATAAAGAATATGTATCAATTATCAATAATAGTTTATCTCTTTGATTATCTCTGATGGTATTGTGTTTTCTCAAAAATTTATTTGAGGGTAGGATATCATTAGGTATGAATTTTACCCTATGAAATACCATATACAAAATTTATTAGTATATATTCTTGTATGAGTATTTTGTTATGACATAGAACCTCACAAACATGCCCATTGTTTTTACAGACTTTGATGAACTTTGTTTTCCACTTGTACATAGATTATTATATTGTAGTTTTTATGGATGATATCTTAGTGTATTATAAATCTAGACAAGATAATTATAAACACATTAACATAATAATTAATACCCTAAGGGGGAACCTTACATCTATTATGATCACAAAATGAAACATCTGGATTGATAAATTTCACATTCAGGGATACATCATATCAGAATTAGGGGTATATATGTACCTATAGAAGGTGAGAGCCACTATTTTATTGGAAGTTCTAAAGAAAATATATTATATTCAGAGTTTATTATGGATAGATAACTATTATATTCATTTTATTCATAATCTATCATGATTTTTAGCACATAAAATAGTCATGATAAATAAGTTTGATAAGATCTCATGGTCTAAAAGCTTTGATAAAGCCTTTCATGAATTGAAAGGAAGACTAAACTCAGTGTTGATCATGTTCTACCTGATCCTGGTAGAGGATATACTATATATTGTGATGCCTATGAAATTGGGATGGGAACTGTTTTGGTTCAATATGATCAATTCTTGTATTATGGTTCTCATAAAATGACACCTCATTAGTGAAATCACCAAATGAATGACATTGATCTAGCATCAGTGGTTCATGATTTATATAGATGGAGATGTTACTTGTTGGGGGAATATTTCATTTTATACATGGACCATAAAAGTATGAAAAAAATCACACTGAATGGAATGAACCTCATATAGTGAATATGTATTAAATACCAATATTCCTTAGATTTTGATCTTTCTTATATGTCTTTGAAAGGTAATGTAGTAGCTGATTATCTAAGATATAATACTCAAAAAAAAGATATTCTAAAAGCCTATAGTGAGTGGTAGCTGATCGTTCTTATTTATAAAATGAATTTGGAGATTCATGAGTTTCATGATCATCTAATTCTTATAGATTTAATAGTGAAATCTTCAATTTTGGATCAACTGAAAATGAGGCATCATTCTAATCTCAAACTCATATTCCTATGAGAAATGGTTTTAGGAGACGACCCAACACTTCAATTGGTAGTCAATAAGGATGATAAATTTTACATTCATGGATGTGTTTGGGTACCGACATACATGTGATAAGAGCTTATATGAGAGTATAATTACAAGAAATGGGTAGTACATATCAATATTTCCAAGATGTATCATGAATTGTGCTTCCATTATTTGTGGTTAGGTATGAAAAAAGGTATGAATTTTTGTTATTCAATGTTCCGCCTATCAATAGTTAAATGCAGAAAAATAGTAGCATTCTATAAATTTACATCCATTACCCATTATATAGAGAAAAGTTCTTTAAATAACTATGAATTTTGTATTAGGGTTACTAAAACCTCCTCGAGGTAGTGACACATTATGGGTGATCATGGAAAGACTGAATAAAGTCCCAAATTTCTTACCTATCAGGGAGACCTTCTCCTTGGATGATCATGAAAGGATTTAAATCCATGAAATTATACACCATTATGGTTTACCATGGACCATAATATAAGATAGGGATTCTCAATTCACTTCTCATTTTGGGTAGGTGTTGAATAAGGCTCTGGCTTTATAGGTGCTTTTGAGCACAACCTATCACTCTCATACATATGGTGAGTCCAAGTGCACTTTGAAAAAATTAGAGGGCATGCTCTGAGCATAGGTCCATGATTTGGGAGGTTCATGGGGGGAAAAATTACCATTTAATGATTTATCTTATAATAAATTCTTCCAAATTACTATACATATGGATCCATAAAAGCTAATTTCTGGTAGTTCATTCCGTTCACCCCTGTCATGGTTAGAGGCAGATGAGGCAGTGCTACTGGGGCCATGTCTCATTTAGGAGAAATCTGAGCATTTAAAAATTATTATAAAACTTATGGATATAGATGAGTAAAGGAATCAGTCTTATACTAATCACCAGCACCAACCTCTATAGTTTGAGGAGCAAGATCAGGTCTTCTTATGTGTTTCACGTAGAATAGGTCATCAATGAATTCAAAGGAAATGGAAGTTATCACCTAGAATTGTTGAACCATTCAAGAATTTGGAAGGGGCCAAACCAGTGGAAAATCATATAGATATTCTTTAGATAAATAGGGATCTTCATGATGTATTTTATATCTCTTAGTATTTTCATTACTATTCAGACCCATATCATTCCCTATATCCTGATGAAGTTGAGTTGGATATTGATACTTTTTTTGAGTGGTATCATATGTTTATCTTTGAGAATAAAAAAATATAATATGTAATTTAGTTCCACTAGTTTTTCTGATGTTGATGAAAAACTATATACATGACATGACATGGTAGACATAGGCCGATATTATACTCTGCGGTCAAAATTATTCTTTGACGTAGATCAACCCACCTCAAGGAAGCTCAGCGATGCATTGTTTTAATGAAAATAGGTTGTAATATACTTGTTTTAAATTGTGTTTTTGAATCAAATAATATTAATTTTAATCTCTTATTTTATCCTTGTAATAGTTTTTAGGGTTTTATGGAATGGTTTAGAGGCTTCTAGGTCCAGTTCGAAGCCCAGAGCTCTAGTTTTTGGAGAACTAGAGTATGGTGCATGGTTGGTGCCTGGTTATTACTAATTATAGAGATAAAAAATGTGGAACAAAGTGTGGGATCATGGTTTTCTTAATCTTCCAAGTGTGATAACTTGTTTATAATAAATTTTTGATAGATTGTATATGTATTTTCATGGTTGCAACATGGTTTATTCTAACCATGTACCTAGCTGTGTAAGGGGGTGGACTAGTTGAATTGTTTCTGCACATGAGAAATGTATGGGTTTTCAAACTATGCCTTGATATATGTAAGGGGTGTCACCATGGGTAGTCAGTGGACACATTTGGTACATGGTTTCTCTATCCATGGGGTAAACCCATATGCCTCATTTGAAATTGTGATATTTGTGATTTTTAATTCTTTTCTTTAACTATTTTCTCACCCTTTATCCTACCCTTTTCACATAGAAACCCTTTAATTGGAGATATATCATCCAACTCTTCTTGGTATTTCAAATATATCCCTCATATGATCCCTAATCAGAACATCATTTATCACATTGGATAACTCTTGATAATTCTATCAATCATATTCAACATTTTTTTAGTTTATCTTGTTGTCTTGGATTCCATATGCATGCATTCTCATATGCCTTATTTTCATAGTGTTTTTCTTATTCTTCCAATTTCTCTAATTTCATCCCAAATCAGAGGCTGATACTGTTTGACGATTAAACTACTGGTATAAGGGAGGTGGTATCATGTTTCCCAAAAAATATTAGGTAATTATATAATGTTTTTTGTTCAGCATGCGAAAACTTCTATGAATTTCGCATAAAATTTATAAACAACTATAATAATTGTTTAAACATAAATATGTACATGCTATGACACAATTTTACTTCAGTTGGTGGTTGACTAACTCAACCTGAACCACATCTGGGGTGGGTTCGTTCATAATCCATAAAGACTTATGTTCCCCGTATGACCAAAACATCACTAATTTATTTTTTCTTGGCACTATCCAATGAAATGTTATAAATTGAGTTAATAAAATGTTATGTGGAATATAAATACCCATGGAAAATTTTATCACTGGTAAATGTGTTAAATTAATGGTGAATGGTAAGATCATGTCACCTGGTTCTTTTTATTTACTTGTTAATCGTGTGACCTTAGTTAATAAATGAACTTCATAGATGAAAAGCAAAAATATTACTTATCCCTATGTTTTGATAATAAATTTATGTGATTAATTTATTTATTATCTTACATATTGGACATGATGTTCCTCATTTCTAATTTCTGGTGTTGAACATGGAACTCCTTATTGTTTATTATAATTAAAGGACATGACATTCCTCATTTCCAATTAAAATTATGGACATGAAGTTCCTCATTGTTTATTTATAATATTAGTACATGACATTCCTCGCTGTTAATAAAATTATAAACAAGATGTTCCTCATTATTTATTTAGAATTAATGGACATGAAATTTTTCATTTTGAACTTATAATTAATGGACATGATGCTCCTAATCATTTATTTAAAACAAACATAAACAATATTCATCATTATTTATTTGGGATTAATGGAAATGACTATCCTTTTTTGTTATAAAATAATAAATTTTTAAAGAAATTTTAGATTAGTTCGAATCATATAATATTGGATGGGTGTCCTATTAGGAACCCAATCCAAACAAGGTTCGTTTCGTTCCATTAATGATTTTATTATCATTAACATCACGCTCCATCATTTTTTATTCAAAGACTTGGTAGTGTGAGACATTGTTGGTGGTGGCATATTGAGTTTTAATCACACCCTATTTAGATGATTTAATTGTACTTATATAGACTTCATAGATGCTGGTATGGATAAAGGGAACCACCCCACTACAGATTCATGAAATTTTATACTAGGATTGAGTATGAGAGTTGAAGAATAATCATGTACTAATGATCCTTTTTTGTTAAAATTTTCTTCTTTTTGGGTATTTTTTGTTATAACATGTACTATGTATATATGATTCTTACCTCTACTGATTTATATATTCTATACCAATTTTATAGACTCTAATAAAAAGTTTATAGCCTCATCACTATACTATCATAGACATTCAATGCTTTTCAACATCCTCAAGAATGTGGGATTCAATATTTACGCCATCTGGCTACCCGATCAGGTCACTTATTAGTGGAATGGGTATGGGAAATCACATTATTAACACCATGTCACTCTTCACATGTAACTAGGTGATTGGGATTTGAAGGGATACAATAATGATCATGATTAGAGCTTGTTAGTCTGCATAATTATTTGTGGAAACCTATAAAATTTGTTATAAATGTAGTATATGCAACATTATCCGAGAAATGAATAGGATGTTAAGGTTTCCCATACTAAACTGAGGGTTCCCCATTCTCTTCTTAGATGGGATATAGGATTCACTATCTATGTATATCTCCCATATGTAAGGTATTTAATTATTATAAAAACCCACTTCTTTAGGAAACATTGAGTTCAATATAAGTTTATTTTGTATAAAATTAGCATCTACATAGTCTTTCATTGAACATCTCTAGGTTTACATTTTATGGGCATACTAGATATCATAATATTCAATAATTATAGAAAATTTAGCTAATATACTTGTAAATATCAAATGATTATAGATTTATTTCATATGATAAATATGATAGATAAATTGGGCCTCATGATATTACATGAAGTGGCATAATTTTTCAAATAAAAGGCTAAATAAATGTAGTTCTTATTAATAGGATGATATTTGGTCTTAGACTTTAAATAAATTAGACTATGGAAATATAATATATTCTCTTTTACTTCATAATTCTTCTAGTATATTATAAAATTGAGGGATCACTCTAGGGCATCCATATAGGGGATGAGGGGCTTACCCTCAATTAGTATAATCAATACTGGAATATGCAATAGATATTACTTAATATTTTTGAATTGTCTTCCAAAATCATTTTCCCAAATATAGATTACACTAGTGTTCATTTGGTTTATGATATAAAGGTATTTTATAGTGATATTCATGACGAAAAACATAACATAGGCCAATATTATCACTTATTACATTACATGTCACCCCAAATAGTTTCTCAGAAGGTGAATATAGGTGTTTATGTGTGAGATACTTCCTTAATGATTTGATGTATCACAATGATGTAATCAATACACATTCACTAGATGCTTTTAGAGTCATTATTAGACCTAGGGTTACATGATATAATAATGTAAATAAGGTTAAACTACGAAAAATACACATTGGGTGATTATATAAGACTAGATAATCCAATATAAAACATGCACCAATAGGAGAGATCGAATAATGTTACAAAAATACCAAAAAACATGGTCTATAATCCTCAATGAGTAACTTGAGAATATAATAATAATGAATGAAATACAAATGGTACATAAAGTTTTTCTTATAATTATCTAATTATTACCACTTATTTTCATGTTTAGCCTCATATTTAATTAATAATGAGTCAGAATACATTTATAATATTTGATTCCCTCCAGTCGGCTTATCAGAAGGGGGCATGTCATCATGGGTTCGTTCAACTCTACTCTAGTATGAGTGGTAGATTTATATAGAATGTATTGGTATGGATATTATCCATCGACCATTTTATGGTATTATTTTTAATATACCATTTTAGGATTCATTAGTCGATGGATTTCTAAATTAGATCAACTATTTAATTAAGAGTTATTCATAGTAAGAGGTCTTTATAAAATTGACCAATATGTTTAAAGGATCTGTGTTGAATCATATTCTCTTGTTCAATATAGGGAATACTAGTGTTATATCCTTATGTTATTAGGAGATCAATTAAACTTTCTCTAAGCCAATCTCCTTAGTCTTGGAGGAACAATGAACAAAAGATAACATCACATCCTCCTTATATGTAAGAACCCAGTTGTTTTACTCAGGTTTGGATATTCTTAAATTTGGTATTATTCATTATTTTGGAC
Organism: Viscum album; assembly: GCA_963277665.1. Lineage (NCBI taxonomy): Eukaryota > Viridiplantae > Streptophyta > Magnoliopsida > Santalales > Viscaceae > Viscum > Viscum album. The sequence goes on along the minus strand of OY728157.1, from coordinate 1,454,606,162 downwards.
CTAATATAGATTTGTAATGAGTTCATGATGGTTTCATGGGAGTCTAAAGATTGTTAAAATCTCAGAACGTTGATCGGTGGAGGAAATAGACAGACCTAATGGTTAGTGAAAACTATGCAATCTAAGATGTAAGATTACTTTTAACTATATAGGACTGGTTGGTGGGCTAGAATTGGGTTCATGGTTTTCCCAAACTATGAACTAGGGGAAAACCATGTTAAAACTGTATACATTGTTCGAGAGGTGTTTTCCATGGTTGGAACATGGTTTTTCTAACCATGTGGCTTAACCGTGTGGGTGCCCCTTCCTATAGCAGATAGTGTAGGGTTAGTGAATTGTATGTCCAACCATGTAGCCAAACCATGTGATGCCATTTTTGAGTAATTTAATAAAAATTTGCTTAAATTTTATGTTTTAAACATACATCTTCCTCTTCTATTATATCTAGTGTCTATCCACCAGTCTTCCACCCTTTTTTATCTATTGGAAAGCATAACCTATATTTTGATCTCATTCATCCATCTTGAGTATGATTGAAGAATCATTCATATTATTGGATCCATGGAAATAAGATCATCATTCTATTTAGAAATTATATATTTGTCTTTCTCTAGACAATTTTATATATAAGTAGGCCCATTTTCTCTATTAACAAGTATATAATTTTTTCATTAGATATCTTCCAATCTAGGTCAATCCAAAGGCTGATACTAGAAGAGGAGAGTCGTATGAGTACAATGTATGTGGTATATAACTCATCCCACTAGTTTCGTTGTTCTATACTTTTTCATGTGTTTGAACCAATTAAATAAAGCGTCGCCTATTTAATTAATGTTCTTTTACTAGATTCATTATAACCACATTACAAGACTCTCATTAAATATTTGATCCACAATTGGAGGTTGTGACCTCAACAATGACCACCCATTATTGGGTGATTTCCATATTTTGGTTTTTAATGGTTTGAAATGTTCATCTAAGCCACTGTTCTAGTGTTTCTAGGCCTGACCCTGCTAATGGTATTACATCCTTGATTAAATGAATTTTGAATTATGAACTTCTAATTGGTTATCACCATTTAGTTTTTAGTTGAACCTTCTAAGTGTAATGTTCTAATTAATTATTTAATGGTAAATGGATAATTGGAAAGTAAACTATGTATTTGAATTTTCATTATTAAATGTAAATGAATGATTAGTTTCCTATATATATCACCCATTTCTATTTATGATAGAAGGTGGTAGAATGAACCTAATGAATTAATTATGACTTAAATGAATTAAATGGTTCCATGCCTTGTCAACGTTGTCATAATAATTAAAGGATACAAATTTACTTAATGAAATATTAAATGGATTGATTATTATATTTCCCAATATGTTAAATGAATTACTTATAAGGTACATAATGTATATAGACCTTGACATTACAATACAATTAGTTATACATGTGTTAGCTTTTGGATTATTGAGGGAATTCCTTGAGCACTCATAGACCCCATTCCAATTCAAGGATATGATTTTCCAAGGGTGAGACCCAACTTGGAACCAGATCCTCATATATCAGTGGATGTATAGTATGAACCTGTAAGAACCCTCCTCCATTATTATTATAGGATAAATTCGATATACTCCTTGGATCCAGCATAAAGTCTATGGACATGAGGTACCATGGTTATACCTATCATGACCAAAAATTGCTTACATGTTTTACATTGGACATATTTCTTGGACTCAGATATAATAACTATTTTGGAATTCATTAGACGACGATCCTTGGATTACACACTTACCCTATAGCCAAAATATTGTCATTATCTAATTTGGATTGACCCATGAGGTCAAGGTTGCCGCAGTTATCACCTTGGAATATCTTCATCATTAATAACATTATAGGATGTCTTATCATTCCTTAGATCCTTCACTATGATCATGTTAGGATGTTAGTTCTGGTAATACCTCATATTAATTATTTATATATAATAGAAAAAATAATTAATGAACTAGTTTCATGTGCATACACCAGCTGAGGGTGAATCATGTAAATGGGTATTTACATTATTGTATTTCATTATTTTTTTCATATGCATCCATTCAATTTATTTTAAAGTATATTACAAAGAAAATATGTTATAGATGTTGTTAGTGGTGTCCTAATAAGATTTATCACACACCCAATCTAGGCCATGATTTTCACCCGGAAAAATTATAGGTATGCAAGTTTTAACAAAGGGAAGCATACTACTTAAGACACTTGATTTATTTCTTTCTTAGTATAGAATTGGTAGCTGATGACTGAGTTGGAGCTTGGGATGCTATGGATAGTTTTTTGTTTCCTTTTTATAATTTTATATAACATGAATTATATTTTTATTTGAACTCATTTTTTCATATTTATAGACACATGGAATATATCATTATCAGCCCTTGTGTATTGTCATTAGTTGTTCAATTATTTACTATTCATGTCATCTTCAAATGTGTTATCACTTTACTTATATCTCATACTCTATTTACCTGTTATATTATTTATCCACTATCGTACACTCTGGTAATGAAGGAATAGTCTCCCCACAGACACACAAATAGTCTCCCCACAGACACACACAAGGACCTTGCTACTAGTTGGTAGCCTCTGACATTTAGGGAGATGTGATAGAGGTTTAGTAACCCATTGGGATTGAGGAACCTTTAAGTGGCATCTGGGTTTGGGAAATTAAAAAGTTGTATCAGAGTGGTTCCTTTCATGATTTACTATTTTGATAAAAAATAATAGATATTAAGAACACATTGGAACATGGTTTTAAGTTGTACTTGGGTGAAACTAACCCATGTTTGGGGTAAATTATGTGATGCATGAATTATAATTGTTTTTATGCATTTTCCTTTTACAATAATTTCATTTCACTATTTAGTGACATACATGTTGTTTGATTGTTATTATTATTATAGTGATTGAGGATTTAATTTACTTTTAGGGTTGATGAGATGGGGTCAAAGAGAATAGTAAAATGCATCATATTAGGAACCTAGAATTTGAATTCCATTCAAATTTTCATTCCATATAGGTGAATTTCACTTCCTTTATTTCTTCATATTCATATGATTGTTAAGTGAGAATTGTTTATATATTATGTGTGTTTTGATCTATGGATATGATTGAGTGATTTCTAGTTTCAATTCATGAGGTATTTGGGCCTTCAGGTGTTTTAATGGGTAATTTACTGATTCGATCAATTGGAATGTAATTAAATTGGTGTATATTTTTGTAATAAGGTGTATGGGTCCTAATTCACTAGGAATGGTGATCCAATTTAAAAGAAACATGATATATAAAATTAAGAAAATGAAAAATTGAAAAGTTTATATAGAAAAATGAAATGAAATGGTTTATCGTAAATGATGATGCAAGGTATAGTTGACCATTCTTCTACTAGAACCCCTATAATTGAAAGAAGAACACTTACTGATACTTGCTCTTATAATAGGGTATTTGGGGTAGTATACCATGGGTAGTGATCCCTTTTTAAATTCAGTTTTTCTATTTATATATATCTACTTAAATCACATTCTGAGGCATGTTCTTGTAATTTTTAGACAAATTACACCAAGATTTCTTCATTTCATGCATCATGAGGATGGCGATGAAAATGTTCTATGAATGTTGGGCCCTGAGCCGCCAATCTTATCGCCAGGAGTTCCACTTGAGGCAATGGATTTTGTACTTTATTAAAACCTTCCCCTTTATTTTAAATTAATACATAAAATCGCACTCAATACAAACCAGAATAACAACAATTATATTGTATTTGTGAATTAGGTACATAACATAATATTTTGAATATGGTATATGTCACGACCCGCCCTCGGGGCCCGTGCCGTGACTACCCCAAGCCCGCCTTCCATAGGCCAGGGGCTGGCGACTAGCACCAAGGCGTAGATCCCAACAAAAAGGGAAGGCATTGCCTTTGAAAAGTAAACAAGCACCACAGAGTAAGAAAGTGGAAAGTAAACACTAAGTAAAAAACTGTACAAGGTGTGCTGAAAGTAAAAGGGACCGGAAATACAAGCCCAACTGTAAAGTACAACTGAAAAGAAAAAGAACAACTAAAAAGGGAAAACTGCAGCGTCGAGCCGTCCTCTGGAAATCCGACCTGAAGGGTGGGTACAGATAGCCTCCACTGCTCCTCGGGTCCACCAGACCGCCCCGAGTACGTCTCGCCCAGTGGTCCACCTCCAGGTACCGTCCTGCTCCGCACGCCTCCACCACGATCAGCGCTGTCCGTTGTCTGCAACCAACACAACGTAGTGCGGGCAAAGCCCGTGCAGGGTTGAGTATAAGATACTCAGTAGGGACCCCGAGACCCCTGAAGGTCTCCCGAAATCCACAAAGGTTAAACCACAAAGGAAAGACACAATCACGAAGTAACATGTGACACGGCTTAGGTATATGCCCATACATATACCAAAGTCATCAATTCCCGTTCGGCTCCAACGTCCGAGCCCAAGCACAACCCAGTCCACACAGGAAAGCAAAACGTATACCCACACAGGATAGCTCAACACCATCCACAAAGGAGAGTAAACAGTAAATCCACATAGGATAGATCAACACAATCCACAAAGGAGAGTAAACAGTAAATCCACACAGGATAGCTCAACAGAGTCCACAAAGGAGAGTAAACAGTAAATCCACACAGGATAGCTCAACACAATTTACAAAGGAGAGAAACACAAGATTCAGCTCACATAGGTATACTTCTTCAGATGATGATAAGACGATCACGGATCCATCTACATCGTCGGACCCACAAAGGATCGATAGGTAACAAACCCCCGCAATGACCCACACAGGATCGGGCCCACACAGGACCAGTAGGCGCTGGCTCACACAGAACCGCTGAGCGCGGACCCACACAGGATCGGACCCACACAGGATCGGGCCCACACAGGACCGGGCCCACACAGGACCTGTAGCACTGAACCACGTAGGATCGCTGAGTGCAGCAGTCATCGCAGTCCACTGAGGATCTCTACACAGTCGTCGCCGCAGTCCACTGAGGATCTCTGCACGGTCGTCATCAGAGTCCACTGAGGATCTCTGCCCAGTCGTTGCTGCAGTCCACTGAGGATCTCTGCACGGTCGTCACTGTCGAAGAAGCAGTCGCAGCCGGCACTAGGGTTCCGCACACAGCAAGCTCGTTCGGGAGGGTCCGCTCCACGAGCCGAGAGGCTGATACATCAACTGACACAAAGTCCGAAGTTGATGTATCCAAAAGTTCTGTATCGCTAACAGGAACTCAACGTCGCAGACGGCGCGTCGATCGGACGCCCGGTCTGAGAGTTATTGGCATTTTCGTCCTAGGGGCCCGGTTGGTTTTTAAGGAAAAACCAACCCGACCGCACTCCACCTGCGTCCAAATCTCGGGCGGAGTATGCCAAAAGATCTGTCTCACAAAGAGGAACTCAACAAAGCTGACGACACGTCAATCGGACGTCCGTAGCTCAGGATATGAGCGTTTCCGCTCCGAGGGCCCGGTTGGTTTCGTGTACGAACCAACCCGGACGAACTCAAAATATTCCGAAACCTTGAGTGCGATATACCGAAACGACTGTCTCGATCCAAGGATCGTGTTTCCGCTGACAGAGGGTCGTTTGGAGGCACGTAGCTCACGATACAGTCATTTGAACGAAGACCATCCGAAGACGGGGGGTACGGGCCCGGGCTGACCTGGCCCGACCCCCCCCCCCCCGGGAGTCGGCCGAACCGAGTCGACCCGACCCGATCCGACCCGGTCCGACCCGGTCCGGTCCGGCCAGGGTGCAGCCCGGCCGGTCGGACCGTCCTGGGCCGGTTCGGCCGAGCGGCCGAATGGCCGAGGCACGCGGGGCGCCGCCCCCCGTGGCCAGGTGGTACCGCGGCCCCCCCGCGTGGGGCCCCGTTGAGTCGGGACGCGACTTCAGCCGCGTCCGAGGGCACCGGACCCGCGCGGCCGCGGGTCCGCGGGTGCCGCCGCCGCCGTGGCTTCAGCCGCGGTGGCCTGTCCGGCAGTGCGCCGGGGCGCCGCCGCTCCCAGCTGTCGGCGTCGCCGCGCCGGCGAGTTCCGCGAGCCACCGGGATCGTTCCGGTGGTCCGATTCTCTTCCCTTCTGCACCATTGCTCCTCCCGGGACTTGTTCTTCACTGCGGGATCGTCAAACATCCGTTGCAGCACGTTCCGTCGTCGCCCGTCAAATCCGCTCAAAATGAAGAACGGCGGAGGGTCATCGGGCCGTGTTCGTTTGGCCCGCACCCTCCGCGTTAGAGATAAACAACCGGGAGAAATTTGTTCAACACATGAACGTATATCCGAAACAATTTTTTTAATGAAATAAAATTGTTTCAAAAACGGGAATAAAAAAAAGGGTAATTCCCAATAATAAATCCCTACCTCGTTGATCGTCGTGCGCGAGCGTTCTTCGCGGAAAAGCTCGTCTTGGAAGAGGGGGATCGTCGCGTCGTCGCGGGAAGAAGTCGCGTCATCGCGTAATTTGGCGTTGAGTCGGCAAGCTCAATGGACCAAGAACAACAGATTTAAATTATTAATATTTAAATCTGTGTTTCGTTTAAAACCAAAAGAACCTTGAGAGGAAATCTGAAATCACTCACCTCAAACGGTTGGTGACCGGAGATCGGAGCGGGGAAGAACGTCTCGGACGGAAGCGTCGTCGATTTCCGGGTTTGGCGTTCTTCGCGTTCTTCGCGTTCTTCGCGTTCTTCGCATTCTTCGCGTTCTTCGCAAGGGAGAAGAAGATACAAGGGTCCTCTCAAATCTTCTCAAAGCACAAATAACCAGAGGTCGTGCGTTGGCCTTATTTTATTATTACGCCAACGAATTTGAAAACTGGTTAAGAAACGACTTAATTAATTCGTTGAATTAATTCAACGAAAGAAACAGCCCATTTAATTCACGAAAGAAACAGCCCATTTAATTCACGAAATAAACCGTCCAATTAAATGGTGTGTTAAGATTTTAAGAAATGTGCCAGTTGACTTTCATAAAGATGAGTTTTCACAGGTGCGTTTCTTAGCAGAAAGAAACGACGGGGCTCGTGTGGGCCCCACCCCACAAATATCCTTCCAAGGGGGTAGGATATTTCTGGATAGCATCCTATCCGGTTCAACTCAGTTCAAGCCGCCTTTAAGTGGCTTCAAGTGGCTTCCAAGTGGCTTAAGTGAAATAAAATAAAGTTGTCGCAATATTATTTTATTTCTTAACTTTAAGCCCGAAAATTAAAAACCACACCCGAGCAAACGCAACTCCGGAAGAGGTGGTTCGAAGCGAATAGCGGCACTACAATTTCATCGGTGCCCTAAGAATTCGATTCCGGGCACCAGTTCAAATGTTAGAAAAACCCGCTCGTCCGTTCACTGAACGTACCCGAGCCAAAACTTCGGAAAATTATTCCGGGCACACCGGGCCTCGGAATCAGGTGCCGTCAGAAACTGCGCTCTTGTAAAATTCCAATGAAAATTAAGAAAAAAAAAATTTCCTTGAAATTTATGGGTATTTACAGTATACAACAACCTTTTTGAAAAAATTCTTAACGTGTATATAAAATTCCATGACTTTTTAATACTACATGGGATAACCTGGGAAAAAATAAGAAAGGGTTGATACATGAATCCTATTAAGGGAATAAAAAATGAATAACATTAAGAAGACAAGACATGTTAGAATATTTGAATATAAATGGAGCATAAAAAGAACATGAATAATAAGGCATGATTTATAATGATAATCATAAAATGGGAAATGTGGAGAAAACATAAAACACAGAATCATAAAACATAGGTCAAGGATAAACCCACCAAGGTGTAATTGTGGAAAAATTCACATAATTGAATCCTATTCACTCCATATCCCAAAATTAAATATCATGATCTAGATATTACCTAATGTATTGGAGTGATATCTAGGAACAAACATTATATACATTTCATTCTCATTCTTAAGTGTGCCACATAGATTATTAAAGATATACTCATTCATCATCCTAATTTATATCAGGATTAAGGACTGTAGAATACATATATGTAAGTCCCTAATAAAAATTATAAGTACATTAATGTGAACACCCTTGATATAAAATGGGTATTGTCTTCAATACATAATTGTTTGGGCATGCAAGATAGCTGTGAAATTTCATCTTCCTAACGACATCACATAATGTTTTGTAAAAATTGTTTTATGAGGGGGGGAAAGTGGTATATCATCTCATAGAAATAAAATGGGAACTATTAGGTAAATGGAAAAATATACCCCAACATAAAAAATTTAGAAATGGAAGGCATAAGGTAATGAAGAAACTTGAGTAAATAAAATAATGATAACTATATTTTGGCATGGTAATAGGTGTGCATAAAGGGTCATACGAGGATTAATCAGAGTCAATGGGGATCTAATAATTTATAAATTAAACTTAATGTAAGTGTAATATTAAAGAACTTATTCTTATATGATTAAATATAATTTAATATAAATATCATAAATTAAGTATTGAATGGAAATACAAAGAGAGAAGTCCCATATAAAATTTATACATGTTAATGGGTATATATGAGGGATCATTGGAGGATTAATGAAAGTGAAATGGGTCTATCAGCATGTATGAATTATAATGAAAGTTTTGGGATATAGAAGAAAATATCCCAACATGATAAAATGAAAAATAAGAATCATAACATAAAAATAAGTTCTTGAATAAAAAAGAGAGTGAAGGATTTGTCACTTTAGTGTCTGAATCCAAATGATTGGGAAGGGATTTTTGAGAGATTTTGGGTTCTTTGGGAGGACCCTAGAGAGTTTATGGAAGAATATGGTAATGTTACATGTAGTTTTAGTTAATAGAAATGATATTTTGGGTGATTTTATATTAGAAAATGGGAAGATTTCTTTATTATTTTGTTTTTGGACACTACGTACTAAAATAACCAAAACCACAAACCATACCATGGTTTTAACAATTTTTTATGCTAAATGGGAGTTTTTAAATTATTTTATATGGTATCGGGCCGAACCTAATTAAATAATATCCTTGCTTATGTGTAGGTGAGTCATACCCTTAAGGAAATGATATCAAAACCATAAAATATAATACATCTTTTGGAGGATTCATAATGGCTTTATAAAATAAATCAAATAAACTAAAATATCATACATTTAAATATAAAACATATATTTCATCTTTTATTCCCTTTATAGTGGTTATTACATCAGTTTTGGGTCATTATGATTTCATAATACACAAAGTATATTAATATGGTATTTAATTTTGACTCAAAAATTTGAATGTCTCAGAAAATAATGAATATCTAACCATTAGATATTTTCAAAGTTTTGATTCCAAAACTAATATTCAATTTATATAAAGAATTTTTTAAATATGTGAATTTTAATTTTTAAAATTAGAAACGACATTTATTGAGAAATGTTGGTTTTTTGATAATAACAGTTTTTAAACCATTATAAAATTTTATATTTGACTTCATAAAAATTATATTATCAATTATATTTAATAAAAATAATTTAATATTAATATTTTATTAAAATATTATTAATTAAAAAATCCATTAATTTATCAAAATAAATTCCTTATTTGATTATTGAAAAAAATACTATTTGTGGTTTATTATAACAAAATAAAAATCATTTATAAAGTGACAATAATACGATGAAAATAAATTAATCATTATATACACAATAATGTACATAATAATAATTCTATGGTATTTATACATATCCCTTTAATACACCAAAAAATTCCCTAAGAGTAAGGTGTGCGATTGTGGGTCTTTCATGGGGTGGTTCAACGAACATGGTTTGGGTCGTGATCTCAATGAGCTTGAACTTATCTTATAAACAGTTTCCCTTATACTAAAGTTGTTGGATCTTAGATAGGGATTGGTCATGGAAAATCCTATATATTAAATCTCCCATAGAAGCTCTAATAAATGGGATTCATAGAGTACAGTCTTACTGGTTGAGGCCATAACTTCATTTTTCTTTTGTAATTGGATTTGTTAAAACCCTATATTTAAACTAATAATTTGATCATGTATCAACATCTATATAATCAATGGTAATGATTTTTTAAGGTAAATTAAATCTGATATAATATAATAAAACCAAACAAGTTCATGTGTTTTCTATAACCATATTACATAATTAGATATTTAAATAAATTTCCAGGGGAATTTCATTTATAATAGTCAGGTCGTTACAATCTTCCATCAAGACAATTTTCCCTCAAAAGTTTCTTTTCCCACAATAAAAAAGATGAGGATTAGTCTACCTCATCACTTCCTCTAGTTCCCACATCGATTCCTTGTACTTTTTGTTTCTCCATAACACTTTGGCAGGGTTCCTTTTATTATTTTATATAACTTATTATCCCCAATCTATGATCTTCACTATCTTCTCTTCATTGGAAAGATAATTCTCCAATGATACTACCTTCGAATTGAGTACATTTAATTTGTATATTATGTACTTCCTCAAGAGGGGTACATGGAATAAATCATGTACTTGAGATAGATTTGGTGGGAGTGTTAGTCGATAGACTACCAATCTAATGCGATCAAGGATCTCAAAAGGGTTGATGTATCGTGGAATAATCCTTACCATATTCCCAAATATCATCACTTTATTTCATAGAGATATGCACATGAATACCATGAATACATAAAAATCTAGGTATCATCGATGATTTTCAGGATATCTCTTCTGTCTACACTATGTAACCTTGATTTTCTGATGAATGGTCTTAATCTTTTCCACCATTTCCTAGACCATTTCAAGACCTATCACTTTTCATCCCCCAACATCATCCAAACATATAGGTGTTATACACCACTTCCTATAAAGGGTTTCATAGGGATTCCTTTGGATGCTCTATTGCAAGCTATTCTTTTAAGAGAACTCAGCCAAAGGATGATGTTGGTACCATCCTCCTTTAAAGTCCATAGAACATGATCACAAAATGTCTTCTAGTGTCTAAATAATATCCTCATTTTGGCCATCAATTTGGGGATGATAGGTCATGTTGAAGTCTAGCTCAGTGTTTAGATCATGTTGGATACTTTTCCAGAACCTATAGGTGAATCTCAAATCTCAATTGGATAAAGTCGATAGTGTTACTCCATGTAGCCTCACCACTTATCTGGTGTATATACCTGCCAGTTTATCTATTGAAAAGTCCTATCAAAATACAATAAATTGAGATATCTTTGTAATAAAATACAAAAAAACCCATATAGCATTGTTTACCTTGGATTTCTTTAGATGTTCAATGACGAAATCCATGGGAATGTTTTCCCATTTCCATAAATTTATGATTAATGGTTGTGTCATCCCCTTGTATTTTTTCATTTATGAATTCACTTTCTAACATACATGAAATATTGATGTATAATCCATGGTCTCCTTCTTCATATTGTCCCACAAATAGTGCTCAGGGATAGCTTGATACATCTTGGTGCTTTATGACTGAATGAAGAAAGTTGAACTATGTGCATTATCAAACAGTTCTTTCTTTGACTCAGGATTTGACGGAACACAATGTATTTACCCAAATATCATAACTACACCTTCATCCATTTTAAACTCTGAGGATTTACCCTTTCTCAAGGCTTCCACATTCTTCGGAATTTACACATAATTTGATTACTCATCCTTTATTTCCTCCATGAGGGACTATTGAGAAATTATTTGATATGTGACTGATGATGTATCTTACTTAATGATTCCCATGTCCATCCTTTGCATGTATAAGAATATTTTATCCTTCTCAATTCTCAACATTTATAAAGATGCATGATAATTACTACATAGATCATCCACCATATTATTTTCTTTATTGGGATGGAGTGGATTGAGAAGTCTCAATCCTTGATGAGATCTGACCATCTTCATTGGAGCATATTAAGAACTTTTTGTGTGAATATATATTTGAGGCTCTTGTGATCAGTATATATCTAATACTTATCCTCATAGAGATGATGCTTCTAGATTTTCAATGCAAAGGTCATTGGTACAAACTCCATATCTTGTGTGGGATAGTTTTTCTCATGAATTTTCAAATTAATTCAAGAATAGGCTATCACTTTTTTAGTTTTCAGAAGTACATATCCAAATCAATTAATTTTAGAATCACTGCATACCACATAGATTTCCCCACTTATCAGTAGAGGGAGCACATGTGCAATGATAATCTTATTTTTTCTATCTTTAAATATTTCCTCACACACTTTCATCCCAAAAACCTTCACTCCCTTCTGAGTTATATTTATATGCGGGTTTGAATATTGTGGTAAATTTCTCAAATTTCAGTGATAATACCTAGACAACCCAATTAAACTATAGATATCTATTACAAATGTTGGCCTCAAAAATCCTTCAATTTCCTCTTTCATTCAATGTTCTAAAAATTTCCCATTTCTTATGATGATATTCCATAATAAAGTGACTTCATTCAACTATAACTGACATTTTTTGTCCTTGGCATAGATATTCTCCATTTATAGGGTCTTTAGAACAGTTCTCAAATTCTCCTCATGATCCTCCTTTCTTTTGAAGTATATTATAATATCATCTATAAAAACTACCACAAATTTTTCAATGTAATATCTAAAGACTCTACTAATCAATTCCATAAATATTTCTAGAGAATTAGTGAGTCTAAAAAGAATCACTATAACTCTATACAATGTCTGAAAAGAAGTATTGGGGATATTCAGCTTCTTCAACCTAACTAGGTAATATACCAACCATAGATATACCTTGGGGAAGTATTGTGCTCCATATAGATAATATAAAAATTCATCAATACATGAAAAAGGGTACTTATTAATTATCATGATCATGTTGAGCTCACTATAATCAATGAAAAGTCCAATTTACACAATCTACTTATTGATGATGAGGACTGGTGCACCCCATGGTGAAGCACATGGGTGTATGGAACCTTTTTTTAAATTCTCCTATAGTTGTTCCTTAATCTCACCATGTTCCCTAAAAACCGTTATATATGGAGTATTGTATATTGGCAATTCCCCTGGTATAATATTGATTAAAAGTTTAGCCTCTCAAATAGGAGGAAAATCACAAAATTTATCTGGAAACACATTAGTGTATTCCATCACAAAAGGCATGTATTTGGTTATGGTTCTTTTGATAGGCTCAATAATTAAAGCTATATACACTTGTTCATAGTGAAATAATATCCATGCTTGAGATGTTGGTTCAAAATAAGATTCATCCAACTCTTTGTACTTGTAAAAAATTGGGGTTCAATTCAAAATATGAAGAGTGAATTCCTTTTTGCAGATATTTTTGTGGTCCATATGTAGGGAAATCCAATCCATATCCAGAATTGGATAAAATTCCACCGAAGGGAGTATGAAAAGGTTCACAGGGAATTTCAAACCAAAAATTTTGATAGTGGAGGAGTTATATACTTGGGATGAAATAATTATCTAATTTGTTTCTTCACCAAAAACTCTACTTCTATGAATTTTGGTAGTGTTTGAATAGTTATACTAAACATTCATGATATTAAGGAATGTGTAGAAATAGAATAAAAAAGTATGTTTTCTATTTTTGAATGAATAACTAGTGTACATATCACCACTTTGTTTTCAGGATCCACTTCAGTGGTAGTGATGGAAAAGAACACCCTTATGATTGAGGAGGATGTTAGTTTTCTCTAAAAACCATTTTATTTGGGAATTAGTTTTAAAAGATCCATTTTTTTGAATTTGAAGAAATTTAAAATGCACTGAGGGTTGACTAGAGAATTCCATTACTCTGTCGCATTCGTGGGTTTATCCTATTGGAAATTTCTAGCTAGGTGTCCTTCCTTACCACACCTAAATCATTTATTTTTTCCCCTTAGGCATTTTCTGAGGTGCTTCTTCTTACACCTTTGACAAGTTGGATGTTAGGATTTTTTGGAACCATTAGATTTCTTAATCAGACTATCATAATTAAACTTTACTTTACAATTAATATCCCCATGATTCCCTTGGAATTTGTTGATCCCTATTTTATCTTTGAGGAAACATCAGAAAATTTCCTCATATCTATAATAGTAATGGATCATCGGGGATTTTTGTAGAGTAGGTTTTAGACCACCAAAGAAGTGTTCAACCTTACATTCAGTGGTAATGGAAAAACCAGAGGTGTATCATGTATGTCTTGTGAATTTAACCTTATATTCCATAATAGATTCTTCATCTATTTTCTTGAGGGAAAGGAAATCCTCTTCCATTTTAAGTTATAGATTACATGGAAAATATTTTTTGAAATACATTTTCTATAATTCCTTCCACTCCACTGCTTCGATCAATTACCCAGGCTTTATATTTGTTATCAATTCCCACCACTAATCAAATTATTCATCCATAAAATAAACATATATTATGACATTCTATTTCTCATGACATTGATTTATATAGAATATATTCTAAATATATTTTATCCGTTATTCCATGATTAAGGGATCAAATGGTGCATTAAAAGTAGGATAAATTTTTCATATGATGCTCTCGATGGGGTATTTTTCTATCTCGAGGTGGTTATCTTGATCTAGGTTTATATTTATAACCCAGTTCATCTCAGAGAGTATGATCATCAAGTCATTTTTCATGCTCCCATCGGGTTAGGCATCTCATTGGGGGTAACCATCAGATTGCCTGTCACATTGATTATTTTCCTAATTCCCCCTGTTTTCATCAATTTTTTAGAATAAAGTGAAAAATAGGGATGATAATTTTTAAAATATTAAATAAATAAAGGGAAATCCAATGATATTATAGAGATAACATATAAATTACATATATTTCATTAAATTTAGAATTTCTAGGCTCCAATCTATGTTATTCATGATTTATTTCCTAACATATATTCTTATGGGTAGTTTTTTAGCTTATGAAATTTTCCAAGCATATACCCCATGAGTACCAAACCAGGTGTGCAGTATGGAGCATTTTCATATACTAGGTTACTATGAGTCAGGACTAGGACACCTTGTTGGAGTTTTTACCCATAGGTAAATATGTGCCAAAACTAGATCTACTTGTAGTGTCCTGATTGGAATTTATTTTCTTGATAATGAACATACTCTATACATAAAAAAAATTATGGATGTTTTATTTATACATAGTATAATCCCTATGGCATTTAACTGGTGTTTTAAAATCCTAATCCCAAAAATAAATAATCTTTTTCTCTTATTGAAAATATAACAACCCTACTATTGATTTCACATTAATGAATTAAATTAAACTCAATACCACCAAAAATATTTAGAAGCATAATTTATTTGGGTATTAAGTACATAACATAGAAGTTTGAACATGGGATATAAATACGTTACTGAAAACTTCCTTAGCATGTTTCTAAAATTACAAGAGTTTTTAAAACTACAAGAGATAACATAGGTATAAACATAAGAAAGTGGTGGGATATAAATTCCAGTAAGGTATTAAACAAGGAATAACATGAAGAATATAATAAATATTAGACAATAGGAATATAAATGGATCATAAAAGAAACATGAATAATAATTCATGATATAACATGATAATCATAACATGGGAAATGTGGAAACAACATAAAACACTAAATCATAACACATAGGTCAAGGATAAACCTTGAAAGATAACATGGTGGAAAAGGTATTATAATAGAACCAGGTTCACTCTCTATCAATCATGATGGATCATGATACTAAACATTACGTAATGCATTATAACTCTATCTAGGTTCCCACATCATTAACATTTAATTTTCAGGTTTAAGTATGCCACATAGATCATAAAACATGGATTAATTCACCATCATGATTTATTAAAAGATTAATGAGTATTGAATACATATATATAAGTCCCAAATAAAAAATATAAGTTCATAAATTTGAACGCCCTTGGTAGGAAATGGGTATGGTATTCACTACACAATTGTTTGGGCATGGAAGATAGTAGTGAAATTTTGGAAGCATAATGACGTCACTAAAAGATTCTTAAAAATGGTTTGATGAGAGATAATGGGGTATATAATGACATATAAATCAACTGGAAAGTATTAATGACAAGGAAAAACATATCCCAACAATAAAAATTTTGAAATAGAAGGAATAAATTAATGAAGAAACATGAATAAAGAAAAGAATCCTAACTATATTTCAGTATGGTAATAAGTGTGCATAAAGGATCATCAGAGGCTCAATGAGAGTGAAATGGGATATAATAATTTATAAATAAAATTTATAGTAAGGGTAATATGGAATAACATATTACAAAAAAATGAAAATGAAATTTTAGAGACATAACATAAAAGAACTTCTTGAATGGAAATGAAAAGAGAGAAGCCCCTTACTAAATTTTGGCATGGTAATGGGTATACATTAAGGATAATGGGAGGATTGATGAGGGTGAAAGGAGTATATATTCCTTTAGGAATAAAAATTTCAATATTTGGGATATTGAATAACATATACTGACATTAGAAAATGGTAATTAATAATCATAACAAAAAAATTTATTGAAAAAAGGGAGAGTGAAAGATTCTTTACCTTAGTTTGACACTCCAAATGCTTGGGAGGGGATTATTTAGAGAACAGAGGTACATTGGGAGGAATATATAGAGTTGAGGTAAGATTATGTATGTGATAAAAAAATTTAAGTGAATAGAAATGGTATATTTTGTGGGTTTATATATGAAAAGAGCGGGATTTCATTGTTATTTTGATTTTAAACTCTACATAATAGAATAACCAAACCCAGACCATCCAATGGTTTTTGCCATGTTTTTTGAAAAAATGGGAGTAGTCTACATTATGTTACAAGGTAAAGAGCCTAACATAATAAAATAATTCCTATTTTTATGTGAAGGTGTGTCATACTTTAAAAGAAGTTATTTTAAAACCATAAAATATATTACATGTTTTGGAGGATTCACAATATCATTAAAAAATAAATAAAATTTACTTAAAGTCACATTATTTTAAATGGAAACATATACTTGGCCGTGGATACCATTTAGAGTATTTATTACATAACGTTTGGGTCATTATGATGTCATTATACATAAAGTATATTAATATAGTATTTAATTTTTACCCGAAAATTCAATTATCTCAGAAAATAATGAAAAGTTCACCATTTGAAAATTTAAAAATTTTGTTTCATAAAATATATTAATTATATCTAAATAATTATCTAAATATGTGAATTTTCAATTTTAAAATAATAACCAACATTTATTGAGAAATGATTGGTTTTTGACAATAACAGTTTTTTGAACCATTCTAAAAAATTATATTTAACTTCATAAAAATTATATGTTAATATATATTTAATAAAAAAATATTTAATATTATTATTTTATTGAATAATTATGTATTTAAAAATCCATAAATTCCTTAAAATAAATTCTTTTTCAGAATATTACCCAAAAATACTGTTTCAGTTTTATTATAAAAAATAAAAATCATTTATAAATTAACAATAATAGGATGAAAATATATTCATCATTCTATAAAAAATAATGTACATACTCAAAATTATAGGGTATTGATACATATCCCTTTAATACACCAACAAAAAATTAAAAGTAAGGTGCACGATTGTGGGAATTTCATGGGGTGGTTCATCGAACATGTTTTGGGTCGTGATATCGATGATCTTAAAATTCAACCAAAAATGGGTTCACATATGCTTAAGTTATTGGATATATAATTAGATTTTTCAAAGTTAAAATCCAATAAATTATAACTCCCTTGAAATCGACAATAAATAACCTTCATAGGGTATGATCCTACTAGTTGAGGCCATCATTTCCTTTGTTTGTGACAATTGTATTTTTTAAAACACTATATTTATAATAATCATTTGAACACTATTCAATTACTATATTATCAATTGTAATGATTCTAAATGGTAAATTAAAAAATATTGGATACAATAAATAAAATAATTTCACGTGTTTTCTCAAACCATATTACATACTAATATATTTAAATAAATTGAATACAGAATTTTATTTTTAATAGTTTGGGTCATTACATACCTGATATGGGTACTAAAACTCAGCTTAGTGATAGTTTTAAATGTATAATGTATTCCATTCAAGGTTCTCCATTACTTTCACCTATTATGGTTGATCTAACTCGTGAGTTCCAGCAGCAGCATCCTTCTACCTTCATAGGGAATGGTGGTCCATGGGCTGATGATTTCTAGATGGAGTCCAACCTATCTATCTCTGATCATCTAGAGACAACTTCAAAGTGGAGTTTCAAGTAAGATACTTACATACTATGGGATTCATACAATAGATAGTGGGATGTAATTACCTAAGCTTGTCTCCATTAGGGCATGGAATGGGATGATTTTTATATTCATTTCTATGACTACTTCTTTCTTCTGATGTTCAAAGACGACCGAGAAAAAGAGTTCATGAATCTAGGGTGGGGTTCTATGTCCACTATGAGTATTTTGATCATTACATTGAGTTAAAACACTTTCCAACACTATTATATGATGATGATTTTTCATGTTCTATATGCTTTTCGGATGGGATTCAATAATCCATTCATACTCAGGTTAATGTCTTCCGCCTACCTACCTTTTCTGAGTTAGTAAATCAAGATCTTATCACTGAGAGAAACCTTAGGGAAGTCGATAGTACCATGAATATATTACTAGTGTCATGGAAGGAATGTATTATATTTATTATTAGAAAGATATCCCTCAAATATACACACCAGAGAAGTGGTGGTCAGAGTAATCACACTGGCAGCTCCGTTATATGTGATCAGTTTGGTCAATAAGGGAATATGAAGACTTAGTATAATAGAGTACCTCTAGAGTGCTTGGCATGTGGCCGTATGGGAAATATTTTGAGATTCTATCAGACCATTTCATCAGCTTCTATTGGAGGAGGTTCCATACCATATCCACCTTCAGGGGTAGTATCGTTTTCACCATGTCAGGAAGGTAGTTGTGGTCACACCGATATAACTAGCTGAGGAGGAAGTCACAGTCATTGTTACCAGATCCTATATCATTTTCACCAGTATAGCAGTCACACTCAAGTTAGTCTAGAAATAAAACATTGTTTTGGATCATGCCAGTTTCTTTCACTATAGACAATACCCGAGGATTAGGCAGTAGGACCATCTAAAGTACGAGGTACCATTCTAGTAGCCTCCACTATAGAATATTATTTATTTGATCCATGATCTTCAAAATACATATCCTTATATATCATGGAATGTAGCATGCTAGAAATACTATATTTCTATGGTGTAATAAATTTAGATACTCTATTCATATTTTTTTCAGAGGGAATACACTAATGTCAGGACTATCCCATTAAGGTAGGCAGTTACCCTTTCTTGTGGGACGTTTTTGTTCTCAAGATTACATTCTTTAATGTTGTTCTCGTGATGGATTGATTTTTTCTATATAAATACTTTATACACTTCTATCACCCTAGGGTATTGTTTACATCACCAAAGGGTGTAAATTATCTTTATAAGGTTGAGTGAGATGTTGAGACTAGATGATCTAAATTAGAGCATTATGGTATAGGTGGATAGACATCCTAGACTGCTAATATCTTCATAATGAATTAGGGTTTACATCATGCTAAATTACCTTCAACAATAGATAATTTCATGGATGTCTTTCATGATGATTTTTTCAAGTTTACCTCCTTAGAGAAGTAGATTTTACAATTGAGATCATTCTAAGAGCAGCTTCAGTGTCTAGTCCTCCATATAGGATGGAACCTACTTAGCTCG
This sequence comes from Viscum album, assembly GCA_963277665.1. Classification (NCBI taxonomy): domain Eukaryota; kingdom Viridiplantae; phylum Streptophyta; class Magnoliopsida; order Santalales; family Viscaceae; genus Viscum; species Viscum album. The sequence goes on along the minus strand of OY728157.1, from coordinate 1,454,586,318 downwards.
AGGAGATCAAGCAGTAGTTATAGGATTTAGAGGCCAAAGATTTTATATGGACTATCAATTCCTCTTGAAGTTGGACCATGTTATTCGACAAGAAGGAAGATGTGAACATTCCTTGATATTTGGCTTACATATGGGGGAACCATATTATGATCATGAATAGATATCCACTACCTTGAATAGATGATCACTTTGACAAAATATGTGGGGATATGGTGTTTTTTAAGAATGATCTGAGATCAGGCTATCATCAAGTGAAAGTAATATATTCATCCAAACCTTATACAATATTCCATAATAGATATGGTCTATATGAGAATCTTGTTATGTGGTTTGGTCTCATGAACAAGCCCAGCCTTTTCATTGATCTGATAAATATGGTGTTTCACCCCTATCTATAATATTTTTTCCAAGTATTTATGGAAAAAATTTTGGTATATTCTCACACTAGTATAGAACATTATAAGAACCTTGAGATAATTCTGAGTACACTGAGACAACATCTTCATTATTCAAGGTTTGCTAACTGCCACTTATGGATGGAAAATCTTTACTTCCTGGGTTATATTATCTTGAAATTAGGAGTCTCTATAGACCCATATAAAGATAGTGTTGTGGTTTACAGGGAGGATCCCAAGAATGTGTTTGATATACGTAGTTTATAGGGGAATGTTGGATATTACACTAATTTTATAAATGTCTTCTTACACCTTGCTGCAACTCTTACATTTCTTACATGTAACCACCACAAAAATTCTAAAAGAGTTACTTTTATTCAGTAACATATATGACATGTGACACCAAAGGTAGAAAGGAATATGACCTATCCAGAATTTATTGTATATTTAATATTTTAATTAAATTTAATATATTCTATATCTTTATATGACCAAAATACTATGTTAGATTTCATTACATGGAATAATGAGTTTCCTCAATATCTTGCATTGCAGGAAAGACTGAGTTTTACTGAACAATAATATATTATTAAAATATTATTATTTAATATAATAATACTTAAACAATACATCAAATTAGCAGTTAAGAATATTATTAACCAAAATATGATAATATATATTATATATCAAATAAACTTTTTTACATTCATCCAATATATTTTTAGTCACAAGATAAGATAAAACCAAATATGATGCATAAAAACCTATATTTTCATAAAGGCAGTTCTTCCTCCTTTGAATGGAGAACATATTTTAAATCCATTTTTTTGGAACATTTTAAAAAAATTATTTTTGAATAAACATTAATTTTAAAATTGGAATGAAAAAATTATCTTATGTTAATTTTTAGATATTATTTAGTGATTTTTTATTTTTAGATGAATAGTAAACAATATGAAATTTAAATAGAAAATTGATTTTTCATGTAAATAATTTATAAGTGTAAAATATATTTTTATTAGATTTAGAGTTCAAATAGACAAATTTTAAATCAATTAATATAATTTAGGTCACTGGAATCTATTTTACTTTGAAATTTGATATAAAAACTTAGTAAATAATTGAACATTGTTTACTTTAAAAACCCACTATATCATCCCATCTACGAGATTAAATTTAAATGAATTTCTACCACTTATGTTATAGAAATTTGAAAAAATCGATTTAATATTATTAATCATAATAATATATAATTTCTAATAATGTAAAATAAGTTTTTGATCAAAAAATACTAGTGAAAGTGATTAAAATTAATTACAGTTATTAAGAGAAAAATTAACTTAACAAGATATTGAACCTTATACTTAAGGGCCAAAATGACCATGAAAATTATCCAAAATCCATTTTATGTTCATATTTAGACTCTATAAAACATATTATTTAACTTTTATATTATTTAATTCAATTTACATGGTAAAAACATGGATGGAACTCCCTTTTCAAAAATTTACACGAATGCCACTCCTCATCTACTATAATAAAGAACTCACCCTCCCACTTATTCACACCTCTCAAGACCTTTTTCACGCCCAAAATATTCCCAAATAATCTCCCAAAATCCCTCCCCTAATTATAAAATCCTCAAATTTGGAAGAAATCAATCCAAGGATGTCTTTTGGTTTAAACGAAATGGATTTACTCGAATTAAAGGTAACGTTATTTAATGATCACTTATCATTCACTTACTTTACCACCCCTTTAATAATTTTTTATCATGATTATATAATTGTCTCAAAAACTTAAATATAAATAGATTTTTTATTATAATATTTATATCTATACTACCACACAAATATATTAAATAAAATATACAATCATCATTCATGTGTGTGGAAGACCACTGCCTCACGACCTGATGTCATTCGTTCTTCTATTTACCACCATTTAAGTTTGGAATAATGATATATTTATAGTTTATATATTACATATAAGTTATTTATAATGTATTTATGCTTCTTTATTTTTTATTCAACACATACATTAATGCACTCTATTTGTGGTAATATGATAACATCATTTGTTGACGTGTGGACTACCGCCTCCTCAAAGTGACGTGTTTCATTCATGCTATACATGGAATGTATTAAGTATGGTTTAAATAAAAAACTATGAAATGTATGATATAAATATGATACATAAATTTTAATATACATATATATCATTAAATTTCCATTATTTTTATATGTAAAAGAAAAGGAAACAGTGTTCATGCGTACGTAAAACCTACTGTCTCCATGGACAGTGCATTTCATTTCCAATTTCCTAATATTATGGATTATTATAAATATATATATGATGGATATATATGATATTTAAATAATGGGTTACATTATGGAGTTGATTAAATTTCTATCTAATTAATATGAATAGCAAGTAACAAGTCAAAACATACTCAAAAAATTAGGTAATTAACACACAAAATAGTGAAAATAATGGAATATTATTTAAAAACATGTAGAAATATATTATAATAAGTTAATATATGATATTATAAATATTATTATGGTTATTTTATAAGTTATTTACAATTATAAAATTATTATACATGAGGTTAAAGTAAGTTCACCCAAAAGTAAATGAAAGGTAAGAGATTCTTGTCTTGCATTTATTTTCGTGAGGCATACACCATATTCACCAATTAAATATTTTGTGTGGTGTATATACTAACCCTTTTGATATATTATATCATTAATAATTTTATAATAATTTTTTTAGTTTCAATTTAAATTATTTCTTCTATGGGTATTTATATAAAATGTTTCCTAGTCGTAAATAATTTCATAACTCAAATCCTTTTCATTGGGTTATATTACATCCTCATTGTAATTATCATTATAATATTATGAGTGTAATAAATATTTTATATTTATTATTTTATATATAATTATATATTAATATTTATATTTTAAACACATAATCTATTAATTTTTTGATTCTCACGTCAACATTATGGCCATTTCAAGGGTTTACTTCACAATCTCAATTTGTTCGAGCTGTTTTACACATGAATTTATATTAGAGGAAATTATTGGATAATTGTACAAAAAACCCATTAAGTTTATTATCCTATGGTTATTCATGAAATTTTGCAAGTAATAGTACAATTTTTCACTCTTTCGTAATCAAAATTCTTTATAAAATAATTTCACAAAAACCTGATTTCATTTATCTCTTTGGACAGAAAAACTATTTTCTTCTAAAAACACTATTTTCCAAAAAGGTTTTCATTTTTGTATAAAATTTATGAAATGAATTATTGATGAAATTTTTTTACCCCTTTTTCATTTAATTTATTTAAAGGAGTCTTCTTTTCTCATTCTAAACAAGTGCTTTTATAACTCTTTTACCTTGAAAAATGAATTTTCTTTTTTACTTTGTATGACATATATGGATTTACCCACCAACACATCATTGAATCATATTTTACAAGTTTAAAAGGATAATTTAAAAAAATTCAACGAAAAGTGTTTATTAAAGAATAGGATTTTCAATATGTTTTTCAAAATGAAAAAGAATATTTTCCCCAATAATTTTTTAAAAGATATTTTTATAATATTTTCATTCATCAATGACAAAAACCCATTATTTTTTATGCACTTGGGATATGTTGAATTGATGACATACTTATAATTCCTTAGTATATTTTTTTTGATTGATATTACCAAGGAGAGTATTGAAATTCACTGGATTCATTTTTGTTGTCTCCTTGAAATATTCAATTTCCTATGATCATTAAACATTGAATTTTCCCTAATTATCCATACCATTTGTTAGAGATATGTTCATTACCTAAACCATATACTATTTTTTCCATATGTTGTTTACTTGGAATGATATTTGATTTATGGGGGAAATATTTATAACTCTTTATCTTTTATTCAATATATATATTTGATAAGGCAGTTTGTTTATGAATTGAAATAAATTAGTTGATATATGTGGAATGCTTTGAACATTCAAGAAATGGGTTGGGGACCATTTAAAGTAATACACTTGATGAATCAGTGGTATCATGAGACAAAATTAGTTGGCAAAAAACTGTAAGAGTTGTTACTATGGAAAATAGATGGATTTCTACCCATATATCTTCCGAAAGGTCATAGAATTAGTATGTTAAATTATATTTTGAAAGGTCTTGATTGTAAAGTTATCATTTTCCTAGGAAACACGACGTCCAATAATTAATAATTTTCTTTAATTTGGATTCAATTATTATTATATATGATATTTTTTATTTGATATTATCAATGTATGAATTCCATTCTCAATTCTTTGATTAAATTGAATATGTTTTCAGTGATTTTACTTTCAATATTATTTAATCACTTCCTCCTTAGTTATTGATTACATGGAATGTTTTCTCAATTTTTTGCCTTACCATATTGATTATTATCATTGATTAATTATTTATTATGCTATACTTTACCCGAACTATGAATTTTAGATCACCGATTTTTTATTCCATTCCATAAGATCCCTTGAAGTGTACTAAAAATATATGCAATGATATAGTTAATGGAAAAAAGTTTTCCTAAAAGAATTATGTTTTAATTTGTGTTTTAATTTTTAAAACATGACTCATGTACGAATTTTTTTTTACCAAGACTACTAAATTATTCGGTTCTTTTGGATGTTTTTTACTCGTATCTTATTCCAGTGTGATAGTAATAGGAATTGGCTCCCGGAGTTTTGGGGTCGGGTCACTACAGTTGGTATCAATGAATTTTTACTAGAAACACTAGGTAATAGATTTAGGAAAACATATATTAGGAAACGTAACCCGAATGTAGACATTGTGGATAAGTATCTAAGAACATCCGAGAAATTTTTTATAGTAGATATTATGTGGGTATTCCTAAAAATAGATCCATGTCTGGATACTACAATTGGATGTGGTTCTGGTGCAGATGTACCTAGGGGTAAAACACTAAAAATTCGTGTTAGTCCTAACCTGAGAATAATATAGTACATGAGAATGGGCCTTACTATGAACCTGGTTTGACACTCTTGGAGGATATGCTCAGGATAATTCACATTTTCTTTACAAACCATCATGGAGGATTTGAATAGATAATGATAATTAATGACCTAGGTTAAACCCTAAACCAAGTAATTACCTATGTGAAAATAAATGGATAAAGTAATTATTTATATATGTGTTATTTAAAACCTTATTTATATAATTTTTTATAATTAAATCCCAATGATGTCCATCATATTTTAGAAATTATATTAATATTATTTTAGAGAAAGGAAAAAATTTATGACGGGTGAAAACCTATAAAATCTGGCAAGGTAGTGGTTCTTGAACCCATGACTAAAAGACGATATAGGTTTCACACATACCACTGGCCTATGTGATGTCATAGTTAATGTTTCACAATTTTTAATTAAATAATTTGATGAATAAGTATTAATAATGAACCAGTGGTGTTACTTTTTAGGTTTTGAGATTAATGTATTAACCATATTGGATTTGGAGAATAGTTATAGAAAAATTGAAAGACATTTCACTCTTTTATGAACATTAAATCCATTACAATTATATTTTTGTACTTCTGGCATCAAAGTTAATTTTTGTATACCCATTTATTTATGTAATTTATGAATTCTAAATTGATCAAAGGAAAAAAATAATATGAAAATTGTTTTTTACGAAATAGAAATATGTCATGTAAGTATACTTCTTTATATTCATATAAAGTAAAATAATTACTCAACATTATGAAAATTATAAGAAAATTTTTTCATAATACCTTAAATTTTTTTGACTCGATTGTCTTTTAAATCATTATAGATTTATGGATTTGAGGCCCTTAACATTCCATTGATCATTCACTTGTTTGTGACTGGGGAACTCAATCAATACCTATAAATATTTATACTTTTACTCCCTACAAATATCTACACATATCACTAATGTTCTCCTACTTAGAAACATAGTTATATGTTATTCCATGTGACCTTTGTACATCACATTCTCTCTTATTAAGAGGATATATTATGAACTCCTCTCATGATTTGGGATTTTAGAAAAGGAATATTCACATATCAAACCCCATATTTCCAATATCAATCTCAAATTAATATAATTCAATTTATTTATGGTGGAGAGAATGTAAAACCTTGAGAATTATAAAACAGTAACTTTTATCTGATAGCATGTATGAAACGCGACACCAAACATAGAAAGGAATATAACCACTCGAGAATTTATGGTATATTAAATATATTAAATAAATTTAATATATTATATAGCTTGCAATGAATATAATACTGAGTTATCTTTCATCTCATATAATAATTTTTTTCTTTGATATCTTTCATTGTAAGCAAGAGCAAGTTATACCGAACACCAATATATTATTAAAAATACATTATTTAATATAAAAAGAATTAACCTAGATATTAAATTAGCAGTTATGAATAGTATTAAATAACTTATTAATATATATATATCATATATCCAATAATTTTTTTGACATTCAACTAATATATTTTATAGTCATAATATATGAACAAACCCATATTACGCATAAAAACCTATATTTCTATAAAGAAGACATTGCTTCCTTTTAATAGATAACCTATTTTGAATCCAATTTTTGGAACTTATATAAATATTAAATTTCAAAATGAACTTCATTTTTGAATTTGGAATATAAAAATTTCTTTAGGGTAAATTTTTGGTAATTTTCTGTGAAGTATCATTTTTGATGAATAGTGAAAAATACGGAATTTAAATTGAAAAATAATTTTTAATGTAAATATTTTATAAATATAAATTATATTTTTATTGGTTTTTCTGTTAAATTAGATCAATTTTACATCTATTAATAAAATTTAGGTCATTTTAATTAATTTAAATTTAAAATTGGATATAAAAGCTTATCAAACATTTGACCATTGTTACTTTAAAATCCCACTTTATCATCCCGTATGTGGGATTAAATGTAAATTAATTTCTTCCAATTATGTGATTGGAATTAGAAAAAATGGATTCCATATTTGGAATGAGAACAATTTATATTATCTAATAAGTTCATTTAGTTTTGACCAAAATTATTATTGAATGTAATTAAAATTGGTTAATGTGATTGAGAGAAAAATTAGCTTAACAAGGGACTAAACCTTAAACATAAGGGACAAAATGACCTGAAAACTTATCCAAAAAAATTGGATGTTCATATTTGTACTCTATACTCCCTTTTATCTAATTTTCTTCATTATTTGATCCAATTTACATGGGGAAAATGTGGATGGAATTCCCTTTTCAAAGTATTAGAATAATGTCACTCCTCCACTATAAAAAGGAACTCACCCCTCCCACATATTCACAAATCCGAATACATTTGTATGGAAAAAATATTCAGAAAAAATATTTTAAAAATCCATACCCTCATCCAGGAATCCCCACCTTTTTCATAAATCAAACCAAAAAATTATTTCGATTTAAACTAAATAGAGTTACCCGAATAAGAGGTAACATTCATCAATGATAAATTTCCTTTCATTTATTTATCCACCCCTTAAATTATTTTTATATCATTATAATATTATAAATTACTTATATTAAATATACTTATATTTTATTATAACAATATTTTTACCTAAACTTTTAAATACATCCACCAAATGGGATACACAATCATCATTTGTGTGTATGGAAAACTACAGCCTCACGAATAGATATTGTTGGTTCTTCCATTTACCACCTTTAAAGTGTATAATAATGACGGATTTATATTTTATATATTATATATATAGTATTTTTAATTTATTTATGCATCATTAATTTTTATATAACAAATACTTTTTGCAATCCACTTTTGTAAATTTGATAGTGGATGTGTGGACTCTCACCTCATCAAAGCAATGTGAATCATCCATGATATACATGGAATGTATTAAGGATGGTTTAAATAAACATATATTACATATATGACATAAATATGATACTAAAATTATAATTTACATATATACCAATTACTTTTCTTTCTTTTAATATGATAAATAAATGGAAGTATTTTTTATGTGTATGTAAGCCCTACCGTCTTCATGGAAGGTTCATTTGACTTAATATCTCCAAATATTATGGATTATTATATATATGTATATAATAGATTTATATGATTTTTAATATCATGGTTTAAATTATTTATATGATGGAATCATGTTCTATTTAGTGGGAAAAACAAGTAACAAGTCAAAACATACACGAAAAACTAGGCAATTAACAACCGAAATAGTGAAAATAATATAATATTATCAACAAATACGTAATAAAATTTTATAAGAAGTTAAAATATTATATTATAAAAAGGAGTATGGTATTATATATGTTAGTGACATTTTTAAGACCATTATATAGGAGGTTAAAGGATTTTCACCCAAATGGAAATGCAATGTAGGGATTCTTGACTCAATTTCATTTCTGTGAGGCATACAGCATATTCACCACTTACTTATTCTTTTTGGTGTATCTACTAAACATTTTTATATATTATATCATGAATTATTTTATATGAATTGTTTTTTATTTTTAATTATAACTATTTATTGTAACGGTATTTTAATTAAAATTTATGATGTGGTAAATAATTTCATAACCAGATTCCTTTTTATTGGGTCATATTTCTTCCTCGTTGTCATTAATATTATAAATTTATTTATGTAATAATTTTTTTACAATATATTCCTATGTTTACACTTGTTTATGTGGATTTACATTTTACACACATAATGTATTCATTGATTTATTTTCACGTCAATGTTTCGGTCATTCCAAGGGATTACTTCATAATATCATTTTGTTCAGTATTGTTTACATTTGAATTTCCATTAGAAGAAATTATTGGATCATTGTTCAATAAACCCTTTACTTTCCTTATCCTCTAGTTATTCATGACATTTTTCAAGTAATGGTACCATTTTACAACTATTTGGGACTCCAATTGTATTATAAAATGTTTTTATGACAACCCAAATTCATTTATCTCTTTAGTTGGAGAACCCATTTTCTTCAGAAAAACCTATTTTCTAAAAAAGGTTTTATTTTTTTTTTAATTTTTCCAAAAAATTTATTAAATACATTTTTAACGCTTTTTTCTTTTAATTTTTTTAAAGGAATCTTCTTTTCACTTTCCAAACAAGGAACTTATCTAACTTTTTCTCCTTGCAAATGGAATGTTATTTTTACCTTGTATAAAATGTATGAATTTAATCTTCTTCATCTCTTTGAATCTTACTTTTCTAGATTAAAAGGTTAATTTTTGAAGAAAATGTTTTTTGGAAAGTGATTTTAAAATAAAAGTTTTTTCAATATATTTTCCAAAATGAAAATGATATTTTACTCAGGAATATTTTTAAAATACATTTTTATAATAATTTTATTCATTAATAAATCAAACAGCTTACTTTTCCTATAATTAGGATATGTTTTATTAGTACCAAAAATATTTTTCCACTAGATGGTTTTTTATTTATTTTAACAAGGATAATATTGATATTCACTTCCTTGCTTCATTTTTTTATTCCCCTTAAAATATTAAAATTTATTTGATCAATGGACATTAAATTTCCCCTAGTTATCAATATCATTTAACATGGATATTTTCATTTCCTAAAACATATACCATTTTGACAAATGGTCTTTACATTAAATTTCCCCTAGTTATAAATGATTTGGACGTGGAATACATGGGGTGGGTATCATTTAAAGTAATTACCTCGATGCATCGATAGTCTCAGGAGAATAATTTTGTTTAAGACATGCCCTTCTAGTTTGTTTACAAGTAGATTAAATGGGTTTCTACCCAAGGATTTAAATTATCTTATTACAGGTCTTTAGAGTAGTATGATAAATTTTCTTGTGAAGTTATATAGAGTAAAGATATCATCTGAGTATGAAACATGACATCTAATAAATAAGAATTTCTATAATTTAGATATAGTTATTATTATCCATGATCTTTTTTAATTGACATTATCAATGGATATTTTTTCATTCTCAATTCATAGATTCAATGGAATCTGTTTTTAGTTATTTTCCATTCCATATTATTTACACTCTTCCTCCTCATTTACTGATTTCATGGAATGTGTTCTCATTTATTTACCTCTCCATATTGATTATTCACAATGATTCATTATTAATTCCTTATACATTACACATACTGAGAATTTATGTTTACCCTTATTTTTTTTCCATACCCTTGGATTCGATGAAATATACTATGAAATATATGCTAGTTTAAAGTAGATAGAATAAAGTTATCCTAAAAACAATTGTTTTTTCATTTGTGTATTCATTTTTAAAACAAGAATCGTGTATGTGTTTGGTTTACCAAGACTCATAAACTATTCAGTCCTTTATAATATGGTTTACATGTATCTCATGATAATGTAATGGTAGAAGGAACTGACTCTGAGATTTAGGGGGTCTGTTCGCTACATTACAAAGAAGGGTTTCAAGTTAATTTTTCCAAAGAATGTGGTAAAGACTTTCAAGATCTGAAAGGGTGGCTTGTATCATCACCTATTATAATTCTACTAGAGATTGACAGAGGCTATACAGTGTTGTGTATTACATCTGACACCAGTCTTGGTGTAGTGTCGATGTTGGAGGATAGAGTTATTGCATAAGGATCTCAGTAGTCGAGGCTTTATGAGATAACTACCCAACACATAACCTTGAGTTGGTGGTAGTTTTCCATGACATACTTTTCAAGATACACTATCTCATGGGTGACCACTTTATGGTGTAAATAGATCAAAAGAGCCTCAAATATATCTTTACACAACGTGACATGAATATCAGATGGTGAAGTTGGGTCAAATAACTTTAGTCCTTCAATTTTGATCATGCTTATATGCATAGAAAAGGAAATGTAGTAGTTTATGCACTGAGTCAGATAACATAGGCACAAGTCATATGGGAATACAGTGAAGAAAAAAAATTATGGACCACTTCTCTATGATTTATATGGAATTTGATGATATTCACGAGAATTACTATCTTTTAGCCTTGATATTTACATATTCCCTCCTTGTGAAGGTGAAATGCGGGCAATTTTAAATCCCAAGGGCCTGTTTATCCATGAGAGTATTTCCGGAGATGACCAGCCTCTATATTTGTTTATAGATAGAGATGACATCTTGTGTATACATGGAAGTTTCATGGTTTATACATAAACAAGAGAAGAGGTAATGTGAGATCCCCACACTTCTCAATGGGTAGTTCATTAAATAATCTCTAATATGTATCAAGAGATATGATGCCAATATTGGTGTCCTCATATGAAATGTTAGATCACATGCTTTATAACTAGGTGTTCCACCTACCAGTAGGTGAAGGCAAGGCACTAAGAACTTACTGGCTTGTCACAATAACTTTCCGACCTAGAATAGAAATGGGAATATGTATCTATAGACATTGTAGTTTTATTACTGAGGTTTCCTTGGGGTAGAGAGATGTATGTGTAGTTATTGACTAATAGAAACAAGTACCCCACTTCTTTCCTTTATGGGATACTTTCTTATTTAATTATCTAGGATGATTGTATGTATGTGTGATCATCTAAAAACAAAGGGTCCCCTATACTATCATTTCATGGAAGGATTCTCATTTCACATCACATTTTTGGCAGGGGCTATAGAGAGCTATGGGTACACAAGTGCTTCATAGCACATCCTTTCACCCTCAGACAGATGGCCCATTAGAAAAGTTGGTCCATGTGTTAGCAGACATACTCTTGGTATGTGTCCTTGATTTCATTGGTTCTTAAGATAAGTACATTCCTCTCATTGAGTTCACCTACAATAATATATTTCATGTGACAATTCCAAAGGCTCATTTTGAGTCTTTCTATAGTAGGTCGTGTTGTTCACCCCTGTGCTTGCTAAAGATATGAGAGGTATCCCTACTAGGTCCTCATATCAGGTAAGATAATTTAAAGAAGGTTAAATTGATTATAAAGAATATGTATCCTCCTCAGTCTAGATATAAATCTTATTTCAATTACCATCAACAGCCACTAGAGTTCGAGGTTAGGGATCATGTTTTCTTGTGTGTATCACATTGGTAGGGGCATATATGTATATATAGGCAATGTAATCAGTCCCCTCATTTTTTAGGGACATTTGAAATTCTGGAGAGACTTTTTATGGTTTCCTATCAGTTGTTAGTACATCATAGGTACTATTCCATGAATGAAGTCTTCCACGTGCCAAAGATTAATTATTATCATGACGACCGATCTCATACTTTCGATCCCAACGAAGTTGACCTAGATTTACATGATTCATTTGAGGTGTATCTTATACACATTATTAACTAGATCATGAAGTCTCTTCAAGGATGGTATGTCCCTCTAGAATGGGTGTTATGAAATCCAGCCCATGTATAGGACGAGACGTGGGATCAGAAGGCCGACATATGTTCCTAGTGGTTACAGTTTTTCTTAGATAGTGTTTTGTCTCCCCTAAAAGGTGAACATGGGTATGAGTTCCTTTAAGGGGAAAGAGTATAAGAAACCACTTTTACACTTAGGTATAAATCATTTTAAATTTTTATAACTCCTTATTTTGAACCTAATATGGATGCCTAATGATTTCATGAATGATTTATCAATTTCCAAGAATTATTCAAAGCTCAGAACCCTAGTCGATGGAGGAACTAGTCTAGATATATGATTAATAGAAACCATGTGTGCTCATATGCATGGTTACTTATAACTGTGTGGGGCTAGTCAGTGGTAAGGAATTGGGAATGTTATCTTCCCTAACTATGTTCAAAAGGCCTAAATGCCATGAAAAACTACAAAAAAAATGTTGTAGAGTTGTTTCTCATTATTGGTATATAGTATCCCTAATTGTACATCCTAACCATGAGGTACACCCTTCCTACAACAGATGGGACATAGTTGGCACATGATTTGGCCAACTGTGCGGTCAAAAAGTGTGAAGCTTTTTTGGGTAATTTTTTGAAAATGAACATAAATGTTATGTTTTAAACAAAAATCTTCCTCTACCTTTTCCTCCAACAGGCATCCACCATTATTTTTCCCTTTCTGATATATTTGAAGGCCTAACCTATATTTTTATCTCATTCACCCGTACAGTGTTTGATCGGGGCACGTTAATCTCATTAGATCATTGTCGGTATGATCTTAATATGTTTTTAGTCATTCTTTATTTTACAATCTCTCAATGTTGCTTCCTAAATGAAGGATCATATTCGTTATTTTTATGACATTGGTCTATTCTTTATATATCTTCCAATCCTGGTCAAACTAGAGGCTAATATTGGACGAGGAGAGTTGTATGAGTCTGAGGTAGGTGGTCTATAACTCATCCATCATGTTTCTTAATTTTATAATTTTATGTATGAGAATGTATATTTCATTGGTTAATTCCTATTTAAATAATTTTCCTTGATTATAATTATTACAAATGTATTATAGAACTATCATTAAATATGTCATTCATTTTTGGAGCTTCAGACCTCAGCAATGACACCTCTTGTAAGGAGATTTCCATATTTAGGATATTAGTGGGCTAACATTTTCATCTGAACCACCATTCGGGGGGTTCCTAGACTTGACCCTGATAATGTTAATCCATCCTTGATTAAATTAATATTGAATTTGGAACTACTAATTAGTTAGAACTTTTTATTTTCCACATGACCTTTCGATGAACAATGTTATAATTAATTAAATAATGTTAAATGGATAATTGGTAATGGTTCTAAGTATATAAATTTCCTTATTCAATGTAAATGAATGTTTAGTTTCTTGTCTGTAGAAACCCTTTCCATTTATGATGGAAGTTAGTGGAACAAACCTATTGAATTAATTATGACTTAAATGAATTAAATTTGTTTCATTCCATGTTATCCTTTTCACACATATCAAAGAAAATATCTTGAACCTAATAAAATATTAATTGGATTGATTATTATATGGCCTAATTTATTAAATTAATTACTTATAATGTTATTAATTTATAAGGTCCCTGACATTAAAATAGTAGTGGTCATACTCAAGTTATATTTTTGATTCCATAGGGAATGGATTGAGCACTCATGGATGCCATTCTGAATCAAGGATTCTTGTTTCTAAGCATGAGACCCACCTTATAACCTATTCATTGTTTATTATTGGATTAAAAATATGAAACCATAGGATCCATATACCATTATTATTATAGGATTCCTTGGATATACTCCTTGGATCTAGAGTGACATAAATGGACATGATGTTCCATGGTTATACCCATTAATCCCAATCAATACTTACCCATTTTTCCTTGGACATAATCCTTGGAATCAGATGGAATTATTATTATGAAAGGCCTTACACGATGTGCTTTGGAATAAAATCTTACCCATATTGCTAGACTAAAGTCATTGACTGAGTTGGATCAAACCATGAGGTCAAGGTTGCATTGGTTATCACCTAGGAACCTATTCATTATTAATAACATCATAGGATTCCCTGTCATGACTTGGATCCTTAACTATGATCATATCAGGATATCAATACTAGTAATTAATCATGTGACTTATTTATATAATCTAGAAATAATTAATTAATGAACTATTTTCATGTTCGGGCACCATCTGAGGGACGAAGTAGGTACTTTGGTAATTACATTAGTGTACTTCACATTTACATATTCAAGATTTCACACTATTTTAGTTAATATAACATGTACTAGATGTTAAAGACTCCATTGGAAGTGACCTAATAATATTCATCTTACACTCTATCAGGGATTCCATTAGAACCCATAAAATTTACATGTATGCTAGCTTTGAAAAAGTGTAGCATACCGCTTCAAACACTTGATTCCATACATTCTTAGAATATAGATGGTAGAAGATGACCAAGATGGAGATCAGGAAGCTTGGGACTATTTTTAGATTCCATTTTGATACTTCTGTATAGCATGCATTGTCTGCTGCTTTGTACCCATGTTTTTGGGATTTATAGATACATGACATATATCATCAGCATCACTTGAGTATTATCATCAGTTGTTCAATTATTTATTATTCATGTCTTCTTATATATGTTATTATTTTACTTATATAGCTTCTTCTATTTACCTATTATCGTACTATTCCTCTATTCTACACTCTGGTAATGAGGTAATAGTATCCCCATGGAAAAACCCAGGGCCCTCTATACTAGTCGGCAGCCTATGACATTTAGGGTGATGAGCATGAGTCATAGTGACCCACTGGGCTTAGGGAACCTCTGAGTGGCATCCGAGTCTGGGAAGTTATATTATAAATGTGATAAGAATAAATTCATGGATTTTACGTATTTCTATTTTTTTAGAACCTATCCAATTTATAAAAGGATTTGTTTTAGAGAGAGTTGTGGTTAAAGAGTGTCGATAGTATACCCTTTGATCGTGATTTATTAGAACATCAATGGAATATGGAAATATCTCTATTAAAATATACTATGGATGAATCCCAATTTTTTTGGAGTAATTAATCAGCTTGGATTTTTCATTGGTATATGGGAGACCATTAAAATGGTTGATTAATGAACCATTACAAGGAGGACCATTGTAATGTTGGTATATTTTTCATAGGGAGGACATTCATAGATTTTTTTTATTTCATTATCATTGGCAGGAACACCATAGTGCGTTATAAATATTTATTCATGGGGAGGACCTTCGTAGTGTTTAACTGGTACTTCATTATGGTGAGGACCTCTATAGTGGTTTATTGATACTTTAATATAGATAAGATCACCATGACAATTAGTTGATTCATTCTCATGTGGAGTACTTCCACAGTGGTTTATAATACTCATATAAAAGTGGTTAGTTAAAGGCTATCATCAATCTATCTTAGTGAGGGATATGGTGGATTTATCTCTATATGGGAAAAAATTACCTCATGTAATCATCGGGGCATACTGGTTTCTCATAAGGGTGTCAACAAATTAGGCGATAGACCAAACTCATGATTATAGAGTTTTATTACTAATATGGGGTATCTTAATATTAATCTAGTTGGGATGGATATGGTCATGTGTTCTTAAGGAATCTCTAAGATGGCTTGGGTCTTTAGGTGGTTGTGATAATTTTGATTAATAGGAAATAGTCTAAGAAAATCATTTATAATAACCTTGGCTACTAGAATATCCTCTTCCTTTAATTATTAGAGAAATTCATTATCATGATTGAGGGGAGAGACTCCCAATGTGGTTATATATAGTAATTAGGGCCACCTACACCATTTTAATTTAATAAGAATAATCTATATTCTATATATTAATAACATTTAGGTTCTCTATAGTGATTAGGTTAGTTATGATGGTGCCTTCTCACTAACACTCTCATATTATTGAATTAACCCATTTTTGATAAATTATAAATATCATGGAGAGTGGAATAGGTTTATTCATAACTACATAAATGAATGTAATTTGGTCATAGTTGTGTGGTATTTTGATATGATGGTTTTAGATTGTAGAATCAGATCATTTTTACCCCATGACAATTAAAGACCTCCAGGGTGATGATTATCCATCATTATGTTTTTTATTATGTATGAAATTAATCCAAATAAAATAATCAATATGAAAAATGAGTGTTGATGAATAGTCAATCACTTTGATGGAATGTGAAGGAGTCTGCATCTAGATTACCATTTTCTATTCTAAGTGTTTTTCTAATTCCCATTTTCATAGGCATGGTCAAGTCCCATCCAATAGGACAATATATTAACCCATTTCAAAAAGAATCTTTCATCTAGTTTGAAATTTTTTTGTATATTTTAAAAAATATAAATTAATACTTGCCACGTCCAATATTATGGATAATCATAAACTACATCACATATTTTTTTAATGATGTGAATCTTTTTTATAAAGTGATGATTGATATACACTATGAATGTTTTAAAATTTAAAAAATTCATTTCTAAATTTTATAGTGAATATTATCCTTTTCACCTAAGGAGGGATAGAGAGATTTTAATTTTAAATCTACCCTCTAATGGCCCGAAGGCCTGCATTTTTTTATTTATTTTTGATAATCTACCTTTCAAGGGGTGAGGTGGAACCCTTACAATGCCCGTATGCATAAGTATTACATGGCCCGTATGCCCTAGAGGAATTCATTTTCCCATAGGCTTCAAACATTACATAAAACCCAGACTAACTACTTTTAACTACTCCTCCCCAGCATCTTCATAATGAAATCATCTCTCCACCCTTTCATGGTTGTTCAGTTTGGCATTCCTATGCATGCACAGGCTTTTCCTGATGGCAGGTTCCATACCCTCTCATTCTTGCAATCTGTTTAGCTTTTGCTGTGGTGAATGCTCCTTGGTCATCCTTCTTGTAGAGATTGTTCCTCATAGGTCGTCTGGTGTGAATCTCCACTTAAGGTGGCCTGAAGGCCTTGAGGTGGCCTGAAGGCCTTACCGACCCGAAGGCCTGGGTGGCCCGAAGGCCTTAAAGGACTCAGGGACCAAATCGGTGGCCCGAAGGCCCAAACAGGTGCATATTTCCGGCTGCTACAGTGCCAAACATTTCCTGCTACAGTACCTTCTATAGTACTGCACGGTCCCTCTACAGTACCTACTACAGTCCCTGCTATAGTCCTTCTACAGTACTTCTACAGTCCTGCTATAGTACCCGGAAATAATGTCTCAGCCTGGATTTGATCCTGGGTCTCCCGGATGCACTTGCAGAGTCCTTACCAACTCGGTTAAGTCTCATGTGCTTTTAAATCGACCCAGGAATGAAATTTGTTAGTTTAAAGTTATATAGAGGATTCATTATATTTTATATTCATATAGATGATGCTATATCATTTAGATACATATATGGGAACTCTATAGTTTAATATTACATAAGAATTTATTTAAGGTATCCTTTGGAGAACACCTAATGATATTTTGTTTAACTACATCACATATGAGTTTTTTCATCTATGATTCTATCATCCATAAAATGAGATAAATGATGTGTCATCTAGGGAGAACCTAATAATTATATTAGTATGCACACTTATCATATGCACAGGGTTTCATTCATAGGTCTAAAACACAAGGAACTGGACAATGAGAGTATCTTTTGGGAAGCACCAAATGATAGATTGTATACATTCCCATAATGTATATGGACATTCATAAATGTGTTCATCACCCATAGATATAAAAGTGAATCACATATTTCACCCTTCTTATATAGGATAATTTTTGACATATGAATGTACACTCATCACATGCATGAACTTCTATCCACAGATCATCACCCACATACTTATATATTCTTAACACATACATGGATCCTTGTCAATGTGAGAATCACAAAAAGATAAGAGGAATAATATTAGAAAATGGGTGGTATTAAGAAGCTACTAGGATTGAATCACTAAAAGGATTCCTATGTATCATGGTTAATAAGAATCAAAACTCATATAGTTTAAAGGGGATGGAAGGCCTCTGAGTGGCTTCTCTCCCCCACCCCATCTGCACTGGGGTTTCTTTCGGTGGTGTTTCAAGAAGGGGAGGCTTGTGTGCTGCTTTCGGC
Source organism: Viscum album (assembly GCA_963277665.1). Taxonomy (NCBI): domain Eukaryota; kingdom Viridiplantae; phylum Streptophyta; class Magnoliopsida; order Santalales; family Viscaceae; genus Viscum; species Viscum album. The sequence goes on along the minus strand of OY728157.1, from coordinate 1,454,567,294 downwards.
ATCGTATCCCCTTCCTTTTTCCCTCCTCCTATCCTGGATTACCTGATCTATTGATCTACGGTTTTCTCTTCCTTGTGCTTGTTTCTTCAGCTTTTTGATTTGGCTCTGTGACTGTCCTTTAGGTTGTTCTCTATAGTCGTATATGGTGGTTCCGGTGCCGATGATGGTGGGTGGGTTTTCTTTCGCCCACTCAACTCTGCCCTATCTTCAAGCTCCAACACCCCTTCTAGGTCGGTATGGTGTTTTGGATCCTTAAGAGATCTGGGAGGTGTGGTTCGAGAGGTCGTCGATATTTTGGGAAGCTCTGTTGGCATATGAATCTTTTTCTTTGTCCCTATGTTTCATTTTTCTGGTTCATAGTGGAGTTTTATTTTGGTTGGGTTGTTCTAGTTTGATGGTTGGGAGTTTCTGTTCTCTGGAGATCTTTCAATCATGAAATTTTCGGCATTGGTGTTCCTGCTCGAAGGTGCCCGTTCCTACGTCGATGGTGTTCCAGAAGGTCACAGATCTATGTGATTTTTATTTCGTCCATTGATGGTTTTCAAAAGTTCTATTTTCTGGTTCTGGGGATATTTCCACCTACACATTTTGGAGGTTTTCAGTTCTTTCCAATGGCGACGATGATCTGCTCCGATGGTTTCTATTTCATGGCGATGTTGATGTGATGATGGTTTGATTGAGAATCAGGGTTGTGATTTAGAGAGCATGGATAAAGGCATAACCAAGGTGAATTTTGATGTTTTGGGGTTGAATTTGAAGCTTTAATGCGTTAATGTTGGGGGTGTTTTAAATTTGATATTCGAGTGTTGTGAAGTTCCCACTAACCTTAAAGTGGTTTATTCCTAAAATGAAAAAAATGGATTTGGAGTGGATATAGTTCAAAGGGTCATTGTATAGATTAAATATAGGTAATGATATCATGAATACCATGTATAAAAATGGTTATTTAAATTCAAATATTTATAAGTAGGTAATTACACCCAAACATAAAAGTGGACCCTGTTATTTTATTCCATTAAAAAAGGACATAAAATTTTCCCCTAAGAAGTATCCCTTACAATTTATATAATTTTGGAGGAAAATGGAACTATTAAATGAAAAAAATCATTTCATTTTAAATTCATTAAATAATGATATACCATCTAGTTTAACATATTATAAAAACATGGGAATGTTTTATTTCTTAAATACTTATAGAAAGGGTATGAAAAATTCCCTTTAAAACAAATCCTTGGGATTTTTAAATCAAGAAATTAAATTATAACAAATAGGTTAATGTATTATGGATCAGATGATGTGTCAATCAATTAAATATCATAAAGTAAGTATAATAAAGCCATAAAATTTTTGTCATTTTTCATGTACAGTTTCCTATGAAATTTTAGATCATACATTAAGGATTAATGGTTTTTCAGTTTTAGGTCATTCAATAAGAGTTTGAGGTTGTGTAGTTTTAGATTAAGAGAGGAAGAAAATAATTGTATAATCTAATGTTATATGGTATAGACTATATAAAATGAAATTTTAAATAATGAGTAAAGGAACATTAATTATGAATTTCATCATCATGTGACAATGATAAGAGTAGAATTATTGAAGTTTACACCACTAGAGTTAGGTTTTATGTAAAGGTTGAAGATATATATAAATGATTCCCACTTTTAATGGGTGATCATGATGAAAAATAATATTCAACCTAATTATTAATTTTTTTTTAAATTTCATGTTTGTTTAATTTTTAATGCTGGGATGGACATATTGAAACTCACTATTATATTTAACCCTTATACCAATGTTTTTAAATATTTTATGGATTTAACTACCCAACATAAAAATCAATTTAACTTATAATATGATCCATTTTATTAATGTTAAAAAAATTAAACATGGAATTCATTACTTATTTTTTATTTTTTTCATTATATTTGGAGTTGATTTGGAGCGCTCACGATAAAACCTGAGGAAAACATGTCCAATATTTCATAAGACTTATTGGATTTATAAATTTAAATTTACATTATAAAAGATATTTTTATCTATTTAGGACTAATTTTAGTGGTCAAATAAATAACCATATGTACTAATACTCTCTATAATACAAAGAAGATAAATTTATATATATAAAGGCTCAAAACATAGAAACATTATAGGGAATATTAATTGTTCATATTCATAAGGATATTTTTTTAAATTGACCGTATCTTCCACCCTAGACCTCTTATTTATACCCAATATTTAGGGTAGTGATTCAATAATTAATTAAAAACATTTTATTTTTCTAAAATGTGAGATCAGGTTTAATTTTTTCTTATGTACTTGAGGAAAGTTGTTTTAAAAATACTTTATGTAAAAACAACATTTCAAATTATATATAAATATGTAACATGAATTCATCACTTGAAATAATTATTTAGGGAGTGAAACTCTTCCATTTTAAAGAGTCATAGTACATTACTCATCATCCTTTATTTCATATAGTCCCATTCCATATAGGGAGAGAAAAGATAATGGAATAATTTTGTATGATCCTCCTCCACTTATCCATATCGAGCTAATCTTTCATTGGCCTTTTTGAGAGAGATAGTCAGATATAAAGGGAGTTAATAAGATTCATGTGACTATAATTTTAGGGTATATATTCTTGTAAAATTTTTAATTTTATTTTTATATTGATATAGTTATAACTTATGTAATATTTTTGATATTATATTTGAAATGAAATTTTTTCTTAATTGATTAGTTTTTTGGTTTTGGAGTGGGGAAATTGTGTTATTTTGATTGGAAATTAAATGAATACATTAAATTCTTATTCATATAATATCTTAATTAATCTTAGAAGCCTCTTAACCATGCAAAAGGTATGAATATTCTCTAAACAATAGTTACACTAAGCCTTACATCATGAGTGCACTAGTTTAGAGTCTTAGAGGATAATCAAGATCCCAATTGAACCTCAACTAAAGACATACACCAAAACCAATGAGTTTATAAGATCAAAGATCTTTTTAATGAAAGAATATTTTTTTCATTATATTTTAAATTATCTCTAAAACCCCATTTTATTTTACAAATATCAACTATAATTTTTATTGGTTTTTGGTTCCCATTATTTTGAATCTGTTTTACAACCCCACCACCTATTTAGTTTATTTTAATCTAAAATGTTTGAAAAGACACAGTTCTCATCTTAATAAATCATTGAGATAATATATAGGTATTTCCTAACATGACACACATTTATTTAAAATCAATTAATTTGACACCTGATGACATCACACTCATGGGAATTATTTGAATAGCCTTTAACTTCAGTCCAGATATTTGGACTTATATGAAGACATTGATTTAAACTTATTATTCTTGTTATTATATAGAAACCACCTATTGGAATTAATTTCTATTATGAAAAGTATTAAAACTTACCATTTTCATATGATATAGTCTTTCAATATTACATCATTATAGCTTTTAGTCCCCACTTCAATGACTCGATAAGGGTATATATAGGCCTATGAATTTTTTTTGTATAACTGGAACCTACATGGTCATATAGGTGTTACAAAAAATTTATCTTCATTTTTAGGATTAATTTTTTTATGTATTTTCAAGAAAATCATTTTATATTACCCTGTTAAAATATTCAAATCGAATTTTAATTTCTATAAACTACTTTGTCAAATTGCTTCTTCATCTCAACATAAAAGTGTTTTACACCTTTTTAAGTATCGAATCAAGTATGAATTAGGTGTCCCATTCTTCAATAATGGATGGAATATATATAAAATTTTCTATATGGTAATTTAACTACCAATTAATTATATTTATCATTATTTTTCTATAGCCTTAATCCATCAATGAATGAGAAATTTTGTCGAACATGGGAACACTATTTAAGACTTCTTAGTGAGTGTGATTCTTTACTAGATTCAATTTGATTCATATTTTCCATGAAATAGTATTTTCATGTTCATGGTGCTTCAAAATTTCTCATAGGACATCTTTTCAAATTGTAAGCCATATCATTAGGGTATATACTCATACTTATTACCCTTCCCTTAATATTTGGATTCTTAGAAAATGTTTCATAAATACCTTTGTTTTTTATTTTTCAATAGATTCATTACCTATAATTTCTTCTAGTTCACTATAAGAACAAAATATTTGTGTTTATTGGATTCCTTATTAGTTTGGGAAACCATGGCTAAAAGGACTAGGATCTTCTTATCCATAATATTTATGCTAGCACTAAAAATTAAACTAGAGAAAGTATGAGGTAAGAATGGAATAATGATACATTTGGATAATTATTTATCCAATATAAATATTAATTATGCCAATAAATCAATGTTACCAATTATCATAAGAACACGAGTTCCATCAAAGACTCATTTTCTTATATTTTATGTTAAAATATAATTAAAAAAATTTATATCATTCATTTCAATCTCTCCTCTAATGATTTTCTTATAGTTTTAACAGAATAATGTAAACATATTATTTCTCATATTATTTTTTTGATCCCAGGACATTGATGATAAAATGATTCATTAGATATGAAATGCATCACCCATGTACCTTTTATATGCTACCATATCAACCTTACTAGCTACCTATGGTCCCTTAGTAGGTATAGGATACTTTAAAACATAATACCGACTTTATTCTCATATTATTATGAGTAATTTATTTTTATACAATTAAAATATAGAATTAGATAGAAAATTTTTGGTTTAAAATCAATTAAATTGATAATGAGTTTATTGTGTTTCTAGTCATATACAACTAAAAAAATATATAATATTACATATTTATCATTATTTTCGATTGAAATTATTTATTAATTAATCATATATTTATATATATCACCCATAATTTTTTAAAATTTTAATAACTCTCACCATTGTATTTTTCATGCGATGATAAAAATAAAATGCTAAAACTATGTTTGGGGTTTCATTAAATAATTAAAATTAAATTATTTAATTTAAATTATTAATTTACTATTCTTATGGTAATAGAAGTCCCATTATATTTTAAACTCCACATTTCATTTTTTTATAATTATCATAGTTTTTCACAAATTCACCATACAGATTAATGTAATGTAATGCTTCACTGAGAGGGTATTAAATACATAGAGTCCAAGGAAGTGAATATTGAGACACAAGGATTTTTTGAGGGCTTTGACTATGAAGAGGCCATTTTTTGTGAGTAGGATTAAATAAAAATAATAATTTTTCAATTAAAATAATTAATAAATAAGTTTCATTACTGGGTTATTGTTAGGGCTATATTGATAGATTTGTTTCTTCGAAATTTTCACCTAATTAATTCAACATGTTTTCATTAAATGAGATAAAAATGAACTTAAAAATTCACTAATTTATTCTGAATAAAAATTCATTTAAAACAACTTAATCACTTAGAGTATTATTTTCATGTGAAAATTCCAAGGTAGATGATTTTAGAGCACTCAAAAAATATTGTTTATAAATTCAATGAAGATGAAGAGGAAAATAACTCATTGAAAGGGAATATAAAAATAAATAACTAATTATAGTGGTAAATAATATAAAACAACATACAATAAATCCCATATAATTGTATATATTCAACAAATTAGAGGTTTAAACTTTTATTAATGAAAATTATTCAATATAAGAGGGAATTAGACTCATTGGAGTGGGATTAATGAATAGAAAAACAGTTAAATAACTAGAACACCACCATTATATAAAGAATTTCAAAACACAATAAAAATAGTAAAATATCACCAATGAGATAAAGAATAATAATTAATTGGAAGGACCTATAGAAACATGAAGATTTAGTTTAAAAAAATATTAATCATGAAATATTTATAACATGCAATAATATCTTTAATTGAACTGTGATATAATATAAAAATATTATTATTTAAATATTACAATTAAAACCCATCAATTAAATTAAAAATGTTAATTAGAATAACCAAATTAGAAAAAATCTTTTATGGTTTTATATAATTAAATTTTATTAATTAATTCAACATAATTATTTAATTATATTTTATTAATGTCAACTTATTCTTCAAAGATATATTTTTTTCAAAAAAAGGTTGTCATTTCATTTTTTGCATGGATATTATTAATAAATAATGAAAATTTTATAAATAATATTTTGATAAATGGATATCCTTTTTAACTATTCATGTCAGAATTGGTTTAGGATGAATTTTTGATATTTTGTTGAAAGGTTTGATTTTTATTGAATAGGAAAAATAATTCATTTTCGTTAAACTGGAATTTCTTCTCAATAAATACGGTAATTTAATAGCCCTGTTATATTTTGATAATGATATTAAGGACGTATAAGTATCATTTAGTTAAAAATAATCCAATTAATTTCATAGGAATCATCAATAAACTTGATTTTGGTATAATGTCATTATTAGGCCAAATAATTCATTTCGTAGAAAATTATTTTTTGTTTCAATTTACACATTAATATTAAAATTGATTTATATTAATAGTATAATTTTAATATTAAAAAATTTATATATTATTTTAATATTAATTTTTAATATTTATAAATTTTTCCGTTATATATTTTTTATTATTATAAATAATAGTCATGATAAATATTTTTCACATGGGTATGGGTAAAAAGGTTAATTAAGGTTAATACAATGGGATTAGGTCTCAAAATAAACCCAAAACATACATTTTTTCATAGTATTAGATTAATTATTCCATAACCATCATAATAGTTAATATATATTATTTTGGTTTATTTTCCTTTGATAATGAAATTTATATTATTTTAAGAAATTGATACATACAAAATGTAGCCCTCTTGAGTTTAATTTATATTATATGTTTTCATTGAGATAAAAAATGTTGTGAAATAATATATTAGGTTATTTTTATAACGAATCAATTATTTTTATGAGTATAATTTATTTATAATTTATAGTAAAGATATAATTACCTTAAATGTGTACGTGATGTCAATACAGAGCTTCTGCAAGTAGTAGAAAAATCAAAGTAAATTATTTTCAAAATAATAAAATTAACAATTTTTAATTAATTGTGTAAGATCATGAATTTAGTAATTACTATTAAACCATATTGTGGTAAATTTTATTATATTTTAACTACATTTTTTTGATGAGTTTGAAATTAAATTAAATGAATACTACTAAAAATGACATTAAATATATTTTATTATAAACTATATTAATTAAAAGAGTTAGAAAAAATTAAATAATACAAGTGGGATGTTAAAGGGTCTAAAATTTCATCCATGGAAAATATTTGAGCCTTTTTCTATCTTAGATGTAAATTTATAAGCCTTAAAATCTAAAAAAATGTGTTACCATGGTAAATCATAAGAGTCTTAATGATGGGTTTAAACCCAATGATATGGTTTAAAATGTAACATGAACATGTATAAATTTTATTTTTTAAAGTTATTTAGACCTAAAAATTTCCTAATTTTTGAATTATTTCCATTTGGTTCTAGTTTGTGAGATTATGATATATATAATATCTAAATCTTTTAAGTAAAAGAAAGTGTGTCATTTCCCTCACATATAAAAGGGCTCTATATCTTATCCTTTATTAATAATGCTTGAGAAATCTAGCTCAACTAATACCTACCATAATACCTTCCAAAATTCTTTATCCACTTCCTAAAGATTTCTTTCTTATCCTAAGTCCATTCTAAGAAATTTTACCGTGTAATCAAAAGGAGGTATGTAAATGAAGAGGTAATCGTGTTACCTAACTCTTTAAAACTCTATTGCTTCTTCTAATTTAAATAAATATATTATATCAATCATAAAATAATTAATTGAGTATAGTCAATATAATATAATGTTTTTACGATTATGGGATAACCATTTTCTACATCTTTTCCATTAAATAGGAAACTAGAGTATCACTCATGCTTATGTGGGGATTACAGTCGCCACATAGTGATATGGTTAATCTTTATTTTCTTAGTCTAGAAATTACTTATTTTAACAAGAATTAATCATTTTTATATTTTTTTATACAATATTATGTTTTATGAAATATAAATTTATTTATGGAAATTGTGTTAATTTCCACAAGCATTGATTCGATCCTGAAGCATATTCAGATAGTAAATCGACCATAAGTATAAGGAATGGAAATTTCACAAAGTACTAGATTGTCCACACGGAAAATGAAAGGACCACATGAACACCAGATCAAAAATGATTGATACATGGAAAAAATTATGAGATCATAAGAAAAAATGATCGACCACATGATGTATCATAAAAAATAGCCCTGATAATCATTTTTGAAATGGCATGGATCGACTGCACAAATAGTGGATCAACCGCATGCCTATTAGATCTATTGTAGCCATTCTATTTCTCAAACTATTGGGTTAACCAAAAAATTCATCTATAGACAATAATGTAAAATATAAGTGATCTCACATCTATGAGATATCTAAAAGTGATGTACGGATCAAACATTGATATTCTATTGACTGTACATTAAAGGAAGTGACCATATGTGAAATATAATTTTTTTTCAAAGAATCAACTACAAGAATATTTGAAGATATCATGGTTATTTGACACAATTTAATAATTTATTGTACTAACTATAAGAGAAAATTAATCAGATTAAAGTATTAATGATTTAATTTATGTTCGAATGATTGATCATACAACCTATCAAGAAATCATAACCGAATTATCACAAATTATTTAAGTAACCGTGGATACTGAGATGAAAAAACAAAGTGACCATATAAATTTTTTTGTTTTATATTATTAAATATATTAATTATACTACTTTTTATATATAATTAAATTCTGGTAAGAATATTTTATAGAGCCTAGATTTCATGATTGTGTTTGAGGTTCTCAGTGATTATTTTTCAATGGATATTTTTGGACCATTTGAAAGAGTAATCATATGTGAAGAAAAATTATATGGATAGAGAGGAAACATAGAAATATCATAATTTTAAATGAACACAATGAAAAAATTATGATTTTTTTCAAATCTATTAAACACACTTTTCTCCATATAACTTCTATAAACATCATAGAAATTTTGTTGTATTTAAAAATCATTTCCATATTAAAAGAGATCATCAAGTAGGGAACAGTCACTAGCATGACCAAAAAACCTATATCTCTATTGAATCAAATTATTCCACTTATCTTACTATATATTTCTGACATTGTATAGTTTTGTATGCTTTAAATTATATATATTTTGAGAACTATCTCCAATACTAATTTATAGAATGCTATACATGGACTCCCTCTCATTTCTTATTATCTGTACTCCCATGAAGAACTGTGGAAAAGGCTATGTATCCTAGACTACATATGAGTTATTGTTTCAATATTGTTCTCCCACATAGAACTGTGAAATGGGATCTGTATGGCCTAGAAAAAACCTGACCGAGATTGTGTGTTTTTACATGAAAAGGATGATCCATATTGTCGGTTACTTTATTTAATTAACAATATTTTTTGTATATAGTGATTTCAAAGTGGAGGTTATTAGGTCTTGGTGTGAGAATGAATCACTTGTTTTATTCTCCTTCCTTTTTTCTATTTCATTATATTCATTATTATTAGAAAAACTATTATAGTTTTAAAACTAAATTACAAAACAAAACATTGGTAGTTAAATTTAATTTTCATTTTATATATCATGTTTGAAAAATGAAATTTTTACAAAAATAGCTATAATATTTTTAATTTTTATTTTAAAAAAATTATAATAAAACATAATATAATTTTTTAAAAAAATTAAATTGTATACTTGTACTATTTTAGTTACCTTATTTAAATTTTAAAAATCGAGGGGATTTTGTTTTAAATCATTTTTAATAGAAATTTAAATTAAAATTTCATTTCACCCCTCTTGAGTTGTCACCTGTGACCAAAATTTTGTATCAAATGGATTTATTCTTTCAATTTCCATTTTTATCAACTTTTTTTATAAAGATTAATTTATTTTATTTTAGGTTTTTTCTACTATTATGGAAGCAATGTCTGAATTTCATTCTTCCAATATACCAAATTTTATTAATGGATAAAAATATTCTCAATAGAAAATAAAAATAAAAATACATATTTATATCTTGGGATTTGATATTTGTATATCTTTAGAATATTAATACAAAAAAACCCAAAACATCTAGAAAATAATGGGTTTCTATAGTTAAAATTGCATATGATTAAAACATTAAAGCTATGAGCACTTTATTTTTTTATTTAGGTGAATATGATTGTAAAGGAATATATTCATGTGGAACTGTTTATGATATATGGGATACCATCTATATATCTCAGGAAGTCACTTCTAATGTAAAGGATATGAATTTAAAAACACATATTAATAGGAATGATACTATCAAAATGAAACATGGTGAAAATTTTTCTGAAATGTATCTTAGGTTCAAAGAGATCATAAACTCTATGAATAACCTTGGAAAAATAATGAAAGATAAGGATAATAAAATGAGACTCCTATTATTCCTACTAGATTGATGAATATGTTATATATCCTTTAACCAAGAATAATTCAACATCAATAAACCATCGGTTTTGGAGTTGATTAGAATTATTATAATGTATGAGGGGGAACTGAAAGAAAAAAATAATAAGATAAACCTAAAAAATAAATTACCTTTAAGACCTCTAACTGAAAGGTAAAAGAGAAAATAAAATATGATAATTGGAGTGGGGTTGAATCAACATTGGAAAGTGTTGATTAAATGGCTCACCTAGCCACATGATTCAAAAAAATCTACTAGAAGAAGAAATTATTCAACAAAATAATATATGGTAAAACATTTGATCGAAAAGGGAATTGAAAAGAGGATAAAAAATCAGGAGAAGTAATATGTTATCATTGAAAAATAAAATGGAATGTCAATTTAGAAAGTCTATAGTTGAAGTGTAAGAACAAATATGACTACAAAGTAAAATATCCAATGAAGTCTATGAAATACACCTGGATCACCTTTAAGGATAGATCATGTGAATTTGACTTGAGTATGGAAGGAAATAATAATAGATATAACATGTTTTTTTGACAAAAAATTAAAATTTATCAAATAATATTCATGAATATTCTATAAATATTTATTATATTTCTATAAATGAAAATACTGATGAAAATATGGTAAGAGAAGATTTATTTGAGTACAATAATATGTTGTAATAAATATTCCATGAACTTGAGGATAAGTATAATAGTCCTAATAAGTAGTATGTTTTCAAGGTTATTTTAAATCAAACTTTTCTATAGAAAAAGATATTAATTTTTAGTTATTAAAAGAAAATAATGAAGTAAAATTTTATAATGGGAAACAAAAAAATGACATAGAAATAATTAAAATTTTTAGAGAAACCAAGACTAGGATTCATGTAAAAAAAATCACCAATGTATACCACTAGGACTAGTTACTATCTTGGATAGAGGAAAATTTACAAGAATAAATTTATTCATATCTCAGGATCTTCCAGCCCTATAAAACAACTTATTCTTATAGAATAATTACTATTTTCATTTCTAAAATTCAAAATTATTTTTGTGTTAATCCTGTTAAAAATACTTGGTTTCATAAATATTTTATTTGAAATATTTATAGACCCACGCATTAATGGGTCCAAAATAATTTCTCTTTAAATTATTCTATAGGAATATTTATTAAATATTACCTATTGAAAATTATGGTATCTGGATAGTGGAAGATCCATACCTATGGTTGGGGTCTAATCAAGATTTAAAATTATTATCTAGGTAGATGGTGGACATGCCACTTTTGGTGATAATGAAAAAGGGAGGATAATTAGACTCATTCAAATCAATAATTCCAGAACTATTTAAAATTATAAAGAAATAGTTATAGATGGAATAAATTATAATATGCCTAGAACATCACAACTATGTAATGATGGTTATCATATTAAATTTAAAAATAAATCATGAAAATTTTACGATTCTTAGAATGTTTTAGTTTTTATTTTGTAAATATAATGTTTATGCAGTTGATTTAAATTTTTTATTTTCTAAAAAAATTATTTTTTAACTGACTTTCATAAAGAATATTGGTTGTGGATATTGATCCCCGACAAAAGAGAATTAGAAAATTCACAAAGGAAGTAATACCTAGATATGGGAATTACCTTCCCCAAAAAATAAAAGGAACCGAGACTTGAGGATCACATGATCTTCTAAAGGACTCGCGATCGTGTGACCATTTCATGGTCACATGAAGACTGCACACACATCACATAACCTGTGGTGAATCCCGTAGAGTCCCCTTCAATGATCCTTCCTTCCTTAATGAAATATATCCAGATAAATAGTGTCCATCTGATGAAAACAGAATGAGCACCCCCAGTTTTCTTGTTTTGTCCATGGAAACTTCCTGAAAAACCATCCAAAATTCCTCTAGAAATAAGGAGGATCAATATCTAAATATAGAAACACCTAGTGGTTGTAAATATCATGCTCATATCACCATTAAAAAGGATAAATTTACATAATGATATCAAAAAAACTTGAGAGACCCCCAAAGCATTTTAGAGTTAAATAAAGAAGGTAAAATGGAAGAGGTGAGAGGTACTCATGTCCACTAAAGGACTTGTGAAGCCCCCAGAAATCCACAGGGCACCACGAGTCCCTCGTGATGTGACCGCCTCACTCGATAATTCCCTTTGACTTGTTATCCTCATTGTAGGTATTTCCTCATGTATTCTCAAGAAAAGTTTCACTTAACCTTGGATATTTAAGGAAAAATGAAAAATTTTGTTCATGAAATTATCATGCACACCCACATGACCCATAACAGTCACGCAACACATCACCAAATAATAGATTAATTGTCATTGACATTGATTTTTAAATCTCACAGGACTCCCAACATTTGTCTCTTAAAAAATGGAAATAAAAGAAAAAAAAATAAGGAAGGAACTCACGGTCCTTAAAATACATTAAACATTCCCAAGATGTCTGCATCGTTGTACAACAGGACACCCAGGCAATCATCCTTATATTGTGGGAAGGACTAGACAAGTCACCAAAAAACCAGTGAATTCCTTTAGATAGGCACCTTGGATCTCACAAAGGCCCTTGGAAATTTATGTAGGAATAGTTGGAAATTCCTTTTCACAACCACATGATCAATAATGTCCTCATTAATAAAAAATAATCTCACAAAGGAATCGTTTTCGGAAGAGGCATGCGACCACTAAAAATCAAGGGACGCACTCAGAACTACCCACATCAGAGACTCTGGAAACCACATGGTGCCAAAGAACTTCACTGAATCCATAAAATATTCATGCCAGATATACCACACAAACTACTAAGAAACTGGGGTGGCAATGCCTATACGTTCCCCACCGGAGTATAAAAAATATACCGACAACAACATGAAGGAAAATTTTGAGAACAAAAGTCCCAAAAATTGAAGTATAATTCTTAGAGCAACTAATCACTTGATCATCTGACCTTTTGTGTGGTAATATATTAATGAATGGCTAGAGACATCATGCGACACACATAAGGTACATTGTGTTATCACTTTTGTAACACCCCAACCCCAGTTACCTAGATTCGGTGCATTATTACATAGCATTGGCATGATCACAAAAGATCAAATCTCAAAAGACTGATTAGTTTAGTAGCCTTGGAATCTCTAGATACATTCATAAAGTTTACATTACATTATAAAGTGAAAAACTACAACAACATCTTGTATCCATAGATCACACTCATATCCCCTCATACTATCCCTACAGGTCATTCATAAAATACTTCTTTACATCCTAGAAAAAAAATGAAAGGGGTGAGCTCAGATTCCCAGTAAGGATAACAATGTAGCATAAACATTCATAAATAAGCATAAACATTTAAGGCAATGTATAACTAAAACAAAAGCCTTTTAAACTTGAACTTTCGAATAATATGGTAGAAATAAAATGAAATAATTCCATTTACTTATTCACATGGATATTCTACTAATTGAATAATCACATGCAATATCAATAACCACTTTCATAATGATGGAATGCATAATTCCAGTATATCATAACCACATAGTCAAGGCCTTGTGCCAAGACTACAAATAAAATTTTGTTAATGTCTTATGCCAAGACACTAGTTTTTCTCATGATACCAACCGATGCATCGAGGAGCTATAGCATGCTCCACCCTTCACTTACTAAGTCCAATGCATTCCTCATATGAATAGGTTTAAACATAACATAAACATTCATATTAAAACTAGCATACTAAATGTCAATACTTTCTCCATGAACCATGAAAGGTATAAAAATAACACATCCACAGTCAAACATATCACAAAACCTTCAATACAATATGGAAGTTTTGTATAATAATAAATCAACTTTAAATAAGCTTAAAATCTATCAAAGGATGTTGACATAGATGAAATCAAAACTATTTGAGAGAAATATCTCCTTTTTTGGAAATCATTTAAAAGTCACATAATTATAAAAGAAAACATTTACTTTGAAAATATTCTTATAAGATTTTAAGGGAAGTTTTGACGATTTTATAATGGAAGAAAATAGCTGCACCCGCTGTATAAGTTAAAAAAAGACATTCTTACCTTCATTTTGTCGAAAAGGTTAAAAAGGACCTTTTTTGGAAAACGACAGAAAGATTACTTTATAAAAATCTTATAAAATTTCAAACAAGGGTACAAATGGAATTAACCCATAGTCTATAAAATAATAATAATGTTTTGAAATAAATTTTTAAGAAACATGGATTTGGATGATAAAGAGGTCGTAGTAGATAATTACGTATAAAAAAACCTTAGATAATGAAGAGATTGTGAAATAAACCCTTAACTTGTACTTTTCCGTGGTTGAGGGTTGTTTTACCTCCTGTATAATGGTGAAATAATTGTTATTAAATTATACAAGAATCATATACTTTAATATGATCTCATATATGATCTTTTAACATTGATTTGTTAATAATATCTTAGTATTATCGTTGCTTTGGGTGTTAACTGATTCATTTTCCTTTATATGATTTTTTATGTAAGCCATGTTTGTTATGGATAAGTTGTATCTTATTCACATCCAGAATGATATCAAGTCCTTAAACATTACTTTTAATCATCAATTGAGAATTTTTCTTGAGTGGATATTGTAATGACCCAAAGTTTCATTAATGGAAATCCCACTTGATCTAATTAAATGTCCCTTTATATAAAATATTTATATAAAATTTCAAATTCTTTGTTTTTATGTTAATAATTGTGACCATTGCTTTTATAACCGTTGAACAGTGATCAGATGATTAGTATAAATATATTGCTTTAACAGATCCAATTTACTCAGACAAAGGTAAATATGGCCTCATCCAGTAGAATTGCTCCATACAAAGCCCATTTGTTGGAGCTCGGATAAGAGGTGGCATCATTGAGCTTTTCTCTTGACCAAGCCCAAGTTGAGCTTCATCATGTCAAGCTCGAACAGGGCCGTCTATGAGAAAAGTGGAAGTTAATAGAGATTACCACTCGAGCAATGTTATTTGATCCACCCCAAGAGCCTGTCACCATCGCACACCTTACTCTTAGGTCTTATGCGGCTATTTTAAGGGGTTATGTAACAAATCGCTAGTACAATGTTCATGTACATTATTTTTTGTATATAATAATGAAAATACTTTATTTTCATTATTGATACATTGTAAATAGTTTTTAAAGTACAACTAGTGTTTTTAGTTATTATTTAATTAAGAATTATATTTTATTAAGTTAAGGGATTTTTGAATTAAATAATATTTTAATAAAATATTATTATTATTATTAAATTATTTTTTATTAAATATAAATGATCATATAATTTTATGAATGCAATTGTAATTTTTATTAAGGTTTGAAAGCCATTTTTCGTCAAAACCCGTGAATTTTTTATAAATGTCAGTTTTTATTTTAAAAGTGAAAATTAACATATTTAGAATATTATTTAGATAAAATAAATGTTATTTCAGGAATCATGATGTCGAAATTATTCAATGGTGAATTTTTCCTATTTTTCTTGAGACACTCAATTTTTGGGGTAAAAATTAAAGACTGGTTTAATATATAATGTGTTTTATGACATCATAATGACCCAATAGTGATGTAATAAAATACTATAAGATTTATGTTCGGCCAATATATGTTTTAAAATTAAAATAATGTGATTTTGGATTTTTTTTATTTACTTTTCAAAGCATTAATGGACCCTTCAAGACTTATTAAACACCTTGTCTTTTTAAATTGGTTTCCATGGGAGTGTGACTCACCTCCACATAAGAAACCCTATTATTTTAAGAATTTCGGTCTTTGGACTTATAAAATATTGTTTTCCTCTTTCCATTTCCAAAAAGCATGGGCAAAAAACATGGGGTGGTTTTTGGTTTGGATTAATTTAATATAAGTGGTCTCAAACCTAAATAATAAAGAATTCTCTCACCTTTCCTATATAAACCCAACCAAGCTCCCACTTCCTCGTCACTCAAAGCCTTTGGTTTTTGTCCAAACTCTGCCCTAATTTCTCTAGAATCCTCCCAATGTGGCCCAAGCTCCCAATAAGCCTCTCTCAATCCTCTCTCAAGACTTTGGAAGCACACTTCCAAGTAAGGGTTTTTTCTACCTTTCACCTTTTGTCCAATTTTCTTAATATTGTTATGCCCTTTTTATTTCAATTATAAATTTTGGGGTATGGTTTAGCACCTCCCCCATACTTTCCTCTTATTTTTTTAATTATGGGAGACCCCTTTCTCTCTCATTAAATTCCTCCCATGTACACCCGCTACTATGTCGAAATTCCGAAAGGAACTTCTCTCCCTTCTTTTACATTCAAGCAATACATTTGTTTCATGAATCTAAATTCCATTACAATTGTTTGGACATGTATCTATATGACACCCTTACACTCCATTTCATTTAAATATGATGATACATCCCTTTCTCTCTCATCAACCATTTTTTTGAATTCTTATGTCACGCTGTTACGCTGCTGGAATTGCACCAATTTTCTAAGCCAATGCCTTTGTGTAGTCAATACCAAGGCCATTTCTCCATCGAGGGTATTCACCTTTATGTACATTTACTTATTGATTATAAAGTTTCATGTATTAATTCCACATTACTTTATCATGGAATAAATGATTATGTTTATTGAATCTGTGTTTTATGATCCATGTGGTACACTTATGCATGAAATGAAATGTTTAAGAAGGGTGCGCCCTTATAGCCCTCCAATGCATTTGGTAAAGTATAGTATCATGATACGTCATGTAAAATGAGTCTTGACTGATGATAATTCAAGTTCAAAGAGGTTTTACTCGTGCTTCATGTGTAATGAGTATTTACTCATGCTCCATATGCAATGGGCCTTGCCTCTTGCTAATTCCATGTTAAGTGTTGTTGCCACATTTCTATGTTATGATTATCATTCTTTATCATGCCTTTATGTTCGTGTTTCTATTTTTCTCTATTGATATTCCTATTGTCTAACATGTATTGTAATCCTCATGTATTCTACGTTTATCCCCTTACTGGGCTTTATAGCTCACCCGTTTTATTATGCATGTCCTCAGGTTGTCCCATGCAATGTTAAGTATGAGGGAATGTAGTGGTCATGTAAAGGAAGTTTTCAATAAAGATGTTGTAGTTCATGTTTTAAGTTTTTATTTAATGATCCTAAGCCCCAAAGACACTATACCTCTCGATCATCCATGTTATATCAATTGAATGGTTTATGTAATAAATCATTTTTATGTTTGTAATAAAAGACGGGTTGTCATAGTTGGTATCAGAGGACAGGTTTAGTTATTTTTGGGATTAGGATTTGAAAACCCTAGTAAATCCTTAGATAAAAGACTAAGTATAATAAAAACATCCCTAAGTTTTTTTAATTAAGGAGTAAGTGTTTTATCAAACAAATACATCTCTGTCTGGATACGAGCAAGTAGAGGCGGATTTGGCACAGATGTATCCTAGGGGTAAAACCTGAAAACACCGCTTTGAGCTTGACTCGAACGGGAACTGGTGCACGAAAATGGGCCATGCTGCACTCTTGGTTATGAAACTCACAAGGGATATGTTTTCATAAATTCACAAGCTTAGTATGAACCCTTATTGAGGGAATTAAAAAAAATCCCCTAAGAATATATGTTAGAAAGTAGATCATGAAAATCCTAGGTTGAAGCCTATAGACTCATGAGTTAAGGAAATAAAAGTTTATTTTTAAGTCATCAAATTTTGTCTTTGGATTACCCTGTATGTGTTACCCCTTAACTTTCCTTTTATTCCATCCAATAGTCGGTAATATGAGGACTTGGGCTAACAACCGGTGTGAAGATCAGTGTGATGACTATACTAATGAGATGCCCAATCCAATGGGAGCGGGAATCATGAACTTTGTCACGCTTCTCTCTCAAATAACCTAGTATTTGAATATAAACATGGGTCAAGAGGAATTTTCAAACCCCCATAAGAAGGAACAAGTCACTATTGAGAGCTTCATGAGATAAAGGCCTATTACTTTTAGTGGATCATCTGATCCCATGATCGCTGAACAATGGATCAAATCCATTGAAAAGATCTTCTCCATCCTTCAATGTTCTGAATAAGAGAAGGTTCTCCTGGATTCTTATCATATGGAGGGTGAAGTTGATCAATGGAGAAATTTGATCAAAAATACGAAGCCTGAGGAGGAGATCAAGGTGTTGGAATGGAAGGATTTTCGGAAGATGTTTTTCGATAAATATTTTCCGCGCACCCTCTGGCCTAAGATGGAAAGGGACTTCCTTTCCCTCAAGAAAAAAGAAGAAGAATTTGTTGGAGCGTACGAGGAAAACTTCACAAGGCTTGAAAAATATGTTTCCGTCATTTTCGTTACCCCCAAATGCAAGGTTGACCGCTTCTTTGGTGGGCAGAAGCCTAGCCTGCGGAAATCATTAGCAATCCATGACTTCGACAGCTATGAGGAAATTGTCTGATGTGCCCTTAAGGTCGAAATGGAAATCGGGGAATCACAGGGGTATCATAGGGAAAAGAAGCATAAGTTGGACTTAAATGCTGGCTGTCCGATGGATAAATCCAACGGTGCTAAGAAGATCCAACACCCCACTTGCCAAAAGTGTGGAAAGAAGCACCCTGGAAATTGCCTCAAGGGGACGAGGATATGCTTTAGGTGTGGAAGAGAAGGGAACCTAGCTATTAATTTTCTTCAAGAAAGACCCTCGGATATGACATAGGAGAGGAAAGATTCATTCGAACCTCAACGCATTTTTCATTTCTACAAATGCAAAGAACCGGGGAATCTTGCAAATTAGTGCCCTAATCCAATGGTTTTTGGAGGCAACCAACAACCTCAAAGGCAGCAAGGAAGAGATTTTTCCATCACTTCTGCCGAAGTGAACCCCGACAACTAAGTGGTGACAGGTATGCTAGTTATTCATTCATGAATAGCGAATGTACTTTTTGATTCAGGTTCTACGCATTCTTTTATATCTCAAAAGTTTAGTATAATAATCCCAGCACCACCACAAACCATGTAAGTGAAGATGTCGGTGAATACAAAAAATGGGTCAATCATTGTATCCCATGAATATAAGTCCTCCCATGTTATAATCTATGGATTGAATTTCCCGGCGAACTTTTTCATACTCCCTCTGGTGGAATTTGATGCAATTCTTGGCATGGATTGGATTTCCTCATATAGAGCCAACATAAATTGTCGGGAGAGGAAAATCACACTCCATAAGGAGAATCAAACCCCAATTCTTTACAAGTGTAAGGAGGAAGATGAATCTCTTTTAGAACCTTCATCTCAAGCCTGGATATTACTGCCCTATAAGCACGCGTATCTAGCTCAGATGATTGAGTCCAAGGAAGAAACCATCCTTGAAGAAATGCCTATTATGATGGAATTCGCTGAAGTATTTCCTGAGGAACTGCCTGGTCTTCCTCCTTGAAGAGATGTTGAATTCTCAATTGAACTTATACCAAGGGTGCTACCAATATCCAAGAATCTATATAGAATGGTTGTTGTGTAACTTGAATAGATGAGGAAACAACTACAAGAGAATACGGATAAAGGGTTTATACGCCCAAGTGCTTCACCATGGGGTGCACCAGTCATCTTCGTCAAGAAGAAGGATGGGTCAATGCGGATTTGCATCTATTATCGTGAACTTAAAAAAATCACGATAAAGAACAAGGATCTTAACCCATAGATCGATGACTTGTTCGATCAGCTACATGGAGCACAATACTTATCCAAGGTAGATTTGCGGTTGGGATATTATCAAGTAAGGGTGAAGAATGAAGATGTCCCCAAAACTACTTTTCATACAAGATACTGGAACTATGAATTCATAGTAACGCCTTTTGGACTCACCAATGCTCCAAAAATCTTCATGGACTTGATGAATAGATTCTTTAGAGATTACCTTCACAAATTTGTAGTTGTCTTTATAGATGATATTCTAATATTCTCCAAAACCAAGGAGGGTCATGAAGAGCATTTAAGAACTGTACTAGGGACTTTGCACAAGGAGAAGCTCTATGAAAAGTATAGAAAGTGTGAGTTCTAGTTGAAGGAGGTCTCATTTTTGGGCCATATCATCACAAGCAATGGATATCTGTGGATCCCTCCAAAATAGATGCAATCGAGGGATGACCAAGGAAAACATTAGTAACGTATATCCATAGCTTCTTGGGGTTAGCTAGATATTATCGATTATTTGTGGGAAATTTATCATGATTGTCCAACCCTCTTACCAAGCTAACTAGAATGGGAGTAAAGCTTTCTTGGAGTGATGAATGTGAAGAAAGCTTTAAGGAGTTGAAAAGGAGGCTTATCACTGTGCTCGTGCTCACTTTACCCACAAGTGGGGAAATTTTTTCAGTATTCAGTGATGCTTCGAAGAAGGGCTTAGGTTGTGTGCTAATGTAGAATGATGAAGTGATATCCTATGCCTCAAGGCAGTTGAAAATCCATGAGCGAAACTATCCAATGCATGATCTGGATTTGGTGGCGGTGATCTTTGCCTTGAAAATCTAGCAGCATTATCTCTATGGGGAGAAATGTGAGATATATACTGACCACAAGAGTCTTAAATATATATTCGCACAGAAAGAGATTAATATACGCCAGAGAATATGGATAGATCTCATCAAGGATTATAACTATTCAACACATTACCACCCTGGGAATGTGAACAAGGTGGTAGATGACCTAAGTAGAAAGGACCCAGTGATTCTATAAATGATGAGAATTGAGAAGGATCCAATCTTCTTAGACTTGATGAAGATGGACTTGGGAATCATAAAGAAGGGAACACCATCAATCCTTTCACAAATTTTTGATCAACCATCTATTTTAGAAAGGTTAAAGAATGATCAAAAGGATGATGTGGGAAATTCATGAAAAAGTGGAAGCTATAGAAAAAGGGAAATCCTCGGAGTTTAATGTTAATGAAGAAGGAATTGTGCGATTTGGGAAAAGGCTATGTGTTCCATCACGTCCGGAGATGAAGAAGTAACTTTTGGATGATTCACATAGTTCAAATTTCTCTATTCACCCAGGGAGAACAAAGATGTATCGAGATCTCCGAGTAAAACTTATGGTGGGATAATATGAAAAAGGAGATCGATGAATATACAACAAAGTTCCTGGTGTGCCAGAAAGTGAAGGTAGAGAGGCAGAAGTCTAAGGGGATGATGCAACCATTGCCCATACCAGAATGGAAATGGGAGAACATCACCATGGTCTTTGTCACCAGACTTCCGAGGACATACAAAGGCAACACTGTAATCTGAGTTGTTGTGGATCGTCTTACAAAGACTACACACTTCATTGCTATTCGGGAGGATTTCTCATTGGATCAACTGGCATGGATATATATCAGCAAAGTGTTAAGGCTGCATGGAGTTCCACTATCTATTGTGTCTGACCGAGATCCAAGATTCACCTCTATGTTTTGGAAGAGTCTTCAACATGCTCTGAATACTGAAGTGAACTTCAGTACAGCCTTTCATCCTAAAATTGATGGCCAATCCAAGAGGAATATCCAAACACTTGAAGACATGTTGAGAGTGTGCTCATTGGACGTTAATGAAGGATGGGATCAACATCTTCCTCTGGTTGAGTTTTATTTTAATAACAGTTTCCACTCGAGCATCCAAATGGCACCATATGAAGCCCTGTATGGGAAATGGTGCAGAACACCAGCATGTTGGGATGAGGTCAGTGAACGTGAGCTGCTTGGACCAGAAATGGTCGAGGAAATCGTGTAGAAGGTGAAAACCATTCAGCAGCATATCAAGGCAGCCCAGAGTTGATAGAAGAGTTATGCAGATAATCATCGACGAGAAATTGAGTTTAAATTTGGAGACATGGTTTTTCTACACATATCTTCGTGGAAGAAGGTCATGAGGTTTGGAAAGAAAGGGAAATTAAGTCCAAGGTACATCAGCCCCTTTGAGATTCTTGATCGTGTCGGGGCTGTGGCCTATCGACTATCACTTCCACCTACCATGGCCAAAGTACATGATGTATTTCATGTATCCCTCTTAAGGAAGTACATACCAGACCCTTCACATGTACTCTCTTCAGAGGTGATATAGTTGTAGGATGGTCTTTCTTATGAGGAGCAACCAATGAAGATCTTAGATCGTAGAGAAAAAGTTCTACGAAATAAGACAATGCCCCTCGTCAAGGTGTTGTGGTGAAACCACAAGTTTGAATAAGCGACTTGGGAATTGGAGGAAATGATGAAGCTCAGTTACCCACATCTGTTTTAGTGTGGGAAAAGGAAATTTCGAGGGCAAAATTTCTTAAGGGGGGGATATTGTAATGACCCAAAGTTTCATCAATGGAAATCCCTCTTGATCTAATTAAATGTCTCTGTATGTAAAATGTCTATATAAAATGTCAACTTATTTGGTTTTATGATAATAATTGTGACCGTTGCTTTTATAGCTATTGAACAGTGATCACATGATTAGTATAAATATAGGGCTTTAAAAATCCAATTTACTTAGATAAAGGAAAATATGGCCTCATCCAGTATAATTGCTCCATACAAAGCCCATTTGTCAGAGCTCGGAAAAGAGGTGGCATCTTTGGGATTTGATCTTGACCAAGCCCAAGCTGGGCTTCATCATGTCAAGCTCGAACGAGATCATCTACAGTAAAAGTGGAAGTTGATAGAGATTACTACTCGAGCGATGTCATCTGAGCCACCCCAAGAGTCTGTCACCATCACACACCTTACCGTTAGGTCTTATGCGGCTATTTTAAGGGGTTATGTAACAAATTGCTAGTACTGTGTTAATGTACATTATTTTTTGTATATAATAATGAA
Organism: Viscum album; assembly: GCA_963277665.1. Taxonomy (NCBI): domain Eukaryota; kingdom Viridiplantae; phylum Streptophyta; class Magnoliopsida; order Santalales; family Viscaceae; genus Viscum; species Viscum album. Next base: position 1,454,543,892 of record OY728157.1, on the reverse strand, counting down.
TATACTTTCTTTCCATTATTGATACATTGTAAATAGTTTTTAAGGTACAAATAGTGTTTTTAGTTATTATTTAATTAAGAATTATATTTTTTTAAAATTAATGGATTTTTAAATTAAATAATATTTTTAATAAAATATTATTATTATTATTAAATTAATTTTTTATTATATATAAATGATCATATAATTTTCTAAATTCAATTATAATTTTTATTAAGTTTTCAAAGCCATTTTTGTCAAAACCCGTGAATTTTCGACAAATGTCAGTTTTCATTTTAAAATTGAAAATTAACATATTTAGAAAGTTATTTGATAAAATAAATGTTTTTTCTGGAATCAGGACGTCGAAATTATCCAACGGTGAATTTTTCATAATTTTCTGAGATAGTCAACTTTTGGTGTAAAATTTAAATATTGTTTTAATATATAATGTGTTTTATGACATCTTAATGACACAATAGTAATGTAATAAAATACTATAAGCTATATGTTTGGCCAATATATGTTTTAATATTAAAATAATGTGATTTTGGGTTTGTTTGACTTACTTTTCAAAGCATTAATGGACCCATCAAGACTTATTAAACACCTTGTCTTTTTAAATTGTTTCCCATGGGAGCGTGACTCACCTCCACATAAGCAACCCTATTATTTTAAGAAGTTCGGACTTTGGCCTTATAAAATATTGTTTTCCTATTTCCTTTGCCAAAAACCATGGGCCAAAACCATGGGATGGTTTGTGGTTTGGATTAATTTAATATAAGGGGTCCCAAACCTAAATAATAAAGAATTCCCTCACCTTTCCTATATAAACCCACCCAAGCTCCCACTTCCTCCTCACTCAAAGCCTTTGGAGTTCGTCCAAAATCTTGTCTACTATCTATAAAATCCTCCCAAGGTTCCCCAAGCTCCCAAGAAGCCTCTCTCAAGCCTCTCTCAAGCCTTTGGAAGCACACTTCCAAGTAAGGGTTTTTTCATCCTTTCACCTTTTGTCCAAATTTCTTAATATTGTTATGACTTTTTTATTTAAATTATAAATGTTGGGGTATAGATTCTCACCTACCCCATACTGCCTTCTTATTTTTTGAATTATGGGAGACCCATTTATCTCTCATTAAATGCCTCCCATGTACACCTGTTAATATTTCGAAATTTCGAAAGGAACTTCTCTCTCTTCTTTTACATTCAAGCAATACTTTTGTATCATAAATCTAAATTACATTACAATTGTTTGTACATGTATCTATATGACCCCCTTACTGTCCATTTCATGTAAATATTATGAGACACCCCTTTCTCTCTCATCAACCATTTTTATGAATTCTTATGTCACGCTGTTACGCTGCCGAAATTGCATTGATTTTCAAAGCCAATGCCTTTGTGTTGTGAATACCATGCCCATTTCTCCATCGATGGTATTCACCTTTATGCACATTTACTTATTGATTATAAAGTTTCATGTATTAATTACACATTCCTTTATCAAGGAATAAATGATTATGTATATTGAATCCATGTTTTATGATCCATGTGGCACACTTATGCATGAAATGAAATGTTTAAGAAGGGTGCTCCCTTATAGCGCTCCAATGCATTGGGTAAATTATAGTATCATGATACGTCATGTGAAATGAGTCTTGACTCATGCTAATTAAAGTGAAATGAGGGTTTACTCGTGCTTCATGTACAATGAGGATTTACTCATTCTTCATGTGCCATGGGCCTTGGCTCATGCTAATTCCATGTTAAGTGTTGTTTCCACATTTCCATGTTATGATTATCATGATTTATCATGCCTTTATGTTCATGTTTCTCTTGTGATCTATTGATATTCCTATTGTATAACTTGTATTTTATTCCTCATTTATTCCATGTTTATCCCCTTACTAGGATTTATAGCTCACCATTTTTCTTATGCATGTCCTCAGGTTATCCCATGCAATGCTAAGTACGAGGTAATGTAGTGGTCATGTAAAGGAAGTTTTCAATAAAGATATTGTACTTCATGTTTTAAGTTGTTATTTAATCATACTAAGCCCCAAAGACACTATCCCTCTCAATAATACAAGTTATATAATGTGAATGGTTTATGTAATAAATCATGTTTAAGTTTTTAATAAAAGCATGGTTGTCATAGATACGATGGGGAATGAATCTCATCGCGTTCGTGGAGATGGTAGTCTGTACGTACGCACAAGCGACAATATCATTATTTTAATATTAAAATCATATATAATTGGATGTTATATCATATATAAAGAATAATTATCATGTTATATTTACTATTTACATGAATTACACATCATTATTATACCCATCCAAATAATAATGTATTGAATAACAATTACACCACGACGTGGAGACGGTAAGTCGTACGTACGCACGTATGGTGACATGTCATTAAAATGATGGATAGAATACTGAATATGGTTGTAAAATATTTATAATAACATCACAGCATATAGAATATACTGTAGTTATTATTTTAGAATTGAAATAACAAAGAAAGAAGAAGTGGAAGAAGAAAGGAACTTTAAAGAGGGTGGTGAAAACATTACCTCTTCTTCGGGTTCTTCCTTTTGAATTGATCAAAATAGCTCCTTAGGTTGGCTTTATGATCAAAATAATGCCTCTAGGTTTATGTGAGGGTAGTGGAGAAAATATTTGGTCAGGGTTTGGATGAGCCAAAAGGCTTTGAAGGTGTTAATTAGAGAGAAGGGGAGTTCCCTTTTATAAGAGGGGTAAGGGGCACCTTAGGAAAAGCTAGAAATATTATTTTATAATAAATTCATATTGGGTTTATAATGGATACCAAGTGGATTATTTAAAGGTTAAGGTGGGTATAGGTCTAAAACCACTCAACTAATAGGTTTTAGAAAGGTTTGGGCCACTATATTAACTTTATCTTTTTTATTTAACTTTTAATTAAATAGTTTGACATTTACCATGTTTCTTTGTATTTTGACATTATATAGTTAATAAACTTACTATATACTTCCAAGAGGACTCATAGTGGTCCATTAATGATACAAATATCATTATATAAGTCCTTTGGAAAATTTTTAGTTTTTTAGAAATAGAATATCAATTAATAATATAATATTTTTTTAGAAACTCCTTTATGTCAATTTTGACACTATTTAATAATTGATATTTTGTTAAAGTCTTAACAACTTTATTAATTCGAAAATAATTCATTTTAGTAATAATAACATGTCATATTAACCAATAAAAGTTTTTTATGTCATCAAAACTTTCAAATTATTTTTATTTTGACATTTATAATACCATGTATTTGATTCTTTCATAAATATGGAAAATACTGCACCATTATTGTGTCAAAAATAAATTTTATTATTCAATGTATAAAAATTATAAATAAAATCCCATTATGTAGGAAATATTTTTAGATTCTAATTAATATTTATAGTTGAAAATATAACATATATATCCCTATGTAAAATTTTTTTTTCTAAAAGATATATGCTTATGTCATTTTTGAATGTACTTTAACTTAATTAATATAAAGTTTCATTATCACTTACAAGTGGCTCCATGGGGTCCCAAAACAGACCCAAAGATTCTAATGGTCATAAATGTATCAACTAATAGTGTTAGGACACATTTTAGGATAATTTAATATTATTATAATATTATTTTTTACCGTTATTTACCGGATTTGCCCTTTAACCATGGAAAAAAATATTTACCGAAGTAATTATTCAAAATTTCTTAAAATAAAATTTACCTATTTTTAAAATTTAGACCTCCTGATTCCCAATATGGAATAAATTTTTCTAAATTCAAAACACAAAAGTTGCAGAAATTAATTTAAAATTAATTCCCGTTGTCAAAACCAAAAGGGTGTTTTTATGAAATCATAACTATCAAATGATTGACACTTGTTTATGTCAAATTTCAATGTGAAATTAATTATAATGACCAACATTGTATTAAATGATAAAAATATAATATAATTATACGTCCAAACCATTCAAATTCATAATTTATCACTATTAATTATTTAGATTAAAAAAGTTGTTATTAATTAAAATTTAGTAATTTTCACTATTCATAAAAACTGAATGTTTTAAGAAAAATACAAAAAATCCACCCTAATCTAAATTTGATACTCTGAATTCAAAAATGAGTTCCATTTCGAAAGATAAAATTCATATAATTTTAAAAAGTGGGTATTACTATTCATAACGGCTACTTTGATTGGTCGTGGTGTGTTAGATTCTCAAAGTTGCATACAATACAAGCTATTGCATTATTCAAAGGGAAACGTACCGTGGATGCTTGGGGTGTTACATTCTCCCCTAATTCGAATAATTTCATCCTCAAAATTTCTAGAATATTACTGCATAAAAAGACTCGGGTGGTTCTTTATCATAAGTTCCTCGGGTTCATGCATTGCCTCTTCCATCTTATGGTTTCTCCATAAAACTTTTTCCAGACGAGTTGTTCGGTTTCTCAGCACTTGTTCTCTTGTATCAAGAACCTTGAAAGGATCTTTTCTATAAGATATATTAGGTTCCAATTCTAATTCTTCATAGGTGAGTACATGCGTTGGGTTAGGCATGTATTTTCTCAACAGTGATACGTGGAACACATCATGAACTTTGGAGAGATTTAGCGGCATTTGAAAATGGTAAGTTACAACCCCAATTCGTTCTAGAATTTTGAAAGGACCTACATACTTGGGACTCAATTTAATTTTCTTACCAAAACGTATAACTCCCTTCTATGGAGATACCTTCAAGAAAACATGATCTCTTATCTAAAATTCCAAATCCTTCCTCCAGTTATCGGCATAGCTCTTCTGCCTACTTTGAGCTGCTTTGATGTGGTTTTGGATTACCTTCACCTTTTCCATTGTTTCCTCCACCATTTATGGGCCTATGAGTTTTCTTTAACCAATGTCATCCCAACAGGTTGGTGTGCGACATCTCTTTCCATATAACACTTCATATGGTGTCATCTGAATACTTGAATGGAAGCTATTGTTATAGGAAAATTCCACCATAGGTAAATATTTATCTCACATAACCTGAAAGTCAAGTGAGAAAGATCTAAACATGTTTTCTAAGGTTTGAATAGTCCGTTCTAATTTTCCATCAGTTCGGGGGTGGTAGGCAGTGCTCAAAAGAAGTTCAGTATCCAGGGCTTTCTAAAGACTTTTCAAGAATCTTGAAGTAAAATGGGTATCACGATCAGAAATGATCGATAGGGGTACTCCATGAAGTCTCGAAACTTAATTAATATATATTATTGTTAGATGTTCAAGTGGTAAGTCCTCCCTTATTGCAAGAAAATTTGCTGACTTGGTAAGACGATCAACAATGACCCATATTGCATTATTTATTCAAGGATTCTTTGGTAGTCCGATGACCAATTCCATTGTAATATTATCCCATTTCAACTCAGGTATGGGAAGTGGTTGCATTACTCCTCCAAGTTGTTTCCTTCCAGCTTTCACTTGTTGAAAACCATACATCTTGACACAAAATCAGAAATCTCCATCTTCATGTTGTCCCACCAAAAATGTTCCTTCAAATCTCTATACATTTCGGTGCTCCCATGGTGTATAGAGAAATTGGAACTGTGAGCATCGTCCAACAATTCCCTTTTTAGATCAGGTATATCGGGAACACAAAGTCTCTTACCAAATTTCAAAATTCCATCTTCATACAAAAAGTCACTCAATGTCCCATCATTCACAGCTTTAATCTTCTTTTGAAATTTTTCATCATCATTTTGAGAACTCTTAATCCTTTCTAGTAAAGATGATTTTGAAACCATTTGAAAAAGTATCATTGTTTTACCTTCCATGGTTATTCCCATACCCAACTATACTAGATACATGAAAATTATATCCCTTTCAACTCTCATTTTGTTCAAAACTCCACGATCCTTTCTGCTCAAAGCATCTTCCACCTTATTTTCTTTCCCCAGGTGGTAGTGTATCGTGCAATCGTAATTATTCAGTTTTTCAATCCATCGCCTTTGCCTCATTTTGAGTTCTTTCTGTGAGAAAATATACTTCAAACTCTTGTGATCGGTATATATATCACATTTTCACCATAAAGATAATGTCTCCATATCATAAAAGCAAACATTACAGCAGCTAACTCAAGATCATGAGTAGGATAGTTTTGCTCAGGAATTTTCAGCTGTCGTGATGCATAGGCAATAACCCTATCATTCTGTATAAGGACACAACCGAGTCCTTTCTTTGAAGCCTCACTATAAATAAAAAACCCATCATTCCCTGATGGTAGAGTCAATATAGGAGCATTGACTAATATTCTCTTCAGTTCTTCAAAACATTCTTCACACTCTTTTTTCCAAATAAATTTAACCCCTTTATGTGTGAGCTTCGTTAATGGGTTATCCAATCGAGAAACATTCTGGACGAAACACTGATAATAACCTGCTAAACCAATAAAACTACATACCTCAGTTATACTCATCGGTGCTGGCCATTCCTGGACTATCTTGGTCTTAGAAGGATCAATGGAAATTCCATCCTTAGAGACAATATGGAAAAGAAAAGAAATATCCTGAATCCAGAATTCACACTTGCTAAACATCCCATATAATTCATGTCTTCTCAGAGTCTTCAGTATAATGCGCAAGTGATTTTCATGATCTTCGTATATTTTAGAGTATACCAAGATATCATCAATAAATACCACTACAAATTCATAAAGATATTCCTTGAAAACTCTATTCATTATATCAATTAATACAGATGGCACATTAGTCAATCCAAAAGGCATTACTGTAACCTCATAATGCCTGTACCTGGTTCAAAATGTTGTCTTCGGAATGTCTTCCTTCTTCACACACAATTGATGGTATCTAGATCAATGGTCAATATTTGAAAAGTATTGAGCTCCATGCAGTTGGTCAAATAAATCATCAATGCAAGGTTGGGGATACTTTTTATTTATTGTTATATCATTGATTTACCTGTAGTCGATACATAACCTCATAGATCCATCTTTCTTCTTAACAAAAAGGCCTAGGGATCCCCATGGAGAAACACTAGGGTGAATAAATCCCTTATTACTCAATTCCTCTAGTTGTTTATTTAGTTCAAATAATTCCACAGTGGCCATTCTATAAGGGGTCTTTGATATAGTCCTTGAACCAGGAATTAAATCAATGGAAAACTCAATTTCTCGTTTTGGAGGGTGTCTAGGTAAATCCTCCAGAAACACATCTACATATTCATTCCCAATAGGTACATCCTCTATTTGAACATTCCTTTCCTCACCCACATTTATTTCATTCTCTTCCTCCCCGATAATTGAATTTAGTTGAGATACTGGGGGTGGATCTATATAAGAATCAAGTGGTGACGATTATTCTCTATAGATAAGGTGTTCATTATCATCATCATCAAAAATCTTAACCTCCTTACTATTAGAATAAATCTTCACATCATGTTCTAAAATCCAATCCATACCGAGGATTATATCAAATTAAATCATGGTAATGATGATGAGATCAGCAGATAAAGAACATTTATGTGCTCTAATGGGGACTGATTCACAAAACATTTTTACAATGATACTTCCCTTATTAGTTTTGACTGACAACTCCCTTGTTAAATAAAATTGGAAATATCTAATTTTCAAAGAAAACTGGGAAGATATGGAACAATGTGATGATCCAAGAATCAAATAAAGCATTTTCGAAACTTGAGGAAACCATTAAATTACCTGCCACCGTGTCTTTCAGAGCTTCTACCTTAGCAGTAGGGATAGCATTATCTTGGCCTTGATCCCTTCTCCTTTTCTGAGGTAACTTCCCTTGACGCTTAGGAAATTCATTTGCATAATGTCCCACCTCACTGAAATTGTAGCATTGAACATTGGTAGCTTCTTTCTTCCCCTAAAAATCACGAGTTTGGTGGCCTTTTTCACCACACTTTTAACAGACTCCCATTCCCTTCAATAAAGTACCAGGGTGTTTCTTCCAACATTTACTGCTGGATGGATATTTAAATTTTCCCTTCTTCCTATTTTTTCCATTCCAAGAGTTATCAATAGATCTCTTCTTCTCTTTCTTTGTTTTAACGTAGTAATACATAGAGAATTCTTTTTCTGTCTTGATAACACATGAGATAATATCTTCGTATGACGAGAAGGATTGTGAGACTAATGCTCCACGGAGAAACGGTTTTAACCCATCAAAGAAATGATCAATATTACTTCTTGGGTTATGTATATAATCTGAAGCATTCCGCACTAACCTTATAAAGTAAGCCTCATACATTGGGAAATTCTCATCCTCCTTTTGCCTCAAACTCAGAAATTGCCTTTCCATATTTTCTAGATGGTCACGAGGAAATTATTTTTCTAATAAAATATCTTCAAACTCCCTACATTCCATATTTGATACTTTATCATCTTCCTTTGTGTTTTTAATCAATGACCACCATTGATCAGCATCTCCGGTGAGGCAGTAAACTACCATGACAACTTTTTTCCTTTCGCTACTCCCTAAAGCCTGAAATATTTTCTTGAGGGAACTTATCCATTGCTCAACTATTAATGGATTTTTACTCCCATTGAATATTAGTGGTTGTTGCCTCATGAAGCGATCTAACATTGATCCTCCATGCTATGGATCAGGGTGCTCCATATGGGTAAGATTATTATTCATAACCTGGGTGAGTTGTCCCAGTATGGTGATTAGCTGATCAGCACCAGTTGCATCACCGACTCTACTATAGTTATCTTGAGCAGGAGGGAAATACCTACATGGAGTGCGTGCATTGATACGGTTTCCATTACTTCCACTAGGCGTCATTTCTAAACAATTACATAAACAATATTAGTTTATGAATCGCAATACATAAATCTTAACTTGTAAAACAGTTAACATAAATTGAACAGTTTATGGACATAATACAAAATCATAAAAAAATGTTTTCTTTGAGGAATTTTATTCTCATAAACCCTTCATAATGGTTTGTAAAGAAAATGAGAATTATCCTAATCATATCCATCAGGAGTGTCGTAACCAAGAGTGGATCAAGGCCCGTTGTCGTGTACCAGTTCCCGTTCGAGTCTAGCTCAAAGCGGTATTTTCATGTTTTACCCCTAGGTACATCTGTGCCAGATCCGCCACAACCTGCTCGTATCCAGATAGGGTTGTATTGATCAGAAAACTCACAAAATCTATACAATACCAAAATTCTAGGAAGTTCTTCTATACTAATCTTCAAAGTCGATCTTAGGTCTATGTGGTCTAACTAGAGTTTATCTAAATCTAGCTTCCAAGTTTTGTACAAAAATTCCTTTGATACCAACTATATCACTCTGACCCCAGTTACCCAGAGTCGGTGCATTATTACATAACATTAGCACGATCAAAAAAGATCAAGTCTCGAAAGACCGATTAGTTTAGTACCCTTGGAATCACTAGATACATTCATAAAGTTCACATTACATCATAATGTGAAAAACTACAACAACATCTTCTCTCCATAGACCACACTCATATCCCCTTATACTATCCCTTCATTTCATTCATAAAATACTTCTTCACATCTTAGAAAAAATAAAACATAGAAAAGGGTGAGCTTATATGCCCAGTAAGGATAACAATATAGAAGAAAGTTTCATAAATAAGCATAAAAATTTAAGGCAATGTATAACTAAAACAAAATCCTTTTAAACTTTAACTTTATCATAATATGGCAGAAATAAAATGAAATAATTCCATTTACTTGTTCACATTGATATTCTACTAATCTAATAATCGCATGCAATATCAATAACCACTTTTATAATGATGGAATTCATAATGCCAGACAATCATAACCACATATTCAAGGCCTTGTGCCAATACTACAAATAAGATTTTGTCAAGGCCTTATGACAAGACACTAGTTTGTCTCAATAGACCTACCTATGCATTGAGGAGCTATATCAGGATCCACCCATCACTTAATAAGTCCAATGCATTCTACATATGAACAGGTTTAAAAATAACATAAACATTCGTATTAAAACTAGCATATGAAATGTCAATACTTTCTCCACAAACCATGAATGGAATAAAAATAACACATCCACAGTCAAAAATATCACAAAACCTTCAATATAATATGTAATTTTTGTATCATAATAAATCAACTTCAAATAAGCTTTAAATTAATCAAAGGATGTTGACATTGATGAAATCAAAACTATTTGAGAGAAATATCTGCTTTTTTGAAATCATTTAAAAGACACATAATTATAAAAGAAAACATTTACTTTGAAAATATTCTTGTAAGCTTGTAAGGTAAGCTTGGACAATCTTATAATGGTGGAAAATATCCACACCTACCGTATAAGTTAAAAAAACATTCTTACCTTCATTTTGTCGAAAAGGATAAAAATGACCTTGTTTGGAAAATGACAGAAAGATTCTTTTATAAACATCTTATAAAAAGTCTGACAAGGGTATAAATGAATTTAACCCATAGTCTATAAAATATTAAGAATGTTTTGAAATACATTTTTAAGAAACATGGATGTGGATGATAAAGAGTTCCCAGTAGATAATTACATATAAACAATCTCGGATAATGAAGAGATTGTGAAATAAACCCTTACCTTGTACTTTCCCTTGGTCGAGGGTTGGTTTAACTCCTGTATAATGGTGAAATAATTGTTATTAAATTATACAAGAATCATATACATTAATATGATATCATATATGATCTCTTAATATTTCTTTGTTAATAATATCTTAGTATTATCGTTGTTTCAGGTGTTAACGGTTTCGTTTTCCTTTATATGATTTGTTATGTAAGCCGTGTTTCTTATGGATAGGTTGTATCTTATTCATATCCTGAATGATATCATATCATTAGACATTACTTTTAATCATCCTATTAGAATTAGTCTTGAATGGATACGATGGGGAATGAATCTCATCGCGTTCGTGGAGATGGTAGTCCGTACGTACTCACAAGTGACAATATCATTCTTTTGATATTAAAATCATATATAATTGGATGGTATATCATATATAAAGATTAATTATCATGTTATATTTATTATTTACATAAATTAAACATCATTATTGTACCCATCCAAATAATAATGTATTGAATAACAATTACACCACGACGTGGAGACGGTAAGCCGTACGTACGCACGTATGGTGACATGTCATTCAAAGGATGGATAGAATACTGAATGTGGTTGTACCATATTTATAATATCATCACAGTATATATAAGATACAAGATTTGTTATTTTAGAATGGAAATAACAAAGAATGAAGAAGTGGACGAAGAAAGGAACTTGAAAGAGGGTGGTGAAAACATTACCTCTTCTTCGGGTTTTTCCTTTTGATTGATCAAAAGGGATCCTTAGGTTGGCTTCCTGATCAAAATAAACCCTCTAGGATGTAGTGAGGGAAGTTGGGAGAATATTTGGGTAGGGTTTGGCCGACACAAAAGGCTTTGAAGGTGTAAATTATAGATAAGGTGGAGTGGCCTTTTATAAGAGGGGTAAGGGGCACCTTAGGAAATGATAGAAATGTTATTTTATAATAAGTTCATATTCGGTTTCTAATGAATCTAAAGTGGATTATTTAAAGGTTAAGGTAGGTATAGGTCGCAAGCCACTCAAACAAAAGGTTTTAGATAGTTTGGGTCACTATATTAACTTTATCTTTTTTATTTAACTCTTAGTTAAATAGTTGGACATTTACCATGTCTCTTTTTATTTTTATATTATATAGTTAATAAACATACTATATACTTCGAAGAGACCCCCAAGTGGTCTATTAATGATACACCTATAATTATATAAGTTCTTTGTCTGATCATTATATTTTTAGGAATATAATATCAATTACTAATATAATATTTGTTTTAAAAATTCCTTTATGTCAATTTTGACACTATTTAATAATTTATTTTTTGTTAAAGTCTTAACAACTTTATTAATTCAAAAATAATTCATTTAAGTAATCCTAACATGTCATATGTACCAATAAAATTTGTGGATGTCATCAAAACGTTAAATTATATTTATTTTAACATTTATAATACCAACTATTTGATTCATTAATTAATAAGGAAGATACTGCATCATTATTGTGTCAAAAATAAATTTTATTATTCAATGTTTAAAAATTATAAATAAAATACCATTATGTAGGAAATATTTTTATATTTCTAATGAATATTTATAGTCTAATATATAACATATATAACCCTATGTAAAAAAAATTTTCTAAAAGATATATGCTTATATCATTTTTGTATTTACGTTAACTTAATTAATTTAAAGTGTCATTATCACTTACAAATGGCTCCATGGGGTCCCTAAATTGACCCAAAGATGCCCAGGGTTGTACATGTATCAAAATAAAGGGTTAGAACATGTTTTTGGGTAATTTAATTTTGTAATAATATTATTTTGTTACACTTATTTACCGGATTTACCTTTTAACCATGGTAAAAAAAATATTTACCGAAGTAATTATTCAAAATGTCTAAAAATAAAATTTACCTATTTACAAAATTTGGACCTCCTGATTAAAAATATGGAATCCATTTTTATAAATTCAAAACACAGAAGTGGCAGAAATTAATTTAAAATTAATTCCTGTTGTCAAAAACAAAAAGGGTGCTTTTATGAAATAATAACTATTAAAAGATTGACACCTGTTTATGTCAAATTTAAATGTGAAATTACTTATAATGAACGAAATTGTATTAAATGATAAAAATATAATCTAATTATACTTTCAAACCATTCAAATTCATAATTTATCACTATTAATTATTTCGATTAAAAAAGATGTTTTTAATTAAAATTTAGAAATTTTCACTATTCTTCCAAAACTGAATGTTTTCAGAAAAATACCAAAAATTATCCCTAAGCTAATTTCGACACTCCAAATCTAAAAATTAAGTCCATTTTGAAAGATAATATTCATAAAATTTTAAAAATGTGGGTATTACTATTCATAACTGCTACTTTGATTGGTCACAGTGTGTTAGAATCTCAAAGTTGCATACAATGCAAGCTATTGCATTATTCCAAGAGAAACGTAACATGGAATATTGGGGTGTTACAGCTTGTATATCATGCGTAGGGATACTATAAAGGTGTTAATATAACATACTATATGTCTTCCAGATTATGCGAGGCTCCAAATAAATTGATATAGAACAAACCTATGGAATTGTGAATAAAAAGGATAAAATAATGACCAGAATTGGAATAATTAAATGAAATACATGTTTGATAGCCCTCATGTGCTTTATGTGAGTCTTACAAGGACACAAGATAGAACTGAGATACATATCCTAGATCTCACAACATTCCTTCAGCATGCTATTTGGGACTCCCAAAATCATCCGGACATGTCAAAGCAAGTTAGATGACCCCTCTGGGAGAACCACCTTAGTCTCACAAACCCTTATGGGTATATCAGAAAATACCTATGAAATCCTTTATATACATCACCTGACTCATATCACAGGGTTTTCATATATCATTCATGTCTCAATGTTGCATCTGGGCATGGCAACCAAGATCTCATGACACCCTTTGGGAAAGTCACCTGAGATTCAAACGCCCTTCAAACAAGCCAGCCAGGTCTCATGATGACCTCTATGGAGCTGGATAAGAAATGAATCATCCTTCAAACCATGTCACGCTATCTATTTTGATACCACCATTATGTTTCCATACAGTTTATGTGATGGTTTCTTGTAACGCACCGACCCCAGTTACCCAGAGTCGGTGCATTATTTCATAAAATTGACATGATCACAAAAGATCAAGTCCCTAAAGACCAATTAGTTTAGTAGCCTTGGAAACACTAGATACATTCATAAATGTTACATTACATCATAAAGTGAAAAACTACAATAAAATAGTCTCCATAGTCCACACCCATATCCCCTTCAGACTATCCCTGTAGGCCAGTCATAAAATATTTCTTCACATCCTATGAAAAATAAAACATTGAAAGGGGTGAGCTCAGATGCTTAATAAGGATAACAATATAGCGGAATCATTCATAAATAAACATAAACATTTAAGGCAGTGTATAACTAAAACAAAACCCCTTTAAACTTGAACTTCAACATAATATGGAAAAAGTAAAATGAGATAATGTCATTTACTTATTCACATGGATATTCTACTGGTCGAATAATCACATGCAATATCAATAACCACTTTCAAAATGATGGAATGCATAATGCTAGACTATAATAACCACGTAGCCAAGGCCTCTTTCCAAGACTAAAAATAATATTTTGTCAAGGCCTCGTGCCAAGACACTAGTTTGTCTCGTGAGACCTGTCGATGCATCGAGGATCTATAGCGGCCTCTACCCGTCACTTATTAAGTCCAATGCATTCCTCATATGAATAGGTTTAAACATATCATAAATCATAACATAATCGTATCACATAAAACATGTATAAAGGAAACATAACATTTCCACATTTCAATCAGAAGATATCAATACAACACATTGATAAAATAAAAACACTTTCAAAACCATTTTCAATACCAAAATAAAAGAAAATTAAAAATTGGTATTTATTTTTCATTTAAAGAAAAGTTATGGCTTGTAGAAGAAGTTGAAACTCAAATAATGGTCATGGAAGCGGAGAAGTCATTGTTGCCGCATATGTACGACAAGAAAAACATTATTTTTTGTCGTTTAGTAAAACAATTCGTATAAAAATATTCCTTTTGAATAAACGTAAAAGTCAAAGGTGTTTATACACCATATAAAAGAAATTTGTGTATAAAACAAAATATGCCTCAAGGAATGGAGATTGAGATGAAGTCCCTTACAAAGATCAATTTTTTTAAATAAAATATATCTATTATGTTTATTAACTATATGTACACATAAATAAAGTATAAATACAAGATAGAACATAATAATATCATGGCATAATTTGAAAGTAGGAGATTAACCCAAAGAATGGAAATTGGGTTAAGAAGTTCCCTTACCTCGTGTCCGACTTGACTCGATCATTCTTTAACCTCCTGAATAATAAACTAGAGTTAATTTCTACTTGCTTAAGAACCTTTCTCAAGGTCATTATTGCTTTTATATCACTTATTACCATGTTATGAACATTATGTAATTATTTAAGTTAATATCGGTTGTTTTGTCGATCTTTGGTACATGAGTTAAAAATAAACTTTTATAATTACAAGTTGTTCATGTGGTAAAATATCCATTATATCCAGAATTATATTAATGATGTAGGTATCATATATATAATATATATATAGTATATACTTGCCTTTATAATATTACATAACATTTAGAGGTAAGAAATGAAATGCACCGTTCATAGAGACGGTAAGCCGTACGTACGCATGAACGCTACTTTAATTTCTATTACGTATTTTAATGGAATGAAACATAATGATATAAAGGTATATTATAATTCCATTATAATATAATTTACTCCATCCTTTATACATCCCACATATGTCATTAATGATTCAAATCACATTGAGGGGGCGGTAGTCCGCACTTCCTAAAATGAAATTATCGCGTTTACCCATAATGGAAATCATAAAGGTATGTCATAAATGAGAAATACAGAATCATAAGTAAAACATAAAAATAATATATATATATATATCATATATTAAAATAGTGTCATCATAATGGCCACCATGATAGGTGTTAAAATAAGATTGAACAATCATCGTTTCGTGAGGCAGAAATTCACCAACCACAGAAACAGAATGTTCTTTAACCATTAGACGAAGGTGTGTGTAAGTGTAAATAAAATAATTCTCATAAAAAAATCCGATTATATTTAAGATACTATTTTTTTTAAAAACGAAAGGAATAAAATGATTTTAGGGGTTTTGAGAAGCAAAATAAAACAAAAGGACATTAGAGAAGACATTACCTTAAAATCGGGTAACTCTTTTTTGATTTGAGCCAAAGGCTTCCTTGGGAAGAATTGTACCCAAAGTGAGGCATCTAGGAGTAATAGAGGGATTTTTAGAGAGTATTTGGACAGATTTTGGCCGATCCAAATGGATTGAAGGTGTGAATAAGGTTGGAGAGGTGGGGGCCTTTTATAAGAGGAGAGGAGGGGCACTCTTGGAAAGATTGAAATGTTACTTTATTATAAAATGCTTTTCGGATTATAAAGGTCCCACAATGATATATTTCTAGGATAAGGTGATAAGGGTTCGAAATATTCCCATAAAATTGGTTTTTTACAAGTTTAAGTCTTAGATTTTACATTATATTTTCATTTTATTTAAATATTTAATTAATGATGTAATCGCTACATCATCATAGTGTCATAAAAAAAATAATTTCTATAATGTCTAAAAATTATAAAAAAATACCATGATGTAGGAAATATTTTTTGATTTCCAATTAATATTTATAGTCTAAAATTTACCTTATATAACCCTATGTAATAATTGTTTTAGTAAAACAACTCATGTTTGTGACAATTTTATTATTACTTTAAATAAAAAGTTATTATTGTCATTTTCTTAACCAAGTGGCTCCATGGGGTCCCCAAGTTGACCCATGGATTGTCTTGGTTGGACATGAATCATCCAATAAGTATAGGATAAGTGTCAATATATTTTCATATTTTTATAATATCATTTTTATAATAAATTTCACTAATTACCTTTAATCGCGATTAATTAAACTTAAAAGTTACAATTCACCAAAAAATTATTTTAATCCCATTGAACCACATTTTACTTCCTAATGACAACCATGTATGTCAGATTTTTGAAAATCAAATCAAAGAAGTGGTAATGTTTCATTTAAATGAAAAATCATTTTTTAACTACCACTTCGTGGTTTCACTATTCATCAAAAATTGAAGTTTTTCAGAACAATGCCAAAATATCACCCTAAGCTATAATTGATATTCAGAATTTAAAAATGATTTATATTTTAAAAAATTCCAAACATATAAGTTGCATTAATTAATTTTATAATTAATTCCCACTGTCTCAACAAATAGCGTGTTTTTAAGAAACAATATATATCAAAATATTGACAATTGTTTATGTCCAATTTCAAAGTGAAATTAATTCTAATGAACACCATTGGATAAAATGGTAAAAATATATTCTAATTATTCTTTACAACCACTAAATAGTATAATTTATCACTATAAATTATTTTGATTAAATAAGTTGTTTTTAAGTATTTTTCACTATTCCTAAAAAATTGGAAGTTCTCAGAAAATTACAAAAAATTCAACTTAGGATAATTTCAATATTCTGAATACAAAAATGAAGTCCATTTTGAAATATAAAATTTCTATAATTTTAAAAAGTGGGTATTACTTTTCATAACGGCTACTTTGTTTAGTCACGGTGTGTTAGAACTTGAAGTTGTGTACAATACAAGCTATTGTATTATTGAAGGAGAAGCGTACCATGGAAGCTTGGGGTGTTACATTCTCCCCTCCTTCAAATAATTTCGTCCTCAAAATTTGAAATTGTTATTCGAAAATAAAAGGTTGAAAATAGAAAATACCTTTGTGGCAAACCCACATCGAAAATATGGTTAATAAAAATATAACTTTAAAAGAAAGAAAGTGAAGTACAAAGGTCACCCGAGATAGCCCATACTAGGATTATATGAAAATATGGATATGTAAGAAAAAAACCATCAAGGTCTGATGGAGAGTTGTAGAAAATGGGATTAGGAGAAAGTTAACCACAAGAAAATCAGGAACTTGTGATTGGTTAAACGATCATTGATTCCCCAGTAGGAAAAGTTAACCGATAAAATTTTTGTTTTAAGTTACCTTTGATAAAGTTGAGGAATTTATTTAGGAGATTTTCTAAGAATGTAAGGAAATATACATACTTGTCATGTATAATTTTCATTCTTTAATAAATTTTTACCAAAAACCCATCTTTCACTCAAAAAGATAATAGAACTAAAAAATATTATATTTATCCCAATCGTACAATGCTCCAAATATTAACACATACCATGAAGAAAAATATTTTTTAATAACCAGGGACTTCCTGTAGGCTAGTGGTATTTAATAAAGGCCTCTCACACTATGGTTGTGGGTTCTATTCCTACAGCTTTTCCGACACGATGGGTTATCCCCCAACCTGCTGGTTGTCTTTTTCCAAAAACTATAGTATTATAATATTCCAAAAATAATCTTCAAAAATATTTTAACCTCAAACAATACTATCCAAAGGTAAACATAATCCATTCCAACCTTTATAGTTATCCAAAATACCTATGTCCATACTTTCTCTAAAAGGGCTCTAAATTCCAAAATCAATTGTATCATCAGATTCCTCAAACAAAGTAAATTTTCTCTTATTGTCACATACTAAAAATATGATTACCTTCATCATATTAAAACCTTAATGAAAACAACACGTACGACAATACAATCCTTATATATATCACATTATTCTTATAACCAAAATATAATCCTTGAGTCGAAAAGCACCAATACATTAATTATTCCACTTCAACTGTAGTAACAACATAAGATTGTCCTTGATCCCTTGGCCTTTTCTGTGGTATGTTTTCCTGACGCTTAGGGCATTCATTTGCATAATGCCTCATTTCCCTACAATTTTAGCATTAAACATTGATAGCCTCTTTCTTTCCCTTGCAATCACGAGCCTGGTGACCATTTTCTCCACATTTATAACAAACTCCCATTCCTTTTAGGCAAGTACTGGGGTGATTCTTCCCACAATTATCGCATAATGGAAAATCCTTCTTTCCTTTTTTCCTTTTATCTGTCTCTTGTTCCATCGTTCTATTCTTCTCTTGCTTTACTTTGTTGTCATAAGACTTAGAGAATTCATTTTCTGTATTGATAGCACACGAGAATATATCTTCATATGTTGAGAAAGATTGTAATACTAAAGCTTGACGGAGAAATGGTTTTAACCCATCAAAGAAACCATCAATCTTACTTCTTGGGTTACGTATATAATCTGCAGTATGTCTTTCTAACCTTGTAAAGTTAGCCGCATACTTTGCGACATTCTCATCCTCCTTCTGCCTCAGACTTAGAAATTTCCTTTCCATATCTGCTCGATGGTCATGTGGAAAGTATTTTTCTAATAAAATTTCCTTAAACTCCCTCCATTCCATACTTTATACTTCTTCATCTTCCTTTTTGTTTTGGATTAGCGACCACCATTGATTGGCATCTCCAGTGAGGCAGTAAACTGCCATGACAACCTTCTCCCTTTCGCAACTCCCCAAGGCGTGGAATATTTTATATAAAGAGTTAATCCATTGCTCAGCTACTAATGGATTTGTACCCCCATTAAATGTTGGTGGTTGTTTCCTCATGAAGCGGTCTAACGTTGATCCTACATGTTGCGGATCAGGGTGCTCCATACAAGTATGGTTATTATTCATAACCTGAGTGAGTTGTTCCAGTATGGTAATATGTTGATCAGCACCAGTTGTATCTCCAACTCCACAATAATTATCTTGAGCAGGAGTGAAATCCCTACACGGAGTGCGTGCATTGATACGGTTTCCATTCCTCCCATTAGGCGCCATTTCTAAACAATGGCATAAACTATATTAGTTTATGAATCGATATACACAATAACAAACTTTCAAAATACTTAACATAAATTAAAATACTTACAGATATAATCCATAATCATAAAAATGTTTCCTTTAAGGAAGTATACACTCATAAACACATCATAATGGTTTGTAAAGAAAATGAGAATAATCCTAAGCATATCCCCCGGGAGTGTCGTAACCAAGAGTGCAGCAAAGCCCATTGTCATGCACCAGTTCCCATTCGAGTCTAGCTCAAAGCGGTGTTTTCGGGTTTTACCCCTAGGTACATTTGTGCCAGAGCTGCCTCTACCTACTCGTATCCAGATAGGGATGTATTTCTCGGAAAACTCATTAAATCTCTATAATACCAAAATTCTAGGAAGTTCTTCTATACTAATCTTCAAAGTCTATCTTAGGGCTATGTTCTCTAATCAGAGTTTATCTAAATCTAGCTTCCAAGGTTAGTACAAAACTACCTCTGATACCAACTGTATTGCCCCGACCCGAGTTACCCAGAGTCGGTGCATTACTGCGTAACATTGGTATGATCACAAAAGATCAAGTCCCGAAAGACCGATTAATTTAGTAGCCTTGGAAACACTAGATACATTCATAAATGTTGCATTACATCATAAAGTGAAAACTACAATAACATAGTCTCCATAGTCCACACCCATATCCCCTTCAGACTATCCCTGCAGGTCAGTCATAAAATATTTCTTCACATCCTATGAAAAATAAAACATTGAAAGGGGTGAGCTCAGATGATTAGTAAGGATAAAAATATAGCGGAAGCTTTCATAAATAAATATAAACATTTAAGGAAATGTATAACTAAAACAAAATCCTTTTAAACTTGAACTTCAACATAATATGAAAAAATTAAAATGAGATAATTCCATTTACTTATTCGCGTGGATATTCTACTGGTCGAATAATCACATGCAATATCAATAACCACTTTCACAATGATGGAATGCATAATGTCAGACTATCATAACCACGTAGCCAAGGCCTCGTGCCAAGACTACAAATAATATTTTTTCAAGGCCTCATTCTAAGACACTAGTTTGTCTCATGAGACCTGCCGATGCATCGAGGAGCTATAGGAGGCTCCACCCGTCACTTATTAAGTCCAATGCATTCTTCATATGAATAGGTTTAAACATATCATAAACCATAACATAATCGTATCACATAAAACATGCATAAAGGAAACATAACATTTCCTCATTTCAATCACAATATATCAATACAACACATTGATATAATAAAAACACTTTCAAAACCATTTTCAATACCAAAATAAAAGAAAATTAAAACTTGGTATTTATTTTTCATTTAAAAAAAAGTTATGGCTTGTAGTGGAAACCAAAACTCAAATAATGGTCACGGCGGCGGAGAAGTCGTTGTTTCCGCATACATACGACAAGAAAAACATTCCTTTTTTCATTTAGTAAAATGATCCATATAATAATATTCCTTTTGAATAAATGTAAAAGTCAAAGGTGTTTATACACCATATAAAAGAAATTTGTGTATAAAAAAATATGCCTCAATGAATGGAGATTGAGACGAAGTCCCTTACAAAGATCATTTTTTAAAATAAAATATATCTATTATGTGTATTAACTATATGTACACATAAATAAAGTATAAATACAATATAGGACATAATAATATCATGGAAAAATTTGATAGTAGGAGATTAACCCAAAGAATGGAAATTGGGTTAAGAAGTTCTCTTACCTCGTGTCCGACTTGACTCGATCGTTCTTTAACCTCCTGAATAATAAACTAGAGTTAATTTCTAATTACTTAAGAACCTTTTTCAATTTCATTATTCCTTTTATATCACTCATTACAATGTTATGAACATTATGTAATTATTTAAGTTAATAACGGTCGTTTTGTCGATCTTTGGTACTTGAGTTAAAAATAAACTTCTTATAATTACAAGTTGTTCATGTGGTAAAATATCCATTATATCCAGAATTATATTCATGATTTAGGTATAATATATATCATATATATCCAGTATATACTTGCCTTTATATTATTACATAACATTTAGAGGTATGAAATGAAATGCACCGTTCATGGAGACGGTAAGCAGTACGTACGCATAAACGTTTCTTTCATTTCTATTTCGTATTTTAATGGAATAAAACATAATGATATAAAGGTATATTATAATTCCAGTATAATATAATATATATAATATCATTTAATCAATCCTTTATACATCCCACATGTGGCATTAACGATTCAAATCACTTTGAGGGGCGGTAGTCCGCACTTCCTAAAATGAAATTATCGTGTTTACCCATAATGGAAATCATAAAGGTATGCCATAAATGAGAAATAAATAAGCATAAAGAAAACATAAACATAATATATATATCATATATGAAAATAGTTTCATCATAATGGCCACCATGATAGGTGTTAAAATAAGATTGAACAATCATCGTTTCGTGAGGCAGAAATTCACCAACCACAGAAATAGTATGTTCTTTAACCATTAGATGAATGTGTGTGTAAGTTTAAATCAAATACTTCTCATAAAAACGTCCTATTATATTTAATATACTGGTTTTGTTACAAAAGAAATGAATAAAAATATTTTAGGGGGTTGGAGAAGCAAAATAAAACAAAAGGACATTAGAGAAGACATCACCTTAAAATCGGGTAACTCTTTTTTGATTTGAGCCAAAGGCTTCCTTGGGAAGAATTATGCCCAAAGTGAGGCTTCTAGAAGTAAGAGAGGGATTTCGAGAGAGTATTTGGGAAGATTTTGTCCGAGCCAAATGTCTTGAAGGTGTGAATAAGGTGGGAGAGGTGGGGGCCTTTTATATGAGGAGAGGAGGGGCACTCTTGGAAAGATTGAAATGTTACTTTATTATGAAATGCTTTTCGGATTATAAAGGACCCACAATGATATATTTCAAGGATAAGGTGATAAGGGTTATAAATATGCCCATACAATTGGTTTTTTACAAGTGTAAATGTTATATTTTACATTATCTTTTTATTTTATTTAAATCTTTAATTAATGAGGTAATCGCTACATCATCATGGTGTCATAAAAGATTTAATTTATATAATTTATAAAAATTATAAAAAAATACCATGATGTATGAAATATTTTTGGCTTTCCAATGAATATTTATAGTCTAAAGGTTACCTTATATAAGCCCATGTAATAATTGTTTTAGTAAAACAACTCATGTTTGTGACAATTTTATTTTTACTTTAAATAAAATATTATTATTGTCATTTTCATACCAAAGAGGCTCCATGGGGTCCCCAAGTTGACCCATAGATTTTATTGGTCGGACATGAATCATCCAATAAGTGTAGTACAAGTTTCAAGATATTTTCATATTTTTATAATATCATTTTTACCTTAAATTTTACTAATTACCTTTAATCGCGATTAATTAAACTTAAAAGTTACTACTCACCAAAAAATTATTTTAATCCCATTGAACCACATTTTACTTCCTAATAAAAAACATGTATGTTGGATTTTTTAAAATCAAATCACAGAATTTTTAATGTTTTATTTAAACGAAAAATCAGTTTTTTAACTACCACTTAGTGGTTTAACTATTCATCAAAAATTGAAGTTTTTCAGAACAATGCCAAAATTTCACCCTAAGATATAATTGATATTCCAAATTCAAAAATGATGTCTATTTTACAAAATTCAAAACATATAAGTTGAATTATTTAATTTTATAATTAATTCTCATTGTCTCAACAAATAGCGTGTTTTTAAGAAACAATATATATCAAAAGATTGACAATTGTTTATGTCCAATTTCAAAGTGAAATTAATTATAATGAACACCATTGGATAAAATGGTAAAAATATATTCTAATTATACTTTAAAAACACTCAATATTATAATTTATCACTATAAAATATTTTTATTAAAAAATTTGTTTTTAAGTATTTTTCACTATTCATAAAAAATTGGAAGTTCTCAGAAAATTACAAAAAATTCAACTTAGGATAATTTTGATATTCCGAATAAAAAAATGAAGTCCATTTTGAAATATGAAATTTCTATAATTTTAAAAAGTGCATATTAATATTCATAACGGCTACTTTGATTAGTCACGGTGTGTTAGAACTGGAAGTTGCGTACAATGCAAGCTATTGTATTATTGAAGGAGAAGCGTACCGTGGAAGCTTGGGGTGTTACATTTCTAGGACAAGCCAACCAAGTCATGCGATGTCACCATAACAAGCCAAATGGGTCATGTGACACTCTCTATACAAGTAGGCATGGCTGCAAAGGTATCCTTGTGTTAGATAGTGTTGGATCGAATAGTAGATATATATGTCTATTAAATGGAACAATACATGAGGGGGGGTGAATTGTATGTTTAAAAACCTTTGAGTTTTTGCAACAAAGAGATTAGTTTAAATGATCTTAAACTAATACAAATATAAACACCCACAATTGTATTGAATATAAAAGGTATGATGTAATATAATACTAATGTAAAGTAAAACAATTGTATTCAAGGTGAACACAATAATCAGAGCAATACAAGGATGAATGATTCTACCTTAAAGCGTATAGAATCAATCAATACAAAAAGTAATAGAATGATTGTAATTGAAACAATTACAATTGAAAACGTAAAGAAGAAAGGAAACAATACAAATCCCTTTCTAATACAAGTAACAGCGGAAATGTAAAAGTATTACAATTCTTTTGACCCAAAGAGAAGGGTTATCCTTTCACCTAGGATAAAAGTTCTGTCTCACCAATACCTTGGTGAGCCCTCGATACGATGATCGGCACGTCTGTCTGCCTATCCCTGGCAGCCCTCGATACGATGATCGGCACGTCTGTCTGCCTATCCCCGGCAGCCCTCGATACAATGATCGGCACGTCTGTCTGCCTATCCCCGGTAGCCCTCGATTTTGTAGGTAATTGGCACCTCTGTCTTTCAATTACTTGAAAGCCCTCGATACGATGATCGGACGCACAAGGCTGATGAGAGAAGTCACAGTGTCTCTCTCTAGAATCTTGGTAGTTCACAGAGTCTCTTCATTCGTTCTCTTCGTTCATCGTTGTTCTCTCAGCTTCAAATGACCTCCTATTTATAGGCTTTGGGTTCTAACGGTCATATTGCCTCCAATGGTCATATTGAAACACAAAGCACGACATCGTTTTGATTAGTTTGTAACTAACTCAACGACATCGTTTTGTTAGGACAAGAGATATATAGAAATGAAAAACATGAGTACGATTCATATGCAGAGAGAGCTTTTGAAAAAGTACCAAAACAAATAATGATCATCTGAATAGCAGAGTCAGTACGATACGATTGAAAGAGTCAGTACGATACGATTGACAGAGTCAATACGATACAATTGACAGAGTCAGTACGATACGATTTGGTCGGTACGATCAACATCATACGATACGATAAACATGATAAAAGACAATTGTAATTTACAAACATATGATAGAATACATTTGTGATTTCCAAAATATGATATAGAAGTCAAAAGAAGACTTTTGACTTAACAGATAGTTCTATCCATCCTCAGTGTGTAAGCCTTAAATATAAGGGAAATCTTAGAGTTTAATCCCCAATAAAGGGAACTATAAATAATTTGATTCTTATCATATTCAAGATACATTGGCCACCTATCTTTGAGGTTTGAGAACTATATTGATCATCCATGGAAATCCCAGTATCTAAGCTCTGTATCCATATCAATGACATTGATAACATGTTATCCCTTATTTATCATATTGAGAATAGCTCATGGTGTCTTGGGAAGTTTCAATGATCATATCATCAACACTATACACCCCAGGGTTATAAGGGAAACCTCAATTCATTTTACCCACCTACCAACAACATATGGAATGTCACTGATCAAAAGGGAATATTTCTTGGTATAAAACCCTATGATTTCTAAGATTTCATGGAAAGTCATAATTTCTTAGAGAGTGATCATTCACTTTATCCTATGGATAGGTTAAGGGTTAATTGGACTCTGAGAACTCTAATTACTACTATACTCAGGACATGTAAGATGCCATCTCAAGGCACGAGCCTTATACCAAACATCCCAAGGACTATCCCAATACAAAATTCTGATATATATACTTCCTAAGACTAATCATTTTCCCCCCTTATTTCTCACAATGAGCATAGCTCACATGGGATTACAGAGATGCAATGAACACTTCATTGGGAATCATGAATCTCTACTCACTAGGGAAATCCCAGTATGTAAGCCTCGATGAGTGGAATGGTATGATAACCACTCACATAAGGGAATATTCCATGGGTATAGTCCTAAAGGAATAAGGGAACTATGAATAATCTAACTCCTTCCACTTTCAGGATACGTACACCAGCTCTCATTGAGGTTTGAGCTCCATATTAATCATCCAGGGACATCTCAACATCTAGGTCCCTTATTCAGAGTAATGAAATTGATTTCTTTCTATACCTTGTTTCTCACAACAAGCATGCATCATGTGGGATTAGGGAGTTTCAATTCTCCTAACATCTACACTGTAAACCTCCATAATGGTATTGGTACCCTCATTGTGTTAGCCTCAATCAATTGAACTATGCTAAATCTGATTCTATCCATATGTTGGATATATAGGACATCTCTATCAGACCCTAGATAAAAAATTTGGTGTCTATGTACCCACACATATGTCATGTATTCATGATGAAAAATTACATAGGATCAGTGAACTATGTGGGTATTGATTCCTAAAATAAACAAGATACCTAGGATGCCTCACAATGGCTCAACCCCATAGGAATATTAGCCACCACCTCCCATGGAATCACATTACAAATCATTTTATCCTATGAATTCAGCACATAAAGCAGTTATTCTCTATTAAAGAGATGGATGAGGAACCTTAAACACATATATATGGATTCACTAATGATACTACACTCCCCTCAGTTCATCAATGAGACTCCCTTTCTCTGTTTAATGAGAGAATTGTACAATGAATCATTTTTTTAGGGTAACCAGTCCCGTATTAGGATTAGTAAGAGATACACGAACATATCTTAAATCTATAAGAGAGTATCATGGTTGGAAATATTTCCCCTGAAAAGGGTGTGATGATACTGAAATCCCATCCTCTCAACCAATATAAGTCCCCAAGAGTCACTAGGAATTAAAATACAGATGACCACTTGCATTTGGAAAGCAGGTCAATACCCAACAACAGAAGGGGGGACCATTGGGAGTTTCTAGGAAAAGTTAAAATGGTATCCCAATGAGAGGAACCCATTTCAAACCTCAAATACCCAATGAAAAAAGTGGTGAACCCAATGTGAATCTCTTAAATGAAAAAATGATTAGTTATTTTCCATCATGAAATTTCATTTTTCCTTATATGAAAATAGAATATTGAACACAACGTGAATCTATCCAATGAAAAAATGATCAGGTTATAATGATTCCGGACAGTTTTTTTTTGAAAACCCTATAAAAACAACTAAGTAAGACAGAAATGATCATATAAATGATCCTATTTATCTAGGGTTCTTATAAAATAATTCCATCCTCATTATGAAAATTCCAAATGAGAAGAATGGACGAATCAGGGAATATGAGGAAAATTGTGTTAACCACGAATATATGATCTGAGCACATTATGCCTATGATATTTCACTAATTAGTAACATAGTTCATTATTTTATTGATAAATATATATATTAACAATCAACCAACTTAATAAAATTTATTCGTCATCCCTCATTTGCTCTGATAAATGATCCACGACTGTAACCTCTTTGGGTTTCAAGATAATTTCACCTTCTCAAGAAATAAAATGACAGGTATAAAATACGTTGTTTGGGGGTACCACCGACATGGTAAAATCCCAACCATGGAGGCTGCATGTGAGGTTTTCTAAGCTCGATGATCAGAAATTCTGCATCACTCGGGAAAGGCTGATGATAATCTAGTATCCCTTATTACTACGATCAATAGATTCATTAGATTATCACCCGAGCGTGACAACCACCACCTTCCATATCTGATGGAGGTGGACTAGGAGTCCAAATATAGACCCCATTCATTTTAAGTGTCACCAAGGAGGGAACCTTTCAATCAATGTCACCAACACCATCATGTTTCTACCCATCAGTCACCTTGTGAGGGTACCATCGGACACACAGGAGCCTCTGATTCCCATGTACGGGCTACAAGGAAGACACATTAGAGGAGGAATGTGTTTTATATCTCAGAGAGGACTCATACTCACACTCCTACCAATGATGAATTTTGGCATACATAGGAAAGAACCAACAAGCAAGCTCATATCCCTACTCATTCATAACAAGTCTATAAGAATATCACCATATTAGGAATGGGGGAGGCGCATACTCCTACCACCATGCACAAAGTCCATCAGTATATTCCAGAGGCACAAGGAGGACTTAAGTTGGAACATATCCCTGCATCAATTAACGAGATCCTCTATTTTATTATGGAGACAAAAAAATGTGCATGCTCATATCCTTTCACACACTTTGCTAAACAATAATGTATTTTAGAAAAGGTTGAATAAATCCATCACCATATTAAGGCACTGTTGCAGATGATGGGACATGTGCATACTCTTATCCCTACATCTAGGACAGCTCAACACTCTAGTCATCATTAACATTTTATTGTACTAGTTAAAGAACACATTCTTACTCCAATATGAGATTTTTTAGAATATTTCAATGAAAGTTGAGGCACAGGACCAGGATTATATTCTTGTTCCATCTTGGTCTCCCTATGTGATAATGGAACATCCGTCGGGATAGGGGCACATGACTATCAAAGAATTCGGGTGGAATATTCTAAAGGCATAGGATTGGGCTCACATCCACATTCTAGCATGGGCTCACCACATGAAAGGGGAATAAGCCTTGGGATAGGCTCATATTACTATCAAAGAAGTCGAGATACATACTTCAAAGTCCCAGGATCAGGAAAATATCCCCATTCTAGATGGCTCTAACCAAGTGATAATGGAAAAATCCTTAGGAAAGGATTAAATTCCTATCAGTGAATCGTCTTTGAATATTCTTGTAGATCACTACTGTCAGGAGAATATTCCCGCATCCACTGATAAAGTAATACACCAACATTATTCCAAGGAAAATTAGGGGAAGACTCATATTCCTTCTCCCATTCTGGGGGTTCATCCGTATATTTTGTAGGGGAATGTATATTCAGACAAGGAACATGTTCTTAATCCAACTAGGGACCACCAGGTGATAGCGGTACACACCTAGGGAAGAATCATATTCCTACCAAGAAGGACCATTTTCATATTCCAAAATCTCAGGATCAGGCTCATATTCCCATCCTGATAGAGGCTCACCAAGTGAGAATGAAACAAGCCTCAATACAGGCACACATTCCTATAAATAATGAGACAGCTCATTAGAATATTCTAGAAACCTCTTAGTATTAGGTTCATACTCCTACAACATTAGATAGTTATATAAACGTTCTGGTAGTTGTTACATAGTGGGATCATATCCTTACAGAGTCCCAAAAGGCAGACCAACATATCCTGACCACGATGCATAACATCGTCCATACACCTAATCTACTATATGTCAGCATCCTTGAGGTCATTCATGAAAAATTATCAAAACCACAAGGTTCCTTCAACTATTCTATCGAAGGGTATGTATAATACATTCATTATAATGACAGTCCTCCTCATGGTAGTGTTGATATGGATTATAGTGAATTTACTCATAATATCCACTATGGTCAACCTCCCCACAAAAATATCTCCCATGGAAAATGAAATCCACCCTTTGTCCAGAAATATCTATATAGAGAGGTGAACCAAACTCTGACACCTTCATACTGAGAGGTGCTAAAATCATCTGGGTCAATTGTATATTGTTCATCATCAACTTCTAGCAATACCCCACTCTAGTTGGAAGTCGACCATCAGATCCAACTTCTATGGTCTGACTAGATGGAGTCAAGTATGTCTAATAAAGAGGAGTCTAAAATTTCCACATGGGGAGAGTTATCTAGAAACAACCTCCCCATCAGAATCTGATCCCTTGCTACTGCTGACTATGAGATCCCAGATGATCTAGAAAAGTAGTGTATGCCTTATCTATGCTATAATATGTGGTCTTCTCATCAACAACTGGAGTCTCAACATGTCTCTTATTTAGGATAAAACTGTTACTTTTAGACAAATAATATAATCTATTTTCATCTATAACTTATACCTATCTTCAGGGATCGAGATCTAAAACAGGAAAAGAACAATGAAAATCTAGAACATGCTTGCCGACATTGCATGAAAACTCTTCGACAGCAGATCTCCAATCTAACAACATGCATCTACATTTGAGGATGAGGATAGTAGGGAGTGTTTCACTTTTCCACTCCATTAAAACATCATAACCCCTCAAATATGGCACCCTACAATGTTATATCCTCCAATGAAATCGGGGGACTGGGTAACCCTCAAGCAAGTTGTCCACTGTGACTAAATGTCCCTACATCAATAGTGCCCAGACACCAATGATAGAAAGAGAGGGTATCCAAAAAGATTTCAAACTGGGCCCCTCAAGACAATAGGAGGAAATTCCAAACAAGAGGATCAAAGTTGTGATCACTTGAACAGCTTCCCATAAGTAATGGTTCCCACCAGGGGATTCCATCGCATACAACTCCCACACGAGCATAGTTGTGCCACATCACACGGACCATAGTAGTATCTACTATAGTAGCCATCCAGGAGTGGAATCAGCCCATTGTTCCAGGAAAATATCTACCACAACCTCCACCCCTCACATCGTCAATCCCTGATAGGATTAATGAGATTCCCTTGGAAACCACAGGTGAATCCCATCACACTTGGATGGGAGGATTTATATCTCAATCATCACAACAAGGTTCATTATCCCCTTAGATGACCCTGGAGGCATTAGTGGTGACCCTAGATAAACCCCACCTTGATAGACTAGGGAAATTTATATCTTCATGTTCGTCCCATGAATCATAAATTCCTTGAATTGATCTATTAGATCATCCCCATCTTGACTAACCCATGCCAGTTGCAACCCCAAATGACATACACCCCATAGGCCTGGGGTGATTTTCATCATCATCACCACCATAGATTGAATCAGTATTCTATATGTTGGAAGGAATTAATCAGTAGTCAGCATTCCACCAACTCCTCCCATCATGAGATAACCCCCTGATGGTTGGGAATGTTCAAAAACCATGACTAGAAACTCCCCGTGAGTCATTGTTCATAGACCGAAAAAGAACGAACGTTTGAAAAAGTTAATTATTCCCCCTCATGGTTTTAAGCCAAAACAACTCAACATGGTCAAGGGTTCAAATAATTTCCTTAGAGAGGATGGTGTAGAATCACCCCGTTACATCAAAATAAGGACAAAACCACCATTTCCTGATATTCCTATGTAAATTTCATCACTGTGAACATGGAATATATTGATCAATCCACAAGTGCAGAAGGCAGCAACAAGGAAAACATACATCAGTAAAAGCATGACATGGATGCACCGAATGAGGTTTCCCACACTATAAACCAAAGAAGTCTCCAAAACATGGAAACCCCAAATATTGAGCTTCCACCTCAATGATGGAATATCACCAAGGGGGAGGGTACAACCACATACCCATCACCTCCCAAAAGAAACAGGGTTCCTTCCCCAGTGGAACGATTTTTGCAATATGAGAGAGAAATAAAAGCCCTATGACAACTCAATGAAGAGATACTTTGAGGAAATATTCCAACTATGTATCATATTTAGGAAGAAGAAAATGTTCTCCCTCCCATGAAAAATCTTCCAGCAAGAGTATTATATGATCATCAAATAGGATTTGGATCTAGATAGCTAGTTCGCAAAAATGAGGAACTCAAAAATGATTGTGAATTTCCTCTATTGCATAAATAGACACACCCTATCTAGAAAAAAAATCAATATTGGGAAGAATCAAAATTCAGTATGAAATTAAAGTGAATACACCTTTTCAACCCATTCCAGCTCTTTATAGATGGGAGATGTCTTAGGAAACAATTTTTCCAGAGCTCCTAAATGCCATCGAGTCCCAGACTAATTTAATGGAAGCCATGGAAAGGAAAAACGCACCTGTGAAGCCTGAGAGGAAGCCATATCTTGATTTGGGGGATGACACTTTTCCTCCACCCAATTTTTAAAATTATACCGTATCAACATTTAACAGTGTGGGAAACCCCAAACAACATCTCGCACACTTTTTCTCCTGATTTTGTCCAATTATAGGCCCTCGAGATGAATAGGAGGCAACAAAGCTGGGGTATTTTATACAGACTCTGATAGGGACATCCTTTGTTTGTTATAGAATCCTTCTAGCATGATCTATATCAGTATAAGAAGACCTTCATCACCAATTCCTTTATGAATTTGGTTCTATG
This sequence comes from Viscum album, assembly GCA_963277665.1. Classification (NCBI taxonomy): domain Eukaryota; kingdom Viridiplantae; phylum Streptophyta; class Magnoliopsida; order Santalales; family Viscaceae; genus Viscum; species Viscum album. Next base: position 1,454,511,820 of record OY728157.1, on the reverse strand, counting down.
CTAATTAATGGAATGGTCATTGACCTGAAAAACTGCAAACAATGCCAGAATGAGAGGGTGTATGACTTCATAGTGAGGTGGAAGGGTTTGACCTAATCACTCAGTATCCATCTCTCCCAAGAGAAACTACTAGAAATATATGATGAAAATATCAAGGTTGAGTTGTAGACACATCTAATCCTAATAAAACAACTAGGTAGATTATGCGAGTTTTCTAAAATATCACAACATTTTGAATAATCTATCTAGCAGACCTGATCAAAGACTCGACTCATGCCTATAACATAGATAAAAAGACCATCCAAAGAAAAAAAATTCAACTTTCACTCTCATGATTGTAGCAGTGCCTATCCAAATACCTAAGGAGGCCCCAAACCACCCATCACCTCCTATCAAGTAGCGAAAACAAAATAATTTCCCTCGGTCGAAGTGCAGAGAAACTAGGGTTTTCTGAGATTTAAATAATGGATGAATAAGTCATACTCTTTCAGGAATGAACAAATCCCAAGTTATTTCCGAGCGGACATGAACAGTAACCTACTCACACTTCCCCAACCAAAGAATTATGATGAGGTTGACCTCACCAAATCACCTGATTACGGCCCTTTCCACATTCAGTAGGGTTATAATATCTTGAATTGCTTTATCTTTAATTATGTCCTTTAAGGAATGAATTATTCTACAAAATAGGGTGCCAGAGTACTCACCCTGAGTGGGTGGATTGCATAACCATGATCCAATTAGAAGAAGAAAATGATTGGAAGGAGGTATCATCTAGACATGCATGAAAATTCGATAATAGGGTGACTGGAAAGGCAGTTGATTGATCCCACACTACTTAGAAAGTATAATTTCATAGACCAATGATAACTCCCCTACCCAAGGAGGGAACATCAAATATACCTCCCAAAGGTGGGTGTGAATACCAGAAGCAAGAAGAAATAGATGAGGGATAGTCATATTCTCATCCAAAGTGAGTATTTAATCTCACTGAATTCTTCCATGAAACATCTAAAATACAAACATCACCCCACCAAATGGTTCCCTCATTAGATTAATAACTCGTATTTGGTTATGTCAATAAGACACACATGTCAAACCCCTTTTCTAATGATGCGTTTTTCCCAAATCATGACATTCCAACACATCAATGTGGAACGAGAGGTCATATGCATTGGATCCGAGGAAACAAGGGATAATAAAAATGTGTTCAGACCTAATATTAAAATCATATCGCTATGGAGAACATACACTTAGCTGATACTAATGGTAAAGTGATCTACTAAGATAAAAAAGGAAAATAGGTGCCTCAGGGACCTCTAGTAGTTTCCGATATCTAATTTTCTTGTGTGACCACTTAGTGGGGGTCTAATCCGATCAACCTAGGAAACAGGGAAGGCCGATGTGACCTATGCCTCTAGTAGAATATATTATATTAAGATTTTCATAAGCACCAAGTTCATCCACCCCAAATTCCTCAACATATTATCTGCACATCCAGGAGAAACCCCATACTGGGAAGCATAGAACTCTACCATAAATGTACGAAGTTATAAAATAGATACTGGTAGTCTCATCCAATCTTTATTTACTCGATTTGATTCATCATTCAAATGAAATTAGGGAGTCAATTATTGAAGGGCTATGGATCCCACAAGATTCTAAGATAGAAGTCGTTGTAGCTGAGGTCTATTGAGTGGAGACCATGGAATCAAAATGTCACGACACCATCTCATTCACTAATAAATATCAGAAAGAGGCCCTTCAATGACATATTATACCCTTATATGTCTCAGGTAAAATCAATAATGTCATCATCTAAAGGGACCTAATTGATAATGGTTCTAGGATAAATCTTATCCTAGTCCCAACCCTATGACGATTGGGATATGGAGAAGGGGATTTTTCTACCACAAAGTTAACCACCCAAGGGTATGATAAGTGTGAGAAAATGCATCTTAGGAAAACCTAGATCGAAGCCTTGTTTTGGGATCTCTCGTAAGATTCTATGTTAGTAATCCTGAAAGACACCATGCATAACATCCTGCTCGAAAGGCCTTGGATTCATATCCACCTAGCGATACCTTCAACATTTCACCAATTTATAATGTTTCCCATTAGTGGAATATTTGGAATTCAACATGGGGACAGTGCTCCCATAGAGACTTGTAGATACACATATGCTAAATCATGTTACTATTAAAAGGGATGTAAACAAGAAATGTTGGATGGTGATATATAAGTTTCAACTCTCAATGGTTTGGGGACCACCCCTATGAATCCATTATGTATGCTTGATAAAGACTATGTGCTTCCCATAAACCTGGTCAAGGTTATAGATATAATCATAGAGTTACAAGACTCTCATATCCCTAGTGAAAAAGTTAATGATTATCATCTCTGACATCTCTATACAATGAATCAGTCAAAAGGGGATTATAATGCCTCTTCTCATGGCCTCCCTCATCCTAATAATGATAGTGAAGCCCCAATATTTCGATATCTATCCAAAAATTCCTCCACAGACTATGATATAGAAGAAGATGAGGATGACCTTAGGAATACCCCTCCAACATTTGAGGAAGGAATGTCCACCACCATTGATGAACTCATTAAGATATATCTGGAAACAAAAGAAGAAATGTGATGGGGATCCCATGGCCTCTGAGCGGCGTCTCTTTGTTCTTCCACTACGGCTAGGGATCCCGTTGCTTTCTCTTCCTCATCCCCCTCCAGCCTAGATTGGCTCGTGGATCCATTTTTTCAGCTCAATGCAGGTGTCATCTAGCTTTGGGTGCAGTGCATCTGTATCCGGTGGGGTTTTCCAGATCCCAGTCCCGGTGTCAATGCTTTTCGGTAGAGTTTTTGTGGATGGCAGCATGTCACTCCTTCAGAAGTCGACGTTCACCTATGACGCCTCAGTGGGGATTATGTGTTCATTTGGCCCCTTCCGTCAATTTCAGGGATCAACATGATTCTGTCTTCTAGGTTTGACATCTCTTCCTTCAGTGTGGACAGAGTGGATCAGGCTCGGTGCATCTTGGGTGACCTAGAAACGCCTTTAGTGGGTATTCTGTGTGGCTCAAATTCAGTTCTTCAGTTCCCTAGGGAGGATGCCTCTAGTTTCAGTTATGTGAGTTTTTTTAGGTTGATTGTTTTGGTGATTCTGGATATCACTTGTTGGGTTGTTATTCTTGTGGTATTTCGGTGTTCTGTCATGGGTTCTACTACATTTTCATGTTGATTTTCTTTTTATCACTCTGGCCTACTTCCGAACCTGGTGAGGGTTCATTCTTGGTCTGATTGGAGTAGATATATACCCAATGTAGCGTTTCTAGTTTAGGATGACCTAGATTCCCCCATAGGTGGAATTCCCTCGGCACAATGTTGGGTCTTCTAGTCCTTGTGGCAATGGCTTCATCTCGTTCCCCATGGAATGTATTACGGGTCCTATGGCAGTGGTGATAGGATGTCTTGTGGATTGAGGCTGGTCGCCCAGGATGATCATTGAAGTTGGTGCCTTGGACTCATGTTTAATTCTTGATGAGGAATCCAAATAGTCTACATGGAATTGCTTTAGATTAGGACAACGATGGTCACCTTCACTATGCATGGCTTTTTGGATTTGGATGATTGAGAGGGTATGGCTCTGCCATCGGTATCAGGCCTGTTCATTTTTGCATGGGACATCTTGCTAAGAATCTATGCTCTGGTGGAGGTAGGACTTAATGATGTTGATGCTAGGAAGGGTTTATTCTTTTTGGTATTTTTCTGGATTGAAACCCTCTTGATTTTCGGATTTTGTGTATGTCTCCATGTCCTTGAAGTCTTGGTTTCCTCCCCTTTACCCTTAAAAGGGGGTTTATCCAAAATCAATAAAAATATCAACCTTTGGGCCATTCAATAAAAGAATAATTGTGACATATACTAATGAGTTTCTGCATGACCCTTTATGTGTAAGAGATGCACATCATATTTCTAAAGAAGCTATGATATGTGTTCATGTGGAAGTACACATAATTTTTCCAAGATAAAGCCAGATGTGGCTACGCACCATCTCAGGCTACGAGATGTGCATTGAGGCTTCATGTAGGCAGCTATGTGGATGCACCCCTCTCATTCCACCATTATAGAGGTAGAGTTCAATAATATGGTCGAATCCAACTTTGTTCAAGAAGTGAAATACCTGAGATGGATTTCCATCATTTTCCATGTAAAGAAAAAGAATGGGAAAATTATGGTATGCGTTGATTTTAAATGCCTTAATTAGTATTTCCTAATGGTTGATTTTCCATTTCAGATCAAAGATCTCTTTCAATAGGACTACTAGTTTCTATTCCATTTCATTCATTCATGGGTACTCAGGGTACAATCAGATAAATATGGACCATGAGGATGAAGAATCCACTACCTTTAGAGTGCCTTATGAGACATTTTACTATCATTTTATTCCCTCTGGTTTGAAGAATGGTGGATCCACATGTCAATGCATCATACATCATATATTTAATCCATTTATGGGATGTATAGACAAATGTTATATTGAAGACCTGGTGATTCAATCCAGATTGAAATGTGATCACTTCACATTCCTTCAATCAATGTTCGACAAGCTGCGACAACACAGTCTGAAGACGAATATGCTGAAATTCACTTTCAGGGTAACATCAGAGAACTTACTTAGTTTTATGGTTTGCTACCACGTTATTGAGGTCAACCCAGATAAGACAAGTACTATCTTAGCAATGTCACCCCTTAGAAATTTCAACGAATTGTGGGGGATCCCAGGGTACCATGGTCACATTCGGTGGTCTGTTTCCAACTAGGTCGACAATGGTCTCTGCTTCACCAGGCTAATGAAGAAGGGAACTTCTTACCAATTGGAAAATGATTTCTAAAAATCCTTCAAATTTCTCAATAAATACATGTTTTACTGACTAGTTCTGATGCCTTTGGTGGAGGGAGTCCACTCATCTTATATGTCGATGCCAAGGAAGGATCATTGTGAACCCTCCTCACACAAATTAATGACATAGGAAGAAAAAATAGTCTTTATTACCCCAACCGAATAATGTTAGGTACTGAGACCTGATACTCTGATGTCGAGAAGAAATGTCTTGCACTCATCTTCAAAGTAAAAATTCTGAGGCATTAATTGCAACACCATGAAGTCAAATTTGCATCTCATATCAATCCTCTCAAGTACATCCTTGGGTGTGCAATGATGACAGGTTTCTTGGCCATATTAGTGGTCATTCTTCAGCAATATGACATCCACATTATGTCACAGATGTTAGTGAAAGGAAAATCCCTAGATGGTTTCATTACAGCACATAATTGCCCCTAATATACACCAAAGGCTACCGATCTTCTAGATGAAGGGGTCATATATCCCTATGACACTCCCCAGATGTGGGGGAGGTATCTTGTTGGCACCTCAAGATTCCCTATGGGGACATGGATGAAAAAGATTAAGCTTAATCAGGTTGTCTTGGGGATTCTATTTGTCTCTCCTTAAAATGTGGTTTTCCCCTACTCTTTCCCACTATACTATGGTTGCAAAAATAACAAGGTAGAATACCAATCCCTCATCGCTTTCTTAGAATTGGACCTACTGTTCTAAATAGCCTATCTAAACATCAAAGTTGATTTAGAGTTAGTGATAAAGTAGGTCAATGGAGAATATTCCATAAAGAAGGAAGAACTGGACCCACTTACAAGCTATGTATAAGGAATAATGGCAGAGTTCCCTTTAAAACACACATTGCATCATGTTCCCCAATCACATAATGCTCACACTGACGCATTGGACTGTATAGCCACTATCTTGGACAATCCTAATCAATAAGAAATAATCATTCACATCACACATCAAAGAATGGTCTCAACAATCGTTATCTATGATATTAAAGAGATAAATTAGGTAAACACTACCCCAAATCAATATGTACAAATTATCACCCTAGGATGGATGGATCCCATAATCAGCTATCAATAAAATGGGAGTCTCCCAATGGATAAAGATAGAATAGAACAGATTCGACACCGTGCGACGAACTTTACCCTATAGGATGGCCCAAATTAGAAGAAAACCCGATATAAGAATGGATTAGACATGATCCTCCATAGATGCATAGTTGAATGAGAGGTTTCTTCCATCATGAAATAATTCCATTCCAGCTCTTGCACCACCCATCAATCCAGGACCATGCTCTCCCACCAGATCATGAGGGTGGGATATTAATGGAAAACCATGATACTGAACTACTTGGAATTTACCAAGTAATTTCATTTATGTCAAATCCATGAGAACATCATCCATAAACCTCCATAATTTCTATATAAAACAACATATTCTTTTCCATTTTCCATTTGGGGGATGGATGTTGTGCGACAAAATCTCCCAACCACATCTAAGAAGTTCAATTAAATCATTACTACAATCAATATCTTTTCCAAATTGGTTGAGGAGATACCTATCAAGGAAGTTGAGATGAAGAACATAGTCAACTTCATAAATTCCCATATCATCACCAGGTTTTGGGTCCCTCACACAAACTTAATGGAAAATGACCCCAATTTCTATTCAATGGAGTTGAAGATGTTGTACCATGAGTATAATATCAAGTCGAATAACTCATCTTTCAATCATGAATTAGAAAATGGATAGATATAGTCCTTTAAAAATAGGCTATCAAATATACTCTAGAGGATGGTGAATAGGGATAAGAAGTCTTGGCCATCCAAACTCCTCCATGAATTATGGGCCTACCATACTACCACACATACTACTACATAAGCAACACCGTACTCATTAGTATACGGGATCGAAGCCATGTTACCCATGGAAGAATGACTTCCCTAACTACAATTATACATTTGGAGAAAACTATCAGATGATTAGAAATCACAAAAGATAATAGATGAATTTGAATGGATTGACGAGAAAAAGTTGGGAACACTACACAACCTTGAGTTCCACCAGAATCCCATTGCATGATGCTTCAATAAAAGGGTTCACCTATGCTCATTCCCCCATGGGGAACTAGTGTTGGTCCTCATAACCCCAATGATACTAGGAAAGAAACCCCCAAAGCTGAAACCCAAATGGGAGGGACCTTATGTAATACATAAGGTCTACCCCATTGGGGCTTACTCATTGGACACAATGGATGAGGGGCATGTCACAGCTCCAACCAAATCAAGATTTATCAGGAAATACTTTGCATAGTTGTCATCACAAGGGAATCTACATCAGTTTATGTAACATATTTAATCCTAACCACATGATGCTAAACTATATGGAATACATCCTAACAATAAGATGTTAAACTACACAACTTCTTTTGTCCTAACCACATGATGTTAAACTATACAGAATTCATCCTGGAAGAAAGATGTTCAATAACATGATGTCTTTAATCCTAACCACATGGCATTAAACTATAAAGAATTCATCCTGGAAGAAATATGTCACACTGATTGATATCTTTCATCCTAACCAGATGATGTAAAACTATAAGGAATTCATCCTATCTATAATACATTAAACTAAATGACATCTTTCATGCTATCCACATGGAGTTAAACTGTACAAAATTCTTCCTGAAAGTAAGATGTTAAACTGTACAACATCTTTCATCCTAACCACATGATGTTAAACTATGTAGAATTCATCCAGGAAGCAATATGTTAAACTGGAAGATATCTTTAATCCTTACCACAAGACAATAAACCACACTACCAATGTCCTTACTGCATGAAATAAAATGCAAGGAACTGTGATTTCCATCTCTATTTACGTCAAGTCACCTACATCTTTACCTCATTAAGTTAAAATACATGATTATTCTAGAACTATGTATGGATTTATTATTATCCTTATGAGATATGTAGGTATACCTTGATACGATATATTGGTCCAGCCACTACATGATACACTATTCTCTTATTGTATGCTCAACTGTCTCTACATTGTAGGGAAACCCTTCTCATCTCTTGTTCCTCACACCGATCACAGTTAACGCGAGCTTGGGAATTTGGGAAAGGAATTACCCTCAAAATCAAGGCATAAAGCTATACAAAAGGCCCATTATGAGTCCCTACCACATGATGTTAAAATGCACAGTTTATTTCCTTACCTCGTGACAATAAAATGTATGGTTTTACAAGGACTATGAGTGGTTTTATTGTTATTCTCATAAAATATGTAGTAACACCTATACTTCCACTCTTGGTCCCAACTGTAATATACACATTAATTAATGTTGGTTCACCTCTATCCTCACAACATGACAATAAATTTCATGGAATTTTCATAACTACATGTGGATTAATTCACACCATTTATGAGATATGCGGAAATGAATGAACTTCCATTCTTAGGACCATCTACAATAGTTTCATTTATTCATGTCAGTTCACCTTCATCCTCAATGCATGATGTTAAACTAGATGGAACCTGAAGAACTATGTGTAGCTTGATTCTAGTCAACACAAAATACATAGTGACACATTGATCTCTAATACTGGGCCCAACTACAATGGTGAATGGAAATAATTCCCACCAATACATACATTCTAGACCTGCATAGAGTATTTCCTATTCAGGAATTGTATGTGACTTTATTCCTACCCTTACAGGATACGTAGTGATGCTAGGATTTCAAACTCCAAAACCTATCACAACAAAAAAATATAAAAGTTCCCCCTCACTACATATGGGTCAGACCTGTATAGGATTTTTCATTTAGAACTATGTGTGGCTTGATTCTCATTCTCATGAGATATGTAGTGATGCCTAGGTCTATATATTTTGGGCCCATACATGACATTTTCACACCTTCCCAATGTTTACCACATCCTTACTAAATGAACTTAATCTAAATTTAAGTAAATATTTACCACATGACATTAAACCACAAAGAAGTATGTCCTTACTACATGACGTTAAACTGCATGAAATTACATACACGCCACATGACATAAAATTCCCTGAAAGTACATCATTACCATTTGATGTTAATCTTCACATAAGTACATCCTTACCACATGATGTTAATCTACAGAGAAATACATCCTTACTATTTGATATTAAACTACATGGAATTATGTCCTTACTGCATGATGTTAAAATACACAAAATTATGTCCTCTCCACATGATGTTAAACTGAACATAATTATGTCCTTTCCACATGATGTTAAAATTCATAAAGTACGTCCTTACCACATGATGTTATATTGTAAGAAAGTACATCCTTACCAGATGATGTTAAACTACACAAAAATACATCCTTACTGCATGATGTTAAACTACATGATGTACTTCCTTAACACATGAAATTAAATTTCACGGAGGAAAGTACGCCCTTGATATATGACGTTAAACTGGGAAAAATATTACCCATTCATCCTTCCTTATAAAATTACCACAAGAGACATACCCAAGTCAACCTGAGTATGAGGTTCTTCCACTATATTTTAAATAACATCAATCCATAAGCCACCCTTAATACCTTAGGTTTCTCTAGTCATTGTGACCTTCCATGGCCCATGGGATGGATATACTACTTCAAGGACGCTTTTCTAGACTATGCATTTATGCATGTTGCACCGGTATATTTTCTTATGGTCATAAAAATGCATCACTCAGAAAAAGGACATTCTGATCCTTGTGATCCTTGGCAACCCTATGATAGAACTCAACACCTCAGCCTGTCTGAACTACTCCTGTTATGACTATCCCATATCATTACTCATGACTTGAGAACATTGATAAATGATTTATAACATTTCCATCACCCACTAAGAAGGATGTTGTAGTAATCTTGACCCTGGGAACCCCAATTAGAATCTTTTGTAACATTTCCCTTATTAGTTCCATGTGATTCATGAACCTAAACTACCTATGTTTTGTTAAATGTTGTATTCCCTTATACTCTAGACCATAATCGTACAAATTTCAAGACTTAAAACTTATAAAGAAAGAGACGCAAAATTATTCATGTCAAAAACCATCAAAGGGAGACCAGAGAAAAATTAGAGTCATCGCCTGCTAAAATCCTCATCTCAGTGTTTAGGAAACAAATGGGGCATAAATAGATAAGGAAAAAAATCTCATTGGGTTTACCCAGCAGCCCTAGTAAAAGAAAATGTATGCTCGCTAGACCCCTTGGTCTAGGAAAAACTTAGAGTAATGGTTTTTCACATATCCTCACCATGAGAATACATTCATTGGGTGGTAGAACAAATTTTAGGTTACTCACACCCTCCTTCGATTTTTTATTTTGTATAGATAAAACATCATGAGATGGGGTGTCTAGGATCATTATGACCTTGAATTGTACTTGGAAAGGATATCTAGCATCAAGTACCCATTTCGTGACTATGCATATATGCATATGGCTCCTGTATATATACCTATTTCCATCAACAAAATGTGCCACTCTAAAAAAGACATTCTAATCCTCATGAGCCCTGAAATCATTGCAGAAGCACTCAACACCTTAGTGTATCTAAACTACTCCATGTATGACTATCCCATATAATTTTCTTGGATTTGAGCACTTTTGGTTGTGATTTAAAATCACCACACCAAACTAACAAAGGGGATTCGATGTCTTTGACATTACATCATCATATTTCATACCCTTTCTCAAGGAAGAACTACAACACCTCATTCCATAGGCTTTGATAGAACATTCCTCGTGATTCTAAACCACAGGGAATAAGGATCGAGCTATATGATTTGAGAGAAAATTTACCTAGAGTTCATAAACTCTTCCTTGGAAGCCTTCTTTAAATACCCAACTTCATCATCTATATTCTTGATCCTTTTCCAACCTTTCATGGCCATCATAGAGAGGTAGAGATCATTTTTCTCTTGGAATGATACTGACACATAATGTACTTGACCCACCAACTGAAGGTATCTTCTCCTTGCCCAAAAGGATCCTCAATCCTTGTGATCCCAAGAAACACTAGGGTAGAATATGACATATTTGAATAACATGAGACATATCCATCATGTTTTCATCTTCTCATATTCATGGACACAGACTTTCAAATTATCATTTACATCACCTATATTATATCAATTCAGGTGGATATAGATTCCCTAATATTTCTCCCTCAAACAATATAAGCTCTATAAATCTTTCATAACCCCTTGAAAGGATACCCAACCTCAACGACCCTTTGTTTGACTATGAATACACGCATATGGGTCCTACATATGCACCTATGGTCATCAACCAAAAGTGTCACTATGAAAGAAGTGCTTTCTCATCACTGTGATCCTCAGCAAAACCTAGGAACAAACCCAACACCTTATTGTGTTATAGGTCATTCATCCTATATATTTACTGTATCTAATGATCATATATATGGTATGAGCTAAAATACCTCAAACAAAATAAATAGAGGGTCTAAGCTAAAATACCTCAAACTGAAGAAATATTAGGTCTGAGATAAAAGACCCTAAACTAATGTGATATTGGGTCTAAGATAAAATTCCATAAAATAAAGCAATAAAATTTCCAAGATAAAATACCATAAAATAAAACGATATTGGGTCAAAGGTAAAAGAAATTAAACTAAATAGATTTTCTCTTGGTACTAATATAGCTAAAAATAAATAAATAAAGGATATGAGATAAAAGTCTTTAAACTAAATAAATAAAAGGTCTGAGCTAAAAAACCTTAGACTATGGAAAAAGAATTCTGAGCTAAAGGACCCAAAACTAAAGTGATTTTGGGTCTAAGCTAAAATACCTTAAACCAAACCCATATTGGGTACAATCTAAAAGACCTTAAACAAAAGAAATATTAGTTCTGATTTGAAATACATGAAACTAAAGCAATAATATATTCAAGCTAAATACCTTAACCTAAATCAATAGAAGGTCCGAGATAACATAACTCAATATAAAGAAATAGAGGGTTCGAGCTAAAAGAGCATAAACTAAAGAAATAGATGGTCTAAGCTAAAATCCTTTAACAAAAATAATAGAGGTTCTAAGATAAATGACCTTAAGATAAATAAATAGAAGTTCCGAGATAAAATTCCATAAAATAAATCAATAGAAGGTCTAAGTTAAAAGACCTTAATCTAAATCAATATTAGGTCCGAGCTAAAATACCATAAACAAAAGCGCATGGAAATTATTTATCCTTTGGGAACTTGTATGGCTCTCCGTATGGACTTAGAAAAATAATGCTATGCTAACCAAGACTTATATCTTTAGAAAATAAGGGATAAATCTTCTTATGATACATATTTTCATCCCATTTATCCTTTTAAAAATCAGGTGATCTCAAGATAACTAGAATATATCATCAGTAGAGAGTCTTATGTTGGTAGGAATTCATGTGAACTCTTCTAAAATGTGACTATTGTGATCCAAATCTCCAGATCTGAACATTTAGGGTTTCATGATTTTGTGTAAATAATGGTATGTGTTGGAGATTATGATAGTATTGTAATAATGAAATATCATACACATCATAGACAAAGTGAATCAAGAAAAAAATAATGATTTTGGAATATCCATTTGTACTAGGGGGAATCTCCATATTCTGGAGTATCTATGAAACTCCAAAAAAATTGGAAAGCATTACAAGAGTCACACTATTATAAAAGTCAATTAGTTGAACTATCAAGGTCAGCCAGACATTGATGTGAATCATCTATATATCATTGGTTTGCCGATCTCCCTGATTATTCCGCTTCCACTCCAAGATGAAGACACTTGAAAAAAGAAGTAATCCCTTTAACACTCTTTTGATTGGAAGTAAATAAGGTTGAAGATGTCAAAAGATCAGACCATAGATGAGAAATCATCTCCTCATATATCTATATCAGCGTGGTCCAAGCATCCATTTGAAATTTCAATTCCAATAAAAACTGGAGACCCCACTCTAATACATCCACCCTCACCCCCATTTTCTTCGTGAGGTAAGCCTTATTCACTAGATCATGTAAATCTATTTTGTTTTTATCCAAGTTTCTTTGGGTCCAGATGATTTGCTGCATGATTCCATAAAAAAGATGTCAATCAAAGATGTCTTCCCCTATGTCATGAAATAGATGGTGAAGGTGTTACCCATTATTGTCGAATATTTTCATGGGGGTCTTAGTAAACATGGTATGAATTTGTTCCTTGGTTAGTCTATGAGCTGATTGAGTCTCTATAGCCAACAAGGTAAATGTGACTGTAGGATGAATGGCTAGTTGTATCCGTGCTGAAATATGAGAATAAATCTGACGTTCTATTCTCCCAATAGACTCATTATACATAGCCTTTGTTAGGATTTACCTACTTAATAGAATCTGTTTCACTGTTTGAGTGGTCATCACTTGTATGAGGTCACTTTTTTAATGTATCATCTAGATCTAAGATCAACTCCATTGTTTCCTCTAACAAAGGAATAATCAATTCAAAAGGAATGTCCACATGATAGACCAGTTGGTCCAACTCACCATTGGGATAAGCTATTACCCAAGCTTGGGTATAATAATTGGTAAAAAAATTAGAAGAAGTATCAACAGGAAGAAGTGTAATCTCATCCTTGATTTCCTCACATGTCGGCATCCTCCATAATTGGAGGATAACCCCAGGTTGTAGCACCCTATGAACACTAAACAAAGTAAGAGGGTAGACCCTTTGAACATAGCCAAACTATTAAGAGAAAAAATTCAGTGTGTATGAATCACAGATAATCAGCTCGTCTATCCTGGCTATGAGAACCCCATATTTGTACAATAATCTTGGATGGGATGCCGCATCTAAGATCCTGGAAGCATTGTAATATTCATAATAATGGAAATGCTCTCCGATCCACCCAAATATGAACTAGATAGGACCAATAATTCTATAAGGGGTTCTACCATGATGAATATGAGCCAACATTTGATAAGGGAAAGCATGGACCATTAATTCCAAGTTAGGTTGTCTCACTTATAGAAGTCATGTTGTCATCACCAATGTGATAACACAAATTACTGAATGTGTGTCCCTAGCTGGAAAGACCCACTCATTCAATAACATGGATATGAAACCTACTAGTCTCATGTTTTGAGATATCATAGGGTTCATACAATATCCCTAAAAGGTATAATCTCTATCCTATAATATGGAAAATGTGATCCATCACTATCATAGACTTACTAGGATGGGAACCTATGGGGGTAAATAACAACTGGCTTATCTCCTCTTATGTAAGTGAATATATTGACCCAATACCTGAAAAAATAAGAAACTGTATTGTCAGCTCTTTCATTGATTTCTACCTTAAAATAATGAGCATCCCCCTCTCCAAAATTTGGTTCTTCTGAGGATCATCCTAGGAATCTACAACCTGGAAGAATTCATCAAACATTTATCCAAGGGGAAGAATCCCTCCAAATTGGTTCATATCCTATAGGCTAATTCCCACTTCACCATGGAATAAGTGAAATGTATGGGTACCAGTGAACCAATGACTGATAATTTCTGAAAGGAGGTTAGGCTGGAAATAGATGATTAACTGAGAGATCCATACGGCCTCATAAAGGTGAACCCTATATAAGTCTTTAGTGAACTCCAAGAAGCTATGTATAACCTAGAAAGGTAACAACCACTCATCATAGAAATTTTTTCTGGGAAAAATATCACACTATTAATACCATCCTCTTCCTAGATTATTCAAATAAGAAGAAAATATAATCAAATAGCTCTAAGAGATAGGTATATGGGTGAAATCACGACCCTACAAACCCATAGGGGAGTTGTCCAATAGATAAAATTAACCTTGTGATAAAGATGTAACCAGCTGAACATCCACAAAAATTGTTGTCTGAATGCAGTCAAGAGATCTATACACCTATTAGAATGAAATATTAAAATACGGAGGGAAAATTCTTTCATATTCCTATAAACCAATCCCATAAATAAGAAGTCGATGAGATAAGTAAAATTTTTTGACATCAGTGGAAAAAAACCTCTCCAGGGTCCCATTATCAACATAAACATGGTAGAAGGGACCAACATTATGATTTCTAGAGACCATGGAACATTGATCAAAAATTGATGAGTAACCTTGATGAGAATCATAATCCATCTGAAAAAATTAAGTGGCACATTTTAGATGAGTAAAAAAATACTGTCAAATCTTTATGAGGTGTTGGTATCTTCATATGCATCACATGACTCAACATGTAATTTGTGAACCACATAAGTAGTTCGCATATCACGTGAACCTGGGATGACTCATGGGATGCATCACCCAAATAGGGAATCACATGAATTTTATGACCCCCATAGAGAAACGTGACCACATGACCTGAATATGGTCATGTGAGTAACATGAGATCGAATGATCAGGCCATAAGATCTCACAAAACCCTCAATAAGACCACATCACTCATACCCAAAGTCTTAGAAATTATTAAGGTATAATTCATGATTGGATCAAACCAGTGTCTGAGAAAATACTATCATTTGGAAGAGTTTTTGAGCAACATACATTCAGTGTAGACACACAAATAAAGCTCACGATCAAGATTTGTGGCATAGTCTTGTGATTGAGGCACTCGATGGATGCCAAAACAAGAGTGATCTCGAGAATGGGTGACTAATGAAATGAATTTTCCTCCACACCTATATGTATGAAATTGTACAGAATTCTACATTTTTCCTAATAGACTAAAAATCACATATGACATTGTTTAACAACACCACCAAATACTCAAGGAGGGAATTAGTTTTTCTCAGAACCGAATCTGTGTTCCCGCAAATGTCGCTCATGAGGGGTGACATTTATTGATCTCCACAAAATGGGAAACAATAAATTCGAAATGGAAGTAATAACTAGATATGGGAATTACCTTTTCCAAAATAGTAATGGGACTAAGACATGGGGAGAAATTAAGACTCCAAGGGACTTTTGGTCACATGACCATATCAAGGTCACATAAAGGCTCCATGTGCAGTGTAAAACCATCAGTGAATCCCATGAAGTCCCTTCAAAAATATTTTATACTTCTATGAAATCTTTCAAGATAAAAAGTGGTTTTGTGATGACAAATGGATTAGTACCACCATGCCACTTGGTTTTTCATTGGAAAACATTTGACAAGCCATCTGAAATGCCTCCAGAAATAAGGATGAATAATATCCAAAGGGAGAAACCCCCAAAGGTCATACAGACCATTCACCATATCATCTTCCTTAAAGATAAATTTCCTTAATGATATCTAATAAAACTCATGAGACCTCCAAACCATTATAGAGTAAAACGAATGAGATAAAATGGAATAGGTGAGAGGTACTCGCGATCACTAAAGGACATGAAATGTGCCCCTGGCGATCTGTAAGGCACTGTGAGTGCCTAGTGACATGTCCACATCATCTCATGAATTCCCTTTGACTTGTTAGCGTCATTTCACAAAAGGCCTTAGGTATGTACATGAAAATTTTCACTTAAATTTGGATAGTCAAGGGGAAAAAATATATTTGTCCATGAAACTCTCATCCACCCCCACATCAACCATATCAGTCACATGATGCATCAGTAAACAATTGAGTAATTTTCCTTGATATTTCTTGTGAAATATCATAGGATTCCAAACCATTTCATCTAAAATAAAGGAAATAAAAGAGGGAAGAGTTGGAAGGTACTCATGATCAATGAATGAAATGATATGTGACCAAGAATTCTAAATTGTTGTTTGGGAAGACCCCTAGAAAAATCATCCTTGTCTCGCGAGAATCCTTATACAAGTCACCAAGCATCTCGCGAATGCCTTTGGTAGGAACATTGGATCTCATGAAGGACCATGGACATGTCCTTAGGACATTATGAAAGGTCCCTTAACATTCTATTATGATCAAATAAGTCTTAATTAATTGTAAATAATACGATAAAGGAAGGATTGAAGGAAGAGACTTGTGACCGCTGAAAATCAGGTGATTCCCTCAGAATGAATCATGATAGAGACTTGAAAAACAACATGGTGCCAGAGCCCTTTCCTAACTCCATCATGGATCCATTCTAGATATTATTTAAAATTCTCTGAAAAACTGGGGTGGTGATGACTATAAATTTCACACCTCGACATGAAAAATTGATCGGCTACTACACGAAGGAAACTCTTGAGTTCAAAAGTCCCAAGCATCAAAACAGACTTCTCGGATCAACTGATCATGCAAACGAACAACATTTAATCAGGTAATATACTAGTGAATAAATAGATAATTCAGGCGACATACATATGTTACTTTGTGTGATCACTCATAGGTCATGTGAAGGGCTGTTGGCAGGGCATGTAGAAAACACACTACATGTATTCCAAGTCACGCAAGACTAAAAAAATAGATACTCAAAAATCCTAAGGAATTATAAATAAAAGGGGATAAAAGAAAGATCAAAAGTTAAATACATCAATGAAATACATGCTCGCAAGCCATCATGAACTTCAAGCGAGTCATAAAAGGACGCATGACTACACCAGGATACATCACCTATATCTCACAAAATTCCTTCACCATGCTATTTAGGACACCTAAAATCCTCCTCACATGTCAAAGAAAGTCACATGACCCCTCCAGGAACACCCCCTTGGTCTTGAGAACACTTACAGGTCTATCACCCGAGCCCTACTACATCCTTTAGATACATTTCCTGACTCATATAACAATGTTCGCTCATATTAGTAAAGTCTCTCAAATGCATCTGGTCATGACAACCAAGATCTCGTGACACCCTCTAGGCAAGTCACCATAGATCTATGATTGCCTTCAGACATGCCATCTGAATCTTGTGATGACCTCCATGGATTCTGGATAAGACACATGAAATCCTTCGAACAATGTCACACTGACACTTACAACACTCCCATTTGTGTCAAGATAGGTCATGTGATGGTTTCTTGGATAAGACAACCAGCTCATGTGATGTCCCCTGAACTAGTCAACTGGGTCATGTGAAACCCTCTAAACAAGCATGTCAGGTCATAAAGGAAGCTTATGGATCGATAGTTCTATCCATCCCTGGTGTGTAAACCCCAAATATAAGGGCAACCTCAGAGTGTAATCCCCAATCAAGGGAACTAAAATGACTCTGATTCCTGCCATATTCAAGATACCTAGGCCACCCCTCTTTGGGATTTGAGCTCTATAGTTATTAACCAAGGAAATACAAATATCTATTACCCTAATCCAAAGAAATTACATAGATCACTTGCTAAACCTTGTTTCTCACAACGAACAAAGCTCATAGGTTCTTATGGAGTTTCACTGATCACATCATCTACATTGTACACCCTAGGGTTACAAGGTCAACCTCAGTGCACAATCCCCAACTAATGACATCATTTGGTATGTCCCTGGTCAATAGGGTATCCAACTTGGTATAAAACCATAGAATTTCTAAGACCTATAGACTGGTCATAATGACTCTAATATTGATCATCCACCTTAGTGTATCAGCTGGTTAATGGATAAGTGAACTATAAGAAATTTGATTCCTACCATACTCAGAATACATAGAACACCTTTTCAAGGCCATATCCCTATACAAAACGTACTAAAGACTATCCAATTACATAAGTCTCAAATATATACACCTTTATACTAATCATTTGTTATCCCTTTTTTCTCACACCAACTATAGATTATGTGGGCTTAGAGAGATGAAATGAAAACGTCATTGGGCATCAAGAATCTCCAATCATTAAGGAAATCCCAATATATAATCCATGATGAGTTACATGGTATAATCACCCCACATATAAGGGAATATGCTTTTGGGATAGTCTCAAGGGCCTAAGGGAACTACAACTACTCTCATTTATGCCACATCCAAGATACGTAGGCCACGTCTCCTTGAGGTTCAAGTTCGATATTAATCTTCTAGGGAAATATCAATTTCTAAGTCCCTTATTCAGAGTAATGGGATTTATTAATTTATATATCTTATTTCCCCAAATGATCATGGATCACATGGTCTTAGAGAGTTTCAATGATTGTAACATCTTCACTATAAACCTCTATAATGGTATGGGAAAACTCAGTGTGTAATCCCCAATCAATTGAACTATGAGGAATCTGATTCCTGCCAGCACAAGGTTACGTAGGACGTCTCCCAAAGAGCTGACCTCTAAAATTTGGTGTCTCAATCCCCATGCATATATCCTCTCCACATGATGATAAAATTTATAGGATAAACAAAACTATGTGGGTTTTGATTCCTAAAATAACCATGATATGTAGGATGATTCATAATGGCTCACCTCCCAATGGGAATATTAATCGCCTCCTCGCATGGTAGTACATTCTGAAGCATTTGTTCTTACAGATCCATCATGTAAAGTGGTTATTCAACATTAAGGATATGGTCTTAGAACCGTGGATACATAAAAATGGAATCACTAATGAGAGCGCACTCCCCTCAGTTTCTTAATGACACACCCTTTCATTTTTTAATGAGAGATTTAGCCAATAAATCTTTTTATGGTAACTGATCCTATATCAAAAATTGGAATAGATACAAAAATATATCTTAAATCTATAAGAGAGTCCTGAAGTAGAAAATAGTTCCCCTTAAAATAGTGTGATGAGTTAGACCTCCCATCCTCTTGACCTAGGTGATTCCCAAATATTTGATAGGCCTGAAGAACTGCATGACCTTCGACCTTTAGAAAGTAGGTTTATACCCAGCTACAGATGGGGGAACCATTAGGTGTGTCTAGGAAAAGTGAAAATGGTAGCCCAAATGAATGTAACCCATTTCATGCCTTAAATATCCAACAAAAAATTGGCATAAAATAAATTTCCATGGAAAACATCACTCCCTTAGAAAGTTAAGCATGAATTTTTTAGTTTATGATCTTATAAAACTAGGATTCCCAAAAAAGAATTTTTCAAACCTATATCAAAATGGAAAACCACATAAGATAGCTTTCAAACCAATGAGAGAAGTTTCAAATGAACAACCCCCGGTTTTGGTTCAAATGAACTTGTTTGGACCCTCTAGAGTATCTATCATAAATGGTAACCACTATGTCTATGCTATTGTATATGAATTATATAGAAAACCCTGTGTTTTATTTCTATTTTTAATATGAATCTTTTTTTTTAGTTTTAAAAAATATGAAAAATCTATAGAAAACATTATGTGACATACTATTAAGAGCTTAAAAAGTGATCTTGGTTTTGAGTTTGAAAATAAATAAATTGAATCTTTATGATCACAAACTGAATATAATAATAAATTTTCATCTTCTAGGACAATAAAAAATAATGGTGTTATAGCGATAAGAAATAGGGATCATCAATAGATTACCCAAACTATTCTAAATAAGCATAATCTACATATTTATTTTTAGGCAGAAACTATTAATATAGGTTTTTTTATTATTAATTGGCTTCTTATGAAACTTTTTTAGAAGAAAAATCCATATATGTTGTGGAATGGAAGAAAAAAATGTTAAATATTTTATAGTTTTTGGATATAAGGTCATTACTTTCAAAAAATAGAGAATTCAGATAAACATGCATCCAAAAGTGATGAAGGAACATTTTTTGGCTATTAAATATCTTGTAAATCATATAGAGTATTCAATAAAAGAACCAAAATTGTGGATGGATATGTACATGTAAAATTTAGTGAAACATATCCACATGAGCCTGATAATTCTTTATAAAATTGTGAAGATGATCCTTAAAATTTGAATAAATATACTGCTATAAAATTTAATGATGGGTATAAAAAATGTATTGTAGAGAAATCAAACCGTTATGAGGAATTATTTGAACCTAAATATGAAAATAATGTACTAAATCCTGAAAATTAATAAATCCATTATGACCCATAGAGACCATCCTTTATTTTTTTGAAGTCATAGATAGAGGAACTCAGACTATATCTTTTCTTAGAAACCATTTTGATAATCAATCTTTCTTATCTCAACATTAACATAATAACAACATGGAATAAATATATGATTAATTCTTGGTAATGAAAATGAATGAATAACTGATTTAGTTTGAAATAAATAATATATTGGAACTAGTTGAAAGACTTACAGACTTCCTGGATGTTGTTATTAAATGTTTGTTTAGGAATAAGGTTGATCAGTCTGGAACTATAATTAGAAATAATTATAGACTAGCTTTATAAAGATATTTCAAGAGTAAGATATTCACTGCATAGAAAATTTTTAAACAAAATTAAGACATTAAGCTATCATAATGTTTCTTTCCTATTCATAACATTTTAATTTCATGTTATATCTATTGGATGATAAGAGTTACTTTATAAATGGTTATATAATTGGTGATGTTTTGGTGTGGAAAGCCCCAAGATTTCAAAACCATCATTTTCCAAAAAACAATTAAATAAATAAATAACTGTATTGATTAGAATAATCTCACATTTCTTGGTATGCTAGGATCTATTAATTTTTAATTTATGAAGGTTTTTCTAAAGTTATAGATTATTCTAATTAATTTATTTAAATAATTTCAATTGATTTTTTAGTATTTGAAATATCTGTTTATGATATTATCTTTGGATCTTCAAGAAATTATTTATGTCCTAAATTTTCAAAATTTATGAAAAATGAATTTGAGATGAGTTTAATGGTTGAGTTAAAATTCCTCCTTGGTTTTTGGATTATTAAAAATATGGATGGAATCATTTTAAACCTAAGGAATTATGACAAATACCTTATAAAACTTTTTAGACTAGATAACACTAAATTTAGTGATACTCCCACAAGTACAAGAGGTATGTTTTCCCTTGATGAAATTTGGAAATCTTTTGATTTAACCTTCTCTATAGGTATGATTGAAAATTTATTATACTTAATAGTTATCTATCAAGATATTATGCTTAGTGTGTGAATATGTACACATTTTATACTAAATCCAAAAGAATAACATTTAAATACTATGAAAATAAATTTTAAATACATCAAAAGTACAACCAATTTATAATTTTTTATTCTACATAACATGTATTTAATTTAGTAATTTATTAATATGATGTCTTAGGTTTCTATAGGTTAGATAGAAAAATATCCTATGGAACATGTCACTTGTTGGGAAATTCTCTAGTTTTTAAAGGAATAAATCTTTTACATTATCTACTTCTGAAGCTGAGTACATAGATATAGGAAGTTTTTGTAAACAAATTTTTGGAAGAAACACACAATGTTTCATTATGAATATCAATTCATAAATTTCCTATAAATTGTGATAATAAATGTGAAATAATTATTTTAATGAATCTTGTACCTTATTCGATGATAATTCATATTGATATATGACTTCACTTATTGAGATATCATTCTCAAAAAGAAGATATCAATCTAGAATTTATTAGCACCAAACATCAAAATAAATACATTTGTAAAAATACATTGAATTATGACTAATTAAATTATGTCAAACTTGAATTATATATGACTAATATTTTTTAAACAAAAACCGGTTCATGTTATTGGAATTCAGGTGTTACATTTGGTATCAAATGAATTTTAATACGACCCTTGAGCATTACATTCATAAAAAAATATTTTATAGAACATACCCCATGATAGATTTTTTAGATAAGTCTATGTATAGTGAAATATCATGAATTTTTTGTAAATAATATGTTTTTTCTTCTTAGAGAATAAATCCTCATTTGGATACTATAAAGTAGATGTGGCGACCACATAGATGCACCTAGGGATGAGGACAATAAAATGGGTGTATTTTGTATTAACTCAATCATCATTTGTGCATGATGAGTGATCCTAAGAATAAATTCCATGATATTCACTCAGGGGAGATATGGTTGGGTTGGTTCACATTTTTATTATGAACCACCATGTTAAATGAAAGGATAGAACCTGTGAAAACATATGTTATTCTATAGTGATGTGGGATAATACTAATGTGTTTTGGATTGATAATTATATGATAGTTCATAAATTTAAAGGCATAAATACCACATTTATGATTTTATGTGATGGGAATTTAGAATGATTAGGGATATATACAACCCTTTCGTTTAGTAAGTTTTTTAGTGAAATGGTTATTTGATGAATAATGGTTTTATATTTTGTGGAAATAAATTGAAAGGTATTCATAACCTTAAGTTTAATATGATATTTTACCTTAATATGGTTAATTAGAGAAAATGTGTTATTATATTATGAGAACAAATTTGTTCTCAAATAGATAACCTTGGGATTGAGAATTTATTTAGTGACTAAGTGATCACTGTTATTTTTGAAGAAGTTCACTATATATTTGGGAAAATTATATTATTATATGGTAAAGAAAAAATTATTTTATAGGATGGGATTCCATTTTAGAAATAAATAATGAGAAAAATTATAGAATAATGTATGTTATTATGAGTTCTATGGTGATTCTATCTATTTATTGAAACTTATAATATTATGAAAAATATATGATTAAGGTATATATATTTTGGTATATGTATAAAATTGCATGGAGAGAATTATTAGGTTGACCTTTAATAGATATGTGATAAGATATTTCTAATTTTAGGGTTTATAAATGGATTAGGAATAATTTATATGTGTTTTATGTTTATATATTTATGGAGCGATTTATGTTTAAATTTGGGTGTTATTTTTGAGTATTTTGAGCCTAATGTAGTATCTTATCCTATAAAGGTTTATTCATAATGGATATTATCTCAACTTGTGAAAACCATTTTTTCCCTATAAATTGCAGGAATTCTTTTTTATCCTTTAAATGATATAGTATTTTAGAAAAAGTTTATTTTTTTTGGGCATGAAAATTTCTTCTTGAATATTCATTTCTTAGAGTAAGAGATGGGATTGAAGTGGAAATTTATGAAAGCACAAATAAAGTATGAATTTATGATTATTAAATGGAAATAAGTCATGTAATTATATTTTCTCATGTTCTATATATTTATATTAAAATAATCCCTAAACTCTATGAAATATTTCTTGAATTTTATTTACAATATTACATCTATTTCTGTTAAATTGATGGTCATATTTATTCCTTACTGATTTAGGGATTTATAGTCATTAAATTTCTCTTCACTGTGTTCTATATCACCTTTTTTATTCAGGAATTATATTTCTCTTGTAATTCTGTATTTCATTTCCTTCCAGTGTTCTCCTTATCTAGTAACCCCATTAAGTGTTACATTATGTAAAGTGGCATTTCCTACATTCCATTTTCAAATAAATATTTATTATCCTAGTACATGTTTTTTATTTTTTTTAAATGTATTTTAAAATATTGAACCCTTTATTACAGGGATAAAATGTTTGAGGACACAATATAGTTTCCGAAAAAAGACATAGAATAATATTATGCTTGATATATTTCATAACAAACAACATCAGGCATTAAGTGAACAACGAGATACTATAAAAATGTTATTATTTAAATGTGACCATTACAACCTAGAAGTTGAATTCATGGTATTAATAGGAATAATAAAATTATTTGAAATATATATAAATTTATGTAATTAAAAAGGATTTGTTAACACATAATAAGCATGTACTCAATTATCTATAAATTCATTTTATTCTTCAAAAATACATCTTCATTCAAAATGTTTTTTATTTTATTTTGTGTGTGGATATTATAATTAATTTATTACAATTATATAAATAATATTGGATAAAATTAATATAGTTTATGAAATAATAATTTCATAATATTCTTATGACAAATATTTTATATTTTTATGAAAATGTTTATTTTTAGAGAATATTGAAAAATTATAGATTTTTGTAAAACTATCATTTATTTTAATTAAATAATTTAATTTAAAATTATCATTATATTTTTATTTTTATATTAATTTAACATAAGTCTCATTTAATTATAATTAATCTAATTAATTATATAGAAAATATTATAATACATAATTTTTCTATAAGTAAACTTTTCAGCAGAAAAACGCATTTTTTCAAAAAAAAATTGTCGTTAGATTTTACATATTTATATACAAATTTATTCCTAACCCTTATATAAATTTAATATTGAAAAATGAAATCCATATTTGTAATTTGGTGTTTCAACCTTTCTAAAAATCTCCCTTATATTTTTCATTATGAATAGTAACCATGGTAATGAGTTTTCACCACAGTAAGGGTAAATCATGTCAATTAATGTTGAAACAATGAGATAAGGTATAAAAATAAACCCAAATCTTGTATTTATTTTATTTTATTAGATTAATTATAAAATATTAATCTTAACATTGAATGTGTGGAATTTTGGTTCAGTTTTTTTTTATAATGACTAAAAATGAATTTTTTATTAATTTCTCACACTTTTAAGGAAAAAGTGAGAAACCATAGAAAAACACCAACAAAGTATAATGCTTCATAAGAGATTAATAACCCATTGAAATCCATTTTAATTCTATTAAATTAATTATCCCTATATAATTTAATACACAAACAACATAAATTTTTATCTGGGTCTTCCTTAATCAAGTATTCAAACCTTAATTCCATCTTATCCCATGTTCCAATGAACTTTTCCACATTTATCTTAATATAATTAAATACTCTTATTAGGATGAGGTCTTTCTTGTCGAGCCACTCTCTCCAATAGTTATTAGTATCCACTCGAATTAGTCTCTCGGCCATCCTATCCATATCCTCTATAGAGTCCTTAATTTGGAAGGCCTTCTCCAACATATCTTCCTTATAATGGATGATAAGATCCCAATTTTTTCCTTCATTAATAGCCTCATTATCTTCCTCCCATTGTGGATCGATATAGTGTTTGTGAAGGGAGTATAAAAATCAAGTTAAATGGATATAAAAATGATTAAATTAATATTTTTAAGATTAATTATTCTTTTAAATGAATCTAATAGGTAATAATAAATTATTAACTATGTTTAAGGTGTTTATATTCGATTTCTATTGTTTTATTTCTAACCCTCAATTCAAATAAAATAAATAGTCTCAAAAATGAATTTAATGATATTTTATGATAATCAATATTTAATTAAATGGTTTAAAAATACAAAAATAAGGATATTTTTTATGGTAAATGGTATATAATGTCTTCCATAGACTATTGTTAGCCACTTTATACCTTATAATAAAATTTATGACACAGAAATGATAAAAAAATTATTACTGCGGTTATGGTTAGAAAGGGTTAATGTGTGTGTTAAACCTAAATATAATGTTTAAAAATTTAACTTATAAATGAAAAAAAATTATTATATAAAATAATTTAGACATTATCCTTTCCTAAATTTTAAATTTTTTCCATTTTCTGCCTCTTTACATGATTATGATATATAATATATTTACATCTTTTAAGTAATTATAAGTGTGTCCTTTCTTTCACTTATAAAATTTCATATCCTATTCTATTTTATTCACAAATTTTGAGCGTGCTATATTTACAATTATATATCCTAATACCTTTATAAATTCCTTATAAACTTTTCAATGAATCATGTCATCTTTTAAGTACATTTTAAGAGGGATTAAGGTTTAAGACATACGAGGTCCCTCAAAGAAGGTGTAATTTTCTTACCCAACTCCTTCAAAGTTTGGTTAAAATTTTAATTAATCTAAATATATTATATCCAAACTAATATAGTATCCAAAATATTCTTATATTATATTATTATTATTTGATAACCAATTTTCACTTTATTTCCATCAAATAGGAAAAAAATGTATCACTCGTGCATACGTGTGGACTATAACCGCCATATAGAATTGTGATTCATTTTCCACTAATATATTGCATAGTTTTTTATAATGATGTATTTAATGAATATATATGATAATCAGTAAATAATTATTATTCTGAAAAAATAATATATTACTTACCTTCATACCCTCCAAACCATTAAAAATGATAACATCAACTATGCGTCTGTGTGTATTATCCCTACCACGAGGTGATGTGATTGATTTTTCATGTCTATATTTAATTAATGGTTATAAAATTTTATTTAATGTACAAAAAGTATGATTACTTAATGATTAAAATTATTGAGATAATAGAACCATGACCCCTTTGACCGTGGTTAACCTACTGAACATGTTATGTGATTATGAACCAAACGTCCTCAAATCATCCAATATGAACTTAACCGAACTAATAAATTCATAAATTATTTTAATTAATTAAATATAAGGGATAATTATTTGTTAATACACCGTAAAATTTATTAATAAAGTATAAAATTATTTTATGTTTTCTATACATGAGATAAATTACGTATGTGATGAGTTAGATTCATGATAAGGGGTTTCTTAACACAAATTATTTTCATTGAATTCCATTACTTCTTAACTATATATATTATTCAATGATTATGTGTGAAATGAATTTTTTTTATTTTAAATTTTTTATGAGGGTTTACTTTTTTGAAACATTAACACTTCATTGATAAATTCTCACTTTGATGTTACAATCTTTTTAAGGGTTCTACGTCTCAATAGTTAATTGAGATAAGTTTAATATTATGCACCTATTTACTTTTATGGAATTTATATACTACTCATTGAAATTTTTTTAAAATTTATACTAATTAATTCAGGTTTTTTACTATATAATTCTTATTATTTTGTCCAAGTGGTTTCAATTTGAAATTTACCAAACTAGAAAGGGTTAACTACAAAATTTATTCCTTATATGATATTTTTTATATTAAAGTATTTTTTTGAAAATTTATATGATATTTTTAACTTAACCACAACATATTTTCTTATCCTATTGAAATTTATATATATTACAAGTTTTACTTTCATTTTACTCTCTCTAAGTACTCAATAGTATGAAATAATGTATTTTTTGAAAATTTAACTTCATTTTTCTATTTATTTTGGAATATTTTTCTTCATTTTATATATTTATTTTCAAAAAGAATTAAATACATTTTTTACTATTACCCAATGAATTATTAATTTTATTTTTATCCATGTTTGAATTTAAATAAATTAATTTTAAAGGAATCATCATTTTATTTTCTAAATGAGACACTTTTTACAGAATGTATTAACAAAATATATGTTTTAATGGTTACCACATGAATATATTTCCCTACCATAAAAACTATTATTTTATATGAATCATCCTTTTCAATTTTCCATAGTTATTTTTAATTAAAGGATTTTATTTTCCTCAAGAATTTTTTTGGGGGATATTTCAATGTTATTTTTTTATGTATCTCAACATCCTTTGATGAGTCGTATGATTTACTGGTGATATAAAAAATTGATACCATCCACTATATTTATCTATATGGCCTATAAATATTTTTAATAGAGAATGTATTGAAATTATGTATGCTATTTCTTCTAATACGGATAGTTACTGATTCTTAAATAATTTTTATTTAATTTTTTTGCTTCTTCATATGATTAATAAATTGAACTTAAAATGTAATGGGTGGGGCCAGATTATATATTTCCACTCAATGGATCATTGGGTCTCATGAGACAAGACACATTTGGTATTCATCATATGCCTTATCCATTTATATATTATGTATTGACATAAGGCCTTGATGAGAAGATTAATGTGTCTCAAATTATGCATTCCATAATTATGAAATATGATATTGATGTCCATGTAATTACTTAAATAGTTATGATATCCAAGGATAAGTTTCATTGATCATTTTCTTACTTAAATAGAATTATTTTATCTTTATTTATTCTTATCATATTATTCATGTCTTATTTATTATATGATAGTTTCCATTATAAAAATTCTCATTATAGACCATATGATCTCACCATTTTATTTTTTTTCATTTCCATAGGATTATAGAGTGTTTACTTTCATTGATATGTAAGAATATAATTGAGGGAATAATAATGGTATCATAGAAAAAACTATGTTTTACATTATCTATTAAAATTTAATGTCATGTTCAAGAATTTATCTTGTTTTTAATGGCCACTAAACTACTTGATATTTTCAGATGTGGTCCCTTGTTTCTTGTGCCACTGTTGAAAAATAACCACTGGATATAGGTTACCATAGTTAGGGTTTATTGGAATGTAAATAATTTCAAAACTAAAGTTAGTTTAGATAAATTATAAAGGAAAATGAGAAAATGACATCATAATATTAAAATTATGGCAATCAACAAAATACCCCCATTTAGTTTCCAAAGTTATCCTTAAATATATATTTCCTGACCCTTTGGATGATCACATAGTTTTAAAAGTCTTCATATTCATTAAGATATGATAGAGGGTGGCATATATTTGGATGGAATTTAATTTTCCATCATTCCCAAGGTTTTATAAACTTTTCATATCACCACATATATGTGATATAAGTAACAAAAATATGAGGTAATTAAGGGCTTATAGAATAATAAAACATGTACTAACATTTATTCTAATTATTGGAACAATTTCTTCCAAATTGGATACTCTATTTTAATGGTATCCCAAAAATAGTGGGATTACATTTTGGGGCATATTATTTTTCCCTATAATTTTCACCTTCAAATTATGCGTCCCTGATCTCCTTCCAAATGACTAAATTAACCTATAAAATAGTTTAATGAATTTTTTCTAATGAATTCCTTTATCTTTTATTATAATTTTATATTCATTTAATGTGATTTCTGGGCACTACATCGATTTTACTGATTGGGTGTCTGATTTTATTTGCCCAAAAAATTATAGATTCAAGTACCAAAATGATCAAATTATTTTCGGAAATTATAATTGTTAATAAAGAAAAAAATCCCCATAAATTTATTAATATTATATTAAAAGTTTATAATTAATTCAGGAGTGGATATTTTTTTACAAGCTTATTTTTAAATGGGATAATGTTAATTCATTTTAAACAATAATTGAACATATTATGAGAAATAGAGTTTAAATTATAAAATTCATTAACTTTATATTTCATAGGAAATGAATCAAATGGAAAATCATCAAAATTTAATGAAAAATACCCACTGTTAGTGTCTAAAACATCCCCTAACTTGATGTTTTTTAATCCCAAGTAAATTTTTAGGTCACAAATATCAAAATTTATTTATCATCTCCATAGAAATTATTTCATGAAATGTTTTTCATAATGAACTCTCATAAAAAATCATGAATCCCATCGAAATAATTTAAAACAAGACAAATACACTAGAATATACCAAGACAAATACCATTAATTTTTCAAATAATCTAATAACCTTTATCCAATTCCAATTAAGTATATATATGTGATGTGCATCATATAATACAAGAATTACCATTTATATTCAAGAAGAGAAAGTTATAGAAGGACTGTGTTGATATAACAATCAAACCTTAAGAACAGAATCCAATTTTTTATTTTTTATTTTTTTAATGAAAATATATTTATAATAATAACTCTATAAAAAAAGTATTATACAGTAACTATACCAATGTTTTAGACTAAAAACATTATTTCAATTTAGTGATTCAAATCATACATTCCAAGATCACTACAATAATGGGTTTACCCTATGATTCAAAATATTATGAGAGATCCCAAAATTTAACATGATTTTTGATAAGGGGTGGATTATTAGAATGGATATGATGGTCACTAGTGATAGCCCTAAAAATTTTAAATATAGAAAATATTTTTTCCTTGAGGAATTAAATCACTACCTGATGATCATTTCACTTCGTGGTAATGGCCACAAACCATTTATACACACAATAAATATCTATAATATTTGTATATATCAACTAGAGTTCATTAAGGGTCCCATAAAATCAACTCAATTATATAAAATATCACTACAGTAAGAATAGGATTAAGCAACTTTGGGTTCATTTTATTAATGGAACCTATCTGTTGACAATTTGCATAGTTTTATATAATTTTAGGAATCGTTAATTATGGTATGTAATGAATCAAACATTTAGAAATGAAATTCCCTTTTTGAATGAATAAATGCATTATTAAGTAATGTAGTTATAGAAAACACATGCACTACTCTAGTTATTTTGAACTGTTATAATTTATATCCTATAAAATTTAAAATACCAAAGAAAATATTAACCATTTATGATATATTAATTGTATAGTGATCATTAATATTAGTATATTAGGGTTTATGAAAAAGTGAAATTGGCACCAACAAAGGAATTGATGACCTCGACCAGTATGATCATACCCTATAAGCCCATTTATCAGAGGTTCTGAGGGAGAAATCATCAATTATATTTTTCCTTGACCAATCCCAAGATGATATTAAAAACTGAATCATGAGAGAAACCATTTATGGGAGTAGTTTAATATCATCGAGATCAAATCCCAAAAAATGTTCATCAAACCACCCCCTATAAATATCACAATTGCACACCTTTCATAAAGGGTATTCACTAGTGTAGGAAAGGGATATGTATCTAGACCCTAAAAGAATGAATTTTTATAATATATTTACAATAAAAAAATTATTATATTCATCCCTTTTTAATATTAATTTTTAAATGGTTAAATATTGAGTTTGATAAAAATAGATTTTGATATGATGAAACAAAAGGTGTATTTCTATGAAAAATATTTCTTTAATAAAGTCACCCCTTTAATGAAATTAATAATTTTTGAAATAAATGTTATTTTAATAAAATATTATTATTATGTAATATTTATTAAGTATAAATGATAAAATAATTTTATGAAGTCAAAGAAAATTTTTATAAGGCTTAGAAAAATTTATTTTAAAAGATATATATATTTCAATAAATAATCATATATTAATAAAAAATTAAAAATTTAATATTTATTGAATAATTTTGATTTTATAAATATAATTTTTGAAATCAACATGACAAAATTATCTAATGGTGAATTTTTCATAATTTTTTGAGATAGTGGAATTCTTAAGTAAAAATTAAATATGTTATAATTATAATTTATGTATTATGAAATTATAAAAGCTAAAATGTGATGAATTAAATAAAATAATGAGTATAAATGAAAAAAAATTTAAACTTTAAAATAATAGATTTTTTAATTTATTTCAATAATTTTATAAATCCTTAATGAATCCTTAAAAACCAATATTATATTTTATGGTTTTAAAACCAATTCTTTATAAACCTGGCTCACTTCTACAACTCCAGGGTTTTTATTTTATGATGTTCAATTCCTATTATTATAAAATAATTAAAACAAATCCTATTTTTTAGAAACCATGGGAAAAAATCTTGGTATGGTTTGTGTTTTATATTACTTTCTCATATTAAGTAAAAAACATATGATTAAGAATTAATAAATAATTCTCCTCTCTTTTAATATTTTATACCACCCAAAATTTTAGTAATATTTACTAAAAATGTAAATGTAGTGATGTTAGACAACTATTCACTCTATATATGCCTCCCAAGGTTCCCCCAAATGCTTAAGATTCTCCCCTCAATCTTTAACAAGAATCTTCTGAAGGTAAGGGAGCCTCTCCTTCTTCTCTTTAGGTTATGCCTTTTTTTCAAAATTATCAAGTTGGGATATTTTTTAACACAACCCTATTATGCCTTTTATTAATAATTCTCTTCTATTTATTTTTCTGGATGTGTTTTCATGTTTAGATAATCAAATATTTCCATTTATATTTTAATTTATATTCTTCTTGACCATGTATTCGTAGAAATTATACTTAATAATTTCATCAAAACCAATGATGGTTAATAGTGGGATAACTCCTGAGTAATTAGTGATCAAGACACTAGGATATTTAAGGATAGGGAATAAAATGTTTTTCATATTTCTTTATTCAAATTGAAATTTATAAGAATCACTAATTCAGTATATTTAATTTATTTATTGAATGCACTGGAGAATAAAATTGAATAATGATTTAAGGATAAGTTAAGATGTTTATCTAATGACAAACCTCTAGTTTTTTTATTGAATTTTAATCTAATCCAATTCAATGATTTATTTCTCACACTTAACCCATTATACAAGATAAGAGAACCCCAAAATACTCTCCTATTTAGATAAAATCCAAGTCCAATACTATTTCATTTAATTTAACACAAAAAATAATTTTTTGATAGCTCCATGATTATTTATTTCTTAACCTTGAGTCCTTACTAGGGATTACCATTTTAGTTTTACTTTTGATTAAAAATAAATTCAATACATGACCATGTCTAGTTCATCTCACTTTATTGGTTATGATCCATAGGTTGAATGAACAATGCTGGAAAGACTAATGAACCTAGAAATCACTAAAAAAGAGGAAATGGAGTTTTTAATAATTTAATTGATTGAATTGAACTCCCCACCCACTTCTTCTTCAAGAGTAACTATAGGAAGTAAAAAAAAGGATAAAAATATTTCTTGACCTATGTGTCTCATGGGTCTTTGGATATTTTTTTGGGTTTAATACTTGGGTCTATAATGGATATGTAATGGGACCATATCTACCTAGAATAATAATAGGGTAACATTGTTTAAATAAATATAAGGGGACATCCTCTCTTCCTTTAAAAAAAATGGTGAAAATCATGATTAAATAAATAGATACATTAGATAAAGGCATGTGTAATCTCAGGGAGCATGATCCCTTTTTCCCTTCTCATAAAGACGAGGTTATCAAGGACACTATCCTTGGAAACTATGAAATCCCTATAAGAATCCTTCATTCACTAATTATATGCTACCTTTTTTGTCATATAATCTCATTTCGTACTTTGAAAACCTTCAGATATGTCATCGTCATGTGAAATCTTTGAAGCCAATGTTAATCAACTACCTCAAATTCCCTTGATTCAACCCCCATACTCGATGATAATATCCAAAGATAGATGCACAATGATAGATTAGGAATCCATGTTATACAAATAATGATTAAGTTTGAGACTCATTTTTCATGACCCAACTCCAAACTCAAATTCATATTGAGTTTGACAAAGGATATTCTCATCAATCTATCCTTGAAAAAATAAATTAGATATGATCATTTTTATTATATTTGGGAGGAAAAGAAATTGAAAAATTAGTTTTTCTGAACCATGTCAAAGAGATTCTGGATATTGTAATGCGTCAAAAGTGTTCCATATCACCAGATTATGAGATATTACAATAGATATGAGTGATTTTTAGAAAAAAAATTCAATATATATGGAACATGTCCTAGCCTTTCATGATAGTTCAGGTTTGAGACTTTTTTTAGGTCTCAACTTCTTCACTATGATCTCCCCAATAGTTCATATAAGAGTTATAGTTGTTTTATTTCTATTAATTATTATGATCTTGTTCCATATCACATTAATGAATCTTACTAATAAAACTGGAGGATCTCTCCAAGATGGTTTGGTAAGTAAGAAACTACTCATGTATCCACAACCTCCCAGTTAATTATATTATTTAATTTTGAAAGTCTTGATCAGAATGGAATGTAGTTCACTAGATATGCCTATTGATCCCAGGTGTGCTAGTTTGAGTCCATCTCATGACAAGTCCTTTTTGGTCAAATCCATTTTTATTACTTCTTATTGTTATATTCAGTTCCTTTTTCATTTCCCTAGGATAAATTATTTATTCTTAACCAGAAGAAATGTTTTGTCCTTTTATGATTAAATTTGAGGATTCCCCTAATCAAATAATAGGAAGAGATCCAGGGTAAAACTTGATTCCTATGGAGAATACCATTCCTCTTCAGTGGAGGATTTTTCACTGGGTAGGGAATCAATTCTTGAATTACCAAATAGTTCATCCATCCAGTCACAAAAGAACCTTCCCATTACCTTTGAATATAATGTTTTTCCTTTATTTTTGAATCAGTTTATTATACATTTATCTTCATCATGGAATTGTATTTTATTTCCCTTACTCTTACATTTTCCTCATCCTCGATTCATACTAGAGTAAAGAAAGCTAATATAAATAGCTCAATATTAGATAATTTCCATCAAATAATATTTACAATCTTTATTACTTGAATCTCTAAAGATTCCCTTTCCTATGATTTATTTCATCAAGTTAACTTCTTCTTGGAGGTCTTACTACTACTATTCATCTGGCTTCCTAGTTGTAGTCCTACTTTCTCTCCTCTACCCAAACCATTCATCTTTCATTATTAAACTTTCTAATTATCTTCTTATATAATGGTACGAAGCTTGTGAACCTCTGAGTTATAGATGTATAAGGGAAGATCATAGCAGTCATTAATGGGTTAACTTGAATGTAAAAATATGCCTCACTTTTATTAAAGTAAGAACTAGGCTATGAAGACTTTCATTAGTAGTCAGGTTGTGGAACCATAGTCTTTATGCCTCGAAAGAGTACCCATATTTAATTAAATGATAGGTATAATTTAGTCTATTTTTAAGGGGTGAAGACAAAATAAAGGGACTGATTGATCAAAGGCTTAATGGGTGAGTAATGGCAGAAATTAACTTATTTCCTATTTCCATTTCTACAGTATCATATAATAGAAGTAATGCCAAATATGATGACCCAAGGTTCACTCTTAGAGGAAGGTTTGATGGAATTGAATCCAGTGATAGTCTTTGGGACTTAACTAGTTCTCTATTTACTATAGTCAGGTATCATATTTTCATTTCTAAATAATTCTATATTTGATTCAATAGGTAATTATAATTTAGATACTGGACTACCTAAATTATATTGATCTTCCTTTTCTGGGCTAGTGACTGGTCTAATGACTATTCTAGTAATTGGTCTAGTGAATTGAATACCAGTCATTATACCATTCACTAAACCAATAACTAGATTTGACCACTATCACTCCCATTCATAAATATCCAATGTTCTTTGAGGAATAAGGGGATAAATATTTATAATTCAATTTTTCTTTTTTTTTCATCAAAATAAATAGTAGGAGGAAGATAAAATAAAGCATAGAATGAGATTGATGCTTAAAATTCCCTCTTTTCAGTGGTTGTGATAGAAGGATTATAGGCCAACTTGAACTAAAATTGAATCTTAGGGATCTTCCTTTGAAAATAAATTTTTTCTCTTTGAGGGGGGATTTGTGCACATGAATCATATGTGAAGACTTATCTCTATCTTACTCTAGGATGGTGAAAATTCAGAAGTGGGAAACTCTACTATTATAGTATATACTATACCAATAATAGGCATATCTGACTATTATAATATCCCCTACTATTGAATATAATTCACTATCCAATTCCATAATAGAAGAGGACTATAGTTTTTGGATTTCATCCTTCAGTTCGATCAAGGATTACTAATAGAAGGTCTCTTGCACATGACAAATTTCTTATTAGATGAATAACAATAGTGGGATTGAAAAGTTAGCTAATTGGACAACATAGTTTTACATCACAAATAAATCTCTTCCATAAAGTATTAAGAATATAAACATCATAAACAATGAATCCTAATACATAGGCTAACCTTATTCAAAGAAGAAAGGGGCCTCGCCTTGTAATGAATTATATTATATTCTAGATGAATTTATTCTCTCACAATAATGTATTGTTTTATTGCACAAAACTTCTACACATTGGAATTTATTGAGACTACTAGCAACATATCCCTTACCTAAATTGATATGATTCCTCCACTACAATGCTTTATGGATGCAATATAGGGTATCATAGGTGAGTGAATTATTTATCTCACATGATGCTAACAAATCCTCCTCTAATATCCATTATAGTTGTGACACTCTATATTATACACTCAGAGGAAGTGGAATTTTTCTTTCACACTCAATCCGAGATGAGGACTTTTTAATTAACACGAAGAGGTACCTGTGTACTAGTGAGTACTCAATGTCATCTTCTGAATAGAAAATGAAAGAATAAAATATTGTATAGGGTTCTCAATCGCTCTCTAAGACCCTCATACCTATACTTTTAGAGCATCTAGAATGAGTGAGCATAGTAGGTATTTTGATTTCCCTACCCCAAGAGTATCTCCATATTAGATTAGTGTTTGTCACTTTATTCCTAATTCAAAAGTCCTGATAGTGGAAAGAAACACCAAGTTGGGTTGCATAATTTAGACCTTTCATAAGGACATTTGGCATAGTTTTTATCTTTTCAGAAATGTACACCTTGAACTAACTATGGAGTCTTGATATTAGAGCCATATTATATGATTTTTCTTGTAATGTCGCGTAGTATACTAAATCTACAAAGTGACAACCCACATTTATAGGGTGGTTAGACTACAAATTGCTTATAGAATCCCACATCCTTATTACATAACATATCATTACATTACAAACAGGGGATCTTTAAAGTGTAGTGTCTTGGAAAAAAGGTAAATAATACATGAAAACATATAACATTATTTTAATCCTCTAGGAAGGCTTCTTGAAATTTTCATAATATGTAAAATTACTACATCTCATAAATTGGAGACATACATAAAAGGAAAGGGTGAGTAGAAGGCCCTATAAGGAAAACAAGTGAAACAATATACATGTAAACTTGAGAGATATCAATAAGAACATGAGGAATATTGTAAAGGAATGATTAAGAGGCATATCAAAGCAATAATGACATGAATAATAACATGAAAATGTTTCTACAAAATTTAATTTAGACATTCATAATCATATAACCAATTTCTATCCAAAAGGTGTCATAAAAATTACCAAGGTTATTCAACAAGGTATCATAATACCTGTCATCTCTAAATATCAATTTCTTTACCCAATGCATTGGAGAGCTATCACGGATCACCCTTAATATGTATTTATTTTCTTGTGATCCAAATAGATCATAATAAAAAATTTCATAAATAACTAAAAAAGAATAAAAGAAATGGGTTTCATATTAAGATTTTGAAGTTTTAAAAAGTTCATAATGTCCTTCTTGTGCTTTCTTTCTATAATAAATATCTAATTTGAAAGGAAAAAGTGCATAAAACATGTTTTCTATGTCATTTTAAACCCACGGAAAAGGAAGGAAAGATTCTGGTATGTTATTACCAAAATTAAATTGATAATTTTGAAATTTATATGAATAACCTTAGAGAAGAAATGGTTTTGGGTATTTA
The DNA here is from genome assembly GCA_963277665.1 of Viscum album. Taxonomy (NCBI): domain Eukaryota; kingdom Viridiplantae; phylum Streptophyta; class Magnoliopsida; order Santalales; family Viscaceae; genus Viscum; species Viscum album. Next base: position 1,454,473,837 of record OY728157.1, on the reverse strand, counting down.
AAAAATAAAATGAATGAATTTATTAAATAAAACATGATAGGTTTTGAGATGAACACTCTGCAGCATAACGACTACGTAACATGGTCAAAGAAAACATTAAAAAGAGAGGGTAAAAGGTTCATCCACTCATAAATAACTAATAATATAGTGTAGGGATGGAATAAAATAAAAATAAGATCATGGTATGGTTAGTTTAATGAAATACTGCATGAAAAGGAAACTTGAGAGAAAACAAAAGATGTGATTTTCTTTTACCAAAATTCAACAGCCTAACGATGTCATTAAAAAATTCAGAAAATGAATTGATGAGAGAAAAAAGGGTATATCATCATATGGAAATAAAAAGTAAAGTAATAGGGATATATAATATCATACCAAAACATGTGAGAATATAAATTCAAAGACATAACACAAAATAAGTGTTGACTAAAAAAGAGGGTGAAAGTTTCCCTTACCTAGAAGAGTAACTTCAAAAAATCAATGGTTCAGACCTTGGTAGCATGAGGGAACCTTAGGATGACTCCTTGGGAGGTAAAATTACTATAGAATAGTTTAGGAGGAATTTTTAATTAATGTAATGAAGTAATGTGTTGGTATTTTTAGCAGAAGTGAGGGAATATTTTATTTATTCCCAAGGGACACCTCATTAGTGGTATTTGACAAACCACAGGCTTTCCAATGGTATTTGATCATGGTATTGCCCACTTGGGACACATAATAACATATATTACTATAAAAAAGTAGACCATAATTATTAAATAATTATTAATTCATTAATTATGTCATTAAACACACCGAAACACAAACTGTATTTTTACTATTCACCGAAAAACAAAACATTTTATAAAAAGATCATAAATTCACCCAAACCTAATATAAATGCTTTGAATTCAAAAATCAACTTTATTTTATGAATTTTTTTTATAATTATAAGATATTTAATTTTTAAGAGAAAACACAATTTACCCAATAAAATTACTAATACATAACTCATTATTTCTAAATTAGTTATTTACTTTTGCAATCATCACATTACCAATCATGATGCCTCAATTATATTTATACTTTATTAAGTGACGTTACCATTCCATTGGTCACATTAATATTCATAAGGGTAATATTACTATTCATAATTTATTGTTCACTAAAAATTAATTTGATCTTATTAAAATCTAAATTTCTTACTGATAACAACTGTAGAAGACAATTTTTTGAAAATCATTTCACATTATTAATTATTTAAAGTATATAAAATATTTTGAAATACATTTTTTTTCAGTATTCATCTATAATATAAAACTTCTATAAATTTACCCTATATTTATTTTGACATTTAAAATTCAAAAAATTTACCATAATAATAATTTTATTTCTAAAAAAGGATTATACAAAGTAAATAAGACCTAGTTCCATAGTCCCTTATAACACATGCATTGGACCTAAGTGTAAGGTGTGAAATAGTGATAGAAACATGGGGCGGCTTCGACAACATTGCCTCAGTGGTGATTTCTATCATCTTGAACTTCTTCCAAAGGTGATTACGTTCAGGATTAATATGTTGAATCTCAGCTTGGGCTTGGTCCAGAGTAAAGCCTAGTTATGCTACCTCCTTCCCAAACTCTAATAGATGGGCTTCGTATGACCCAAGTCTAATGGATGAGGCCATTGAATCATCTTTCTGTATTAATTAACCATAATAATTTTTATTTATAACCAATAATCTTAATGTTAAGTGTATAGTTTCCAACGGTCATATTGACCAATAGTCAAAACCCAATGGTATCATTTTAATTATACTCACTTCATTAATAAAAGGATGCAGTTTTGTTGAGTACAAAATAAAATAACATAGAAATTCAGGAATTAAATATTATTCAAAATTTTGGATCATTACATTTCATGAACCTAATGGATGGAAAGAGTGCCCACCAAAGTGTCAAACCAATATCGGATCAACATACCTTGACACTTTTCCTCTCAAATCAATAGGAAACTAATCAATCAAATCTATATTCTATAGACCACCAAACATATGCAATGAGATATTTTTACCCTTTAAAACCACAATATTAAGATAATAAATTACACACATGTTTTTGAGAAAACCCTATAAAATAACCCTTTGTTGAACTCTTGAAAGACTATGAGGATAGAAAGAGGAAAATTGATCAAGTAATGGTTAGGTACTTATTTGGTTTCATTATTCTTTTTAGAATAATAATAGTGAGGATCAATTACCTGAAACTAAAATCTATAGTAGATAAAGACAAGGGACACATGATAAAAGATATATATTTGCTACCAAAAGTATTCCCTATATCTTAAGTCAAGGGAGGATCACATAACATTATGAATTGATCCTACAAAAATTATTCATACTCAAAACCATACTCAAAAAGCGATTCATATTATAAAACGAAACTGTTAATGCCCACTAGACACAGACTCCATGAATTATTCAAGAGTTTTGATGGGTGAATTATGTCATATTCCTCTCACCTTCCACGATCCTCTCTATATATGCTCGAGCTGTCTATAATGATTCGCCAGAGGGCTTTGTACAAGTTCCATAATATAGATTCCACTTATGTTCTCTAGGTGTAGATTAATAGATTGAAAAAACAATAGACACAATAATTTGTAGGTTATAAACATTGGTTTTTCCTCTAAACATAACACATTAATATTCAATGTCCATATAATATAAGTAGTAGACCCTTCCTAGTTTGAATGACTAAGGATCTACACCTTATAGTCTAAACCAAGTCCTAAACCTAATTCATAATATTTATATAGAAGACCAAACCAAACAAGATTTGGATACTATAGATATTACTTCTTTTCAGCGATCTTGACCATAGAATCTAAGACAAAATTGAGAGCTAGTTCGGGACTTAATAACTGGCCATAATAAAAGTGAGAGAGCTTTAGCCACTACTTAACCTAGGATTGAAGAGATGAGTACTCCAAATAATATTTTACATTTAGATGGAGGTCTGGAGGGTATTTAGTCTTCAAATAATTCCTAAATAATAAATCCTCAAAGATATGGGTTAAGGGGTCTTCCCTTTCTACTCAAAACTAGCCTGACTGATAAGGGTATTAGTCCTCACAGCTACAACACTCATACTAAGTGCTTCTTTTTCTGATCTATTTATGAATGTTGATGATAATTCACATTACCAATTTGAATGATAGTAGATAATAGATGTACATTGTACTTATCATCTATCCACATCAAGCTATACAGGTCGTAGAATTGAATCAGAGTGGTGAGGATACTGAAACCTTCTCACTCTAAATGTTTTTAATGCCAGGTGAATAAAGATTGGTTTTTTCACATTTCTTGAAGAATAATGAAAAAAGATAATGACACCATTCATTATTATTATTAAGGATTTTCCAGCCAAATCTCATAAGCATTGTAATGTTTACATTCATAAAATATCTGATTTCGAGTCCACCTTCGACACAGGGCACACAAACCTTTTCTCAAGTGTCTATAATGAATTTCATTCTACCAATATTCCAAAACTAGAGAATGTTATATGTCCATGTTTCTACCTCTTTAACCACCTTGCCTTAGTAATAGACCTGTAGAAAATGAAAATGTGTACATGTATACTTCCCACAAGTGAGTTCAACAATTATACTCAATCAGAAATTGAGAGTGTTTTTCAACACCTAGATTAATTTTCACTTTTGAATTCAACCACTTACCATACACTAGAACTTCTGGCAGAACAATTAAATATTTCCCATCTTATTTTACTCCATTCATGTAAGAAATGGTACCAATTTCTAATATTATTCTAATATATTGTTTTATATCTATTTGAAGTTATTCTTATGTACTTATATTATTTTAATCTCTATTATCTATATTATACTAAGTATATCTACTATATTTGTTTATCAATTGTTTAGCTATCACAGCGCCTGCTTGAGTAATGGTTGTCACTAGGGGTGATAGTTGTTTATTTATGTTGATTCCATTCCTGAGTAGTAGCTAGCTTCCTGCTTCTATATTCTAGATTGAATCTTTCTCTTTTTTCTCATTTTTTATTTGAAGGTAACTCACTTTTACTTGTATTTTTTTGTATTATTTATAATATAAATTATTGATTATATCCATTCCAATAGATAGGGGTTATGTACATTATTTATCCACTTATCATCACTTACTACTAAATTATAATAAGATTAATATAATACGTTAAAAAGCTAAAAAGAAGTTATTTCCCATTCATTTCTTCCTTTTCCTTTTGACTAGTTCTTTCTATGTCAGTTATAAATTTATACATACAATTCCTTTCCTATACTCATCTAGCTAAGGGAAAAGTTTGTATGAATATCTTTCTTCATTTATTTTCCTAGGTTGTGTCAATATATTTCATTATTTCCTTAATTCTGTCTAATTTCAAGTTGAGAATAGTCCCTCGACCAAGATAATGGTGAAGAAAGTTATTCATCTAGTCCACAATGAAGAGTGACTACCATTTCTCACCTACATATAAGAAAGAAACTCTAACATCCCATGCTTGATATACATGGACATTACATTTCATTTGAGGAATAATTTATACGTTGCACAAATAGATTCCCAAAGAACATATTAGTATAGTGCCTTTGGAAACTCGGAACACATTATTCTAGATTTGATAAATATCTGAAACATCTCCCATAAAGATCTACCCTTTTAGTTTTCCTACCAAAAACCATCATTTATATCCCGATGGAAAGAAAATATAAAATGGGTGTGATCAAATGCTCAGTAAGGGAAAACATGAAGAACATCAAACACAACACAAACATAATAATGTAAAAATATGAACATAAATTTTGAATATCAAAATATCGAGTCATGAAATCAATATGGGAAGTTTGTAATGCATAAATAATAAATGAACATGAACCATGAAAAGATAGAATTAACATAAAACATAGAATTTTTTAAAACAGATAAGCCCTGAAAATAATTTCCATATTATCCAAGACTTATTTACAAGACCATCATTACGGAAAAAGACCATTACTAAACCGAATTCACTCCTAATTCAGCCATGTATTACATAACTGGACATACTTTTCATTTCAGTCCTGTATTATAGAACAGAATTTACTTTCCATTTCGGACTAATATTACTGAATTAGATATACTTTCTGTTTTATCCTTGTCTGTCTCATTAGATATAAATCTTTACCCAATGCATTAGAGGGATTTATAGGTCCCACCCATCAAATAATGAAATCAATCTTATTTGTTTCAAAAAAACATAAATCATTCATCATAGAATAACCCAAGGAATAAAATGGATTTCTTAAACATTATTCCTTCATAAAAATAATCAATGTAAAACAAATAGATTTCTTAAATAGCATTATATCATAAACATAATCAACCATAAGAATAATTGGGATAGTATACATAAAATATATCCTTAATCATAGAAGTAAAATAATTTTGATAAAACACATTAAATTAATTCTTTAGGAAAATATACTTTCTTCTTCGAAAACATTTTCTTTCTTAAAATGCTGCACAAGATTAAATGAAAATGATTTATTTGAAAATAAACTTGAAATATTGTACAGAAAGATTCATAGAAATAAGGCATTATGAAAGAGTAAAAATACATTCATGTCGTATAAGTTAAAAAAACATTCTTCTCATACTTTTTCCAGAAAAGTCGAAAAGCACCTTGTATAGAAAACGAATGAAATATTCTTTGCAAAACATGTAGTAAAAGTAAAAAATGGGCTAAAATGACTTCAAACATACAAAGGAGAGTAATAAAATTTTATAAAAACATTTTTTAGAAAGCATGGACATGGATGATAAATATACCCCAGTAAATAATTACTTATATACAATCATGGATAATAATCAGATTAAAAAATTATCGCTTACTAATTATAATTAGCTCTATCGTACGCCTCATGAAATAAAGAAAATTATATTCCTATAATAAAATTTATAATAAGAATCAAAAAAAACATTCATGTTTAACATAAAAACCACTCCAAAAAAATAGGTAGTGTATAAGGAATATGTCCCACATAAATAAAAGTGAGAAAAAATAATCCCTTACCTTAGGTCTTTTATCTTATGTATGCATCTGAACCACCTCTTCTTCGACAAGCTCCATCTAGATCTTCTCTTAAAGGAACTAGAGTTTGTCTTTTGAGAAGATCATAACCTTTAGAATGTGAATAAGGATGTTGATAAATGAAATGGGAAAAGTATGGTCATGCTTGAAGGCACAAAGTAAATTGAAATTGTGAGGAAGGATGTGCCATTTTATAATTGAGGTGAGGGACAATTTTGGAAACCTCAAAAATATTAATTTAAAATAAAATCAAAACACACTAAAAATCCACCATAATGTCATATTTTATAATATTTTATGATATGAGGTTATAATCGCATAAATCAATAAATTTTAGATAGGTTTTTCTATCTATTGAAACCTTATCATTTTAATTTAACACTTAGTTATTCTATTTCATTTTAACTAGGGTAACAATTATTTTAGTATTAAAATGGGTAAATATTTACTTATTTGATGTAAATTAAAATATAAACAAATAATCTAGATCATTTATATGATGTGATCATTATTATATATTTCAAAAAATGTTTTATGATTTTTAAATAATTTAATAAAACATTATTTTGATAAACAAATAATATTGTCAATTTTGACCCTATTCAATTTATTGATTTTTAAAAATATCAAGATAAGATTTTATACCAGAAAAAAATATTTTTTAATATCCCCATGAAATTAATGTAATATAAAACTTTATTGGATATATTAATTGTTAAAAATTATATTTTTTAATATTTTTAATAATATTAATTTGATATTTCCTTTAATAAAATTATTAAAACATCAGTTTTGTGTAATTATTTAAAATAATTATTTATTGAATAAAAATTAAAAATAAAATTATATGATGAGGTTAAATCTACTCAATTTATGAAGAATATTTTTAGTCGAATTTATCTTCTAAAAATCAATAATTTAAAAATTTATACCTATTAAATTTTGAAGGTATCAACTTTAACATCACATTAAATAAAATATTATCAGTGTCATAATCTCTTATATAAGTCTTAAAATTCTCAATAACTCAACACATGGATCATTATGGTTGATATGTACTTGACCAACAGGATTGGGGAATTTTTTTTGTCTTTTAATATTTAATAACATTTTAATAATATTAATTTAATGATTTTTCATCAATTAAATAATTTATACATCATCAATTTATAAGCTTTTAAGGAAATTATTTATTTCCTTAAAAAAATAACTTACTATGATAAATAAAATAAATTATCTTTCAAATTGGTATTTATAGTCAAATATAGATTCTGTATATCCTTATTTTAAAAATTATATATTATTTAAAACATGAATGTGACATCTTTAAATTTTCATTAAATACAATATTATAAATACCATAATAACCCACAAATAGCCCCAAAATGTCAAAAATAAATATATATTAGGTAGATATGTTTATTAAGTTGAAAATTACCACATATATTTGTTGATACCACCAAATTTTCCATATGTGGCCATATAATAGATATTAAAGACAATGAAAATGAAACTTGTGTATTTCTTTGATTTAAATATTATTTAAGTCATTTTCATAGACAAGTGTCCATTAAATGACATAAGTTATATCCTTATGTTTTAAGGGTCAAATTAAATTCTTCAAATAATTTTTTTTCATTTTTTTGGGTCATTTTTTATTCATTATGATTTTATTTTTAACATAAATTACCTAATTTACCCATTACCGTTGTAAAGAAATTTACCATCTTTAATATTCATATTGGAATCAAATAAAACATACCTACTTACCAAATATGAACATCCTTGATCCAAATATGACAATCATTTTTTAAATTTCAAAACACAGAAGTTTCAGTATGATATTTTAATTAAAACCAGTAAAATGTAAAAAAACAGTTATCTCTTGGAAAAATATTTATTTTTAAATGGAAAATGTTTTATAATAAACTCAGGTATAAAATTATCTTAAAAAACCATAATCAGATAAAAAATATCTAATTAAAATTTAAAAACAAACCAAAACATAATTTTACAATGTAATGACTTTACATGAAAATAAATGTTTCAATAAAAATAAGTACTTTCACTATTCATTAAAAAAATGAAACATGTCAAAAAAATATCAAAAATTCAATTAAAGTAAATTTTTATATTCTGATTTAAAATAAAAAGTTTTTTTAAAAAAATTAAAATAAAATAGTGACAAAACTAGATTTAAAATTGATGTTCCGTCAAAATGCAGAAAAACTGCATTTAAAAAAATACTTTTTTTATCAAAAAAATGAATTTTTTCTTATATCATGTATATAGAAAATATATGATGAATTTTAAAAATTATTTTTAATATATTATACATATATTAAATTAATAAAATCCATAAAGAATGATTTTATTATTTTTATAAACTCACTTATTTGCATCTAAATAGTTTTTCAGAAGAAAGTTAATATTTCTCTTACCTTACATTATAATAACTATTGTTTAAGGTAACATAATAATATTTTGTTGTTCACTTATACTTTTTCTTTAATGAATTTAACTATATTAAAAGAAATTTAAATTGTGTGAAACACAAACCATGCATAGTGTTGCATATACCACAAGCTAACACGGTGTTGCGTATAGCTCAAACTAATCATGGTGTAGCATACAACTCAAGACATCAAATAAATTAAAAATATTATATCTCATAAAATCTAAAGGGGTTACAGAAATAATGTATCCTCTCCTTAAAAGGGAAAGGAAATATTTTCAACACGTAATAAGGTGTTCTCAAATGGTCTTCTTTACTAGTCGTTTACTAGTCGAGTATGACCGATGTTGTCAGTTGAACCCAAATACCCACAAGTTCGAAAGGAAGGGATAGAATGTTTCACCTAATCTACTTGATTATTTGCCTTCAATACTTAGTGGGAATTTTTAAAACCTCAGTTCACTATCAATAAGTGAAAGACCAATGCTTCGAATATTGCCTTAAGGTTAGGGAGATTTAAATGACTTAGCTACTTGAGCGATATAAGTGGAAGAGGGAGGTTACAAACCAATTAGAGAACCCCTAAACTAGATGACCTAGTGAGATACAAAGGAATGGTGTATTGATCAATGCTTTTAACCTACTAATCTAAATGTAGTCAATAAATATTTCTAGTTCCATTTCTAAATCTAATTCAATCCACATATGATTCTATGTTGTCTATCTGTCCAGTGAACTTACTAGAGTTATTCAATAATATACTCTTATTAAACATTTAGTTCCGAATCAAGATCCTAATTGCCTCTCTCTCTCCCTAGGAGGTGAGACTATGTAACATGGATAATAATGTGATAGAAGGGTAGGATCACCTAACTTTGACGTTTAGCATGGGACCCTTTCCATTCAGTCACTTCATTCACTCCCCTTACCAAGTTTTCTTAATATCATTTCATTAAATGTACTAGTATAATCCTAAATCCATAAGCCAATGGAATAGAAAAACAACTTGGGACATGTTCAATATGAGACTTAAGGCACCTAAGAATATAGAACTAATTGTACCCTAAGGGTAAACCAGAAAAACAAGAAGAACTACCATAAATATTGGTTCTCTCTGAAAGATAAAGAAAGAGATCATATCCTATTTTAGTCATCCTAACTAAAGGAAATTATCTAATTGACACATTTTTCCCTTCATCTCTAGCTTGTTGGTGAAGCATGAATGAAAAAACAAAAGGTATAAGACAATATGTTGAGTTGCTAACTATTTTTTTCAATCTACTAGTCCTAAGACAACTTTATCTATAAATATATGAGGCTTCTAATGGAATCATTCTACTTAGTCACCGTTCTTTAGTAAAATAAAAATGTGATGTAGCAGCAACCATATGTTATCTTTACTCATGCGATATGAATGTTTCTCACACATAATTCAACAGGGGATCATGCACTCCACACATTGAAAAGGTAGGGGGTATAGATGGATTAGTCGTAAGAAATAAATTAATTGGCCATGAAATATACATATACATACTTAATAAATTCACCAACAGTCGCTCGATGGAACGCTGAATGATTGGGATAAGATTCATGGGGATAGTGATATCCTCTACCCGCCTGACAATAAAACCATTACCTCTAGAAGTAAGGGTCCTCGACCTATAGAATAGAATGAATTATTTATAGAAACAAAGTTGGATTAGATCATTAAAACTATAACTTTTCCTATTTAATAGTCCATTCTGTCATCTGAGATATCATAAAATATACACGTGTATCAATCATACACCCCATGTTCTTCTATTTTTAACAACTCATTTTTTCATGATCACCTACCTACAGATCTGGTCTAAATGTCTTATATATATAAGGAATAAATATCCATCAAAATGAGTAATAACTATTAACTTGGACCAGGTAAGGTAGGTAAATCAGAGTGGATTGACTTCCAAGACATGGACATGGTATAGTTCTTGGTTTTGATGATCCAAGGAGAGAAAAAAACTAGTAGCATATGGTACCCATTTGTAATATGAATAATTGTACTGGATGAATGGGAACACAACAACCTTCCTTTAGGGGATTGAACCATTAATAAAACTATATTTTCTTAGGGCTGAAGTTTTTATTGCACACTTGGGGTTGGTTGTGGATGATTGGAAGGTGAAAAAATAATGGTGGTTGGGAACTTAGTTCCATCCCAATCAACCCTTGTTGGATATTGGGGGAAAAGATATCCCATGGAAACTCTTTATATTTAGAGAGATTTTGTAGTGACAAAAATAGTTCTGTTGGGAGTACTCGTAAAATCAATAGTCATACCCTATTTGTACTCTACTCAAATAGTCTTTCGATGCCACACAAAATTAAAACACTAAGTTATAACATACCATTTTTCCCTAGTGGATATCTAAGGAATCCATCCCCACTATTATAGTATTGTACTGAGCACCAAAAGATTTATTTCAAACAAGATGGGACCTACCATTTCTTGAGTACTCATATGTTATGTTCGAAGTTTCATTGTTGAACTCCTACAATGATAGATGAACCACCCACACTATTATAATATCACGGAAGGTGATTCTAAACTTTTGATGACCATTTTAGTCTATAATGACTTCTATGATAGTAAAAGTGCCATGTTATCAACACTCATATACTAGATGTCTAGTTTGATGAAATCAAGGAGGTATGAACCCCACACCAAAAGACAGACATTTCATACAATCAATGAGTTTTGTAGGTGTTGAACAATAATTTGGTAGGTGACCCTCTCTTTACTATACTTTAATAGAATCACTTGATCAACTCATTTTGAAGAAAACTCATCTAGTCCACTGTCATTCATTTACCATCACGCCTATTCAATATTCTACGTAGTTGATAGGATCCAAGATGAAATGTCCCACTGGTGTATGTAGATAATCACGAAGTCATTAATCTAATCTGATATTCATTTCATTATTAGGTTGTGGGGGACCTCGGGTGCTGTGAATCATGAATGGAAAACTCCATGAGAGATCGACCTACCCACCTTTTATTATCATAGAAGAAATGTATATGATCTAGAATATAATATATGGAAAATTAAATTTCTCTATGAGTAATCAAAATCCCTTCCTTATAGATACAAAAAATAAAGAGATTGTTCTAGGTATAATATATGTTGTAGACTAGTGGGTTGGAATCAATGTTAGCATATTGACTCCAAAGGAATTTTTTGAGATAAGAATCATAGTTGGGGAGGGGTTCTACTAACTATATTATCTCAAAAGGTTAATGGTGTGAATGGGATGACTCCTCCTACCATAAATAGAAAGAAAGTAGGAAATATGTATAATATAGGTATCAGAGATTTCAGTTAGGCTTGACCCAGCTTGACTATAAGCTGAAGTCATATCAATGGGATTCCAGGGGAATCAGATAAGAGTCAGCCTCTAGTAAAATAAGAGTCAAGAACTTTCTGCCAATACATATAAGTACTGGGATCACTGAAGGTCATTGTTAGGTCAAGAGATGATCGTGGTGTGTGATACTATATAGATGAGAGAAGCATTCTTGAGTTTTCAAATTATGGAGTCTTGGTAATCTACTTTATATAGTATGGATGCTGGAAAAATACAGAATAATTGGACCTTGAATTGAGATAATGACATAGAATTTAGCTATTGTCTCTTCCATGATTCACAGTATATATTCGGACTCGGGTTTCTTTATTTTTCGATTGAGCGGCCTTACCACCACCAAGTGGAATTGGAAGCTATATTTCTTGAGGTCGTGGTCGGATATTTTCTTAACATGATCAATTACTAGAATACATGAAGTATCCAAGGTCTTCACTAGGATACCTAATTCAGGTATCCCAGGTCTAGTCAGACAATGTGTGACCAAGTCCTTCAAGGTCAGGTCAGAAAGGGTTTAACTAGGTCCTCTTAGGTTGTAATGACCCAGATTTCCATGTAATTATTTTTAATTATATGGAATTATTATGAGTCTATGAAAATTAACGGTGCCTGATTCTAAGGCCTGGTGTGCCCATATTGAATTTATGAACTTTTTTTATGGTATGTTTAGTAAACACGTGAGTGGTGTTTTTTAACTTTTGAACTGGTGCTCATATTAAAAATCTTAGGGCACTATTGAATCCGCAATGTTGGGACTCCCTTGAGATAGACATTACTTTGACCACAATAGGTTTAGGGAAAAAGTTATGTTTTGTGACTTTTTAAAAGAAATGAAATAAAATTATTTTATTATTTTATTTACATTCTTCTCCACCAATGGATAAGAGGAGTGTGGTACCCGCGATGTATCATGCCAATAAATGGATTAACCAGTCAGTATTAAGTAATGACATCATTGGAGAAATAGGAAGGTTCCTAATTAATGAGCCCCCATTAATTCCCCATGTTGTTACTTACCCCCCTATGCTATTTATTTGGAGATTATAGAGAGGTGTCAGCATAGCTTCCCCGAGAAACGAATTCTTGAAGGAGTGTCGTGATGCCGAACCCTTAGAGGAAGGAGCCGATTCCAGTTGGAGGTGATGGGAGACACTGAACCACGAACCGAAGATTGACGTTCGAGTGGCATCATGGGAATTGTGTTGTGGGGATGATAAAGATACTTCCTAAATCGTGATCACTCTCTAACAATTCGAGGTAGGGGTTCTGATTCTTGTTTATTTCAAGTGAATTTATTAATACCCTATATCCTCTATGTTGTTTACGAGCTAATGCGGAGGGCACGGGCCTAAAGAACCCAGCCTGAACCCTCCGCTATCTTGCTATCCTTGTTCCTCTGTTGAAGACTGTCAGTGTGATGACATCGGCCAACTATGAAGAAGGCCTGAAACGATGCACCTCGCAAGAGGAGGCCTCTACACAAAGCTGCAGTGCTCATCGGAACGGCCGACACCCACCAGCCATGGAGGAGGTGCGACATGCCATCACGTGTTGCTATTGAGCAAGGGATCATGGATCATCAGCCACAGAGATAGAAGGAGGCGGCTGACACTTCGATTGGATATGGAAGGAGAGGCGGCATGATCATCACGTCGCTGATGAGCAGAAGCCATGACTGAAGACACAGTGGAGGAGGAAATCGTCGGGTGGGTTCCACAGCAATTGGTAAATGCCCACATGGCCCCACCTTTTCACAAAACCAAATGGCCTCCAAGCCATTCAGTATACTAGGGAGGAAATCACCCTCCCCCTTTCCATCTTGGGTGGACAACGGTCGGGCCTCCCCTTGCGAGTCGCGCCCTATGCGGCGGGGCTGCCCCATTACGGGTCGCGCCCTATGCGGTTGGGCTGCCTCCTTGTGGGATTCCCCCATATGGACCACCCCTTTGAGTTCCACCCTCTGTGGGACACCCCATTCGGGTTGCGCGTCTAGCTTGCGGGCCGCCCTTTGCGGGCTGCCCCATTCGGACCGGGTCTCCCCTTACGGGCTGCCCTTTGCGGGCCACCGAATTTAGGGAATGGCCGCCCCGTTCAGGTAAGATTGCCCCCTTTTGGACTGCCCTTTGCAGGACATACTCCTTGTGGGCCGATCCTGCCATGACCCAACCTTGACCGGGTCAGGCAGTGTCGGTCTGATTGGGTCGTATCGGACCTAGGCCCAACCAGGCCCAGAAACACTTAAAGGTCCATATCTTGAGAACCAAACGTCCGTTTGATGAACTGTCTATGATGTTGGGATCATTGGATTGAGAAGGTCCTTTTGGTAAACTACTATAGAGTTTTAGAGATAGTTGGCGTATGGCCGGGTCGGATAAAACCCAAATCCAACCGGGCGCCCGGAACTAAAACGCTTATAACTCGCAGATCGGGCATCCGATTGACGCACCGTCTATCGCATTGAAACCCTTACGACATGGTGGTCCTTAGGGATACTAATTTTTGGAGCATAGTGGTGGTCGAGGTACAACCGATATCAAAAGGGATGATTCTACAGAACTTGAGTGCACCTGGTGTGAGGAATCTGGTGGCAGGCAGTGTGGCGAAGGTTGGAGACAGATCATACGGATATTAGTACCAAGAGATCCTATGTGGGTCAGTACCAATCCTGTGTGGGTCAGATCATGTGTGGGTCAGTACTCAGAGATCTTGTGTGGGTTATCACATACCGATCTTGGGTGGGTCAGATCCTGTGTGGGTCAGCACTCCGCGATCCTGTGTGGGACAGTGCATTCTGATCCTTTGTGGGTCAGATATTGTGTGGGTTATTGCAAGGGTTAGTTACCTATCGATCATGTGTGGTTTAGATCATGTGTGGGTCCTTTCGGGGGTTAGTTACCTATCGATCATGTCTAGGTCACATCCTGTGTGCGTCATTCCGGGGGTTCGTTACCTATTGATCTTGTGTGGGTCAGATCCTATGTGGGTCATCACAGGGGTTAGTTACCTATCAATCTGGTGTGCGTCAAATCCAGTGTGGGTTATAGCAAGGGTTAGTTACCTATCGATCTTTTGTGGGTCAGACTCTATATGGTCAGCAGCAGTTCCTTTTGACAGAATATGATGATCTAGTTTCATGACTAATCATTTGTACTTTTATACTTCACTGAAAACCTGGTTTGAGCTGAGACTCTTTTTGAGCTATGTATATTGCTTTGGGATTTGTGATTGAGATCCTTATTTGTTGTTTTCCTTTGTGGAATTCTGAGAGACCTTCGGGGGACTTGGGGTCCCTAATAGTTATTGTTATACTCACCCCTATACGGGCTCTGCCCGCACCTTGTTGTATCTTGTGCAGACGACGAGCAGTTGGGATGAGGTTTGAGGCAGTCTGGACTATGTAGTAGATGGATGAGATGGATGGATGTGGAGTGTGGAGGAGGATATATTTACCTACCCTTCAGGATGGATCCTCGATTGAAAACCTAGGAGTTGTTTTACCTTTTTCATTTGTATTGTACCTTTTAATTGAACTTTTACTTTTACAGTTGGGCTTGTATTCCGGCCCCTTTACTTTCAGAACTCTTTACTACAACAGTTTACTTCATGGTTTCATCTTGTTGTGTTCTACTCTATGTGTTTGTACAGGTTTAAAGGCAATGACTTCCCATTTTAGGGATACACCTTTCTGGTGCAAGTCGTCAGCCCCTGTCCTATGGAAGGCGGGCTTGGGATAGTTACGGCATGGGCCCCGGGGGACGGGTCATGACAAAGTGTTATCAAAGGAGTTGGTTCTACCAAAGAAGTAAGACTCTGATATTTTTGGTTTTGTAGTAGTGTTAAGTGTTATGAGTGTGTTTTTTAGTTTGTGGAGTCCAGTGTTGGTGCGGCAGCCGACATATCCACACACCAGGACCCTGAATTCTAATTTCTGACTCAGTACATGTAAGCACTGTTTATGTGTGTTTTTAATATTTTTTCTTGTGATTTCTTTGAGTCATCTCACCAGATATAACTTTTTGACCGTGGTGCTCATATTTTCTTTCAGGATGCTGCCACGTAGATAGCCATCCAGGATTCCGAAGAGTACGTGATGATAGCCTATCAAGCGATGAAGCCTCAGTGCATGTCCCTCTTACAGTGTTAGCACCTTCAAATGGTGTACCAGCAACACCACTACCCATTGGGTAGCCATTGCCACCAGCCCAACCAGCTGAGGGTACACACCGACTGGGTGTGTTCCACGGGTTTCAGCGGAAGAGGACTCTGAGGTTCTGAGGTGAGACGGACCCATAGGTGGCTAAGGACTAGATGGAGGATGTGGTCAGAGTTTTATGCTTGATTGGGACACCATCTGACATTATGGTGAGCCTAGCAGCCAGTCTCTTTCAGGCAGCAATAGGGAGAGGGTAGAGCATGATGCTCCAGATACACGATAAGGCGACCCTCATCTGGGTGGACTTCGAGAGCCTTTTCAGGGAAGATTTCATCCCAGTGACCTTACACTCTATGGGTATATAAGAGTTATTTCACCTACAGTATGGCAGCATGACTGTGGCCTAGTACTCGGTGAGGTTCACTCATCTCTCTATCTACTCCATGAACATAGTATGTGTAACACCCCACCCCTACCTCATTGGCTTGAGGAGGCGGTGTGGGCTACATGGCCTTAAGAGACATCCCCAAGGCGCCAAAGGATAGAAATAAATGCTGAAGGGTTTCAAAACAAGTGGGGGACGATTTAACCTTTAATAACATACCACATAATTAACAACCATAACCAAACTAGAAAACTAAATGTTGCATGATAAAAGCTAAGACAACTCAACCATTTATTTTATCATAACCCAACCAAAAGTACCACAGCATAAACCAACACCAAATCAGAGTAAATAGTAGAAATACAAACTAAAAGGCTACAAGACGACCACCCAACTCCATGCTTCACATCTCTATGCTCCAACATCACGAACTAGGCCAAGTATCATGAAGTAGTGCTATAAACATGTGACACATTACCTTTTCCAACATCCCAGTATATGACATATGCAAAAGCACCAATGTTCCAAAGTAGGGGGTGAGTAATGAAACTCAGTAGGTTTTCCCCAATGACATCCCAACCCATGCCTTTAGGATAAAACATATTATCACATTTATATAAAACGATTTATATAAAACAAATCCAAAACAGTTCACAATATAAATAGTTCCATGTCAAAACCATTTTCCAACAAAAACCATCTTTCTCAAGAAAAGAAACCAAGAAAAGTTTCCAATCAAATTCACATTTCCATTTCACAAAATCCCTTTTTGGCACACCCAACCATTTCACAAACCATGAAATCAACCATGCATGCTTCGTTATGACAGTTCCATACTCATAAGCGGTCTCTCGTCGATCTACCAAGTTGTCACAAGGTAATTATTCCCCATGTGCCATTACACCTTTGGCACCGAGAACAAGGTCATATTTCAACCAAGCCTCATAAATTCAATATGAACGCACACACCAAGTATGCCCAAAAACCACACCATTCCAACCATGCCAAAACCATTTCAATAAAACATCCCTTTTATTGAAAACCTTTTTTCCCACAAACCATTTTCCAAATCTAGCAAATCCATATTTTAAAAACACTATTTTTAAATCAAGAAACCAAAACACTTTTCAGAAACCATTATTTCAATTTCCACAATTCCATGAAAACCAATAAATCATCACTAAAGAAGATTTATAACATGATTTGCACCACAATTTCACAATCAAAACCAATCAATTAAATCAATTTTAACTAAGCCTTCAAGTTCTAAGAAAGTGTAATTGAGAGTGAAGCCACCTACCTCAACAAAATAGGCGAAACCGGCTAAGAAATAGGTTGAAACACCATGAAACCTCCTTAGATTCCTTCCCCTATCACCAACAAGATCAAAACCCGAATTAAAGGTCATCCACTACCTTAGACCTACCCACCTTGGGAGTAGATCTAAGGATCCATCAAGAGGGAATAAGGAGATCTAAGAAAACTAAAGGAAACGAGACTTACCTCGATCAACCGGTCTCTAAACGCCAAGGAAACCCTCCAGATCGCTTCCAAAATGCCTGGTAAGTGTTCTTCGACCTTCACCAGAGAGAAATCCTGAGTTAGGGCCATCTAAGAGCAAAAAAAAGTGGTTTTAAAGATAAAATTGATTAGATCCTTAAAAATAGGATCTAAGTTGACTTCACGCATGGTCAGTCTGCATGTTTAGTCAAATTGTGTGCTAACCGTGCGGTAGTCACTACTTGGAAGGGGTGCTCTGCACGACCTCCTCACATGGTTTCACCAAACAGTGCGCACACCATGTTGTCTCCTTTATCCAAGGTGACACCACCTGCACAACTTCCATGTAGTTTGGGAAAACTGTGTGAAGCCCGTGCGTCACCACCGTTTTCCCTTTGACACTTTAAAAGTATCCAACCTTTCCCCAACCATTTCTCATATGCTTCATTTACTTAAAAAGCATAAAACAAGGGTTACTTACTAGAGATCGGGGGTACTATAGTAAGAGACCCTTTCTTCAGGTCTCAAAACCATTGAGTTGGGTCTTTGATAGGAGATTAGAGTGTCGATGATATCGCTCAGCATACCGACGTGGGCTGGGGTGCTAGAGAGAGCGCTTTTGGTGGAGAGATTCCTAGCTTAACAAGCACCGATAGTGAGACCCACCACCAGGATACACGTAGCAGAGTCATATACGGCTAGTAGTAGGAAAATGAAATAGAGGTGCAATCATACTAGACCTTCTAGTGGATGGCCCTGGGATACAGGTTCGGAGGTGTGGGGCTCGTGAGGTAGAGGATGTCAAACGAGGGACATGTAGTGCCTCATGTGTAGTGGGCAAGGTCACATGGATTGTGATTGCTCGACCCGCCATACGGACGACCAAAAGACAGTCTAGGGATCATCAAAGAAGATATAGAGGTTCGATTGAGGTGGTCTGTAGGCAGCAGCCAGACATGGTCGAGGATCTGGACATGTAGTAGGCGGTGGGAGGCTATATGACGTTTTACCTCCACCACCACTAGGTGGTCCACCCCGACCTCAAGGAGTAGGTGGACAGGGACGAGCTCAGCTCCAGGAAGTTGAGGCCTATGACCACGATACACCAGAGATGATTATAGGTATGATATGTGTCTACTCTTCCTTAGCTTCAATACTTATAGACACAGGTTCCATTCACTCTTTTGTTTCCACTACCCTTGTTTAGAGATCAGAGATTCCGGTGGAGTCTTTGGCTCGATCCTTATGTCTATAGACTCCTATGGGAGAATATTTGACGATTACACACTAGTTCCAGAAGTGTGAGCTTACTCTAGGAGGTGAGATCTTTGGCTGGGATCTCCTAGTAGCGGTGTTGAGGCCTTACGACGTCATCTTGGGTATGGACTGGGTATCCATAGTCCATGCTCACATTGACTGTATTAGGCGCAAAGTGTGGTGTTCCAAAACAGACAGGAGCAGGTTTTCCTTCACCAAATATTAAGGGAACCTTTGTAGAATAATATGGACATACCTAGAGGAGGGTGGAACCGATTACACATCAGTTGGCTAGCCTTACCCTCGGAGTAGTAGATATTTAGAGTCTGAGCTATCCTATAGGGGTGGACCAGTATGCCGACGTCTTTCCTGATGATGTTCTAGGACTACCTCTATGTAGGGAGGTAGAATTTTTTATCGACATGTACCCCATGATGACACTGATATCTACACCAACATATCGGATGGCTCCCACAGAGCTTCGTGAGTTATGGGTACATTTGGGGGACTTATACAGAAAGGGGTTCATAAGGCCCAGTGTTTCTCCATAGCCAGCCCCGATTTTGTTCTCCAAGAAGGAATATGAGAGTTTGAGACTTTGTGTAGACTACCTGTTCTTGAACCAAGTGACCATGAAGAACAAGTATCCACCTCGGAGGATTGTTGATATTTTTGTTCATCTAAAGGAATCTCATTAGTTTTCGAAGATAGACCTCAAGTCAATCTATCATTATCTCTGGGTATGAGATGAGGATGTGTAGAAGATGACCTTAAAATATTGGTATGGCCACTATGAGTTCTTGGTTATGCCATTCGGCATGATAAATGCCCCAGAAGTGTTCATGGGACTCATGAACAGGATCTTCCAGCCATACCTTGATCGCTTTATGGTGGTGTTCATCAATGACATCTTGGTATACTTTGAGATGGAGGTGGATCATATAAATCATTTGTATATAGTTCCGGATAATCTCTGAGATCACCAGATTTATGGTAATCTCTCAAAGTGCCAATTCTTGATATGAGAGGTCCACTTTCTGGGAAATGTTATCTCGGAGGCTAGAGTTTTAGTGGATCTAGTGAAGATAGAAGTTGTACTTGCTTGTGATCTACCTAGGAGTGTGACCGAGGTGCAATTATTCCTTGGGTTGGATGGATACTACCAAAGATTTGTGCCTGACTTTTCCAGAGTTGCGACACCCTTGTCAGCCTTGACAAAGAAGGGACAACCCATCGTATGGATAAAGAGATGCCAGCAGAGTTTTTAGGATCTGAGGCAGAGACTGACGAGTGCCCGAATCTTGAGGCTACCAGAAAAGGTCGTTGGGTATGTAGTCTACCATGAAGCATCAGGGACTGGAATTGGGTGTGTCCTAATGTAGGAGAGAGCAGTGATCACATATGGCTCATGATAGCTGAGGCAACATGAGCAGAACTATGCTACCCATGACCTGGAGTTAGCAGCAGTGGTATTCACCATGAAGGTGTGGCGACATTACTTGATGGGCCAGCATTTTACTATTTACTCTGATCCTAAGAGTCTCAGATATATATTCTCTTAGAAGGACCTGAACATGAGACAATAAAAGTGGCTAGAGTTCCTCCGGGACTATGATAATGAGATATTCCATACTCATGGGAAGGGAAATGTGGTAGAAGATGCACTCAGTAGGAGGTATAGTCTACTGTTTCTGAGTGAGGCGAGAGATCAGCTGGCTGCATTGTAGATATCCTTTGTGGATAGAGATGGAACAACAAACCTATAGTCTATGAAAGTCACTCCCCCACTCCTTAAGTGAGTCAGGGAGGCACAACTTGGGGACTTTGAATGTGACTATCGATGTGCTCAGATATCCTCAGGGTAGGAACCATATGGATTTTTTGAAGGTAGAGAGCACATCATCCTCTTCAGAGGATGTACCATGGTACTGATGGCGCTATGGGAGGAGGTGTTGAGGGAGTTCCATACATCCCCTATGGCGGTACATCCTGGTGTAGTGAAGATGTACCATGACCTACGGCATCAGCACTAGTTCCCAGGGATGAATAAGGTTGTAGTAGAGTTTGTTTCCCGATGCCTCACTTGTCAGCAAGTGAAGGCCGAGCATCAGGTTCCAGTAGGCTTAGCACAACCACTAGAGGTGTCGGAGTGGATGTGGGATAGGATCTTCATGGACATTGTGACAGGGCTTCCACGTATATCTAGGGGACATGATTCCATATGGGTGATCGTTGAATGACTCACCAAGTCAGCCCAATTCTTACCCATCTAAGAGCAAGGATCAATAGAGGGCTTCGTATGCCTATGCATAGAGGAGACTGTACGACTTCATGGGGTGTCGTCGATGATCATATCTAACCATGACGTATGTTTTACATCCCGGTTATGGAAGGGATTACATGAGGCATTTGGAAATCAGCTACGTTTGAGCACCACCTTTCATCCTCAGAGGATGGTCAGACGGAACAAACCATTCATACGCTGGAGGACATGATTCGTGCATGCGTCCTAGATTTTTTCTGCAGTAGGGAGGATCACTTTCCATTTATGGAGTTCGCATACAACAACGGTTATCACTCCACTATCAGTATGGCTCCATTTTAGGCCTTGTATTGTTGACCTTGAAGATCACCTCTATGTTGGAAAGTCCCAGGGGAGTCAGCACTTATGGGTCCAGAGTTGGTATGGGCTACCACTAAGATGGTGTAGATCATCCAGAAGCATATAAAGACTGCACAGAGCAGACTTAAGTCTTATGCTGACCAAAGAAGGAGACCTTTGGAGTTCCAGGAGGGGGACCACATATTCTTGGGAGTCTCTCCTCGACAGAGAATATAGATAATTTTCTGAGGATTCAAGTTATCATAGAGGTTTATCAGACCATTTATGAAACTTCTGAAAATAGTTGAGGTGGCATAGATCGTGGAACTTCCACCGTAGTGGGAGAGGGTGCCTGAAGTCTTCCACGTATCTCAGCTGAGGAGATACGTGCATGACCCATCTCGCGTCATTGACCACGGCGAGATGGACATCGATGATGGGGCGGCGTTTACGGGGGTTCCAATAAAGATTGAGGATTAACAGGAGTGAGTCCTTCATGGGAGGATGATGCCTCTAATGAGCATTCACTACCAGCATGAGAACCTCCAGGAGAGAACATGGGAGTAGGAGGCTCATATTCATGCTCAGTACCCACATTTATTTCCTTAGTTTATGTTGTGGCTTTTGGGGACAAAAAGCCCTAAGGTGGAGAGAATGTAAAGACCCAGATTTCCAGGTGATTTTTTTAATTATATGGAATTATTATGAGTCTACAAAAATTGACGGTGCCTGATTCTGAGGCCCGTTGTGCTTAGAATAAATTTATGAAATTTATTTATGGTATGTTCAGTAAACACGTGAGTGGCGTTTTCTAAATTTTTAACCGGTTCTCGGATTAAAAATACGAGGGAACCATTTAATCTACAACGTCGGGATTTGCTTAAGGGAGACTTTACTTTGACTGCAGTAGGTCTGGAGAAAATGTTATGTTTTTTTATTTTTTAGAAGAAATGAAATAAAATTATTTTATTATTTTATTTTCTTTCTTCTCCATCCATGGACAAGCGGAGTGTGGGACCCGCGAATTGTCAAGTCAATAAATGTATTGACCAGTAATTCTTAAGTAACGATGTTGTTGGGGAATTAGGATGGTTTCTAATTAATGAGTCCCCAATAATTCCCCACGTCGTTACTTACCCTCCCCCTCTCCTATTTACATGGTGCTTGGTGAGAGGTGTCAGCACTGCTTTGCCGAGAAACAAAGTGCTAAATGAGTGTCGTGACACCGAACCCTTAGAGGACAGAGCTGGTTCCAGCTGTAGGTGACAGGATACACTGAACCACAAACTAAAGATAGACATTCGAGTGGAGTAGTGGGTGGCTTGTTATGGGGATGATGAACAATGAGACTTCCTCAATCGTGAGTGATCTCCAATGATTCGATGTCGGGGTTTTGATTCTCATTTATTTCAAGTGAATGTATTGAACCAATATATCCTCCCTCTTGTTTACGAGCTTACGTGGAGGGCGCGGGCCTAATGAACCCGACTCAAACACTCTGCTATCTTGAAATACTTGCACCTCTGTGGAAGACCATCAGCATGATGACACCGACCATCTAAGAAGAAGGTGTGTGCTGAAGCACACCACAAGAGGAGTCGGCATCACAAATCCACGGTGGTCATCGGAATGGCCTGCACTAGCTAGCCATGGAGGAGGTGCGGCGCGCCGTCGTGGGCCGCCGGTGAGGAAGGGGTCGCGGCTCGTCAGCCGCTGCGATCAGAGGAGCCAGTCGGCACTTCGACCAACAGAAAAATGGGAGGTTGTGTAACCAGCATGCTTCCAGCGAGCAAAAGCCATAGATGAAGCCATATAAAAAGAGGAACTCATCGTGTGGATTCCGCGACGACTAGGAAGCTCCCACGTGGCATCGTCATTTCATGAAACTGAATGGCTTCCGGGCTGTTCAAGATACTGGGGGGGGAGGGGGGTTCCCCCAACCCTTTCTAGCGTGGATAGACAATGGTCAGGCCACCCCTTCCGGACCGCCCTATTTAAGTCGGGGCTCCCCCTTGTAGTCCGCCCTTTGTGGGATGCCCAATTCGGATCTGTCTGCCCCCTTGTGGGCTGGCCTTTGAGGGCCACCCCATTCAGCCTGGGCCTTCCACTTACAGACCCCACTTTGTGGGCCACCCCCTTCAGGTTGGGCCACCCCCTTCCATCCCCCTTGCAGGCCGGGCCATCTCCCTTGCGGGTTGGGTCGAGCCCACCACGACCTAGCCTAGACCAGTTCGGTCCAGGTCGGTCCAACCTGGTCGGATCAGACTGAGGCCCAACCGGGCCCAGAAACACTTAAAGGGCCATATCTTGAGAACCGAATGTCCGTTTGATGAAACATATGCAGCATTGGGATCCTTATATTGAGACAATCATTTTGGTATACTAATCATGAGTTTTAAAGATAGTTGGTGTATGACCGGGTTGGATCAAACCCGAATCCAACCGGGCCCTTGAAACTAAAACACTTATAACTCACAGAACGAGTGTCCGATTGAGGCACTATCTATCATGTTCGAACCCTTAAGACATGGCGGTCCTTTGGGTTACTCCTTTATGGAGATTATTGGTAGTCAAGGTACGACCGATATCTCAAGGGAAAATTCTATGGAACTCGAGTACACCAGGTACGAGGAATCCATTGGCTGGAAGTGAGGCGTAGGTTAGAGATCAATCATATGGATGATAGAACCGAGTGATCCTTTGTGGGTCAACACCGATCCAGTGTGGTTCAGATCCTATGTGGGTCAGCACTCAGCAATACTATGTGGGTCAGTGCATACTGATCTTGTGTGGGTCAGATCATGTGAGGGTCAGCGCTCAGCGATCCTGTGTGGGTCAGCGTATACCAATCCTGTGTGGGGCAGATCCTATGAGGTTCCTTACAGGGGTTAGTTAACTATCGATCCTATGTGGGTCATATCCTATGTGGTTCATTATGGTGATTATTTAAATATTGATCTTGTGTGGGTCATATCCTATGTTGGCCATTGCGGGGGTCAGTTACATGTCGATCCTTTGTGGGTCAAATCCTATGTGGGTCATTATAGGGGTTAGTTACCTAACTATCATGTGTGGGTCAGATCCTATGTGGGTCATTGTGGGGGTTAGTTAAGTATCGATTATATGGGGGTCAAACTCTGTATGGTCAGAAGTAGTTCCTCTTGACAGAATAATATGATCTAGCTTCGTGACTAATAATTTATACTTCTATACTTCACTGAAAACCTAGTTTGCGCTGAGACTCTTTTTGACCTGTGTTTATTACTTTGTGCTTCGTTATTGAGATCAAGCTTTGTGGTTTTTCTTTTTGGAATTCTGAGAGACCTTTAGGGGTCTCAGGATCCCTATTGGGTGTTTTAATACTCACCCCTACAGGGGCTCCACCTGCTCCTTGTTGTGTCTTGTGTAGACGACAAGCAGCTAGGCTGAGGATTGAGGGAGCCAGGACTAGGTGGTACGTAGAGGAGACAGGTGGATGTGGAGTTCTGAGGAGGAGATCTGTACATACCCTTCAGGTTGGATCCTCGGAGGAAGACCCAAGAGTTATTTTCCCTTTTTCAGTTGTATTTTACCTTTCAGTTGTACTTGTACTTTTACAGTTGAGGTTTTATTCCGAACCATTTACTTTCAGCACTCTTTACTACATTAGTTTACTCTATGTTTGCATCTTGTTGCATTCTACTCTGTGTGTTTGTATAGGTTTAAATGTAATGCCTTCCCATTTTAGGGATATGCCTTTCTGGTGCTAGTCTCCAGCCCCTGGCCTATAGAAGGCGGGGTTGGGGTAGTCACAACATGGGCCCACGGGGACGGGTTGTGACCTAGGTCTAGTCAGACAAGGTTAGAGTAGGTCTTCCTAGGTCTAGTCAGAAAAGTTATGAAAACGTAAGGAATTTATTCTTCTTTATTCTTCTTTCTTATTATTTCTTATTATTTCTTCATCCTTTGGATATTTTGGAACCGATTAACTGACCTCCTTAGTATCAACATCTGTATTTCATTCATTCTCAACTACTTTCTTTTTGAGAAACCAATTTAGGGGGTCTATGGGGTGGTATATGATTCAAGGAGTTATTTGGCTATCAAATTCACTATTGAATGCAATCCCCCTACTTTGGTGAACTCCTTTAGAAAGTGGTTCTATCATTGCTTACCCCTTTCCATAGGATCAATCTGACATATCAATAACATTCTTATTTATTCTTCCCATTTCCTAATCTTTAAAGTTAGTAGAAAGATAATTCCTATTTTCTTTCTTGATTCCATCATTCCGTATTCTGTAAAAATATTTTTTTTTAGCCTTAGAAGATGTTTTGTTACTCAAGAAGATCATCATGAATACTACGACTCACGAATTTCGCTAGCCACCACTTCTGAAGAAGGAATGGAAAGGTGATGAGAACAAAAATAATGTTTTCATATGGAATTCAATGCTTCTATCCCATGATCTTCCCTGATTAGTATACTATTCTACCCACTTATGTATATTTATCCTCATGATTATCTTATAAAATGCTTGGCCTATAACATTAGAGTGTTGACCTTGCCTGAAAAGAATATATGGAATGAAATACTGAAAAAGTGGTTTTTTTTAGATGTATCTCATTCGGTGAAATATTCGGCCACTTGAAATTATCATATATAAAGAATTCCCCAACTATTTGAGATCCTAATATTTGATAAAATATTTTATTGGTCATAAGTATCTTTGAATTTTTTGATGAGCTCAAAATGTTCATTCATCCCTGCTTTTGAGAGGCCTATAGGCCTCCTATATCTACTCATAAGCTATTTATACTCATCAAAACATGCATTCTAATGTGATAGAATTACTTTAACATATATTGATATATATTTCTTGTACCTTTCATTGATATTTTTTAGAGTCTTCAACTTGACTTGCAAGGGCTTCTTGGTGTTCCATCAATTAGGTCTGATAGTGAATATGAAAGAACTACCTCTATAATTTATCCTCCTTTCATACACTATGGTTTCTATGAATGTGATTCATGAATGATAATTCTTGAAAGTTATTTTTTACTCGTTGACATTATTGGTCCACTTCCAGCTCTAGAAGTAGGCCCTTAGATCATTTGTTCAGTATGGGTAGTGGTTGCAATATCATTTGTGATGCATTCCACCATGGTAGTCACTAGGAATTGCGGTGGATAAAATTATTTCAAGTGAAAAAGTGTTCCTAATATGATTTGTGGTAGTGAGGATGGATCATGGTAGTTGATTATCAAACTACCAAGAAAGATAGAAGATAAGTATTTGAGTAAAGTACTGGGATTCCTAATATACTGACCCTGTATCTCTATATACTATCCTAAATAGGCTCTAGGAGGGACAAACATTATTCAACTGCATGATATCTAGTATAGAAATTTAATTTATTAAAGAAAAATTTCTTCAAAAGTGTTTTATAGTTGACTGAGAAAGAATCTATAGAGGGGGAGGAAAGTCCTATATTCTATTCATCTAATGTTTACATGACAAAAATGCTCTACTCTAGCAGTGGTGACTCTAGACTATTAGGATATATTACTGAGTGTGAATAATATTGGAGGAGGAAGGGAATTGAATAGAGTGTCAAGCAGAATTACATCTTCAAATCACATAAATAGTAAAAAAGTGAAAGAAAAAAATATGATTTTTTTGTCAAATATCTATATTGACTAATCTGGAGCAGGAACATCAGTGATATATCTTGTTCCCCTCTACAACCAATCCATCAGTATCCCCCATGGAAGATCCAATACCTTACTGCTATCTTGAAATAAGATGTTTTTCCTACTCTCACCATCTACATCATCCACCTCATCACCAGTCAATTGATCACTTATGGAGTTTCCGAATTCATGAACTTGAAAGAAAGGTGATTGATATATGAAATTCCTTATGTTATGTCATGTATTGTATATAATGATCAGAATGAATAGGAAATAGCCCTTACAATTCAATGGGATATTGATGTTCGAATCCTGTCCAAACCTCATCACATGATATGTAGGGTTCACTCACTCCTTTGAGTCCTATTTAATAGAATAATTCATCATTTTAGAGATTCACCATTTGGAACACCATCCTACTGCGTAACACCAACTTTACATGGCCTTGTCCCCATGTGGAAAAGAGTTTCCAGTTTTTTGAGAGGTGTGTGGTTCATATGGGAACCTACCATCAATTAATAATATTATGTGTATTAGAATGGAATTATAGTGGGGTTAGATAGAATCAATTGAATAACACACTATAAGAAGAGTACTGACATTCTGAGAGTATCTAGGAATCATTTCATTGGAATATGAGTTTGAACATAGGGGAAAATGCCACTTTTATGTCATTGATTGTGGCATGAATTGACTATAGATTTCTTTAAAGGATATAATCGATTGAGTGGCAAGGGTTTTAGTGGGATATATCAGGTTGGGTATTTCATGGACCAACATAACTATTAGAGTAGAGTACTGAGATAATGGGGTACAATACGTGTTCCACTTGTTCCCCTTTGGAATTGGAGGGGGGAACTTCTCATTTATATGACTCAACTAAGTTGTCCAACCATCATTTATCCCATGACACTACTCAAGGAAAAACCTCATGTATGGTTGTGGATAAGAGATGAAGGCCATATCCACTAGGATCTTGCTTGAACTAGACCTATGCATTTTAATAGAAAGGGAAGGAAAATGGGGTAATGGATGTTAGTGGTACAGCTATAGTTAGATCAATCATCATTAACGGGCTGCATGATTTTCATGTGAGAACCAGTAGATACTATTACAGTAGATTAATGATGGTAAAGGTTGGAATTTTTTGTTGTATGGTTCCATTCTACTTAGCTTTGGTGAACAATACCATATGCATTGATAGTGTTGCAATGATAGAATAGTTTCATTATTCATTTTTCCCAATTGCATTCATAACTACTATATGCGATGTGTTTGGAAATACCTATGTTTTTTGGGATCTTACTACATTCCTATATAGGTTATTCATTCTATCTATCACTGAATCAGTTGACCATTCAATTCCATTTATTTGCTAATACACTGATTCTCTTTCATCTATCAGGTACTAGGGAGACTCATGAAGTAAGTATAATATATGGGTTTCTTAACCAATGGTTAATTGTATTCCATTCTTGTTTTTTGAATGAATTCTTGAATGTTAGAACACCAACATCTATCTCACAACTTGGGGAATGAGGTGGTCGAACTGAACCACTAATAGGACCACGCAAAAGCATTTTAGTGGACTAAATTTAGTTCATTTCCCTTTACTTCCCTTGGGTTATAGTAAATAGTACCTATGCTATCTATTTTTACAATAGCCTTATGTTATTAAAGTGGATGAGAAGAGGAATTACATTTGTTCCTTGTTTTTCATTGTTTAGGGTTCTGTAATTGTATAGTTTGAATCGATTATTGGGAATTTTTCATTATCGTCTCAGACTTTCAACATATCGAACTTGTGGTTAGGGAATATATTGGTTGGTATTACTCCCATGTTGATTGGAATGGATGATCCATTTGTAGTTGGAGTCTGGGGTGTTTCTATTGAGCCACTAGAAGCATCAAATCCTATTCCTCTTGATCTCTTATTAGCAATCCATCCTCCCAACATTTATTAGAATTCTCACACTAGTTGTTTCATATTTGGAATCATGAGATGTGACCTATGGGAATGAAATGGATATCTTAGTATTTTCTATAGAAACGATAGAGTGGAATTGAACTGGTGATATCACTACACATTCTGTATGATTAGAGGTAGCTTAGAATTGAACTGGAACCCTTGAGACTATCCATCCAATTTGCTAATGAGGATGACAAAGAAGATCGATTACTCAATAGTGAGTCCTGGTCATATCAAGTCTAGGTTTTCACCAACCAGGTCCTCCAAATAGTTGGATGTACCTAGCCAGAAGACTCAAAAGGTTAATTATTGGTCTGTCCTAGCTTACCTGAAGTATCCTAGTGAGCATTTGGGATACATGAATTATCCTATTGAGTACCTAGGATATGTTAAGTATCCCAATGATTTCTTGGGAAAACATGGTTGTGACATCCGGGAAGGAACCCCATTGAAGTGTGGTCAGACCTGAGAATGTGTCCAAGGAAAACCTGGGCTCATTTCGCATCTCATCATCCTCAAACCACCAACTCCATTCCAAGAGACCTAAAATAAAATAGATAATCTTAATAGAAATAGTAGGCATGCTATAGGTGTAAGGGAATGGGTGGATTTCTTGGAAGTGGGTTCAGAAGAGATGATGTTGGAATTGGTTATTTGGACATGTTAGTTGTTTAACACCATGGGAATCATTCCAAGATGTTGGTGGGATCATCATTAATTAGAAGGGGTGGATGGAGGTTTTAGGATCCTATAAAAAATGCATCATCTTATTTTTATCTTGTTGCTACCTCGTTTCTTTATGAAGTGAATTGGCCCTTTTTTCTTGGTATTCCTCGATTCTCAACATATGGAAATTCGGTCATCTATCTCTCTAGTTCATTATCAGTTTTATTTGGTAATATTTCAACTATTCATAATTTTTCATTGGATTGTGGGTGCTTGAGAGGCATTAAAGATTGTGGGATAATAGGAATGCTGGTAATGGAGTAGATAATGTCAGAAGAGAGATGAAAAAATAAAGGATATGAAAGTTGATAGCGATGTTTCAATTAGAATTTTGGAACACCAACTCTATCACCCTTCATCGCCACTTGAATGATAGACCATAAGGGTATTCCATTCAATGATGATCCATTACAAGACTCCAAGGGTTTCATAAGGACATGTGACAAGCGATAGTTTCATGGATGGTCTCAAATGTATTTTCCATTTACTGAGATTGTTAACACTATTCCCCTCATATGTCCACCTGAACCATAGGGAGAAATGGATATAAGTGAAACCCTTGGTATAATATAGGTATAATACCATGGTCTTTACTTCTCGATATAATATTGATATACTACTATATAAGTAGATTATATTGAGGTTAGTGACAACTAGGTCCTCACTAGGAAACACGATTCATGTATCCCAACAAGTGCCTAAAATACATGAAGTGACTAAAACCTAGTCACCTAGTCATTCCCAGTTTTCATCAATTGGTGCAAGGCCCTCTATCATATCCCTTTTCAACCACCCAAAAATACTAGAATCGAGATGATAAAGAATGGTTTGGAAACACCAATTCAATAGCGCTAGTAGGTTTTGGGGTCGAGAATCTTGGTTCCATAGTTGATACTACATTTTTCCTTCACTTAGACATTATACAGTCATATGAGTTTTCAATATAGCCAAATATTCTACATTTGGATCGAGATTATATCATGGACCAAGGTCGGTACAATCAATGGAGGTATGAGATGAGTGGAGGTCAAAGGGTTGGGGATGTTGAGGGTGTTTGGAATGGAAATGGTACTATGAAATAGGGTGGATGGTAGGAACACTAAGTGAAGCTAGATTCATGATCCCCTCGAATCATCTTCAAAATATGTGTTTTGAGTGCATGAGATTTTTCTTTGGGTCTATGAAAGGGGAAGGCAAGGTGGAATTGTAGTATTCTCAGACTTTTCAGAACCCCCTTCATCTAATATTAATAACCATACTAAGCATGGCTATGAATATAATGCCAAAAAACCTCTATCAATAAACAGGGGATAGTTTATACTAACTATATTATTTCAAGGGAACATAATGGAATGGGAGGAAGGACCATAAATGGATGAATAATGCACACAAATTTACAAGACTGTAAAGCCAATTCACAAGCTAACCAGAACCAAGAAAATTAAATAATTTTTGTTATAATTATTCATGACATCGACCAACAAGAGTAGTGAATTTTTTTGACCAAACCATCCAAAGTAATTGTATAATAAAATCATGAATCTGGAGAAAGAGGTTGGCTATTATAAGATAATACCAAATAACGAATAAAAAAGTGAACCTTTCCATGTGTGTTTTGGGAAATTGAAAAACCTAAAAAAAGAACACTGACTAACCTAAAAGAAATAAAAAATGAAGTACAATACTAATATCATACGAATGGAATGATTCCATCAAATGGGGTCTGTCAGAGAAGAGTACAAACACTTGTAGTTTCTCAACCCTAGTATCTTATCACTTATCAGAGCTCCTAGGAGAAAGTGTCCCACTTTTTTAGAACCTAGAAAACGTGATCAAATGATTGAGTTAGACTATACTATTAGAGTATAGTACTGAGTTTGAACTTGATTTGTACAAGAGAAAATTGTTTAGATTATTAGAGTAGAGAGTTGAGGTATTTTGAAAACATAGATGATGGTGTTATAAATATTTCATCTCATACATAGAGTACAAGTATGTTTTGGATTTGAGAAGAAAATAGACCTCAAGAAATGTGGGGTTCGAAAGCATTATAAAATCAACCTGTGAAGGGGGTCACCACTAAAATATCTTAATAGAGTAATATTGGTCAAATAGAACAAGGCACACTATCACTGTATGAGTGAGATATGTTCAAGATGGAACGTATGGGGGGTTGGAAGTTCGGATAGCACACCAAGATAGTAACTATACCCAAAGGCACCAGCATATCTTAGAATGGTGGGTACCCAATTTTATCCAAGGGGAACAGGTGTATGGTGGTGTCATTAGAGAAAAAATAGTGGTGTGGTCAATTGAGTCATTGGCCATAGAGCTAGGGGATTGGACAAATTTGCAATATCAATTTATAATAATGGACGGGATGGAATTGAGTGTTGGGGGGATTGAAGGTTGAACAGCCAGAAGGAGTGGTGGAATGGTTAATGACCTCTAATATATATAGGTACCAATTTATCAACAAAAATATTAGATTAGAGTACTGAGATGATCATGGTGGTTTGGGTATCATTCAATATATATACGTACCAGTGGAATGGATGGTAGTGGTGTCAACACTATTCTATTTTTTAGTAGAATGAATTGGGGGATGCATTCTGTTAGAGTAGAGTACTGATGCTGGTTTTTTGGTAATGGAGAATTGAAGAATTGGTGATGGTATATTCCCTTTTGGTGGTTCAGGAAATGGGACCATTCAGGTTTGATTTTCCACATACAACTTCAATTCTATACTCAACTCATTACTATACTCAAAATCAGTAATACATATTCCATCACTATTATAATAGAGTAATGAGTTTGACTATGTCTAGAAAATAGTCGCTCGACTCGTGGGGTCATCATTGGAGGCTCTTGAGATGATATATGTAATGTATGGATGTGGAGGCATTTAAACACTATGAATGTAGGTCGGTATCTATAGTAGTGGTATTGAAGTTGAGTGGGGAGGGAGCTTAGTAATCTACTAATCTATACATCACTCATGTTTAAATTAGCGATGGGTATAAATGGTGTGGTGATATGTGTACCGGGCATAGAGGGAACCTCAATACTCTTCTAAAAATATATCAACACTATATATGAATCCTTGAAACATTTCTACGGTTCCTTGTTTAGTAGTGGTATTCGGTTCACTAGCTAGCTCAGTACTCTACTCTAATAGTGGGGATTACCAGTAGATCGTCAAACGAGATGGTCCAAACTATTAGAGTATGGTATTGATCGTGGAACACCTAGTACTCTAATTTATTGGGAACCTATTTATAATCCATTAGTGGTTGTCATGATGGTCGGGTGTAGGTGGTCAAAATGATAGTGTGATCTGAAATGATCTGTGAGCCAAGGGTGATATAATCCACAAGACTGAAGAGTCCCCCAACCACCTATAGGTTTTAGAGGGGAGAGTTATGTGGTTCGTAGTGTATGGGAAATGGAATGTGAACAGACAAAATTTCTATAGTTCCAGTGTAACCAA
The DNA here is from genome assembly GCA_963277665.1 of Viscum album. Taxonomy (NCBI): domain Eukaryota; kingdom Viridiplantae; phylum Streptophyta; class Magnoliopsida; order Santalales; family Viscaceae; genus Viscum; species Viscum album. Next base: position 1,454,440,111 of record OY728157.1, on the reverse strand, counting down.
TATAATGAAGGGTTTAAGTTCAAGTTTCTACCAGGAGGTGCACCTTGGAACCATGAAATTTCTATAGGAAGACCCTTGGCATCCTATGTATAGTGGAAGTCCTCAAAAGGTCCCTAGAAAGAGTTTTGTGTTTGGCCTACTACTTAAACTACATTATACCGAGTATAAATAGAACATCAATAGCACACATATGGGCCATTGAGTTCATCTAGTTAAGAGAAATCCGATAGGTAAACTAACTCCATTTGAGGTGTAGGGGAAGGTTTTTCTGTATGCACTCATTGGTAGTTGCACTAAGATTTAAATAGTGTAATCAATTCTGAGGTAATTTTTGGAACAGAGAACTACCATTCTTCCAACTCCATATACTATCACAATTGTGACATAAGAAGAGAGAGAACTGGACAACGAGATATCAAGTGATATACCAATGGGACATCAAAGATCACAACTATTACATAATAAAAACACACATGCATTATCAAGTGGAACTGAATGTCTAGTTGAAATGCATTCATCATTCCCTCTTTGCAGAAAAGGTGCATCAACAAATATCTAATGGAATTGAATAAAAGAATCCAAATTGAATGTGTTTCTGGTTTATTTCTAGTTTTGTGGTTCCATTCCACAAGTAATGAAGCATGTCATAAAACTCATATTGGTAAATGGGTTTTGAATAATAAATCCATTTTAGTACATTGGGATAAGAGATATAATTTGTAGTTTATATCATGTCGAATTGACCTTCTAAAGATACATCTATACTCAATTGGTAGGGGAAAACATAGTCATGGTGCTCATTGATAATGTGAGGGAAACACCACTATTTCCAATATTCTATCACCATTATTGAATGTTATAGGCTAATAAAAACGTTTCTAGGTGTCCATCACATGATGAGTTGGTTATGATTGGTCAGGTAATCTATGTATATTTCTTTTGTACCATCCAATATTCCACCTTTTAGATCTGAAGCACTGTATTATTTTGTAGACAATTCATTCAAAATTCAACACTGCCACTCGAGTACACCATATAATTTTTCTAATACTAAGAATACTGATCAAAACCAAACACATGACTCCCCTTTTTAATGGATCCATCCAGCTCACCCCCCAAAAAATATTCTGAATAAGGATACGAGATCTCAACTGACTTCTTTCTCACATCTCAACCACCATTATAGAATCTGTATGAATCACATTGACCCATTCACTCTCAAATAAATACTATATTCCAATCGTTCTTCAGTTTTGAATCCTAGGAAACCTATATATTTGGTATGTTGACCCCCCTTCCACAATGAAAATATAGGCTCTGAAAGAATATGGTTTGATAGCGAGATGATCAACTATTCTATGAGCTGTCTAACCATGGGACTCTAATAGAATGCCACGTAATAGGAATCATGTGTATCCAAGAACCCAACACCAAGGGGTAGGTATGTTCTCCTGTGAAACAGGTTGTGGGAAAACAATACAAGAACAATTCATTTTCACTACTCAAATGTTGGGGATGGGGGTGAAGGTTGAGAACGTCAATCTAGCTGGGCGAAAGGATCAATACTAAACTCCAATAGTTCAATCAGACCATAGTATTATACTCTAATAGTGCAGTTTATGACCATGTATCTTAGAAACCATTAGTGGTTAGTGGTCTATTAAACCATTATGAAACTGGTTGGTGTTATGGTACAAATACTAGCTATTTCACCATCAACCCATTTCAATTTCTAGATGACCATATGGATAAAAAGAAAAAGTTTTCTGTGGTGAAATGAGTTGGCATTCAATATATATAAGTACAAATTGAAGGGATGGGGTGGTATGGGAATGGTTCGGTGGATTTCCATAGAGATGTAATGGTGATGAATTTCTATATCAAGCTAATTTATATGGTAGAATACCTTGAGTTGGTAACCATACCTCTTTGGTAAAACCCAAGAGGTACGACCCTAAAGACATAATGTCAATCATTCTATCGATGTTCCCTTCAAAAATAATTATGGTCAATTTTTGATGGTAGGTTTTGATCCCATACATTCATATCTCATGTATGGGAATAGGTTTTATAACGACCCATAAATTACATAAATTGTTAATACTTCAAAATTGAAGTACACTTATTACAACATATAACAAAACCATGAAAGGAACGTATAGGTATAGTGTCTTTAGAAACTGGGAAACATAAACAACTGGTTCATAAACCATCTATGTTGTCTCCCATTTATTTCATCATATCTAGAGTCAATTTTTGGCATATCTTACTTAATAACCTTATTCCTGACCTGGGGAAAGAAAACATACAAAAGGGTGAGCTCAAATGCTCAGTAAGGGTAAACAAAAGAAATATCAATCACATCATATTCATAAGAACATAACATTTTGGGAAATCTTAACCTGCAAAAGAGATCATAATTTCATAACATGGGATAAATCATAGTAGTGAAATGTAATCCCAATAATCATAACTTAAAACATGAAGCTTTGTTTCATACACACATAATCATAGAAAATCATTTCTTAGAAGTCAAGACTCATTTCCAAGACTATCTTAGTGGACAATGTCCATTTCTGAACTGAGTTCACTCCTCGTTTCAGTCATATTTCACTGTACCGGTTTAACTTGTCGTTCCAGCCATGTATATCTCATGAGATATAAATCATTACCAAATTCATTGAAGGGAGATATAGGTCCCACCCATCTCATAATGATACCATTTTTATCTGTGCCACAAAATCAAAAATCATACATCATTGCATAACCCATGTAATAAAATTGGGATTCTTAAACATCGTGACATCATAAACCAATTAATACAAGACAAAGGAATTCATAAAAATAATTCAATCACAACATAATCAAATAAATGTAATAATAGGGATAGAAACATAACCATATATTATCTTTGATGGAAAAATAATTTTGATACAACACTTGAACTCCATTCTTGAGGAAAATATCCTTTCTACTTCAAAAACATTTTTCTTTTCTTAACATGTCATACAATTTTAAACTAAAAGAAGTTGATTAAAAATAAACTTTAAAACTTGTAAATGAAGCTTCTTGGAAATAATGTTTTAAAAATACATTCATGTTGTATAAGTTAAAAAAACATTCTTCTCGTACTTATGTCGGAAAAGTCAAAAAGTACCTCATACAAAAAACAACAAAAGATTTCTTTCATATCTTTTACTAAAAACTCACTGCAGGGTAAAATTGGATTTAAACAACTGTAGAAGGATATAAATATTACATATTGAGGAAACATGTATGTGGATGATAAATATTCCCCAGTAAATTCTGAATTATAAACAATCTCGGATAAAAAAATGAGATTTGCGATATTTTCCCTTACCTTAGGTCTGATTTGTATTGTAAGTGTCCGAACCTCCTATATAATGATTTAAATAATGTCATTGAATTATTATAGAATCATACTTATTATTATGATATCATATATGGTGATATTCTTAGCTTCTTATTAGTAATATTTCATTGTTACTTGTTATTTGGGTGTTTATTGCTTTTTGTTCTTATGCGTGTTTTGTCGAATAAATTCTTATTAATATTTTTAGGTTATAGATACCTCATTTACATAATGGTATTATTGTAATATATATCATATTAATTCATTAAATTCATTTATATAATTATTATGCAATGAAGATCATGTAGAATGAGTGGCATCACATCATGGAGACGGTATTCCGTACGTACGCACGAGCGATGATATCGTTCCCATGATCATGGAATTGTATTGGAGTGTATGTATACTATTTAAGAAACAATATCACTTTACAATAATCATATATAGTTATTATTTACACCATTATACCCATCCAAGTAAGGTGGTTGTGGAAAATAGATTACACTACGGCGTGGAGACGGTATTCCGTACGTATGCACGCGCGGTGATTTCGTTTTCCGTAGGATGGATAGATGGTGAAATAGGGTTGTTTCATACTTATAATAAAATATAATTATATGAGTGATATTTATGTTATTACTTCATAATGAAACAACTAAATAAGAATAAGTGGAAGAAGAAATAAAGTTGAAAGAATCGTTAACGGACATTACCTCTTCTTTGAAGTGCCTCTTTGAGACCTCCTCATAGGGCACTGAAATTGGTCTTTGAAGAAGACCCGGACCTCTAGGATGTTTCTAGGGTAGTGGAGAAGAGAATTTTGAGGGTTTTTCCAAGCTTGAAGGCTCAAAGTGGTGTGAGTAAGAGAGGGAGGAGGTTCCCTTTTATAAGGGAGGAGAGGGGCACCTTTGGAAAAACTAAAAATATTATTTTATTATAAAGTCATATTCGGTTTTTAATAGCTCCAAATTGATTTATTTCGAGGCTAAGGTAGGTATGGGTCTAAATCCTCTCATACAATAGAATTTATACAAGTTTAGGTCATTATATTAACCTTATCTTTTAGTTTTAACTCTTAGTTAATTAGATTGACATTTACCATGTCACTTTGTATTTTTATATTATATAGCTAATAAACATACCATATACATCCAAGAGACCCCCAAGTGGTCCATTAATGATACACATATCATGATATAAGTATCTTGTCCGAAAATTATATTTTTAGGAATATAATAACAATTAATAATATAATATTTTTTTAAAAAACAATTTTATGTCAATTTTGACACTATTTGGTAATTGATTTTTTTGAAAATCATAACAGAATGATTAGTTAGAAAAGAGTTAATTAAATAAATACTAACATGTCATAGTAACATAGAAAATTATTTTAATTCATAAAAAGTCTCAAATTACATTTATTTGGGTATTTATAACATCAATTATGTCAATATTTCATTAATAAGATAATTACTGCATTAGCATTGTGTCATAAATAAATTAAAATATTTTAAGTCAAAAAATTACAAATAAAATACCATTATTTAGGAAATATTTTTATATTTCTAATGAATATTTATAGTCTAATTTATCTTATGTATATCCCTATATTAAAAATGATTTAGTTATTAAACTTTGATTTTAACTATTTTAACCCTTCTTTAAATAAATTAATAATAAATTTCCTAATCTAATCCAAGTGGGCCTAAATGGTCATATGTTATTACTAAGGTTGTTTTTGGTCGAATTACACTTATCCAATAGAATTAGGACATGTTTTAAGGTAATAATAATAACACTTTTACCCTTAATTACCCTATTTACTTTTAACCGTGGTAAAAAAAAGTAAAAAGTTACTATTCACCAAAAATTATTTTCGTCTCATTGAACCACATTTTAGTCCTTAATATTAACCGTGTCTCTCGGATTTTCGAAATTCCACTCACAGAAGCGGTAAAATTAAGTTTTATGTGAATTTGAAAATTCTCCTAGGAGGTGGGTAAAAGACGGTGAAAAGTTCAATAAAATTTTTATATATCTAAAATTATTATAAAATGACTCCAATTATATAGGTATTATGTATCAATTTTGACCTAAAATAAATTTAAATAAAATAAATAATTATTTAAATAAAATTCAGTTTTTAAATACTAACCCGGTGTTTTCACTATTCATAAAAAATTGAAAGTTTTCAGAAAAATACCAAAATTTCACCCAAGGCTAATTTCGATATTCCGAATCCAAAAATGAAGTCCATTTTGAAAAATAAAATTTACAAAATTTCAAAAAGTGGGTATCACTCTTCATAACGGCTAGTTATCGTTGTTTAGTGAAACTTGGTATTGCGTACGACGCAAGCTATCGAGGAAGGTCGTGATTGCGTGTAAAGCAAGCCAAGATAGTGTTGTGTGTAGTGAAATATTTCTTTGATGATTTATAGAACATAAAAACAAAATATTTCTCATAAAAGTATCGTGTGTTACATTCTACCCCCCTTAAAATGAATTTCTCCCTCGAAATTCGTCACTTTGTAACAAACAGATGAGGATACCTCTCCCTCATCATATCCTCAAGCTCCCATGTAGCTTATTCTAATTGGTGGTTCCTACATAAAACTTTCACCAAGTGAGTGGTCTTGTTTCATAGGACTTTTTCACTACGATCGAGAAACTCTATCGGTTGTTCTTCATAAGAAAGATCTTGTTCCAGCGGTACAACTTCTGAGCTGAGTACATGTGAAGGATCAGGTATGTACTTTCTCAGGAGAGATACATGGAACACATCATGAAATTGAGAGAGATTTGGTGGAATCACCAATTGGTAAGCAACCTTCCCAATACGATCCAGTATTTCGAAAGGACCGATATACCTAGGGCTCAGCTTTCCCTTCTTTCCAAATCTCATTACTCTCTTCCAAGGAGATATTCGTAAGAACACTTTATCACCCACTTCAAACTCTAGGTCTTTTCTTTGGTTATCGGCATAACTTTTTTGTCGACTTCGGGCTTCTCTTATGTGTTGTTGAATATATCTGACCTTTTCGACCATCTCATCAACAAGATCATGTCCTAATAGCTTTCTTTCCCCAACTTCATCCCAGCAAGTTGGAGTCCTACATTTCTTTCCATAGAGAGCTTCATAAGGAGCCATCTGAATACTGGAGTGAAAGCTATTATTATAACTAAATTCCACCAAAGGTAGGTGTTGATCCCTACCACGTTTTAAATCCATAAAGAAAGATCTCAACATATCTTCTAGAGTTTGAATTGTCCTCTCAGACTGATCGTCTGTCTGAGGATGATAAGAAGTGCTGAAACTCAACTCTGTATCTAGAGTATACTGAAGACTTCACCGGAACTTTGAGGTAAACCTTGGATCTCGATCAGATATAATAGAAAGTGGTACTCCATGCAATCTTAACTCTTCCTTTACATATATCCTGGAAAGCTGATCCAGAGAGAAATCCTCTCTAATAGCGATGAAGTGTGTTGACTTTGTATGATGATCAACTATGACCCAGATAGCATTATTTCCTTTGGATGATTTAGGAAGTCCAGTGAAAAAGTCCATAGTGATGTTTTCCCATTTCCATTTAGGTATGGGTAATTGTTGTAACATCCCATCAGACTTATGTCTCTCAGCTTTAACTTGATGACAAACCAAGCATCGAGAGACATATTCAGCAACATCTCTTTTCATTCCATCCCACCAGAAGTACTCTTTTAGGTCCCTATACATCTTCGTGTTTCTAGGATGAATAGAGAATGAAGAACTATGAGCCTCATCCAGCAGCTCCTTCTTTAATTCTGGTATGGGAGGAACACAAACCCGATTCATGAACATTATTATCCCACCACAATCAAGGTTGAATTCAGGAACATTTCTCACCTTCTTTTGTAACTCTACATCTTCTTTCTGTTCCTCTTTAATCTTCACATGTATAAGTGGTTGAACATTCATTTGAGAAAGATATGATTTTTCCCCTTAAATTATAATTCCAAGATCCATCCTTTGTAAATCCATAAATATTAGATCTTTTTTGATCCTCATCATGGATAAATTGGCATTGTATTTTCGACTTAATGCATCTTCCACCTTGTTTTCTTTCCCAGGGTGGTAATGAATTGAGCAGTCGTAATCCTTAATCAGCTCCAACCATCTTCTTTGGTGCATATTCATCTCCTTTTGTGTGAAAATATACTTTAAAATTTTATGATCAGTATAAATATCACACCTTTCTCCATAAAGATAATACCTCCAAATATTTAATGCAAAGATTACCGTAGCTAACTCCAAATCATGTGTTGGGTAATTTTTCTCATGGATTTTCAACTGTCGTGAGGCATAAGCTATCACCATATCGTTTTGCATGAGAACACACCCCAATACCTTCTTGGATGCATCGCTGTAGATCACAAACCTTTCTCCACTATAAGGTAGTGTGAGCACAGGTGCACTGGATAACATTCTTTTCAACTCCTTGAAATTATCTTCACATTCCTCCGTCCAAACAAACTTAACTCCTTTCTGAGTCAACTTGGTGAGTGGATTAGATAATCGTGAAAAATATTTCACAAAACATTGATAATATCCATCCAAACCAAGAAAACTTCATATCTCAGTTACTGTTGTTGGTCTCGACAATCTTTCGATAACCTCTGTTTTTGCTGGATCCACAGATATCCCCTCTTTTGAGATTATGTGACCCAAAAATGCAACTTTTTGAAGCCAAAATTCACACTTGGTAAATTTTTCATAAAGCTTCTCCTTTCTCAGGGTCTTCAATATAATTCTCAAGCGATCTTCATGTTCTTCCTTACTCTTTGAATAGATAAGAATATCGTCTATAAAGACTACCACAAACTGATCAAGATAGTCTCTAAAGACTATATTCATCAGATCCATGAAAATAGCAGGGGAATTAGTATGACCAAATGCCATCACTATAAATTCATAGTGTCCATACCTTGTACGGAAAGCTGTCTTTGGTATATCCTCCCTTTATACCCTTAATTGATGATACCCTGAACAAAGATCAATCTTGGAAAAGTATTGAGCTCCGCGTAGTTGGTCAAATAAGTCATCAATGCGTGGGAGAGGATATTTGTTCTTGATAGTGACCTTGTTAAGTTCTCGATAATCAATGCAGAGTCTCATTGATCCATATTTCTTCTTAACAAATAGAACAGGTGCTCCCCAAGGTGACGCACTAGGGCGTATGAATCCCTTATCAATATTCTCTTGGAGTTGCTTCTTCAATTCTTGCAACTCAATTGGGCCATTCGATAAGGTGTCTTTGAAATAGGCAAAGCACTCGGTATGAGTTCTATTGAAAAATCAACTTCACGATTTGGTGGAAGACCCATCAATTCCACTGGAAATACATCATCAAAGTCCCGTACAATGGGCATATTCTTAATCAAGAGTTTCTCACCAACCATTTGAGATAAATATCCTTCATTTAGTGGAATCAAGACCCATAAGATGGAAGAAATTTCCACTGGAAGGTTATGTTCATCCTTGCATCGATAGACGATCATAAATTGATCTGGAATATGAAATGTGACTTCCCTTATTTGGAAATTGATATGAGATCCATATAAAGAAATTCAATCCATGCCAAGAATCACATCAAATTCCACTATAGGAAGGACCACAAGATTTGCAGAAAGCACTTTCCCACAAACTTCAATCAGAGAAGAATTATAAACTTTTGATGCGACTGTTGTTCCATTAGGGGTTGTCACAGCTAACTCAACATCTAATTGTTGAGGTAATACGGTGATACCCTTAGAAAATTCTTCCGAAATAAAAGAGTGGGTGGATATAGAATCAAATAAAACATTTTCTACTTTAGAGTGGATGGTAAGTGTACCTTTCACCACTTCGTTATCGTACTCCACATCGCTGTTAGAAATTGCATGTGACTTTCCTTTTTCTTTATCCTTAAGAGTTTGTTGACGTCGATCATCATCAACAACCCTTGGATTAGGGCATTTATTGGCATAATTCCCCATTTCCTTGCACTTGTAACATTGAAGTGTAGTAGGTGCACTCTGTGTAGCCTTTTCTTTGTTCGCATCACTAGACATCTTCTTCCCATCATTGCAGCATTCAAATGCCCGATGACCTTCCTTTCCACATTTGAAACCTTTACTTGTCCCTTTATTACAACTCCCTCCATATTTCATTCCACACTTTGAGCATAAGGGAAAACTCATCTTCTTTTCAGTGTGCTCTTTAGATTTTCCTTTGAATTCTATTTTCCTCTTCTTATCAAACCCATATGACTGATGGGTTACTCCAATCTCCATCTCAACTTTGAGAGCACATCAAACGATTTACTCGTATCTATTGAAGTCCCTTATGTATAACGCCCTTCGAAGACTTGGTTTCAAACCACTAAAGAATCGATCGATCTTACTCTCATGTTAGATAATAATACCAGAATCATACATTGCAAGTCTTGTAAAATTTTCTTCGTAGGTACCAACAGATTCATCATCCTTTTGATTTAGTTCAAGAAACTCCTTCTCCATCTTTGTTCAAAGAATACGAGGGAAGTACTTATTGAAAAATAAGTTCTTGAACTCATCCCATTCCATGGATTCAATTTCATCCTTTTGCCTTGTATTTTTGATAAGATTCCACCATTGATAAGATTCACCTTCCAAGCGATAAACTCCTAAGATGACTTTATCATGTTCAGAACATTGAAGAACTGAAAATATATTTTCAGTGGTACTGATCCATTGTTCAGCCACTAATGGATCAGAAGACCCGCTGAATGAAGGTGGACGCTGCCTCATGAAGGATTCAACAGAATGTTTCTCCTTCCTTTTCTCATTTGTAAGTCCTGCATGATTCATAGCTTGATAAAGTTGTGTGAGCATGGCTACAATATTTTGCATTATAGCTCCCATAACATTTGGTTTCTAAGGGGGATAATCATTACATTTCCTATCGCATTGCACATTAACACGGTTCCTTCGGGTTCCAGCCATTGACTAAAACCAAGAAGAATAGTGTGAGCAACACTAATTATAATAGGAAAACCACATAATCAAGAATAAAATTTCACACTTAAGGTCGTATCATAGGTTGTTCATGGCTATTTCTAAAACACTAAGATTGTGTTCTATGATTATACTTATCCTTAGGGTTCTTACTAAGGCTTTCACATCCTAGTTTCCAAAGGTTGACTGTACCTTTCCTCAGATACCAACTATAACGACCCATACATTACATAAATTGTTAATACTTCAAAATTCAAGTACACTTATTACAACATATAACAAAACCATGAAAAGACCATATAGGTATAGTGTCTTTAGAAGCTAGGAAGCATAAACAACTGGTTCATAAATCATCTATGTTGTCTCCCATTTATTTCATCATATCTAGAGTCCCTTTTTGGAATATATTACTTAATAACCTTCTTCCTGGCCTGGGTAAAGAAAAAATACAAAAGGTTGAGCTAAAATGCTCAGTAATGGTAAACAAAAGAAATATCAATCACATCATATTCATAAGAACATAAAATTTTGGTAAATCTTAACCTGCAAAAGAGATCATAATTTCATAACATGGGATAAATCATAGTAGTGAAATGTAATCCCAATAATCATAACTTAAAACATGAAGCTTTGTGTCATACACAAATAATCATAGAAAATCATTTCTTAGCAGTCAAGACTCATTTCCAAGAATATCTTAGTGGAAAATGTCCATTTCTGAACTGAGTTCACTCCTCGTTTCAGTATTGTTTTATTGAACCGGTTTAACCTTCCATTCCAACCATGTCTATTTCATGAGATATAAATCTTTACCCAATAAATTAGAGAGAGATATAGGTCCCACCCATCTCATAATGATACCATTATTATGTATGCCACAAAATCATAAATCATATATCATTGCACAACCCATGTAATAAAAATGGGATTCTTAAACATCGTGACATCATAAAACAATTCATATAAGACAAATGAATTCATAAAAATAATTCCATCACAACATAATCAAATCAATGTAATAATAGGGAAAGAAACAGAACCCTATATTATCTTAGATGGAAAATAATTTTGATACAACACTTGAACTCCATTCTTGAGGAAAATATCCTTTCTAATTCAAAAACATTTTTCTTTTCTTAACATGTCATACAATTTTAAACTAAAAGAAGTTGATTAAAAATAAACTTGAAAACTTGTAAAGTAATATTCTTGGAAATAATGTTTTAAAAATCCATTCATGCTGTATAAGTTAAAAAAACATTCTTCTTGTACTTATGTCGGAAAAGTCAAAAAATACCTCGTACGAAAAACGACAAAATATTCCTTTCATATATTTTACTAAAAACTCACTAAAGGGTAAAATTGGATTTAAAAAATTGTATAAGGATATAAATATTACATATTGAGGAAACATGTATGTAGATGATAAATATTCCCCAGTAAATTCTGAAATATAAATAATGTCGGATAAAAAAATGAGATTTGAGAGATTTTCCCTTATCTTAGGTTCGATTTTCTTTGTAAGTGTCTGAACCTCTTGTATAATGATTTAAATAATGTAATTGACTTATTCTAAAGTCATGATTATTTTTATGATATCATATATGGTCATATTCTTAGCTTCTTATTAGTAATATTTCTTTGTTACTTGTTATTCGGGTGTTTATTGCTTTTTGTTCTTATGCGTGTTTTGTCGAATAAATTCTTATTCTTCTTTTTAGGTTATAGATACCTCATTTCCAGAATTGTATTAGTGTAATATATATCATATTAATTCATTCAATTCATTTATATAATTATTATTCAATTAAGATCATGTATAACGAGTCGCATCACATCATGGAGACGGTATTCCGTACATACACACGAGCGATGATATCATTCCCATTATCGAGGAATTGTATTGGAGTGTATGTATAATATTTCAGAAACAATATCACTTTACAATAATCATATATAGTTATTATTTACACCATTATACCCATCCAAGTAAGGTGGTGGTGGAAAATAGATTACACCACGGCGTGGAGACGGTATTCCATACGTACGCACGCGCGGTGATTTCTTTATCCGTAGGATGGATAGATGGTGAAATAGGGTTGTTTTGTAACAGCCCAAGATTTTATAAAAAAATATTCTTTTTAATTTTATTAATGTCTTGTGTTGTACGCTACACCAAAAGGAGCTTGCACAACACGCATCCTTGTCTTGCCTTGCACGCAATCGCGACCTTCCTCGATAGCGTGTGTAATACGCAATACCGAGTTTCACTAAACAACGATGTGCTATTAAAATATTATTAAAACTAGCCGTTATGAATAGTAATAACCACTTTTTAAAATTCTGTAAATCTTATTTTTTAAAATGAACTTCATTCTTGGATTCGGAGTATCGAATTTAGCCTAAGGTGAAATTTTGGTACTTTTCGGATAACTTTCATATTCTGATGAATAGTGAAAATTACTAAATTATAATTAAAAACAACTTTTTTAATCGAAATAATTAATAGTGATAAATTATTAATTTGAGTGGTTTTAAAGTATATTTAGAATATATTTTTACAATTTAATACAATGTTGGTCATTGGTTGTAATTTCACATTTAAACCAGACATAATCAAGTGTCAATCTTTTGATATATATTGTTTCCTAAAAACACGCTATTTATTTTAACAGCAGGATTTAATTATAAAATTAATTAATGCAACTTCTATGTTATGAATTTGGTAAAATAGATTTCATTTTTGAATTCGGAATATGAAATATAGCTTAGGATGAAATTTTGGCATTGTTCTGAAAAACATCAATTTTTGATGAATAGTGAAACTACTAAGTGGTAGTTAAAAAAACTGAATTTTTCATAAAACTTAATTTTTCCGCTTCTGTGAATGGAATTTCGAAAATCCGAGAGACACGGTTAATATCAAGGACTAAAATGTGGTTCAATGAGATGAAAATAATTTTTTGGTGAATAGTAACTTTTTACTTTTTTTACCGCGGTTAATAGTAAATAGGGTAACTAAGGGTAAATATGATATTACTATTACCCTAACACATGTCCTAATTCTATTGGACAAGTGTAATTCGACCAAAAACAAACCTAGGAATAAAATATGACCATTTAGGCCCACTTGGATTAGATTAGGACATTTATTATTAATTTATTTAAAGAAAGGTTAAAATAGTTAAAATCAAAGTTTAATAAGTAAATCATTTTTAATATGGGGTTATACATAAGATAAATTCGATTTTAAATATTCATTAGACATCTAAAAAGATTTCCTACATGATGGTATTTTATTTGTAATTTTTAGACATAAAATAATTTAATTTATTTATGACACAACGATGATGCAGTAATTATCTTATTAATGAAATATTGACATAATTGATGTTATAAACACCAAAATAAATGTAATTTGAGATTTTTTATGAATTCCACTAATTTTCTAGGTTACTATGATATATTAATGTTTATTTAATCAACTTGGTTCGAACATTTAATTCTGTTATGACTTTCACAAAAATCATATATCAAATAGTGTCAAAATTGACACAAAATAGTTTTTAAATAAAATATTATATTATTAATTGTTATTGTATTCCTAAAAATCTAAGGTTCGGCCAAATGACTTAGATAAGGATATATATATTAATAATAAACAATTTGGGGTTCGTTTGGCATGTTATAGTAAGTTTATTAACCATATAGTGAAAGAAAACAAAAAGACATGGTAAAAGTTAAATTATTTAACTTAGAGTTAAATCTAATTGATAAGGTTAAAATAATATCCTAAACTTGTCTAAATTCTATTGGTTGATAGGATTTCGACCCATCCCCACTTTAGCTTCTAAATAAGACCCTTTGGAACCATTATAAACCGATTTTGACTTTAATATAAAATAATATTTTGAGATATTCCTAAGGTGCCCCTCTCCTCCCTTATAAAAGGGCACCTCCTCCCCCTCCTCCTCACACCAAATTGAGCACTCAAGCTCGGCCAAACCCTGCCAAAATCTCTTCTCCACTTCCCTAGAAACATCCTAGAGGTTCTGGTCTTCCTCAAAGACCAATTCTAGTTCCCTAAGAGGAGGTCTCAAAGAGGCACTTCAAAGAAGAGGTAATTACCGTTACCAATTCTTTCATCTTTATTTCTTCTTCCACTTCTTCTTCTTAGGTTGTTTCATTATGAAGTAATAACATCAGTATCACTCATATACTGATATGTTATTATAAGTATGAAACAACCCTATTTCACCATCTATCCATCCTACGGAAAAAGAAATCACCGCGCGTGCGTACGTACGGAATACCGTCTCCACGCCGTGGTGTAATCTATTTTCCACCACCACCTTACATGGATGGGTATAATGGTGTAAAGAATAACTATACATAGTTATTACAACATCATATTGATTCTGATATATTTTATAATCCACTCCAATTCAATTCAATATTTATAGAAATGATATCATCGCTCGTGTGTACGTACGGAATACCGTCTCCACGACGCGATGAGATTCATTCTCCATGTTAACCATTTAAGAATGATTATAATGTATATATAAGAAATAATAATGAAATATATGACATTATAAAGCTACTGGATTTATGTATATATATACATATGTATGTCATCTACTTACTTCCATTTCAAGACAATAAGGAAAGAAAAACAGCGTTCATGCGTACGTACGGACTACCGTCTCCATGAACGGTGTTTTTCATTTTATTTATCTATCTATTATATATATATATACTGAATATATATGATATATAAATCATATTTTATATTCTGGAAGTAAGTAAATCATGATATAAGTAATAATTATGTCAAGAACAACAAGTCAAAACACCTACGATAAATGAAACGATTTTACCCAAAACGCTTCTTTAACATGGAATTTACAAAAGAACGGGTAATATAATGTCATAAGTGAACCATATATGATATCATAACAATGAATATGATTCTGTAATAAGTCAATGACATTATTTAAATCATTATACAGGAGGTTCGGACACATACGAAGCAAATTGGACCTAAGGTAAGGGAAATATCACAATCTCATTTTTATCCGAGATTGTTTATACTTTGGTATTTACTGTGGTGTATTTTATCATCCACATACATGTTTCATCAATATGTAATATTATTTCCATCCACCTACAGTTGTTTAAATCTATTTTTACCCTTCGGTGAGTTTTTAGTAATATGTATGAAAGGAATCTTTTGTCGTTTTTCGTACGAGGTACTTTTTGACTTTTCCGACAAAAGTACGAAGAATGTTTTTTTTAACTTATACGGCATGAATGGATTTTTAAAACATTATTTCCAAGAATCAACCTTTACAAGTATTCAAGTTTATTTTTAATCAACTTCTTTTAGTTTATAATTGTATGACATGTTAAGAAAAGAAAAGTGTTTTTGAAGAAGAAAGGATATTTTCCTCAAGAATGGAGTTCAAGTGTTTTATCAAAATTATTTTCTATCTAAGATAATAAAGGGTTATGTTTTTATCCCTATTATTACATTGATTTGATTATGTTGTGAGGGAATTATTTTTATGAAGTCATTTACCTTATATGATTTGTTTTATGATGTCATGATGTTTATGATTCCCATTTTTATTACATGGGTTATGCAATGATGTATGATTTATGATTTTGTGGCACACATAAGAATGGTATCATTATGATATGGGTGGGACCTATATCTCCCTCCAATGCATTGGGTAAAGATTTTATATCTCATGAGATAGACATGGCTGAAATGGTAGGTTATACCGGTTCAGTGAAACAGGACTGAAACGAGGGTTACTCGATTCAGAAAGGGACTTTGTCCACTAAGATAGTCTTGACAATGAGTCATGACTAACAAGAAATGATTTTCCATGATTATGTGTGCATGCCAAAAAGTTTCAAGTTTCATGTTATGATTATGGTGATCTCATTTTCACTTCTATGATTTGTTCCATGTTAAGATATTATGATCTCTTTTGCAGGTTATGATTTTCAAAAAGATATGATATGATTTTTATTTCTTTTGTATACCCTTACTGAGCATTTGAGCTCACCCTTTTATGTTTTCTTTTCCCCAGGATATAAATAAAGGTTTTAGGTAAAAAAAAGGAAGATCTTTATGGGAGATATTGAAGATCTTTCACCACGATTAGAAGATTACGTTCCGAGTTTCCAAAGACACTAAACTATTACGATCCTTTAGTGTGTGTTTTTGTTATGTACTAAGTATTCCGAAAAAGTAATGTAATGTCCATGTACATCAAGCTTCGGGTCTCTACAGTTGGTATCAAAGGCAAAGGAGGTAGGAATGTATCCGATCCTTGGGAACTCTCACATGTGAGCGTTGGACGAAGCATGGCTCTCCGCCCAAGGGCTTCATGAGGAAATGGCTGCCACTGGGGATGGTGGTGTGTCCCACCCAGGGGGTGTAGCCTCCCATGGAGTGCCCTGATAGGTATCAATTATATTCCACTGGAAGTAATTCCAGACCGCTACAGTTGGTATCAGAGGAAAGGTTTAGTCAACCTTTGGAAACTAGGATGCGAAAACGTTAGTGAGATCCCTAGAGATATTTCTAAGGTATGTCTAGGGATGTCCCTAGGGATAAGTATACGTATAGGTTATAGTAATAGAATTACGCTAACGATCATAGAATTAAACCTAAGATGTTGGATATTGAAGGTACTCCCCCTTTATTATGTTGTTTTCCCTAGCATGATTTTTTCCTCTCACACTATTCTTTTTGGGTTTTAGATGATGGATGGAACCCGAAGGAACCGTGTTGATCAATGCAATGGAAAATGAAATGATTGCCCTCCTAAACAAACAAATGTTATGGGAGATGGAGTGCAAAATCTTATTTCTATACTTACACAAGCCATGAATCATTCTGGACATCCAAATGAGCAGAGAAGGGAACAATATTCTATTGAGTCCTTCATGAGGCAACGTCCACCTTCTTTCAGTGGGACTTCCGATCCACTTGTTGCTGAACAATGGATCAGTACCACTGAAAAGATATTTTCAGTTCTTCAATGTTCTGAACATGATAAAGTCATCTTAGCAGTATATCGTTTGGAAGGTGAAGCTGATCAATGGTGGAATCTTATCAAGAATACGAGGCCAAGGGATGAAATTGAGTCCATGGAATGGGACGAGTTCAAGAACTTGTTTTTCAGTAAGTACTTCCCTCGTATTCTTCGAACAAAGATGGAAAAGGAGTTTATTGAGCTGAAGCAGAAGGATGATGAATCTGTTGGTATATACGAAGCGAATTTTACAAGACTTGCAAGGTATGCATCTGGCATTATCATCCAACCTGAAAGTAAAGTTGATCGATTTTTCAGTGGCTTAAAACCAATTCTTCGAAGGGCATTAGCTATAAGAGACTTCAGTAGCTATGAAGAAATTGTGCGTTGTGCTATCAAGGTAGAAATGGAAGTTGGTGTTACATATCCATCTCATGGTTTTGACAAGAAACGAAAGATTGAGTTCAAGGAGAAATCTCATAATAATGGTGAAAAGAAGATGAATGTTTCCTTATGCACAAAGTGTGGAAAGAAGCATGGTGGAGATTGTCTTAAAGGAACTAGAAAATGTTTTAAGTGTGGAAAAGAAGGTCATCGAGCAGCTGAGTGTCGAAGTAATGGAAAAAGGGTTTCTAATGATGTGAATAAAGCAAACACTGCAGAGAACGCACCACCAACAATTCAATGCTTCAAGTGCAAGGAAATTGGGCATTATGCTAATAATTGCCCTAATCCAAGGGTTAGTGGTGATCAACATGAGCAACCACTGAAGGCAAAGGACAAAGGGAAGTCACATGCGATCACTATTGGCAATGTTGAATATGACAACGATGTGGTGGAATGATTAAGTGTTTATGTAATGGGATTCCAAAATAATGTTGTATCATTGAGTATTGCAATATTTATTGATGTGGTATTCAAAGTGATTGAGATATTTTTTGGAAATAAGATGATATGCACATAATGAAGGGAAAACGAGAAAATGAAATGTTTAATAGTATTCATGAGCTCATGATTGATATTAGGACTAAGTTTGAGTATATAGAATTTTGAGGATTTTTGTATGTGAAAAGTGTTAACTTTTAACTGCATTCATGTTTTCACTAAGGTATTCAAGAGAATACACGATTAAGGACTTTGAATATTTGGAATGTGACCAACAAAACATATCTTATGATATATGGGGATCGACGATGGTGTTAAATCTCTGGTAATCGTTTTCACTATATTATGAGAGTCGACTGCAGTATTATGGATAAGCCTAAAGATTGGAATGGATTATGTTAGACATAAGTTAGTATTGTTTGTTTTTTCGATATTATTGATGGGATGTTATAGTAATATAGTTTTGGAAAAAGGACAACCTGCAGGACGGGCGACAGCCCATCGCTTCAGACAAGGCTGTGGGAATCGAACCCACAACCGAAGTGCGATTGGCCTTTATCGCCTACCACTGGCCTACAGGAAGTCCCTGTTTAGTAGAAACTAGTTTTATTATATTAAGCAGTATGATATATGAAGTATAAGTCCATTTTAGGAACCATATATGATTAATCTCACTATAGATCGATTTATGCATATAATTTTTGCTAACCTTTTGTTTGAGACAGATGGAATGACCCGTCATTCTATCACATGATCTGCTAACACTTCACGAATAACAAATTCAACTTCATGAAGTGGAAATTGTTCAAGGCACGAACAACAGTGAGATTGTACCAAAATAAAGTAAGTATTTATTAAAATTCAAATTTTCAACTTTAGGGGAAATGATCTTGAAAACCAAAAATGTTGTCCTAGTAATCTTATACCTGATGAATCAGATGGTACCTTATATCATCACAAATCTATGGATTTGTGATTACTGGCTTTTCCATAGCCATGTTCTCTACCACTCTCCATCAGAACATGATGGTTGGATTTCTCTTCCATATCCATATTTTCACCTATGTGGAAACCCAATGATTAGTTTATTTGGGTAACCGTTACGTTTCATACTTTTGTTTTTAAAGATTGGTTTTGATATTCCTTTGTACGATGTGGGTTTCTATTAAAGAAACTTTCGAATAGTAAACCATTTATAACCCCGACGAATTTCGAGGGCGAAATTCATTTTAAGGGGGGTAGAATGTAACAGCCCAAGATTTTATAAAAAAAATATTCTTTTTAATTTTATTAATGTCTTGTGTTGTACGCTACACCAAAAGGAGCTTGCACAACACGCATCCTTGTCTTTCCTTGCACGCAATCGCGACCTTCCTCGATAGCGTGTGTAATACGCAATACCGAGTTTCACTAAACAACGATGTGCTATTAAAATATTATTAAAACTAGCCGTTATGAATAGTAATAACCACTTTTTAAAATTCTGTAAATCTTATTTTTTAAAATGAACTTCATTCTTGGATTCGGAGTATCGAATTTTGCCTAAGGTGAAATTTTGGTACTTTTCGGATAACTTTCATATTCTGATGAATAGTGAAAATTACTAAATTATAATTAAAAACAACGTTTTTAATCGAAATAATTAATAGTGATAAATTATTAATTTGAGTGGTTTTAAATTATATTTAGAATATATTTTTACAATTTAATACAATGTTGGTCATTGGTTGTAATTTCACATTTAAACCAGACATAATCAAGTGTCAATCTTTTGATATATATTGTTTCCTAAAAACACGCTATTTATTTTAACAGCAGGATTTAATTATAAAATTAATTAATGCAACTTCTATGTTATGAATTTGGTAAAATAGATTTCATTTTTGAATTCTGAATATGAAATATAGCTTAGGAAGAAATTTTGGCATTGTTCTGAAAAACATCAATTTTTGATGAATAGTGAAACTATTAAGTGGTAGTTAAAAAAACTGAATTTTTCATAAAACTTAATTTTGCCGCTTCTGTGAATGGAATTTCGAAAATCCGAGAGACACGGTTAATATCAAGGACTAAAATGTGGTTCAATGAGATGAAAATAATTTTTTGGTGAATAGTAACTTTTTACTTTTTTTACCGCGGTTAATAGTAAATAGGGTAACTAAGGGTAAATATGATATTACTATTACCCTAACACATGTCCTAATTCTATTGGACAAGTTTAATTCGACCAAAAACAAACCTAGGAATAAAATATGACCATTTAGGCCCACTTGGATTAGATTAGGACATTTATTATTAATTTATTTAAAGAAAGGTTAAAATAGTTAAAATCAAAGTTTAATAAGTAAATCATTTTTAATATGGGGTTATACATAAGATAAATTCGATTGTAAATATTCATTAGATAGCTAAAAAGATTTCCTACATGATGGTATTTTATTTGTAATTTTTAGACATAAAATAATGTAATTTATTTATGACACAACGATGATGCAGTAATTATCTTATTAATGAAATATTGACATAATTGATGTTATAAACACCAAAATAAATGTAATTTGAGATTTTTTATGAATTACACTAATTTTCTAGGTTACTATGATATATTAATGTTTATTTAATCAACTTGGTTCGATCATTTAATTCTGTTATGACTTTCACAAAAATCATATATCAAATAGTGTCAAAATTGACAGAAAATAGTTTTTAAATCAAATATTATATTATTAATTGTTATTGTATTCCTAAAAATCTAAGGTTCGGACAAATGACTTAGATAAGGATATATATATTAATAATAAACAATTTGGGGTTCGTTTGGCATGTTATAGTAAGTTTATTAACCATATAGTGAAAGAAAACAAAAAGACATGGTAAAAGTTAAATTATTTAACTTAGAGTTAAATCTAATTGATAAGGTTAAAATAATATCCTAAACTTGTCTAAATTCTATTGGTTGATAGGATTTCGACTCATCCCCACTTTAGCTTCGAAATAAGACCCTTTGGAACCATTATAAACCTATTTTTACTTTAATATAAAATAATATTTTGAGATATTCCTAAGGTGCCCCTCTCCTCCCTTATAAAAGGGCACCTCCTCCCCCTCCTCCTCACACCAAATTGAGCACTCAAGCTCGGCCAAACCCTGCCAAAATCTCTTCTCCACTTCCCTAGAAACATCCTAGAGGTTCTGGTCTTCCTCAAAGACCAATTCTAGTGCCCTAAGAGGAGGTCTCAAAGAGGCACTTCAAAGAAGAGGTAATTACCGTTACCAATTCTTTCATCTTTATTTCTTCTTCCACTTATTCTTCTTAGGTTGTTTCATTATGAAGTAATAACATCAGTATCACTCATATACTGATATGTTATTATAAGTATTAAACAACCCTATTTCACCATCTATCCATCCTACGGAAAAAGAAATCACCGCGCGTGCGTACGTACGGAATACCGTCTCCACGCCGTGGTGTAATCTATTTTCCACCACCACCTTACATGGATGGGTATAATGGTGTAAAGAATAACTATACATAGTTATTACAACATCATATTGATTCTGATATATTTTATAATCCACTCCAATTCAATTCAATATTTATAGAAATGATATCATCGCTCGTGTGTACGTACGGAATACCGTCTCCACGACGCGATGAGATTCATTCTCCATGTTAACCATTTAAGAATGATTATAATGTATATATAAGAAATAATAATGAAATATATGAAATTATAAAGCTACTGGATTTATGTATATATATACATATGTATGTCATCTACTTACTTCCATTTCAAGACAATAAGGAAAGAAAAACAGCGTTCATGCGTACGTACGGACTACCGTCTCCATGAACGGTGTTTTTCATTTTATTTATATATATATTATATATATATATACTGAATATATATGATATATAAATCATATTTTATATTCTGGAAGTAAGTAAATCATGATATAAGTAATAATGATGTCAAGAACAACAAGTCAAAACACCTACGATAAATGAAACGATTTTACCCAAAACGCTTCTTTAACATGGAATTTACAAAAGAACGGGTAATATAATGTCATAAGTGAACCATATATGATATCATAACAATGAATATGATTCTGTAATAAGTCAATGACATTATTTAAATCATTATACAGGAGGTTCAGACACATACGAAGCAAATTGGACCTAAGGTAAGGGAAATATCACAATCTCATTTTTATCCGAGATTGTTTATACTTTGGTATTTACTGTGGTGTATTTTATCATCCACATCCATGTTTCATCAATATGTAATATTATTTCCATCCACCTACAATTGTTTAAATCTATTTTTACCCTTCGGTGAGTTTTTAGTAATATGTATGAAAGGAATCTTTTGTCGTTTTTCGTACGAGGTACTTTTTGACTTTTCCGACAAAAGTACGAAGAATGTTTTTTTTAACTTATACGGCATGAATGGATTTTTAAAACATTATTTCCAAGAAGCATCCTTTACAAGTATTCAAGTTTATTTTTAATCAACTTCTTTTAGTTTATAATTGTATGACATGTTAAGAAAAGAAAAGTGTTTTTGAAAAAGAAAGGATATTTTCCTCAAGAATGGAGTTCAAGTGTTTTATCAAAATTATTTTCTATCTAAGATAATAAAGGGTTATGTTTTTATCCCTATTATTACATTGATTTGATTATGTTGTGAGGGAATTATTTTTATGAAGTCATTTACCTTATATGATTTGTTTTATGATGTCATGATGTTTATGATTCCCATTTTTATTACATGGGTTATGCAATGATGTATGATTTATGATTTTGTGGCACACATAAGAATGGTATCATTATGAGATGGGTGGGACCTATATCTCCCTCCAATGAATTGGGTAAAGATTTTATATCTCATGAGATAGACATGGCTGAAATGGTAGGTTATACCGGTTCAGTGAAACAGGACTGAAACGAGGGTTACTCGATTCAGAAAGGGACTTTGTCCACTAAGATAGTCTTGACAATGAGTCATGACTAACAAGAAATGATTTTCCATGATTATGTGTGCGTGCCAAAAAGTTTCAAGTTTCATGTTATGATTATGGTGATCTCATTTTCACTTCTATGATTTGTTCCATGTTAAGATATTATGATCTCTTTTGCAGGTTATGATTTTCAAAAAGATATGATATGATTTTTATTTCTTTTGTATACCCTTACTGAGCATTTGATCTCACCCTTTTATGTTTTCTTTTCCCCAGGATATAAATAAAGGTTTTAGGTAAAAAAAAGGAAGATCTTTATGGGAGATATTGAAGATCTTTCACCATGATTAGAAGATTACGTTCCGAGTTTCCAAAGACACTAAACTATTATGATCCTTTAGTGTGTGTTTTTGTTATGTACTAAGTATTCCGCAAAAGTAATGTAATGTCTATGTACATCAAGCTTCGGGTCTCTACATGTTTCATACTTATAATAAAATATTAGTTTATGAGTGATACTGATGTTATTACTTCATAATGAAACAACTAAATATGAATAAGTGTAAGAAGAAATAAAGCTGAAAGAATCGGTAACGGACATTACCTCTTCTTTGAAGTGCCTCTTTGAGACCTCCTCATAGGGAACTAAAATTGGTCTTTGAAGAAGACCATGACCTCTAGGATGTTTCTAGGGAAGTGGATAAGATAATTTGGTAGGGGTTTTATGAGCTTTAAGTCTAAAAGTGGTGTGAGGAAGAGAGGGAGGAGGTTCCCTTTTATAAGAGAGGAGAGGGGCACCTTTGGAAAAACTAAAAATATTATTTTATTATAAAGTCAGATTCTGTTTTTAATAGCTTTAAATTGATTTATTTAGAAGCTAAGGTAGGTATGGGTCAAAATAATGTCATCAAATATAATTTAAAAAAGTTTAGGTAATTATATTGACCTTATCTTTTAGTTTTAACACTTAGTTAATTAGATTGACATTTACCATGTCACTTTGTATTTTTATATTATATAGTTAATAAACTTACCATATACATCCAAACGACCCCCAAGTGGTCCATTAATGGTACACCTATAATTATATAAGTATCTTGGTGGATATTTAGATTTTTAAGAATATAATAACAATTAATAATATAATATTTGTTTTAAAAACTATTTTATATCAATTTTGACACTATTTGGTAATTGATTTTAGTGAAAATCATAACAGAATGATTAGTTAGAAAAAATTTAATTAAATCAATACTAACATGTCATATTAACAGATAAAATTATTTTAATTCATAAAAAGTCTCAAATTACATTTATTTGGGTATCTATAACATCAATTATGTCAATATTTCATTAATAAGATAATTACTGCATCATCATTGTGTCATAAATAAATTAAATTATTTGAAGTCTAAAAATTAAAAATAAAATACAATTATGTAGGAAATATTTTTATATTTCTAATGAATATTTATAGTCGAATTTATCTTATGTATAACCCTATATTAAAAATGATTTAGTTATTAAACTTTGATTTTAACTATTTTAACCCTTCTTTAAATAAATTAATAATAAAAGTCCTAATCTAATCCAAGTGGGCCTAAATGGTAATATTTTATTCCTAATGTTGTTTTTGGTCGAATTACACTTATCCAATAGAATTGAGACATGTTTTAGTGTAATAATAATAACACTTTTACCCTTAATTACCCTATTTACTTTTAACCGTGGTAAAAAAAAGTAAAAAGTTACTATTCATAAAAAAAAATTCATCTCATTGAACCACATTTTATTCCTTGATATTAGCCATGTCTCTCAGATTTTCTAAATTCCACTCACAGAAGTGGTAAAATTAAGTATTATGTGAATTTGAAAATTCTCCAAGGAGGTGGGTAAAAGACGGTGAAAAGTTCAATAAAATTTTTATATATCAAAAATTATTATAGAATGACTCCAATGAATTTCATTGAACATATATAGGTATTATGTATCAATTTTGACCAAAAATAAATTTAAATAAAATAAATAATTATTTAAATAAAAAGTCGGTTTTTAAATAGTAACCCGGTGTTTTCACTATTCATCAAAAATTGAAAGTTTTCAGAAAAATACAAAAATTTCAACCTAGGATAATTTCGATATTTTGAATCCAAAAATGAAGTCCATTTTGAAAAATAAAATTTACAAAATTTCAAAAAGTGGGTATCATTGTTCATAATGGCTAGTTATCGTTGTTTAGTGAATCTCGGTATTGCGTACGACGCAAGCTATCGAGGAAGGTCGCGTTTGCATGTAAAGCAAGCCAAGTTAGTGTTGTGTGTAGTGAAAGATTCCTTTGATGATTTATATAACATAAAAACAAAATATTTCCCATAAAATTCTCAGGTGTTACAGGTTTAGGGGACTCAGGGACTGGTGGTTTCATACTCGGTGATTGAAATCAATTGGACACTCTCTTTCTAGCCACCTTAAGGAATCTAGGACCATGCCTCGCACCCTACTATAATATAGACCCATTTTTTCTAATAGTTATCCTCTTTTTCCTATTTTCAAATCAAGGGTAATAGCCAATTCAATTTTTTTGTTGTTGTATTGGTAGTTCGACAATGGTTTTATTGAGTTGACAACTAACCTATGGGGATGAAATAGTAAACCCGGTGCCCTTTAGAAAAAATGGTGTTTCATTGGTGTTCAACACCCATGTGTGAGATTGGGTGGTGTGGTACACTTCATGGATGATGGAAAGTTGATGGGTTTCAAACCTTGCGATGAGAACGGTAGTGTCTTGATAGTATCTCTTAGTAGTTATCTAGTGAAGCATAGTCACATATGACATACTGGGATAGTAGTGTATCATTTGAAGTTCATTCAAGCAATTCTTTGTCCACATTCTCGATCCTTTTGATTTCAGATTGGCAAAAGTCAACAAGTTTGAATTGCCTACTCAAATGGGAAATAGAATGAGTTTCCAATGTACCAAGAGAAGGAAGAGACTTGAATTGAATCTTGATTCAGTCCCCTCACCCCACCAAATTAGTCCTATTTTTTTATCGGGGAGAGAAGTGAGCATATGGTGCCACCCTGCAATGCTACTTATACTACACCATTTATGGAATGTAAAGTCCAATCAGGCTGATCCACATGAAGAGGGGAGTCTTTCCTAACAATGTCAAGAGAGGATGCGACTACTTCCTCGTGTACTTATTGAGCATCTTATGTGTGGTTATTTCATAATCTCAATGAATCAAAATTGATTCTTTTTGTTCTTCAGGTACCAATTTCATTTTTCATCAGCTTTCTACTCATTATATGATCAATGAAACTTTTAGTCCCAATTAGTATTTTTTGAATTAGTTTCATTTGTCAAACAATCTAACACTGTAGGATTCCTATTCAAGGTCAAGAATTGCCCCTATCCCTAAGATATATTAATTTGATTCTTGAAAATTATACGGTTTACTATGTAAATAATGGATACGATAAAAAAATAAAAAAAAATAAAAGAAAGTGACGAGGAATATGGCAGGGCGGTATGCTCGAAGATGAATTTCTAGAAATAGATTCTTCGTGTCTTATAAGTAAATCTAGGTGAATATGCACATATAGACTCTCACTAAAGTTAGTACACTAATATAATAGTGAATGAATGTCCCTTACTTGATGATGGGAAAAGGTGAAGGGACACATGATTCAATAGTCAGGGGTGGTGGTGTGCTCCTACCCTTCACACATAGGTAGGATTTTTTTCAAATATCCCTTAGCTGAATCTTTATGGGGACTTGTTTGTACTAAAAAAGAAAATTTGATCCCTTTCTCAGAAGTGATAGAGAGTACATTGGAGAAGAGTATGTGACCCCTTAAATGGGGACTTATACTTATACTTCTACCCATAGGGGAAATTGAGGATGTCTAGATTCTACTTTCCCTCTTCTCTTTTTTAGTAATCTACTCTAATAGTGATGGAAATATTAGAAGACTATAATGTCAAAATCACCCATAAGTTTAATTTATGAGAATCACCATAGGTTCATGTACTCAATGTTCCATGAATTCAATGATGTCATGGGGTCAACACCATAGGTTTAAGTACCAATAGGTATAGGGATAGGCTATCACATGGCAAGAATTTGTTCTAGGACCATCGAATGAGGTTTTTAGGTTAAATAATTCTATAGTTCTTCTTAGTATAACAATCTTGAATCCCCCCAAAGTCCTTGGGTCTAAGGTAGATGGACAGTGGTTCTTGGGGTATGGGAAGGAGTGGGGAACTTATGTGCAAGTCGAAAGAAAAATAGAAAGTCCAATGCAACCATAAAATCCAATCAACATCCCAATACTCAGTTGGTGACTTGGGACTACACCAAACTACATTGTAAAATCACAAAGGTGATCCTCTATCATAAGGATGTCTAGCGATATGCTTAAAAATTTTAAGTTGAATGTTTTTTAAACCCAAAGCTTATTAATATTAATAGGAGGCATTTCCTAGATTGAAGACTCACAAGGTCCTCATTGGCATACATAAAGTATCCTAGTGAGTGCCTAGGACAATGGGAATGAATGAGGGAATATAAACTCAAACACGTTTGTCAAATGGGTGCATAACCTATGGGCTTGAGAGCGTCTTCTGAATACTGGAGGATATTAATAAAAGAAATAAAATAATTTTCACTATTTGAGGTGCATGCATCATATTAGGTAGTTAGTCAGTGAATAGTATGACAATCCTCTGATGCATTACTAGTATTGTTAGATGAGAATCCACACTGGGAATTAGAAGGACAGACTCTAGTTTGGGGAGGAAGTAGTGGATAATATTTGAAAATGGTTCGATGACTGATCTATAAATGTAGTGTGACTAAAAAAATGGGAGAGATACACTTTTAGAACTTATTCAATAGAATAGGGTGATAACAATCATGATAGAACTAGTTTTGGATCCCCAACCAACTCTGTGCCAGAAACCATAGTATGATGGGGGAGAGTGTTCTTCTAAATGAGTAGACATCAAGGTAATGTGGGTAGTGGTCAAGTGGTGGGATTGTTTTTTTCCTGACTGGATAGAGTAGGTTCAACACCAATTCCACTGGAGTCACACGAGTAAAGTAGAATGTCTCGTTGGGGAAGGGTCAAATCCGATGATCGAATACAGATCAATGATGAATCAAATGCATGTATATTCTGTATCTCAGATGTTGTTTGGTGGCGACAACATGGGGAGTGAATGGGATTAGATACCCCATTAGTAATAGTAGTAAAGGACGAGTGTCATCCTTCCTAGTGGGGCTCAAGAAAATTTGGAATAGTTCTCCTGGGAGGTATGGTTAGACCAATACTCAATGGAATTTATGGGGTCCTTATCATGAAATGTATCAAGTGGTTTCATTTGATATAATGCACATCACCTAACCTACCTGAGTAGGAACAATCACACCATAGCAGAAACAGATGTAATGGGGGCCTATGGGGTAGTATCTACTTTGGACTCATGTTCAAGCCTATGTTTCATGGTTGTCATCACCTCACCACATGAGATAGAAATGGGTGATCCAATAATGAGTTCAATCCTACCTAGTACACTATTGCTGATACATCCTAGTCATTCCAATGTATCTATATACAAAAAGCACTTCAACATCTAAAAAAGTCATCAGGTCCAAACACTGTTTCATTGAATAGGGGTTCATGGTCCTTGCCATGTAAACCATGGAAGGTTTGTTCTCAGTACTCTACTCTAATAGTATTTTTAGCATCATCACTCTAATCTAGAATAAGTAGAACTTTTTATGATCGAGCTAGTTGAGATTGTGGTGTCAACAATAGGAATGGCCTGGAAGAGATGGAGTATTCATGGAATTGTGGTTGAGTTGATTTGTCACATCAGTGGGGGGGACTGAGTCATATGATGGTGTGTTAATCACTAGAGACTTCCACTCAAAAATATTGAGGTGGTGGGATGAAGTCAAGTCTACATGGCTTTATGGTTGGAGACATACATGTGCTACTAGTAGTGGTACATGTAAATAGGAAGCATAGCGAAATGGTTGAGCCAACCTCATTCGAGGGAAAAGAGGATACCAAAATCAAATTGTTCTCTACAATTGGGAACATGAAGTTTGAATCACTACTAATTGTGGATCAACAAGTTGTAGTGAATCTATAACCTGGACCTATACACACTACCCATCACACCCCTTTTCTCTTCATAGCCAAATGCATCAATTCTCACCTCTATCATGTTTCTCGATTCATTGTTCCATTATACATCTATGACTCCCAAAACAAAGTTGGAGCTCAGCCAATGCATGTATATTGTGGTTCTCATGATCTGGTTTGATTAAATCTATTTCCAAAACCATTTCATATGGGTTGAAGTCATAACAAGGTTCTATATGTGACATTTTGGCTGGATTGAGGTGACTATACTACAATGATGCCATTGATCGACACTATTTGGGACATCATTGCATCCATATATTTGTCACATTAGTTCAAACATTGGGATTTGGAATCAGAGAGTGTGGTTGAACCTCGTTCATCTTGGAATAGCATCATGGAACCTCTATGATGGTATGAATCATTGGAACCACTCAGACCTCTATGGGCCATGAGGGAAATGATGCCCATGGAATTCCATGATTGATGGGTTTTATCCACCTCAAGGCCCACTAATCTGAAATGGTATGCACCAGATAGCGAACTTACCTTGAATTAAATCTATCTAGATTTAGAATTGGGGCATAACAAGAGGAACGAATGGTACATGGGGCGCAAGGTAGATGAATATGAAAATGAGACCCGAGGTATTTATGATTTGGTCCGATCAACCTAGCTACCCCAATCCCACATGAAATTATAGCACCCCAAACATTTTATAGTATGTTTCTATTAAATACATTCTATTAATCACTGTGTTCCTTCGAAACAACACTAGGTTTTTTAGGATATAGTCAAAACCTAGCCATTAAATATAAATATTCCACTTCTATGTTTTGAATTTCAAAAAATGGTCATCTAGAGTTGTGATCAGTAAGTCATTTAGAGTCTGATGGAACAAACTTAATTTTTGGTGAATAGTAACATACCCTTATGAATATTAATATGAATAGTATTATGACCCTTATGAATAGTAAATAATAATATTATTTCATTTTCTTAAGGTAACAAGATAATAAGATATTAATTAGTTTTTCAATGCGAAATAAAACTAATTGCACTTTAAGATTGTTATTTTTCAAATTAACTATGAATTTATTTAAAAATTAATTTAATAATATTTAGAAATTTATTTTTGAAAAATGGATTTCACTTTTGAATTATACACATCGAAAAATGGTTAGGGTGAATTTTGGGAATTTTTCTGAAATAGTTGATTTTTAGTGAATAGTAAAAAAATACAGTTTTTAGTTTCGATGTGTTTATGACATCATTAATGATGAAATAATGATGTCATAAATATGGTCGACTTTTTTATTGTTAAATAATAATTGAGGTGTCCCAAGTGGCTTATAACATGGGAAAATACCATGGGAAAGCCCATGGTTTTGCAAAAACCACTCATGAGGTGTCCCTTGAAAATTATTAAAATAATCCATCACTTTTCTTATAAATACCAACTCTTCCCTTAATTTAATTCATTCCCAATTCTCCCTCAATAAAGTTCTGGCATCCTTACCTTCATATTAGTCTTTCAAAAGTTTCCTCAAGCCCCAAAGGTCCCAACCATCATGTTCTAAGGGTTATTCTACAAGGTAAGAAGATTCTCAATTTCTTTCTTTTTTCCGTTCAAGTTATCTTTTATGTGGTATATCTTTAAAGTATCTATACCATGTTCTTATTTTTATTCTTATTCTTGATCTACTCTATATTATGATTCATTTCGGGATAGGTGACCCTTGTCCCCTCTCTTTTTAATATTTTCTAAAACCATGTTGTGTAGCTGTTAGGCTGCCGAATTTTTGTAAGCGATTTCAAAATTATTCTTTTATTTTCAGTTATTTATTTATTCATTCTTCATCTCTTCATACCCAAGAAGAATTAAATATATATAAACTTTTATATTCTGTATTTTGTAATGTTCATGAGAAACTCATCATCAATATTCTTCTTTTTCCCACTTTTTCAAGGAATTAAAAACATTGTTCGTGATGTGTCGAATTACCAACTTCGTGGACGATGTGATTTCTATTTGAAATAATTCATTCAAGAATGGTCATGAAACCATTTATATGGTTGAACCAGGTTATAATATATGTTTTATGGCTCACCCATGGTTCTGTAATTATTTGGTACTCATGGTTGTAATTAATCAAACAAAATGAGGTTGTTATTATCAAAGAACCACTAAAACGATCTAAATGAACATCATTAATGTTTTAACTAATGAATCATCATCAGGGTATATAACCCAAAATCATTATAAGATCATTTATATCTACATGATTTCCTTAATAATATGTATTAAAAATTCTGGATGTTTAACCATGTTTCAAATGAACTTCCATTCATGGAAACAGGTAACGAACCATGAAAATCAAGGGAGAAAATGCTTCCAAAACATGAAAATTGAGCCAATTGAACCCATATAAATGGCCATGAATGAACCTAATAAGGTTATAATAAATAGATTACATATATATGAGATTCTGGACATATTAATTAATGATGATAAATTTGATTATTCAGGTCATTAAAACAAATGAAGAACACACTAGAGCATAAGATAAGGGGTCTCTCATCTCACTTTCATTTCTATGAGATTTCCATTGCTCTCCAATTATTCCTTATATTTGGTATATGTGTACTTACATTTGATATATAATAAAATTATTCTTTTTATATTCATGTTATTCAATGATTCACTTGATGGGTATTATGTTCTGGTCATACGGTTCGACAGATTACATTGTGGTAAGGGACTTTGTCTCAGCTGCCATTTTCATTGTGACTATCTTTGTATTTTGCACCTAATAATCCTTATGTGGTGTACCTACTTAACATTTGAGATCACTTTAATTTTAATTTATATTTATATTAAATATCCATAATCTCATGTCATGGACATGTTTTTTTTCTAAACCGTATACCATTTTACATACGGTGTTTATTTGGAAAGTTATTTTAATTATGGAAATATTGATGAATCTGTATACTCTACTCTATACGGATATTGAAAGGGAATATTTCTATTGTATTGAATCAATATATAAAAAATGATTTGGATATGCAGTGGAGGGTGGTGCCCTCTATAGCCCCTTGATGCATCGATAGGTCTCATGAGACAAAACAGTTGGCGACAAACCCTTCATGTTTATTTCCAAAAATCAAATGGGTTTCTACCCACAGAACTAAACTATTTTTATGGTATTATGGTTTCATGTTCAAGATACATGACATCCAATTAATAAGAATTATCTTTATTCATTATCAGTTATTATTATTATCCATGATATTTTCACTATGAAAAAATCTATGGATACAGTTTCATTTTTAGTTTATTAATGGAATTAGTTATTCATGTATTCACTATGCCATATTGATTATGTTAGATTGATTGTGAATAACTTATTATTGTACTCATGCTTCTACTATTTGTAACCCTTACTGAGCATTTTATCTCACCCCTTTCATTGTCTACCTTCGATAGGCGATGAAGAGAAGGTCTTATTTTGAGTTCCTATGGATGCAGTTTTGCGTTTTTTGTTATGTATTGTATTTTGTAACCTTTTCCAAGGTAATTTGAGTTACATATATGTTTCTAGTTTCTTCAATACTACTAAACTGATCAATACTTCAGCATTTTCATTCCTTATAACCATGCCAATATCATAATTAATGCATTGGCTCCAGCCTAGAGGGGTCGGGGTGTTACAGTTGGTATTAGATGAAGTTTAGTAGAACACTTGGAAACTAGACTAGGAATTTATAGTAGGGAACAAAGCCCTAAGGTAGTATTTTAGGATAAACATACAAGAACATCCTGATATTTTGGTAAAGAATAGATTATGTGGATATTTTAAGCAATACATCCCTGTCTGGATATTAGCATATAGAGGTGGATCTAGCACAGATGTATCTAGGGGTAAAACCCGAAAACACCTCTTTGAGCTAGACTCGAACGGGAACTGTTGCATCACAATGGGCCTTGCAGCACTCTTGGTTACGACACTCCCAGGAGATATTCTTAGGATAATTCATGTTTTCATTACAATCCATTATTAAGGAGTTAATGTAAATTTTTCCTTAGAGGAACCATGTTTATAAGATTAGCTATGCATAGAATATCAATCTACGTTGAGTGATTTTCTATTTGAGATTCATAAACTAATCTAGTGTATCCCATTATTTAAAAATGGCATCTAATGGAAGAAGGGGAATCAATACTCATGGGAAAGGTTGGGATATCCCTACTGATAAAGTCAACACTGTCAACGTTGGAGTAGATCAGGTCATGAACATATTGGTACAACTTACTCAGGTTGTAACAAATAATCATTCAACACCTGTGTTGGATCGTTTCATGCGGAAGAATCCCCCATCTTTCAGTTGGACTATTAATTCAGTGGTTGCTGGGCAATGGATCAAGTCCTTTGAAAAGATATTCATGGCGTTAAGATGCAATGAAAATTAAAAGGTAGTACTGGAAGTATATTGTCTCAAGGGAGACGCTGATCAATGGTGGTCCCTGATTAAAAATACCACGGAGGAAGAAGAGATAGAGGATAAGGAATGGAGGAATTTTAAGGACATATTCTTCGAAAAATATTTCCCTCGTGAGCAACGAATGGAAATGAAGAAAAAATTCTTTGGCCTGAAACAAAAGGAAGAAGACAGTGTTGTATAGTATGAGGCTACCTTCACAAGGCTGGCTAGGTATGTCGTGGATTATGTTCGCGACTCAGCGGAAAAGTTTGATCATTTCTTTGAAGCTCTTTAGCCAAGTCTTCGAAGGGCACTTACTTCTCAATCATTTTCATCATATGATGAAATTATATCAAGTGCCATCAAAACAGAGAATGAATTTTCTAGATAATTTTTTTTAAAAGGAAACCAATATAAGAAGCAGTATTATGATAACAAATGAAAAGGAGAAGCACCAAAGAAGAGCAAGGGAACGAATAGTTTCCCATTATGCGAGAACTGTGGAAAGAATCATCCCGGGAAATGCTTGAATGGCAAGGGAGTCTGCTATAACTGTGGATAAAAGGGTTATCGATATGATGAATGCAAGGGGAAGAAGCAATTAAATGATTTTCAATGCTACAAATATAGAGAGATGGGACATTATAAAATGAGTTTCCCAAGCACAAAGGAAACATGCCTCAAAAAATCCAAGAGAGCAAGGGAGAGCCTAAACGATTACAACTGTGGAGGTTGATGTTCCTAGTGACGTGGTGGCATGTACTTTAATTTTTTCCTCAATCTTAGCCAACACTTTATTTGATTCTGGATCATCGCATTCATTTCTATCCTCTCAGTTTTACAAGAAAATTAGATATGTCCAATTTTATTTAAGAAAGGATTTGTTAGTCAAAACTCCCATGGGATGTATCATTGCAACAAAGGCATGTCGACTAGACCCCCTCCAAACAACAAAACGTGCATTAGTTTCTAGCCTTATCATCATACCCATGACTGAATTTGATATAATTCTCAGTATAGATTTTCTATAAAATTATGATGTAAGGATTTATTGCAAGAAAAATGAAGTTACAATTTTTGGAAATGGTATAGAATCCCTTGTCTTTAGGGCAGAAACCTCACCACCTGATTCTTATCTAGAACCACCCCTAATAGCTCTATTGAATTCAATACTTGGAGAGGAAGATAAACCAATATCTATGGGAGAGGAATGAAATCTTCAAATTGAAGATGTGCACATAGTGAAAGATTACATTGATGTATTTACAGAGGATTTACCTGGACATCCTCCAGAGCGGGAAATTCAGTTTTCCATTGACTTAATTCATGGTGCAAGACCTATATCAAAGACCCCATATAGAATGGATGCTATGGAGATAGTGGAGATAAAGAAACAACTTAAAGAGTTGAGTGAAAAAGGATTTATTCAACCGAGTGTTTCTCCATGGGGATCCCCGGTCTTGTTTGTAAGGAAGAAAGATGGATCCATGAGGCTATGCATTGATTACAGAGAAATCAATGCTATTACAATAAAGAATGAGTATCCTCTACCCCGGATTGATGATTTATTTGACCAAATTCATGGAGCTCAATACTTTTCAAAGATTGACCTTTGATCCAGATATCATCAACTGAGTGTGAGTAATGAAGATATTCCGAAGACAGCATTTCGAACCAGGTATGGGCATTACAAGTTTACAGTGATGCCTTTTGGACTGACGAATGCACCATCTATTTTCATGGATTTAATGAATAGATTTTTCAAGGAATATCTTGATAACTTTTTTGTGATATTCATCGATGATATCCTCATATACTCAAAAATCTATGAAGACCATGAGAGTCACTTGCGAGTTATTTTGGGAACTCTTAGAAGAAATCAATTATATGGGATGTTTAGAAAGTATGAATCCTGGATTCAGTCAGTTTCTTTTCTTGTCCATATTGTCTCAAAGGATGGAATCCTAGTTTATCCTTCAAAGACAAAGGCAATCCATGATTGTCCCATGCCAATGAACATAACTGAGGTATGCAGTTTTATTGGCTTAGTAGGTTATTATCGGCGTTTCTTGCAGAATTTTGCTCGAATGGCTAACCCGCTAACGAAGCTCACACGAAAAGTGGTTAAATTTGTTTGGAAAAAATATTGTGAATAATGTTTTGAATAACTGAAGAGAAGATTATTCAATGATCCTATATTGACTCTACCATCGGGGAATGATGGGTTTGTTATTTATAGTGATGCTTCAAAGAAATGACTTGGTTGTGTCCTTATGCAAAATGATAGGGTTATTGCTTATGCATCACGATGGCTAAAAATTCATGATAAAAACTATCCTACTCATGATCTTGGGTTAGATGCTGTAATATTTTTTTTGAAGATATGGTGACATTATCTCTATGGTAAAAAATGTGAGATTTATACTGATCACAAGAGTTTGAAGTATATTTTCTCACAGAAAGAACTCAACATGAGGCAAAGGAGATGGCTTGAACTACTCAAGGATTATGATTGCACGATACACTACCACCCGAGGAAGGAAAATAAGGTGGAAGATGCTTTGAGCAGAAAGGATTATGGAGTTTTGAACAAGATGAGAGTTGAAAGGGATCCTATTTTCATGGATCTAGTAATGATGGATATGGGAATAACCATGGAAGGTGAAACATCAATTATTTTTCAAATGGTTTCCAAACCATCTTTACTACAATGTATAAAAAGTTCCCAGGATGATGATGAGGAGTTTCAAAAGAAGATTAAAGCTGTGAATGACGGGAGATTGAGTGACTTCGTATATGAAGATGGAATTTTGAAATTTTGGAAGAGACTTTGTGTTCCCAATATTCCTGATCTAAAAAGGGAATTTTGGGATGATGCTCATTGTTCCAATTTCTATATACACCCTGGTAGCACTAATATGTATAGATATTTGAAGGAACATTTTTGGTGGGACAACATGAAGTGGGAGATTGCTGATTTTTTTTCAAGGTGTATGGTTTGTCAACAAGTGAAAGCTGGAAGGCAACAACATGGAGGAGTATTGAAACCTCTTCCCATACCTGAGTGGAAATGGGATAATATCACGATGGACTTTCTCATGGGACTACCAAAGACTCCTAGAAGGAACGATGCAATATGGGTCATTGTTGATCGTCTTACCAAGTCAGGACAATTTCTTGCTATAAGAGAAGATCTACCACTTGAATATCTAGCAAGACTATATATTAATGAAGTGGTGTGACTTAATGGAGTTCCTCTATCGATTGTTTCTGATCATGATCCACCTTTTACATCAAGGTTCTGTAAAAGTCTCTAGATGGCTTTGAATACTGAGCTTTATATAAGTACTGCATATCACCCTCAAACTGACGGACAGTCTGAAAGGACTATTCAAACTATGAAAGACATGCTGAGATCATGCTCTCATGACTTCCAAGGTATGTGGGATCAATACTTGCCTTTGGTGGAATTTTCCTAAAAAAATAGTTTTCATTCTAGTATTCAAAAGGCTCCATATGAAGCATTATATGGAAAGAGATGTTGAACTCCAACTTTTTGGGACGAGTTTGGTGAAAGGAAACATATAGGCCCAGAACATATTGAAGAGACCATGAAAAAGGTGAAGAAAATACAAACCCATATTATAGAAGCCCAAAGTAGGCAGAAGAGTTATGCTGACAACCGGAGAAAGGACTTGGAATTTCAAGTGTGAGATCATGTATTTCTGAAAGTATCTCCATGGAAGGGCATCTTAAGGTTCGGTAAGAAAGGGAAACTGAGCCCTAGGTACATCGGACCATTTAAAATATTGGGAAGAATCAGAGCTGTAGCTTACTGTTTAGTGATGCCACAAAATCTCTCCAGAGTTCATGATGTGTTCCACGTATCATTGTTAAATTAATACATGTCAGACCCAATGCATGTACTCACATATAAAGGAATAGAACTGGAACCAGATTTTTCATACTGTGGAAAGCCCATCAGGATTCTTGACACAAGGGACCAGGTATTGAGATATCAAACAACTTGCCTAGTAAAGGTTCTTTGAAGAAACCAGAATATGGAGGAAGCATCATGGGAACCAGAGGATTTCATGATGAAGAACCACCCATATCTTTTTGGTGGGCCATGTACATAAAATTTTGAGGAAGAAAATTCCAAAGGAGGGAATAATGTAGCACGCCAAAAATTTTATGGTATGTTTCTATTAAATACATTCTATTCATCACTATGTTCCTTTGAAAAAACACTAGGTTATTTAGGATATAGTCAAAACCTATCCATTAAATATAAATTTTCCACTTTTATGTTTTGAATTTCAAAAAATGGTCATCTAGAGTTGTGATCAGTAAGTCATTTGGAGTCTGATAGAACAAAATTAATTTTTTGTTAATAGTAACATACCCTTAAGAATAGTAATATGACCCTTATGAATAGTAAATAATAATATTATTTCATTTTCTTAAGGCAACAAGATAATGAGATCTTAATTAGTTTTTTAATGAGAAATAAAACTAATTGCACTTTAAGATTGTTATTTTTCGAATTAACTATGACTTTATTTGAAAATTAAATTAATAATATTTATAAAAATATTTTTGAAAAATGGATTTCACTTTTCAATTCTACACGTCGAAAAATGGTTAGGGTGAATTTTGGGAATTTTTCTGAAACAATTTATTTTTCAGTGAATAGTAAAAAATACAATTTTTAGTTTCAGTGTGTTTATGACATCATTAATGATGAAATAATGATGTCATAAATCTGGTTAACTTATGTATAGTTAAATAAGATGTTAGGTGTCCCAAGTGTCATATACCATGTTCAAGCCCATGGTTTTGCAAAAACCACTCATGAGGTGTCCCTTGAAAATTATTAAAATAATCCCTCACTTTTCCTATAAATACCAACTCTTCCCTTCATTGAATTCATTCCCAATTCACCCTCAACTAATTTCTGGCCTCCTTACCTTTATATTATTCCTCCCAAGGTTTCCCCAAGCCTCCAAGGTCCCAACCTTCACGTTCTAAGGGTTATTCTACAAGTTAAGAAAATTCTCAATTTCTTTCTTTTTTCTTTCAAGTTTTCTTTAATGTGGTATATCTTTCATGTTTCCATACCATGTTCTTATTTTTATTATTATTATTGATCTAATATATATTATGATTCATTTTGGGATATTTGACCCTTGTCCCCTCTCTTTTTAATAATTTCTAAAACCATGTTGCTTAGCTATTAGGCTGCCGAATTTTTGTAAGCGATTTCAAAATTATTCTATTATTTTGAGTTATTTATTTATTCTTTCTTCATCTCTTCTTACCCAAGAGGAATGAAATCTCAGGAATCTTGTATATTATGTATGTTCTCGTGTTCATGATAAATTCATCATCAATCTTCTTCTTTTCCCCACTTGTTCAAGGAATTAAAAACATTGTCTGTGATGTGTCGAATTACCGACATCATGGACGATGTGATTTCAATTTGCAATAATTCTTTCAAGTATGGTCATGAAAACATTTATATGGTTGAACCAGGTTATAATATATGTTTTATGACTCACCCATGGTTCTGTAATTCTTTGGTACGCATGGTTCTAATTTATAAAACAAAATGAGGTTGTTATTATCAAAGAACCTCAAAAACGATCTAAATGAACATCATTAATGTTTTAACTAATGAATCATCATCATGGTATATAACCCAAAATATTTAGAAGATAATTTATATCTCCATAATTTTTTTAATAATATTTATTAACAATTCTTGATGTTTAACCATGTTTCAAATGAACTTCCATTCATGGAAACAAGTAACGAACCATGAAAATCAAGGGAGAAAATGATTCCAAAACATGAAAATTGAACCAATTGAACCCATATAAAGGGTCATGAATGAAACTCATAAGGTTATAATAAATCAACTAAATGTATAGGAGGTTCTGGAAATATTAATTAATGAAGATAAATTTGATTATTCAGGTCATTAAAACAAACTAAGAACACACTTGAGCATAAGGTAAGGGGTTTCTCATCTCACTTTCATTTATGTGAGATTTCCATTGCTCGCCAATTATTCCTTATATTTGGTATATTTGTACTTTCATTTTATATATAATAACATGATTATATTTATATTCATGTTATTAAATGATTCATTTGGTGGTTATTATGTTATGGTCATACGGTTCGACAGATTACATTGTGGTAAGGGACTTTGTCTCAACTGCCATTTTCGTTGTGACTCTCTTTGTATTGTGCACATAATAATCCTTATGTGGTTTACCTACTGCCAATTTGAGATCACATTTCATTTTAAATTATATTTATATTAAATATCCATAATTTCATGTCATGGATATGTTTTTTTTCTAAACCTTATACCATTTTACATACAGTGTTTATTTGGAAAGTTATTTTAATTATGGAAATATTGATGAATCTGTATACTATAATCTATATAGATATTGAAAGGGAATATTGATCTTGTATTGAATCAATGTATAAATAATAATTTGTACATTCATTGGATTTTGGGGTCCTCTATATCCCCTCGATGCATCGATAGGTCTAATGAGACAAAACAGTTGGCAACAAACCCTTTGAGTTTGTTTCCAAAAATCAGATAGGTTTCTACCCACAGAGCTAAAACATTTTTATGGTATTATGGTTTCATGTGCCA
Source organism: Viscum album (assembly GCA_963277665.1). Lineage (NCBI taxonomy): Eukaryota > Viridiplantae > Streptophyta > Magnoliopsida > Santalales > Viscaceae > Viscum > Viscum album. The sequence continues at coordinate 1,454,399,497 of OY728157.1, read as the reverse complement.
TATATATGATGTCCAATTAATAAGCGTTCTCTTTATTCATTATCATTTATTATTATTATCCATGATATTTTCACTATGACAAAATCTATAGATGCAATTTCATTTTTAGTTTATTAATGGCATTAGTTATTCATTTATTCACTATGATATATTGATTATGTTAGATTTCTTTTGAATAACTTATTATTATACTCATGATTCCGCTATTTTTAACCCTTACTGATCGTTTGAGCCCACCCCTTTCATTTTCTACCATCGACAGGTGATGAAGAGAAGGTCTTCTTTTGAGTTCCTCTTGATGCAGTTTTGAATTTTTTGTTATGTATTGTATTTTGTAACCTTTTCCAATGTAATTTGAGTTAAATATATGTAACTAGTTTCTTCAAGACTACTAAAATGATCGATCCTTCGGGATTTTCATTCCTTCTAACCATTCCAATATCACAAGTAATGCACCGACTCCAGCCTAGAGGGGTCGGGGTGTTATAGAAATGCTACACAATTCTTGATGGTTAATGTCGAATGAGAGCATTAGGGACTTTATGTAATGAGTCGTTAAGGAGATATGGTTTTGAAGCTTATAATTTAGGAAATAGGCTTATGGAATTAGATTGATGTATTCAACTAGGTGCATTGAAATGGGTTAAAGAGGCCTTTGGATCATTCATCCACTATCCATCAAAACGTAACTTTTTTTTGGCCCTAGGATCTTATATGTAGAAATACCATGTTCCTTATATCAAGAAAAATGGTAATGTTTTGTCCATGAGTGGATCAATATTGAGGTATTTCACCACCAATACCACCATGTAGTAACACAAAAATCCTTTTAATGGAAACTCAATCATAATAGATGAAATGAAAACGGTCACGTGGATGACCAATGGGTTTTCTAGTGTACTGATGGATATTTGGTAATATACTAGAGTTTAGAGGGTCAGTATGGTCTTGGGGGTTGAAGTGGTGGTGTGTGATTCAATCATTTGAAAATGGTTACATTTGAAGGTTCATGTAAACGGGGCACCTACTTGTGGAGCTTAGTGATTTGTTGACCTTTCAGAGTTCCAACCATGATCCAACTGTCAAATCAACCTCAACTCGTACTATGATGAGATAGATGAGGTATTTCAGCTAATACAATCTATATTTCCAATATTCTCCCATGACCACCATATTAATGATAATGGGTGGGTATAACATTGTATTCTAGTTGTTCTGCCAGTCCCTACTTGAGTACAGTGTTGAACAGGTGTTAAATAAAGAGATAGTATGGCACCAACTCAACTTCTCATATGTCTATGTCTATAACCTATATTATATTGTGTGCATAGAGATAATATAATACTAATATAGGTATTAGATATAGTATAATAAAAATATAGTGGGATCATCGGTTGTAAAATCTTCACGGTGGTGGGGTTAGATGGCTCGAGATAGTGGAAAATGTTTGAGAGAGTCGATGGATTAGTTAGTGACCCTATATGTGGGTGAATGTGACTGGTATCAAACATACGGGACTTTGGGATTTATGGGGGTTGTGATAATGGGAAGGGGATTTTTTTGGGAAATTCACTCCATTCGTAATTGAAATGCCAATAGTTTAATGGATTCCAACATTGGATCACTATTCTACAACTGAATTGGAACCCTTCCTAATGATAGTATACCACTAATACATTTAGAATTAAACCTAATTTCACTAAGAGAGTTGAATGGGGTTTGATAGGTACTAGTTTTTGTTAGGGAAGAGGATCTACTCAGTAATGAAAAATTGAATTGAAGGAGGTTTTCTATTGTTGGGAAAATGGATTCACCTACCCCATCAATTCCAAAGGGAGGGAACATAGATGGTTCAAGTACAACGGCGACCAATTATGGTATTTTCTATTAAAAGGTGGGTGTATTGGGGTTGGTACTTAAATAGAATTAATGGAATGACCAACATCAAGTACCTATTCTATAGCTCATTAGATATGGGGGAGCAGGCACTAGATAGGTCTGAATGCCCAAGCACTAGAGATGACCACTGAAATGAATATAATAACGACAATGGTCTATCTTTTCTACTACAAACAAATTTTCCATGGGGAAAACCCTTAAGGTCGGGTTTTATTTCTATCACCATCCATCCCTAATGCCATTACCAATACCAATGGGACCGGATGTCCATATTTTATAGCCATCACCATTCTGGATGGCATATATTGTGAAACTCGACATGAATCTCTATATGTTTAATGAAATATAAAATCACTTTGGACTTGTCAACTAGTTGATTTGATGATGAGATAGACACTGACGAAGATGAAACTCCAATATCTTCAACTTTTATGCTTTGGCTACTCGAATAAGAGTAGCACTAGAATTTGAAACAAGTGTACTACATTTTTCGAAACCCTGATATCCATAAACATAGTTTTCATTCACATAGAGCTACCACTCACCCCCATTAACCCTACAAAATGTTGTTTGGTATGATGGTACTTATATATATATTTAAAACCAAGGTTCTCTTGAAGTGCATGGATGATTAAATATTTACATGAAGAGTATGGACAACTATGATGACCTCCTGGTCATTCCCAAACAAAAATGTAACAGTGTGATCCAGGAAACAATCTAGATTATACATGGGTATAATATAGTTATGTTATGTAGTAGGATACCTATATTATACCAAGGATACATGAATTATCCCTCAGTATAATATATATACTAGGATACCTATATTATACTACGATTCCCTACCAGGTCATGGGGATCAGACCAGTGGTTCAGGCCGGGAAGGTAAAGAGCGCGCATTTTGGAATCAGTCAAATCATCCAATGTCATTAATCCTCTATTCATCAAGCAATAGAGAATCCATATTATTAATTGGGATGATCGATGATATATATATATAGATATATGGTCTGAAAAGTGTTTCACATATTGGTGAACTACTCTTCAATGGGAAGAATTCATAAATTCTCCTACTTATTTTATACCGAGTAGTTAGGAGGCATAGAAAAGTCATCAGTTTCCGAAGTGTTAAGGTGGTAGAAGTCATTTTTAAAGAACATAATCAATATAATGTATCTTGTTGAGTCTATCGCTTTCTATCCTTTTTCACATATATACATCACAACAACAATAATTTGATGCTTTTGACTCATAAAGTCATGCTTAAAGGGCCATAGATCATTCCATAGTCTCATTTTGTCCCCTAAATGGTCTTTAGTGCAACTTTTATTTATATTTAGAATGTAAACCCTAAAAACCATTCTACAAAAGCTTCACAGGATAAAATATTATCTTTTTGTACTTTCTCATTCAAATACAACTAACTCAGCACGCTATAGATATATAGTCAGTATAATATAGTTAGTAGACTTACTGGATCCCTTATATCCTTTTGAAAGGCATAATAAAATGAGTGTAGGGAGGCTCGATACTCGAATGACTCAATACAAGGCTTGGATTTTTTCACTAGCTGAATGAAAGGTGTTAATAAAGTAGACTAGGACATCGATCGTAAACTCTTCCGCTCAGTTGGCATATGACTTCTCATCTCACAATGGCCTTCTTTCTCAGTGATCCCTTCAAGTCATGACCAAGAACTCTCTTTCCTTATAAGCTACTGTGGAGTTTTTTTCTACACTTGTAAACTACTAACATCTCACATAATCCCTACTTTTATATCAAGAGGCTATATCCTTTAATTTTATATGTTTTTCTATGAAACGCAACTAATATATGGATGTATTAAGAGTGTATTTCATTAAAATTATAGTATCTGTTGGATATATATCCATATATACTCTTGAAATCACTTTCATAGTCCAAGAAGATGGTGAAGGTCACATCCCCGTTTCTAGTCTTCTAGTACAGTGTCAGAACCAAGATATACTATATATCATGCTTATACAACTATGGTATCTCTTCCCTTTTTCCCAGATAAGGGGAAAGAAACACTCTATCATCATCCATTTCCCTAGAATCATTATTCTATCCGGTTGATTAGCATGATTGTATTTTGGAAATTAAATTGAGGTCTTTCATTTATTGGTATAATATAGGTAGTAGGCGATGATGTCATCTCTCTGTCTATTATATCTATTCCAATACTATGTTTTTTCTATCCCCATACTATCTTGGATCTATTTTATACCAATTAAAGATACATGGATCCTTGAATAGAATCAATAAGTTAGACTATTAGAGTAGATTACTGAGAATGAGAAGAGTCAATGGTGAATGAATCTTGAGAGAATGAAAGGGATTTATTTGCAGTTGACCAACTGAGGCCTTACTAATCGGATAGGCCAATCCAACCCATATACAGAATAGGTTCATACCCGAACCCCTAGAACACTCAAGAGAGTCTAATCAGAAGTGGGACTTGGTATCATCCTTATATGGTCTATTATAAGAGTACTAATTCATACCCCATTAGAGACCAAAATACTAGGTCAGATTAGACTAAACAAAAGAACAAATTCTGACCGCTATAGGAAGCCAGAGTAAGTAAAGTGATAAATTACCTCGAACAGAAGTATCCCAAGAAAAATACATGGAAGAATAAAAATTCAGTAAAACATATCAGATATAGATAAACTATGTAGATATTGTCTCTATATAGTCTATGAATATAGCTTATCTATGTCAGAGAATAATGGGAAAGAGAATGAACAAAGGATCGTAGATGAGTCTTGAGGTTTGGAAAGAGTCATGTGTCAATGCATTTCTACTTTGAAACCACTTATTGAAATCCTTTGAAACATCCTCCAAAATCAAATAGAATCATATTGATTCACCTAGAACTCATATTCCTAGAGTCAGTATCACCTTTGGTAGGGCTGGAATATAAAGATGGCCTATTATTAAAATTACATAGATTGACCGCTCATGTGTTTGGGGATGAACCATATCCCATGATGAAAGAGCTCCAACCATATGAGAGAGGCTCATATCATAGGGGCAGGAGAGGAACATATCATTCATAACCAATAATGGGATATTCACATAAGTATAAAGAGGGGAGTAAAGATATAATCACTCTTTAAGCTTCCAAAATTCATTTATGTGACCAATGAACACTTCAAAGAAAGAAAGATTTGAAGACCAAGTCTCAATACAAGAAAATAATGTAGATGTTGAAAAACAAGGTCTAAAAAGTCAAATGAATTCAGTTTAATGTAAACACCCACTAATATAGAATAGGTTTTGAAAGGGTGAACAAATCCTTCTGTCTTGTTTGTAGTGCATGTTCTTCTCAGTATCAATGTATTGAAGGTAGGTCTGATCACATTAGTGAAGATACATATGAGTTCAATGAAACATCAGTACTCTTCTATATAGTTCACCTACATAATAAATTGAGTATTCGGGTTGTTCATTAATAAACCTCAATAGCTCGTATCTTCGAATTGGTGCTATCAGCTGCATGATTAAAAGTTGGGTAGTTAGGAGGGATCAATTTTCTTGGTAGTTTTAATGAACATGAATCTATGAATGGATAGTTCCTAGTCGTCAACATTAAACAAGATCTAGTAAACCTATGGTTGATAGCCTAATATTATATGAGAGAAATGCACATTGGTGTTGTGTGGGAATGGTGACATCAGAACAACAAAAAACACTCATACTTCTAACCCTTCCACTATATCCCAATGGTTGAGCTGAGGTCAAATTCATTTTTTTCCATCCAGACACATGAGTATGATCGTTTTCTCCAACAAATATTATAAAGTCACGCTTTTCTATGACAATATCATCTAGATGATACCCTTGGATCCCACAGACCAGGTAGGTACTGTTCAAAATATTGGATGTTTTAAGGGAGAATACATTCAGTTTGGATCTAGGGATTTCTTTTTCCGACATGGTTGACATGTTCCTGGAACTGGGATGAGTTCATATATACAATATCCAAACTGGTATATATTCATAGGTTATTCTCCACTTTTTTCTTTCAAAATCAACTTATGGTCTCCCAAAATCTATTGAAAATTCTCCTTTCAATATGGTATACATTTTATTTCCTCTATTTGTGCATCAAATTTAGTGATTCATGGATACTCTTTGCTTCTCTGGTGTAAGGATAGATCCCATCACTTACTCTATTTTAGTGTTAGTCACTTGATGGTGTTCCAGTTATTAACTCCAACCACGCTTGTGAAATATTTTTGGCATGTTCCTTTCATGTGGGTCAATCACTTTACCACACACTCTCTCCAATTCATGATGATACCTAGTCTATTAGACCATCTACACTTAGTCATTCATTTTTTCCATCATTCAGTTAGCTCCCAAGTAGTCTTAAGAATTTACATTGGTGTTTCGTGGCCCATCATATTATCTATCAATTCTTTCACATGGGCTATTGGTGTACCTATGTTCCTATGGGTACTGGTAACATTGGGCCTCCTTTTTCATTTTTTATCCTTCGTTCTTCTTATCCCAGCTACTATAGTAAACCTCCTAAGCTGGTATTCTAAATCATAGAAAGTTTCACATCATATTCGATCTTCATATTGGATATCTATATGGAATCCGTTTATCAATAAGTAGTATTGATGGTAAGGAAATGAGTTTCATCCAGAAAGTCACTATTGATTCTAGATAGTTGGGTGATTCACTTCCCAAGATTCCCAATAACCAATACCACGAGTCAACACTATTTGATGGTAACCAGTTGATATGCCAAAGTTTCCCCATTACTATACCTTGTGAAATAACTTTCCTGAAAAAATAAGAGATGGTGGTGTTGAAATATCATAGTATTTGGCATTACCATTCCATCATAGGGAATTCATACTATAGCATTAGTGATTCACCCTTCCTATCTATAGTTTTTATAGAGAGATTGAGTTTCAATATAGTTTTTTGTTGGGATTTGAGGTTGACCATTGGTAGTGGGGGATCAGTTCTAATAAAAAACATGGATATCTGCTTTCCTATATATGAATTCTCATTTAGAGATAGGAGGGGCTTTAATTGGGTGGTTTGAGTTGTCTAAGTTGACACATTTCCTATATTACACCTAATTCAGAAAACCATGAACGTACTAGTTGAAAAGATTTGCAATGTGGTTGTGTTTCATCTCTACAGGACATCCTCCATGAGGTGGGGTGGAATTAATTCTTTTGGGGAATATGAATGATTCACTAAGAACCTTTCATGAAGCATAAACACTAATGATCACACTAGAGAAACAAAAATCACCCCATACCACCATCCCTCAATTCCTGGGTGGTAATAGAGCATATGGATATTTGTTGGGGTCTCATTAGATGGTGGAGTTTGAGGTGCATGAATAGAGTGCATTCCCAAGATATCCAAGAAGGGTCCACAAGGGAGGAAAAGAAAAAGTGATATAAATTTATAGAATAGATAACCCCTTATATACTATATAGAAATGGGGTTCAATGATGAGAAAAGTAATTCCAATACATGATGGGTTTTTAATGCAATGTCAAACCTGAGACCTCAATCCTACTGAGAGGTTGAAGACCTTGGGTTTCATCATGTATCATCTATGCCCATTGTGAAAAATTACACCTACTCAGTCACTTTCCCCACATATATTCATCTCACTACAGTGGTCTTAAACCACACACTACTCCACCATTGAATTAAAGAGTTAAAGTTTGTCCCCTAAGTATACAATTCTTGTGAGGTGTCAATGAAGGATCCCATTCGACTCATGATCTACAACTGTACATCCCCACCCCATTGAACTGAATGGGGAATAGGTATAAGTTATAGTGGGACTAGTAGAGTGAAATATGGTTCTTGTTCTCACCCCCTCAGGGGTTTGTTATCTGGTTCCACTAGTTGAAACAATAACTTGGTGCTCAGGAAGGCTGTAAAATTTGGAGGAAGCCAATGAAAAATCCTATTTTTATTGCATATATATAGTGTAGGTCATGGTATTTTGAAAACAACCCATTTTATAGTCACTATTTGGAGGTTCCATGAATGTGGGAAAGGGGTAGTTAGTCATGAGCTGTCTTTGAGAGTGGTACTAATCTGGGATAGATGAACATGATGGTTTGAGGTAGGATTATTGGTTTGATTCTAGTGATTTCCTACTGGCACGTACCACTGAATGAATGTATAGGTTCTACTATAGTTAATTAGGTGGATAAACTATGGGAAGTTCCATATTGGTGGAATAAAGTAATGATTCCATTCAACTCCATGGGTATAATATTCAAATATTGGATCAGGACCATAGTTCTCGAGAATTAGGGTGGCATCGTGCTCATCAACTGATCACCAGTTGATGGGATGACACCATATCAAATTTCAATTCAACTTCTTAGATTCCATGAAACATGGTGTTCTTAGCACCAAAAATATTTGATACATTCCAAAGGGTGAATATATTAGGCTGTTTACTACAAGAAATCAGATTGATGCAATTCATATTGGTGAGAATGGGGTATGAGTTTTCATAGGGGGTGTTGACCAGATAGTGAAAATCATGGGGTATCAAGAGTGTGTTATTCTTCTAATGATACAGGTATTATTGGGGAATGGACTGTGGGTCACCAGTGTAGTTTCTTAATCCTCTAGGACGAGACAAGAAATCGGTTTAATGGGAAGTCTCTCCAACATAGGTTGTCCAATTCCATTACTCGTTATCCTGAAGGTTCAAGGGGAATGCCTAAATAGGATACTCAGCGCCATTTTCTAGTGATCCAAACCGGGGTGTTAATTTAGGCTTGGTGGATAGTTCAATGTGCACAGACGACATAATTATACTGTTAATTATACTTACTCGGTTGGCTCACTCACTATAGAAGCATGGGAGATGCTGGTTCCTTCTCATATGCATCTAAAAATATGATGAACCATGGGACCATGCATTCCTCTTTAAAACTATGCTAACCCCAAAATACCCAACACCTTGACCTGACCCAAGATATTCCTTAGGGGTTCTCTGGTTTCAACCACTCTTCTTGGTTTGGTTCCATTGACTGCTTAGGCATGGAGGGTTCCTGGATTTCCATCATTGGATAGGACATTGGGGGGTGATGGGGGACCTACAGGTCCTATGGAAGTTGGTGTAATTTTAGTGGTAGTGTATTGGTGGAATTTATATACTAGATTAACTATTATTGGGCACCTAGAAATGGTTCATTATCTAGAATACGAGTGGATGGTTCAACATATGACTCAAACCAAATGAGTTCCATGAGGTCATCAGGAAGACAGAATGAGGAATGGGGCATACACTACTGGAATGGGTGAGAAAACTTGGAGTGAAACATTGAAACACCACATCATCCACCTATAGGCCATGGGGGTAGAATCCAAGCATAGCTAGTGTTACTGGGTATGATGGAGGTGATGGGTTGATCTAACTACCATGAAACGGGATGTCCAACGGTCAATCAAATGGGTGCGAGAGTCATTGGAGAGGGAAATAGTGGTACATAACAGAGAAAAGAGAAACATATAACTATCTCAATCCACTCATTAAATTGAGAACATGGATGTAATGGTGAGAGATAACCATGGGGTGAGTGGTCCCATGATGTTGTTAGGCATTCACAAGTCTGTGGACACCTATCAAACTATAGGGATAGAATTTTGTAGCTCAAATACAAAGGTTAATGTCTAGGGTTACTGGAATTATGGATACTATAATAACCCATACTTTACATATAGAGATTACATCAAAATTAGAAAATATTTATGACATAACATAATAAAACCATGCCAAGATGGTATAGGTTTAGTGTCTTTAGAAACTGAGAAACATAAACAACTTGTTCATAAAACATCCACATTGTCTCCCACTTATTTCTTCATAACTAGACTCCCTTTTAACATATCATAATCAATACCCTTCTTCATGACCTGGGGAAAAGAAACATAAGAAAGGTTGAGATGAAATTCTCCGTAAGGGTAAATAAGGGAAATATTAATCATATCATAATCATAAGAACATAACATTTGAAAATCTTATCCTGCATATAAAAGATCATGATATCATGTCATGAGATAAATCGTAAAAGTTCAATGTAATCCCAATAGTCATAACATAATGTGTGAAATTTCGTCTAATACACACATAAGCATAGATAATCATTTTCTATTATCCAGTGCTCATTTTTGAGACCATCATAGTGGACAAAGTCCATTACTGATCTGAGTTCACTCATCGTTCCAGCCCTGTATTACTGAAACGGATTTACATTCCATTTTATTCATGTTTATATCATGAAATATAAATCTTTACATAATACATTGGATGGAGATATAGGTCTCACTCATCTCATAATGAAACCATTCTTACATGTTCCACAAAAACATAAAAACATTCACCATAGCATAACCCATGAAATAAAATGGGTCTCATAAACATCATTCCATCATAATTGTTGTAACACAATCAAATAATATTGATAATATGGTTAGGAATATAATCCTATTTAAATATTTTCATCTTAGATGGAAAATCATTTTGAGAAAACATTTGAAATTAATTCCTGGGGAAAATATCCCTTCTTCTTCCAAAATGATTTCTATACTCAAAATGCCATGAAATTTTAAAAGAAAAGAATATAGTTGAAAATAAAAATGAAATATTATAGAGTAATCTTCATGTAAATAAGGATTTTATGAATACGTAAAAATATGTTCATGTCATATAAGTTAAAAAAACATTCTACTTGTACTTTTGTCTGAATAGTCAAAAAAGTAACTTGTATGGTGGATGAAAGAGAGAATCCTTCCAAAACATGTAGTAAAAGTATAAAATGGGTAAAAATGACTTTAAAAATACATATAATAACTATAAAAATTTTATGAAAATATTTTTAGAATACATGTACATGGAAGATAAATATACCCCAGAAAATACTTACGAATAAACAATCTTGGATAAAAATGACATTTTCATTGTTATCCCTTACCAATTTATAATCAGTTGAATAGCATGACTCATAAAAAATGAAAATTATATTCATATGTAAATATAGAAAACTTAATTTATTTTAATAATAATAGAAACATTCCTGGGTAACATAAACACTACACAAAAGAGTAAGATGGTGTGTAAGGCATATGGCCCATAGAAATAAATGTGTGACAAAATAATCCCTTATCTTAGGTTCGATATGCTTCATATGTATATGAAACTCCTATATAATGATTTAAATAATGTTACTTATTTATTAACAATTCATAATAATTTTTATAATAACATTTATGATCATATTTTCATCCATTTTTAGTAACATTTCATTGTTTGTCGTTATTCGTGTATAAACTGGATTATGTTTTTATGCATGTTTTTTCGGATAAGTTCTTATTACTAATTTTAGTTTATAGTTACATTATTTATAGAATTGTATTATTATAATATCTATTATGTTTATTCATTTAATTCAAGTATATAACCATGGATTAATGAAGATCATGTGGAATGAATTGCATCACATTGTGGAGACTGTAGGTTGTATGTACGCACGAGTGATAATATCATTTCAAAAATTATTGAATGGTCTTTTTTTAAAAGTTGGGGGATGAGTCCAAAATTATCATATAAAAAACCCAAGTAGGGGAGTACAAAGTACAACCATATTCAAAGAACAGTAATTTCAAGTGCCTCATTCCAGATGGCCAATCTTCTTTCTAATTTTATCAGCGATTAACCGTTCTTTGTCCCACAACCCATTCCATAGTTTGACATCAATGTTCCCGTGTCCCATCCGTCCTATCCCTCCACTGTATCGGTGTTCTAATTCTTACGCTTGGTGAAGTAGAGATTCTAGATCTTCATCTAAACTGTCGTCATGTGCCACCTCTTTCTTCTTATCTTCTTCAATTCTTTTAGCATGTTTCTTTTGGTTGCGGGTTCTAACCTATTTCCATGCATCACATTTCATGTCTTCAGGATTAGTAGCCTGGTCAGTGTTATTAGCCACTGCCAGATGCTCCATTACTTGATATTGTTTGGGTGCTACGACCTACACACTTAAGGGTGGAGTGTGAAAAATAATCCCACCCAAAGGAGCATTAACCTGTTGTCCAATAGCCATCTGGATAGTGGACTCTGTCTCGGCCAAATCAGTAACACCATGGGTAACAAGACAAGCCTCCACACTGGTTAGCTTCTTTGTTTCAGGAGTTGCAGAAGAAGCATTGATCATGTCCTGCATAGAACTTGTTGCAAGTTTAAGAGGAGCAACATCTACACTGGCAACCTGTTTTGGATCAAGAGATGCAGGAATGGCATTTACATTGAGCATAGCCATGTCATAAATTGTTAGAGCATTAAAATGGGTAGTGAACTGTTCTGATTGTTTAGAGAAAGAATTCACAATATGCCCTGGATTGGAAGCTGCATCAGCTTTAAATCCATGGGCACCTGTGACAGCCTGAGAATAAGAAATAGGTTCATTCTTAGTAACATCACCAGCTTGGAGAGACACAGTGGGCAAGAGAACTGAGGGGTCTGATCCCTCTTTAGCCATGTCAGTCCAGTTTTTCTCTCTTTACAAAGAAACTCAGAACAATGACCAATCAAAGGAACTACAGATTCTTTACCATTCTTGGGAAAGTGATTCTTTTTAACAGAATCATCTTTCCTAGGTTTTTCCATTCCAATTCTAGGTCATGATTTAGGATCATGTCCTCATTGAGAGCAGTGCTTACAAACCATAGACCTTCAACAATTAGATGTGTCATGTCCAATAATCCTACAATCATGAATGGTATTAATCTGTATGGTGTATGATATTTCAGAATTATTATCATGTTATAATAATCATATATAGTTATTATTTACATCATTATACCCATCTAATTAAGGTGGTGGTAAAAAATAGATTACACCACGGCATGGAGACGGTAAGTCGTACGTACGCACGTGTGGTGATTTCATCTTTTCATTGGATGGATAGAAGGTGGAATATGTTTGTTTCATATTTATAATAACATATCATTATATGATTGATATTCATGATATTACTTTATAATGAAACAAATAATGAATAGAAAGTATAAGATGACAGAAGTTTGTACGAATCAGTAAATGATATTACCTCTTCTTCGATGTGCCTCCACTAAATCTTCTATTAGAGAACATGATTTGGCATTTGAAGATGACCAAAATCTATATAATGAAAAAATGGAAGTTGATAAGAAAAAAGGGTAGGAGATGGACGATCTTGAAGGCTCCAAATAATGTTAAGAGGTGAGGGATGAGTTTCCCATTTATAATTGAGGTGAGGGGCACTTTTGGAAACTCCATAAATAAAAATTTATAATAAAATAAAACCATACCCAAAAACCTCCAAAATGTCCCAATTTCCAGGATAAGATAATATAGGGTTGTAATATCATCAAAAAATGAATTCTAGACAAGTTATTTTTTCAATTTAAATTATATCATTTTAATTGCCACTTAATTATTCTATTTAATTTTAATTGTGGTAATAACATTCAAAAGTTTTATGGTTATAAATATTTACTTATATGATGTTAATTGAACATAAATGGATATTTTATGAAATTTTAGATCTTATAATTATCACTTTTCAATTTATAAATATTTTTATGATATTTAAAAAAGTTAATAAAATTTTATTTTCATAAAATATCAATAATGTCAATTTTGACACTATTCATTTATTCGAATTTTAAAAAAACTCAGAACAGGAGATAAATTCTAAAAAAATATTCAATGCACTACTAGCATGTCATATAATCCTAAAAAAATCGTGGATTACATTAATTAGTTCATATGATATTTATTTAAATATTTTTAAAACCATTTTTTTAATATTTCTATTAATAAAATAATTTTTACATCACTATTGTGTCATCATTAATGATAATGATTTAATCTATAAAAATTATAAATAAATTCATATTCCATAGGTAATTATTTTATATTTACAAATACTATCTGTAATAGATATTATCTCCTAGTTATCCATATATTAAAATTAATATACTTATATAAATTGAGATTGTGACATTTTGTCACATTCATTAGGTTTTATTACATTCATGTCATTTTCATAGGTAAGTGTCCATAAAGTGATTCCATTTCAAACAATGGATGACAAGAATAGAATTTAGTAATCCAATATGATTTTTATAAGTGGTAAGGTAATTTATATTTTTACCCTTAATTACCCGATTTACCTTTAACGATGGTAATAAAAATAATTACCAAAATTACTATTCATAATGCCCAAAAATTAAACTATCCTATTAACATAATTTGGACATATTGATTAAAAATATAGAATCCATTTTAAAAAATAAAAACACAAAAGTTTCACTAATTAATTTAAAATTAATTCAGTTGTTGAAATAAGAAAATGGGTTTTAAAAGATAAAACATTGCAAAAGATTGAAATGTTTTTACCTATGAATTTAATTGAAAGTTAATGTTAATAAAATAAATTATATTTAATGATAAAAATATATTCTATTTATAATTTAAACAATCAATGTTATAATTTAACCATAAAAATTATCTCAATGAAAAAAAGTTATTTTAATTAAAATTTAGTGTATTTTTATTATTCATCAAAACATGAAAGTTATCAAAAAAATATCAGAAATTTATCCAAAGTAAATTTTTATATTTGATGTAAAAATAACATTTTTATTTTTTCATATAAAAATTAATAATGTGTCAAAATATTTATTTAAAATGGTATCACCATTAAAAGGTGTAAAATTAACCATTAAAGAAATTGGTTTGTGTACATGAAATAGGGTTAAATTCATACCCTATGACTAAAATATACATTGTATGAATGTAAAAGATATTTTATTAAGTTTATAACACATATATATCCCATTAATTTCATTACCAAAAGTAATTCACTCAAAAAATATAAATATATAATTTTTTTATTTTTCATAAATAATTGATAGCCAATGAATTCATAATGAATTTTCATAAGTTAGTTATAATTATTCTCTCTAACCTAACGGCTAGGATATAAAGGCAGTTTGATTATTAGGGCATCTTATGGTTCATTTAAACTCACGATTGTGTGCAAAGAAAGCTACTAAAGAATTAAAATTATTTAATGAAAATATTTCAAAAAAACATTCGAGTGTTACATTCTACCCCCATTGAACTAAATTTCGCCCTAGAAATTCGTCACGTGAAAAAAATAGATGAGGATACCACACTCTCATCATATCATCAAGTTCCCATGTAGCTTCATCAAATTGGTGGTTCCTCCATAAAACATTAACCAAGTGAGTGGTCTTGTTTCATAGAACTTTTTCTCTACGATCCAAAATCGCTATCGGTTGTTCTTCATAAGAAAGATCTTGCTCCAACAGTATGACTTCTGAGCTTAGTAAATGTGAAGGATCGGGTATGTACTTTCTTAGGAGAGATACATGGAACACATCATGAACATGAGGAAGATTCAGTAGAAACTCCAATTGATAAGATACCTTCCCATCACGATCCTGAATTTCAAAAGGACCAATATACCTAGGGATCAACTTATGATTCTTTTCAAATCTCAATACTCTCTTTTAGGAAGGTATTTTTAAGAACACCTTATCACTCACTTTAATATCTTGGACTTTTCTTAAGTTGTTAGCATAACTTTTTTTCGACTCTGAGCTGCTCTTATGTGTTGTTGAATAGATCTGACCTTTTATGCCATTTCATCAACAAGATCAAGTCCTAGTAGATTTATTTCCCCAACTCCATCCCAAAAAGTTGGAGTTTCGCACTTCCTTCTGCATTGGGCTTCAGAAGGAACTATCCGAATACTGGAGTAAAAGATATTATTATAATAAAATTCCACCAATGGTAGGTATTTATCCCTACAACCTTTGAAATCCATATAGAAAGCTCTCAACATGTATTCCATAGTTTGAGTAGTCTTCTCATACTGACCATGTCTCTGAGGATGATAAGCAGTGCTGAAATTTATCTATGTATCCAGAGCATGCTAAAGACTTTGCTAGAACATTGAGGTAAGCCTTAGATCCTAATCGGATATAATGTAAAGTGGTACTACATGCAATCTTACCACTTCATTTACATATATAATGGAAATATGATCAATAGAGAAATCCTCTCTATTAGCAATGAAGTATACCGAATTCTTAAGGTGATCAACTATAACCCAAATAGAATAATTTCCTTTGGATGTTTTTGGAAGTCCAATGCAAAGTCTATAGTGATGTTTTCCCATTTCTTTTCCGATATGGGTAATGTTTGAAACATACCCTTAGACATTTGTATCTCATCCTTAACTTGCTGACAAACCAAGCATAGAGAGACATATTCAGTGACATATCTTATTATGCCATCCCACTAGCATAACTCTTTCAACTCCCTATACATATTTGTGCTTCTAGGGTTAATAGAGAATGAATTACTATGAGCCCCATTCAATATTTCATTATTTAATTCTTGTATGGGAGGAATACAAACCTGGTTCCTGAACCTTATTATTTTATCACAATCAAGGTTGAATTCAGGAACATTTCTCACTTTCTTTTGTAACTCTGCATATTTTTTCTGTGCATATTTAATCTTCACTTGAATAGATGGTTGAACATTCATTTGAGAAAGATAACATTTATCCCCTTCAATTAAAATTTCACGATCCTTCCTTTTCAAATACATAAATAATAGATCTTTTGTGATCTTTATCAAGGATAAGCAATCATGGTCTATTCGACTCAAAGTATCTACCATGTTGTTCACTTTTCTAGGGTGGTAATGTATTGATCACTCATAATCATTAATTAACTCAAACAATCTTATTTGGTGCATATTCAGCTCCATTTGTGAAACAATATAATTTAAAATTTTATAATTATTATAAATATCACACCTCTCACTATAAAGGCAATACATCCATATCATTAATTCAAAATTTACTACAGCTATCTCCAAGTCATGAGTTTGGTAATTTTGATCATGAATTTTCAACTACCATGAGGCATAAGCTTTCACCATATAATTTTTCATGAGAACACATCCAAGACCGTTATTTTATGCACCACTATAGATCACAAACCTTTCTCCACTATAATGCTGTGTGAGAACAGGTGCACTGGATTACCTTCTTTTTAACTCTTTTAAATTCTCTTCACATTTATCCCTCCAAACGAACTTAACTCCATTCTAATTCAATGATGTTATTAATATTTTCATGACTTAATATATACTATATTTACTTATTTTATATGAAATGTTCATAATTTGTGTGAAATATTAATGTTTTAATATTAAGTATAATTTTTGAACATTTTTAGAAGTATTCCAATTGAGTCAGTTTAATGTTTTAATAATAACTATCACTATACTGATCCAAATTGTTTTTTTCTTGTTTTTTAGGATTCTCCTTTCAATATAAAACCTTTCATTAGAATGTACCATGATCCAATTCTTCCATTTGAAGGGTCATATGGTCCTCACAAATAAGACCAAATAATCTGTGAACAAAACTGGACCAGCCTTGAAGATTGATTTACTAGGCTCCATCCAGAAATCCAAAAACTTTAACTCTCCACCATAATTCGGGGGACAATACATTTCATCTTGGATAAAAATTTGAAGGCCCAAATCCAAGTAAAAGGGGCCCAAATAAAGCTGTGAAGTTCAGCCCACCATTATGGCTGAGAAATAAAATCATTATAGTATTCATGACATATCACATGCTGTAAGCGTAAAATAGAGCTTATATTTTTCAGTGTGAAAGAGGAGATATAGTTTCCCGACTTAGTTGAAGAACTCATTCGGATTTTAAGGAATCTTCATATCCAAAAACCATTTTACATCCTGGACTTTAAAAATACTGGATTGAAATGGAAAATTTTACTTTGTTTAATCAACAGGCCATAACCTTTGATCATTAAGTCCAAATGACTCCAAATTTTGAGAGTAGTCGTAAAACTTTATTATCTACAACTTTTAAGAAGAAGATTGCTCGATATTCGGCTGTATTGATGTCCATATCTGCGAGCCAAGTGGAGGGGTATTTTGGGAATGAAAACAGTCCACTCCTTGGGCTATAAATACTCTCCCCTTCTCTTCTTGAGAGGGGATGGAATTTCAGAAGATAGGAGAACATGTTGGAATCACCAAAGCCTTTCCAAATTCTTGGTAGGACCTTCCATACTCAAGTTTTCACTTGAGAGACCTTTCCTTCTCTCTTTGTTTTCACTTACTTTTGTGTTCTTCGTTTTTGTAATTTTGTAAGTCCTTTCTTTTGTAATTCTGTTTTAATGAAAGTTTCTTCTTCAATATCTATTATTCTTATCCACCTTCTATAGTTTAATATTAATGTTCTTATTGTAGTTTAAATCAATCTAAAATCCATCATCTTATTTTAATTTATTATTCAATAAAAATTCCGGTTTTGTTTACTCTCATCATTGTTCGTGTGTGTGTTCGGCGCACAACTCTTTTCTTATCCCTTTCTTTTTCTTCTCTTTGTAATTCATCACCTTAAAAATAATATACCAGATTAATAATAATTTAAATGTCCGAGTAAATATCTTATTGGGGTGAGTTATAATTTAGGGATGTTAAGTGATTGAGAGGTTTTGCTCGATGAGTATTCTTTAATTTAACATTGTGTATGTTGGACTTAACATGTCATGGATTATTGACATATTATGTTCAACTTGTGGTTTCTATAGATTATTGGAACCATAAATAAACTTCCAAAATCAAGAACTGATTGATATTAGAACCCTAAGTAAAGTTAAGGCTTGGATTAAAGGCTTAACACTTGGGAATTCCAATCAACATCAACTTTTGATGTGGGTGTTAATTTAATGCAATATAAAGAAAATCTCAAGGATATCACATGCTTAACTCCCTAATGATGAACTCAACCCAATATTTGTCAACTTTTTAAATTAAACATCATCCATTAAACATTTCAATTAAACTCTACAAACAAACCCTCCCAATCAAAATACAATCAACTAAAAACAATCGACTATTACGAAGTACCATCACCGAGGATTCAACCTGAGTGCTGTTATACACATTAGCAGAGCACCGGAACCTTGACCGGTCGATAGGAGACAATTGGAAGTGCATTTCAAATGGAACCATTTCTGGGGATGGTGCTTTAAGTAGTCATTAGTTTCTGGTTATTGTCAAAAAAACCAAAAAAAAAACAAAATTTAAAAAAATTGAAAAAAATATAAAGAAAAACCCGTCTTCCTATTTCTTCCAAAATCTATCTGAATGCCTCGTAGCCTTCCAAACAATCTCTCGGATTTGTTTGACCCTGAAATTTAGCGAACACTTCTCCAACATTGGAGGAACATAAGATATAATCAAATAATTCAAGAACCAGTCCTTGTCCAACCAATTGAATTAGATATGGCCAATCCTAGGGAATAAACACTTAAAGAACTCGTTGCCCCTGATATGAATTTCCAACCTCTTATTATTTAATATCCTAATATAGAGGCTGAATTTGAACTCAAATCGGGTTTGATTCATCTTCTCCCTCATTTCCACGGGCTAGCCAGTGAGGATCCACATCTCCACCTTAAAGAGT
This sequence comes from Viscum album, assembly GCA_963277665.1. NCBI lineage: Eukaryota > Viridiplantae > Streptophyta > Magnoliopsida > Santalales > Viscaceae > Viscum > Viscum album. The sequence goes on along the minus strand of OY728157.1, from coordinate 1,454,379,971 downwards.
TCCAAGTAGTGTGCTCTACCATGAAGCCTCAAGGGGTTTCTGAAGAACAAATCAAACTCTGAGCATTCCCTTTTTCCCTAGCTGACACTGCTAAGTCTTGGCTCTACTACCTACCTCCTGGTTCCATAACCACATGGAATGACATGAAGCAGCTTTTCTTAGAAAAATTATTTCCTGCTTCTCATACTGCTTCTATCCGAAAGGAAATAAGTGGTATTCGTCAGTTCCCATGTGAATCACTCCATGAGTACTAGGAGAGGTTCAAAATGCTTATTGAAACCTGACCACATCATCAAATCCCTGACCAACTCTTGATCCAATACTTCTATGAGGGGTTATTGGCTATGGAGAGAACTCTTATTGATGCTGCAAGTGGCGGTTCCCTTGTTGATAAAACTCCTTCAGCTGCAAGAGATCTCATAAGTAACATGGCTGAAAACACACAACAATTCCATACTCGAGCACATGATCAAGTAAAACAAGCACAAGATAATCAATCAATTGAACCAAACAAAATGACCAAGTGGATGAGTGAACATACAGGACTTGTGCGACAACTAGTTGTGGCTACAAAATCCCCAACCTCGTCTTCTCCGCAATCAATGTTTCCTGGACCTGTCAAAAACTGTGTAATCTGCAACTCTCCATCTCATCCAACTGACACATGTCCATAACTTCAAGAGGATCAATCCGATTCATCTAGACCAATGGAGCTCAATGCATCATATGCTCAACAGAACACCAACCCTCAAATATTAGGTCAGTTTGTTAGAAACTTCAACCAACCTCACTCTGAGCCCTTCTCTTCTTCCTATAACCAAGGCCTTAGGTATCGTAATATTGTCTCTCATCCCCCTCAATTCCCAGCTCAAAACCCAAACCAGTTTCAATATGGTCAAGGTGTTGGTAACTTTCAACAACCTTATCATTTTGTCCCTCAACCTCAAAGGATAAATCCTCATATTCCTCCTCCTAGATTCCTCTATCCTAGTGAGCCTTCCCAATTCCCAAACCAATTCAATCGATTTCCCAAGAACCAAAATCAAGGAAATCCCAATCTGGGACAAGCCTCTTATTCCAAGCAACCATGGGAAAGTGTAGTGGAAGATCTTGCCTCCTTCACCCATTATAGCCTTAAAAACATTAAAACTCAAATAGGTCAACTTTCATCCCACCTGAGCCAGCAACAACAATCAAATTCTTCCCAACTCCCAGCTCAACCATTACCCAACCCCAAGGGTAATGTAAGTGTAATTGCACTTAGATCGGGAAAGCACATTGCTATGCCTCAAGATAAGTCCTATATCCCTCCGTTGAATGTTGAACTAGAAAATGAAAAGAAAAAGAAACTTGAAAAGGAACCTGGAACCATTCCCTTGCCTAATTCAATTCCACTTAGGAACCCAATTTCTTTTCCTCAATCTATTTCTAAGACAAGTAAGTCCTTAGAACCTGATCCTGAAATGCGTGACATGTTTAGACGTGTTTAAGTCAACATTCCCCTGTAAGATTCCATAAAACAAATTTAGAAGTATGCCAAGTTTCTCAAGGAGTTGTGTACCCACAAGAGGAAACTTAGGACCTTCGAAAATGTTTCCACCCAGTAGTCTATTCCCATAAAGTGCAAAGATCTAGGGACCTTTACGGTTCCATGCCAAATTGGATGTTCGAACTTTGATGATGCACTCATAGACCTAGGAGCCTCAATTAATGTCATGCCCAAATCCATATTCTCCAACCTTGGTCTAGGTCCCTTGCACCCAACGGGTGTTGTCATTCAGTTAGCCAATAGAAGCACAACCAGTCCTGAGGGAATAATTGAGGATGTCCTTGTTCGAGTAAATGATATTATCTTCCCAGCTGAATTCTATGTCCTTGACAAGGAAGGTGAGACAACTTCTTGCAAATATCCTCTGATTCTAGGAAGACCATTCCTTATAAAATATAAAACCAAAATTTATGTCCATGCTGGCATCTTATCCATGGAATTTGGCGACCAAATGGTCAAGTTCAATATTTTTCAATCCATGTGATACCCATTAGAGAATCAATCTGTATTCCCTATCCATGCTTTTGAAACTCCCTATGAGAGTGTGTTGAATCCTAATCCATCATGTTCTTCCTATTCTACTAATAGAAGAGTTTTTGAATATTGCATGCTCATTAACCAAGTGATTAATGGAGAAGTTGATGTTGACATTACAAATGAAAACTCCATTGATCTAAAGGATCTTGAAAACTCTTTGGAATCTCATCTCACCTCTGACCTCCAATGCTTCTACATGGATGGTAATAAAGAAAATGAACTAGAATGCTCATTTTTTTTATTCAAATCTGATTATCCCACATTTATCATTTTCTATCCAGGATTCTGAAAATTATGTTATATGTGAGGTGAACCCCAAACCAATTTGTTTATATTGTCCTGATGGGAGAGAAGGTTGTGACATTTGTTCCCAAATTAATAAAGTGATCACTGGTGAGGTTGAAATTGACCATTCTTTGGAGAACAATATTGAAATAAAGGATATTGAAAATTTTATTCAGTCTTATGACTCCACTGATCCCCATTACTCTACGTCGGTAAGTGATGAAATAAATGAGTCAAAAACAATTGGGATCTCATACTCTGCTTTTGTGTTATCTTATCCTTACAAAAATGAACCATCAGAATTGAGCCATATTTTTGAATTTACAAGAATATAAAACCATCACTTTGTGGATAAAATCATTCCTAATGTTGAAGACCAAAGTGAGGATAGAAATATTCTCTTTCCAACCCCATTGAATTGCAGGCACATAAACAAGGATGAGAAGAAATTATCCAATGAATCATCAGGCCTCCCAAAGAAAAAGTTTTTCTGGAAGCACACTGGAGCTGAGAAAATACGATGTCCACCGTCAGACTATGGGTAGTCCACTAAAATTGTCCAACTGTAGACAAATAAATGCAGTACTTCTTGGGAGGCAACCCATGTTTTTTTTACTTTTATGAAATTTCAATTTATTTTTAGTTTTTCATTATATGAATAATGATTTTTCTTTTTCAGGTAACATCCCACAATCCTAGAACCACATCGACTTCCATTGGATCCCCAACTTCTGTACTTGACCCACCACTAGATGGATATGGAAACCCACCAAATCCAAACCAGGGGGCACCTCTTTCCCTTTAACTCTCTTTCTATCTCTTCCTCTCTCTACCTCTTTCTACCTCTTCCTCTCTCTTTCATTTTTTTTACAACTTTCTTTATCAAAACCTTTCTTTTAACTTTTTCTTTTGTGTGGGTGTATCTTTATAAAAACACAAAAACAAATAAAAACCTAAAAAAAACAAGAAAAATGATCACTTAAAACAAATAAAAAAACTCAAGAGTCATGATTACTCACCTTCCTATTTTTCAATTTTGACCAACCATTTCGAGGAGTTAACAGACATGTTTTCATCTCAAAAATTTTGTATTTTCATCATGACTTTGGATAAAGAATTTTGTGTCAAAATTAACAAATTTTGAATGCTCACTTTTTGATTTGAAAAATGATTTTCCCGAACCGTGAGGAACAACATTTGCTTTCATTACAAGGCCACCTATGGCCATATTTTCAAAATACGTGTTTTCACCCCCCATTTGTGAGTCTTGAGTTTGTGGACCTTCGAGCTGAATTTACTTCCTTAGTGTGTATTAATATGATAGAGGCATTTTATGAACCACATGAGAATCACAATAGCCGAATAGCCTCCCATTAACCATACATTAATCCTCCTTTTGAAAGCCCCTTCGAGCCTATGAAAACATTTTCCTTGATAGCCACATTACAAGCCCAATACCTTTTCCCACCCAATATCAACATGTATTTTCATTGCATAATTTTTTGAAATTTAAGTGTGGGGGGAATAGATTTCATTTTTTGGGTACCCTATTATTGATTTTTAATGATTCATCCTCTACTTGAGGGAATGCATTCATTTCAGTGTGGGGGAGAGGTTGTCATTAAGTGTGTTTTGGGGAATGTAATGAACTTCCATTTATGTAAATTTTTAAATGTTATTGACAAGTGTTCAAAAAAATGATGATGAAAAAAAAATCAAAAAAATAAAATAAAATAAAAAATGATGAAAAAATGGGTTGTGTCTTGGTTAAGTCAAAAATCACTCTTCCTAAACCTTTGATCTTGTTATAACTATTACAATTAGTGTCGTGAGGAGATCAATCATGGGTTGGGTTATGAGTGTGAGATCTTTTCCAAGTTCAAATTTCGAAAAAAAAGAAGAAAAAAAAAAGAAAAAAAAGGAATTCTTGCATTATATTCTTTTTGGGAGAAGTTTTGTGGTTTGTAAATATTTCATCTTCTCATCCCCTTCATATTTTCTTCCTCTATTGTGTCTTTATTCACACAATCATTCCCTAGTAAAAATGTGTTTTCATTTCCTTCCATGTTTTATTTCAAAAAAAATGTGCATTGCTTTTTCTATATTGGTATTTTAACCCTCTTATTATCTCTCTTGGACATTATATTCCTATCGTCCCATATCTATAGAAAAACCCATTAAAAAGACCTCTTGATTCTTTCTCACTTGGGATAGGGATTGTAAGCTGAGAGCTCTTTTTAAACTCTAAGATTTTCACTTTTGGTTGCTGAAAGAGTGAACCTCCACAAATGAATTTTATCATCTTGAGAGGTGTGAGTTTTGAGTGTCCACATTTTCCATTTCTAAATTTGAGCATGAAAAAATGAATTATTTTTGGAACATTGTTTTTGTAATAACTTGTTGTGGAATTCAAAATGGATGAGTGAAATAGTCTCAACCTCCCCTGATTGGAGAAAACAAAATTTTAATATCTGCTGGTGAGTAAAAATGATTTTGTCATGTTTTTATATTTTTTTCACATGAGGACATGCACAAAACTAAGTGTGGGGGAGTTGATGTTATTAATATTTTCATGAATTATTATATACTCCCTTTACTTATTTTATATTAAATGTGCATAATTTGTGTGAAATATTAATGTTTTAATATTAAGTATAATTTTTGAGCATTTTTAGAAGTAGTCCAATTGAGTCAGTTTAATGTTTTAACAATAAATATCACTATACTAATCCAAATTGTGTGGTTATTGTTTTTTAGGATTCTACTTTCAATATAAAACATTTCATTAGAAGGTAACATGAGCCAATTATTCTATTTGAAGGGTCATATGGTCCTCACAAACAAGACCAAAGAATCTGTGAACAAAACTGGACCAGCCTTGAATATTGATTTACTGGGCTCAATCCAGAAGTCCAAAAACATTAAATCTCCACAATAATTCGGGGGACAATAAATTTCATCTTGGATAAAAATCTCAAGGCCCAAATCCAAGTACAATGGGCCCAAATAAAGCTTTGAAGTCTAGCCCACCATTCTGGCCGAGAAATAAAATCAGTATAGTATTCATGACATATCTCATGATGTAAGCATAAAATAGAGCATAGATTTTTAAGTATGAAATAGGATAACAGGAATCCGATTTTTTTGAAGAACCCATTCGTATTTGAAGGCATCTTCATATTCAAAAACCCCTTTCACATTCTGGACTTCAAAAAGACTGGATTGAAATGGACAGTTTTACTTCGTTTAATCAACCGGCCATAACCTTTGATCCTTAATTCCAAATCACTCCAAATTTTGATAGTAGTCAGAAAACGTTATTATCTACAACTTTTAAGAAGACTATTGCTCGATATTAGGTAGTATTGATGTCCATATCTGCTATCCAAGTGGAGGGGTATTTTGGGAATGAAAACAGTCCACTCCTTGGGCTATAAATACTCTCCCCTTATCTTCTTGAGAGGGGTTGGAATTTCAGAAGAGAGGAGAACATATTGTCACGACCAAAGCCTTGCCAAAGGCTTGGGAGGACCTTCCATACTAAAGTTTTCACTTAATTGATTGAGAGGTTTTGCTCGATAAGTATTCTTTAATTTAACATTGTGTATGTTGGACTTAACAAGTCATGGATTATTGACATATTATGTTCAACGTGTGGTTTCCATAGATTATTGGAACCATAAATAAACATCCACAATCAAGAACTGATTGAGATTAGAACCCTAAGTAATGTTAAGGCTTGGATTAAAGTCTTAACACTTGGGAATTCCAATCAACATCAACTTTTGATGTGGGTGTTAATTTAATGCAATATAAAGCAAAGCTCTAGGATATCACATGCTTAACTCCCTAATGATGACTCACCCCAATATTTATCAACTTGTTAAATTAAACATCAACCATTAAACATTTCAATTAATCTCTGCAAACAAACCCCCCCCAATCAAAATACAATCAACTAAAAACAATCGAATATTACGAAGTTCCATCACTTAGGATTCGACCCGAGTGCTGCTATACACATTAGCAGAGCATTGGAACCTTGACCGGTCGATAGGCGACAATCAGCCACACGTTTCAGTCAACTTGGTGAATGAATTAGATAATATTGAAAAATAATTCATAAAACGACAATAATATCTTCCCAAACCAAGAAAACTTTGGATATCATTTACCATTATTGGTCTTGACCATCTTTCAATAACCTCTATTTTTGTTGGATCCACATATATACCCTATCTTGACATTATGTGACCCAAAATGAAAATTTCTGATGCCAAAATTCTAACTTGGTAAATTTTTAATAAAGCTTATCCTTTCTCAGGGTCATCAGTACAATTCTCAAGTGATCTCCATGGTATGCATATCTCTTTTAATATAAAAGAATATCTTCTATAACGAATACCACAAATTGATCAAGATAGTATCTAAAGACTCTATTCATTAGATCCATGAAAATAGTGGGGGAATTAGTAAGTCCAAAAGGAATCACTACAAATTTATAGTGTCCATACCTTGTATGGAATGACACATTTGGTATATCCTTGTTTTTTACCCTTAATTGATAATATCTCGAACAAAGATCAATCTAGGAAAAGTATTGAGCTCTACTTAGTTGTTCAAATAAGTCATCAATGTGAGGAAGAGGGTATTTTTTCTTGATAGTGATCTTGTAAAGTTCTCAATAATCAATCTAGAGTCTCATTGATCCATATTTATTCTTAACAAGTAGAACCGGTGCTCCCCACGTTGATGCACTAGTGCATATGAATCCCTTATCATGATTATTTGGGAATTTCTTATTCAATTTCTTCAACTCAATTGGGGCTATTCTATAAGGTTTCTATGAAATAAGCATAGCACCTGGTATTAGTTCTATTGAAAACATAACTTCACGATTTAGTGGAAGACCTGGCGATTCCTATAGAAATATATCATCAAACTCCCACACAATGGGTGTATTCTTAATTGTGAGTTTCGACCCAACCATTTGAGATAAATGACCTTCGTTTTTTGGAATCAAGACCCATAAGATGGATGAAATTTATACTGGAAGGTTATATTCATCCTTTCATTAATAGATGATCATAGATTGATCTGAAATATGAAATGTGGCTTCCCTTCCTTATAAATTTACATGATCTCCATATAGAAAAATCCAATCCATTCCAATAATCACATCAAATTCCACCATATGAAGGATCACGCGATTTCTAGAAAGGAATTTCCCTAAAACTTCAACCAAAGAATAATTATAAACTTTTGATGCAATTGTTGTTCCATTAAAAGTTTCCACAGCTGACTCAATATGTAATTTTTGAGGCAATATAGTGATACCTTTAAAAAATTCTTCGAAAATAAAAGAGTGGGTTGATCCATAATCAAATAAAACATTTTATACATTAGAGTGGATAGTAAGTGTACCTTTCACCACATCATTATAGTACTGTGTATTTCCAATTGTGATTGCATGTGACATTACATTATATTTTGTCCTTTGACATTGATCATCATCAATAACCCTGGGAATTGATTAGCATAATTCCCTACTAGCTTGAACATGTAACATTGAAGTATTGGAGGTGCATTCTATGTATCATTTTCTTTGTTCACATCATTATAAATATTTTTTCCATCACATCAGTATTCAACTGATTGATGTCATTATTTTCTACACATAAAACATTTACTAGTCCATTTAATAAAATTCCATCCATGTTTCTTTCCACATATTGTGCTTAAGGGAAAACCAATCATCTTTTTAGTGTGGTCTTTATATTTTCCTATGTATTCCATTTTTTCTTCTTATGAAACCCATATGACTGATGGGTTAATCCAATATCCATATCAACCATGATATAACATAAAACAATTTCCTCATAGCTATTAAAGTCCCTTATGGATAATGCCTTTAGGAGACTTGGTTTTATACCACTAATGAATCGATCAATTTTACTCTCAGGTTGGAAAATAATTCAGGAAGCATACCTTGCATGTCTTATAAAATTTTCTGTACATGTAGCAATGTATTCATCATCCTTTTTCTTAAGATCAAGGAACTCCTTCTCCATATTTTTTTGAAGAATATGTGTAAAGTAATTATTGAAATATAAGTTCTTGAACTCATCCCATTACATGAACTCAATTTTAACTCTTTGCGTCGTATTACTAATTAGATTCCACTATTGATCAGGTTCTCCTTCAAAATGATAGACTGCTAAGACAAATTTATAATGTTCAGAACATTGTAGAATTGAAAATATCTTTTTAGTGGTATTGATCCATTGTTCATCCACTAATGGATCAGAAGACCTGCTGAATGAAGGTGGATGTTATCTCATGAAGGACTCAATAGAATGTTGCTCCATACTTTGCTCGTTTTGATTTCCTACATGATTTGTAGCTTGATGAAGATGTGTGATCAGGGATACAATACTTTTCATTCTATCTCCCATAAAATTTGGTTGCTCTGGGGGAAAATCATTTCATTTCCCATTGCCTTCATCATTAACACTGTTCCTTTAGGTTCTATCATTTGACTAAAACCAAGAAGAATAGTGTGAGAAACACTAATCATAACAGTAAAACAACATAATCAGGAATAAAATTTCAATTTAGGAAACATTAGGTTTTATTCTAGGTTATTCATGAACATCTCTAAAACACTAGGATAGGATTGTGACATATACTTAGACATATCTTTAGGGTTCATACTAAGGTTCTCTCATCCTAGTTTCCAAAGGTTAACTATACATTTTTTCTAATACCAACTATAAAGACACATACATTAAATATAGATACTACTTGAACATTAAAAATATTTATTACATAACATAACAAAACCACGCCAGGACCGTTTAGGTTTAGTGTCTTTAGAAACTTGGAAACATAATCAACTGGTTCACAAAACATCCAAATTGTCTTCTGCTTATTTCTTCATAACTAGAATCCCTTTTTATAAATATTAGTTAATACCCTTCTTCATGACCTTGGGAAAAGAAACATATGAAAGGGTGAACTCAAATTATCACTAAGGGTAAACGAGGGAGATATCAATCATATCATAATCATAGGAACAAAACATTTGAAAATCATATCCTGCATATAAAAGATCATAATATCATGCCAAGGGATAAATAATAAAAGTGAAATGGAATCCCAATACTCATGAAATAAGAAATTAAATTTTGTGGCATACACACATAAGCATAGAAAATAATTTCATTTTAGTCAAGGATCATTTCTGAGACCATTATAGTGGACAAAGTCTAGTACTGAACCGAGTTCACTCCTCGTTACAACCCTGTATTGATGAACTATATTTACTTACCATTCCAGTCATGTATATCTCATGAGATAAAAATATTTACCCAATACATTGGGGGGATAAATAGGTCCCACCCATCTTATAATGAAACCACTCTTACATGTGCCACAAAAACATAAAAACATTAACCATAAAAGAACCCAAGAAATAAAATGGGTCTCATAAACATCATTCAATCATAATTATTATAACACTATAAAATCATACTAATAAAAGGGTTGGAAATATAATCCTATTTAAATTGTGTCATCTTATATGAAAAATAATTTTGTGAAAACTTTCGAAATAAATTCCTAAGGAAAATATCATTTCTTCTTCAAAAATGTTTTATATTCTCAAAATTCAATGTAATTTTAAATGAATAGAATTTAGTAGAAAATAAACTTGAAATAATTTAAAATAATATTCAGGGAAATAAGGCTTTATGAAAACATAAAAATCTATTCATGTCCCATAAGTTAAAAAATATTATCCTCGTATTTTTTCCGAAAAAGTCAAAAAGTAATTTTTATGGTTAACAAAAGAAAGATTCCTTCTAAACCATGTAGTAAAAGTAAAAAGGGGGTAAAAATTACTTTAAGCATACATATAATAATATTAAACATTTTAGGAAAACAATTTTAGAAAACATGGACATGGATGATAGATATATCCTAGTAAATACTTATGAATAAACAATCTCTGATAAAAACTGGATTTTCAAAGTTATCCCTTAACAATTTATAATCAGTAAAATTGTATGCATCATAAAATAAAGAAATTACATTCATATTTAAATATAATAAACTTCATTATAATAATAATAAAACATTCATTAGTAACATAAACACCACACAAAAGAGTTAGATGGTGTATAAGGCATATGTCCCACAGAAATAAAACTGAGACAAAAAATTCTCTTACATTAGGTCTGATATGCTTCGTATGTATCCAAACCTCCTGTATAATTATTTAAAAAAAATTAAAAATTTATTAAAGAATCATAATAATTTTTATGATAACATTTATGATTATATTTTCATTTGTTTATTAGTAACATTTCATTGTTACTCGTTATTCGGGTATTAACTGTTTTATGTTCTTATGCATGTTTTGTCGGATAAGTTCTTGCTACTATTTTTTTGTTATAGTTATATATTTTACATAATGGTATTAGTATAATATATATAATATTTGTTTTATTTAATTTATGTATATAATCATGGTTTACTGATGATCATGTAGAATTAATCTCATCACATCATGGAGACGGTAGGCCATGCGTACGCCCGAGTGATGATATCATTTTGAAAATTATTGAATGGTATTGAAGTGGATGGTGTCTGATATTTAAGAATTAATTTAATTTTATAATTATCATATATAGTCATTATTTCCATCATTATACCCATACAAGTAAGGTGGTGGTAAAAAACAGATTACACCACGACGTGGAGATGGTAAGCCCTACGTACGCATGCGCAGTGATTTCATTTTTCATTAGATAGATAGAAGGTGAAATATGGTTTCTTAATATTTATAATAACATATAAATATATGAGTGATACTTATGTTATTATTTTATAATGAAACAACTAATGAAGATTAAGTAGAACAAGAAACAATTTGTATAGAATCAGTAAATGATATTACCTCTTCTTCGATGTTCCTCCTCTAAATCTCCTCCATGAGCATAAGAGTTGGTCTTTGAAGAGAACCAGAACCTCTATAATGAAAATAGAGAACTTGAGAAGGAAAAAAGGGAATTTTATGTCCAATAATTAAGGCATAAAATTGAAGTGAAGAGGTGAGGTTGAGGTGCCCATTTATAATTGAGGTGAGGGGCAATTTTGGAAACTCCATAAATAATAATTTATAATAAAATAAATACCAACACAAAAATCTCCAAAATGTCACAATTTAAAATATGATAGTAGATATGTATATAATATCATCAACAAATAAATTTTTTACAAGTTATTTTTTTCTATTTAAACCATAACTTTTTAATTGACACTCAATTATTCTATTTAAATTTAATTGCGGTAATAACATTCAAAATATTTAATGGTTATAAATATTTACTTATATGGTTTTAATTGACCATAAATGGATATGTTATGACATTTTAGATCTTATAATTATCACTTTGTAATTTTTAAATATTTTTATGACTTAAATAATTTAATAAAATGTTATTTTCATAAAATATCAATAGTGTCAATTTTGACACTATTCATTTATTTGACTTTTTAAAAAAACACACAAGAGATAAATTCTAAAAAATATATTCAATACACTCATAAAATGTTATATTCACCTAGAAAATTCATGTAGAACATTAATTAGTTCATATGTTATTTATTTTAATATTTGTAATACCATTTATTTGATATTTCTATTAATAAAATAGTTAATACATCACCATTGTGTCATCATTAATGGTAATTATTTAATATCGAAGAATTATAAATAAATTCCATTGAAGTGGGTAATTATTTTAGATTTACATAGAGTATCTATAGTCAATATTATCTCTTAGTTATCCAAATTCTAAAATTAATATACTTATATAAAATGAGATTGTGACATTTCATCACATTCATTAGTTTTTATTACATTCATATCATATTCATAGGTAAGTGGCCATAAAGTGATTCCATTTAGAAAAATAGATTATAAGGATCTGATTTAATCATCCAATAATATTGTTACATATGTTAATGTAATTTTATAACATTTTTCTACCCTTAATTACCTGATTTACCTTTAACCATGGTAATAAAAATAATTACCAAAGTTACTATTCATAATGCCCAAAAATCAAAGTAGCCTATTAACATAATTTGGACCTAATGATTAAAAATATGGAATCCATTTTCCAAAATTTAAAACATAGATGTTTCATTAATTAATTTTATATTAATCTCGTTGTTGAAATAAGAAAATGGGTTTTAAAAGTTAAAACATTACTAAAGATTGAAATGTTTTTTCCTATAAATTCAATGTAAACTTAATGTTAATGACATAAATTTTATTTAATGATAAAAATATATTATATTAATACTTTAAAACCATTAAATATTATAATTTAACCATATAAATTATCTCAAGGAAAAAAATTGTTTTTAATTAAAATTTTACGTATTTTTTCTATTCATCCAAACATGATAGTTATCAGAAAAATATCATAAATTTATCCTATGTAAATGTTTATATCCTTCATTAAAATAATTTTTTTATTTTTTTGTATAAAAATTATTAATGTTTCAAAATCATAATTTAAAATGGGTTCTCCATTCAATGGCGTAAAAATGTCCTCTAAAAAATTGGTTTTTGTACATCAAATTGGGTTTTATTCATACCATGTGACTAAAATGTCCAATGGATTAATATAAAAAATATTTTATTAAGTATATAACACTTATATATCTCATTAATTTTTTTATCAAAAGCAATTCACTCAAAAATAAAAATAGCTAATTGATTTATATTTTTCAGAGATAATTGATAGACAATTAATTCATAATGCATTTTCATAAGTTAGTTATAATTATTCCCACTAGCCTAAAAGATAGGAAACAACAGTAATTTTATAATAATAGAATCAAGATTTTTTTTAACTCATGATTGTGTGAAAAGAAAGCTACTGAAGAATAAAAATTATTTAAAGAAATTATTTCATAAAAACATCTAGGTGTTGCAGAGACTATGCTCTGATGGAATATGAATATCTTCATGATTATAGAATAGTACTAAAGAGGACTTGGGGTTGATGATTTGAGTGTATTTTTAATGGTTTAGAATGATCTATCCATAAAGGTGAATGACTTGACATTCATCGTAGCCATTGAGAGTGGATCCTCAATAAGTAGTAAGCGACGTGTTTGAAAATTGTATTGTCTATGACAACCTATATGATCAAGTGAAACAACCCTCAATAATGGTTAATGAACCAGATTAGTATATGAAACTAATATCCCAATGAGTACCTTTAGGTGAATTTGAAATAGAACCAGCCACATTTTAAAGGGAGTGAAATAGAACCCCAATTCTGATATTGTTTAAAGAGTTGGATAAGTGGGTAACATAATAGTGGTAAGACAACACACTGGATCAATTGGAGTGGTTATTCACTCTCTAAAATCCAAATTGAATACCTTTTTCATGATGGTTCAGCATGTCAATGGGAAATTTGGTTATAACTGTAAGGTAATGGTGTTGCTCTCCATTTGGATGTGCTACCACAGGACCCGAAACCGATTGAGCTAGTCATAGGCAGGATGTCACTTACTATTTTGAAGTGGATAACTGATCCTAAGTATGTGGAATAATACTGTGATGAGTAATGGCTATGGGGTGATAGGCCAACCAATATTGGGGATAGTTAGTTAAAAGCAAAATATATTTTTGTAGTATGTACCTACAATTGAAATGTCATGAGGTTGTGGATTCTAGTGAGTTGGAATTGGTTATGTATACGTGATTAAAAAAAGTGGTCATCTCTATGGGTACAATTTTTGAATAGTGTAATGGTATCAGTGTTACATGAAAGACAGTGTGGTTCCAAGATATAGTATCAAGAGGGAAAGAGCTCAAATCATCAGCTAGCATCCCCACAAAAGTATCTTAGTGTGTATGAATGTGGGCATATTAGATATGGTTAAGATAGTGAGTTTGGAAGTAGCCATATGGATGATCAAAAGCATCATAGCTCACTAGTCATGGGAGAGTTTGAACCAGAAATTTCACGAGTCTATAAGTGGTTCACTGAAGTGATGAGATGATTAAATCATGAATACAACAATGATGGCACTATCAATAGCTGTACATTCTATTGATATATGGTAGGCTCTTTATCTACTACGCTTGGGGTTTTCCCAGAAGATAGAATGATAACATAAGTATACTATTTCAATCATGTCTCCATAAGGAGTGCTAGCAGTACATCTAGGTTTCAATGGATTTTCATAAGGGTTCGGTGAATTGGTCCCTCAACGCTCATTTTTTCAATGGAGGTACTCAAGAGTGAGAGGTGTATTTGACTGATAGTTAAATGCTGATGAATATGACTATAAGGTTTAAGTACTAGTTCATGGTTGTTGTCCTTCCCTTCCATGGAAGCTCATTTTTACAAGAGTACTAACCACCCTTCCATGTGATGCAATGGAATATGGTGGAGGCCGTCCATACCTTTCTAATAAGGATGACAGAAAATTAGAAGAGTACTGAAGATTCCCCATGAAATAGTTGGGTTTTCTGGATGGATCAATTACTCTTGTAATAGTGGGGATCTGATGTTTAGCATTATTTTAATTGGGATTGAAAGTATATCACACATCCAAATTTTATATACATATACATATACATATATTAACTGGGGGTTGAGTTACAGAATGGGAACCAAAAGGTTAGAATAAACCAAAGAAGGTTTAAGTAGCAGGAAATTGGTTATCAACTTCATTGATCATTCACTAATATGACCTCATGACTAAATATATGATTGGAAAGTGTAGTTGTCAGTAATCTTCTAATAGTACTTCCACCATTTATAAGGTAGTTCCAAAGTCAAGGGAAGTTCAAGAAATCTTGTGATACTTATTGGGGGAAAGGGCCACGGTTGTGGTATTAGGTCAAATCCACTCCAACCATTCCATCAGTGTTTATGGTGGAAGTGTTCAGGCTATAGAAAAAATACTAGAAACAATTACGAGTGTAAGAGTTTAATCAAGACAAAAAATAGATGATCCTATAAAAAACCAACACAGGTGCACAAGTAGAGTATAATATTTGGCGTGTGACCAACCTATTTGGAAGGAACTCAACAAGTGATTGAACCACCGGTTGTGTCACTATTAAAGTAGGTTACTGAATATAGACTTATCTCATTAGATCACATCCATTCCTTGCATCAAACATGTGGTGATAAAGTTAGCGACTTTTTATTAAAAACACAGGACTCTGCCCTGAGGCTGACCTATGTATAGAGTCTGACACATGCCCAATACTGCAAGGCCGATGCAGATAGGTACTGAGTGGAGGGAACCCATCCGTATCTACATAGAGGTAAACAGTGGTAGTAACCATAAATATTTGAAATTAGAAAAATTCCTTGCTTCATAAGTAGGGACTCTCATGAATTGTGTCATGACTACCCAGTTGTCTCCAAAATGGAATTCAGGGAAAATGAACTTCTGGTTCAGATGTCGAGCCATATTTCTTTCCCCTGATATCAAACAACACTAATAGGCTCAATGTGAACCTATTATGAAACTTTTCTTAGTAAACCATATACAAAAAAAGTAGTAATACCATCATAAAATGGGATTTATGTAAGTCAATCCTCATGTTGAGAAGTCCACATGAGTATAATGGATAGAAAAGGAATAAAAGAAAATTGTGTAAACTATGCATATTTGATGGATAATTATTATGCCTATGATATATCACTGATTAGGGTCCTTATTCCTTATTTTCATCATGATTTTAGACTCTTGATCCATGAGTATGTCTTCATCTTCCAGCACTTATTCCAATACTTCATCCACTTCTGTGACCCCTGCGAGTCATAAAAAGATCTATCCTGCCAAATGACTCCATATATAGGTAGTGAACACAATGATTCAAAAGTACCACCAATATGGTATGATCCTGAATATAGAATATTCTTGTGAGATTCTACAAGCACGGTGGCTGGTGAGTCCACATCGCTCAATGAAGGTTGCCACTAAACTGGTGGACCCTATCACTATGACCAATAACTTTGGGAGCCTATACCTGGTGCATGATAACTTCCACCTTTTGTACTTGATGAAGGTGGTTTAGGGGCTGAATCCAGCAACCCAATGAGTCAGGCATCACTAAGAAGGGTGCTTGCTAATTTTCATTGTTAGCATCATCATACAAGTACCTATCAACTGCCTTTTGAGAGTACCTCTTGACAAACAATCACCTTGGACACCAAAGCATGGGATCCACCGAGGAAGACTTATCGGAGAAGGAAGACAGTGGATAACTAGGAATGTGATAATATCCATGCACTTACTGACAGTGCCCGCCAGCATACTTTGGCAGGGACCAGCCAGCATGCCAATATCCCGGATTTCTCATAATAAGACTGTGGGTATATTACCATAGAAAACATGGGGTAGACTCATACTCTTACCTCCTTGTATGATTCCCATTAGCAAATCCTGATGGAACATTGAAGACAAAAGTGGGAACACATCGCCACTTCCATAAAAGATATTTGTCAAATAGTTATGGAGATGGAAAACATAGAGGCTTATATCCCTGAACACACTTTTTGTAAAATGAAAATACATCTTAGTAATAGCTAAATAACTCTATCGACATATTCCAACATTATTGCAGATCATGGGATAGGAATATACTCCTATCTCTACAACCTTGATGACTCAACCATCTAATCATCATGATAAATTGGTTGTACCATATCAATATCTCATTATTGCTTCTACCCTAGAGTATTACCAGAATATCTTGATGAAGGGTGAGGAATCAGACTAGGGTCATAATCCCATTCCAAGTACGACGAAAAAGGTGAGAGTGGTACATGCCTCTGGACAGGGGCACATGATTTCCAAATAGGTACTGTAGGCTAACCTATTGAGAGTGGAACATGCCTTGGGACATGCCCAAATTTTTTTAGTGAATTTTCATAGCATACTCCAACAGATCACCTAAGAAAGGTTCATATTCCTACTTCTCCAAATGAACGACTATGACAACAACATTCCAATGAAATATAAGAGAAGGCTCAAGTTTCTTCTCCCATTCTGGATGTTTGTCCGCATATTTCACTATGGGATGCATATTAAAACCATATGTATATTCTTTATCCAACTTGGGCCAACCAGGTGAGATCGGAACATGCCTCAGGGTAGGCTCATACTCCTGCCAACAAAGATCGGTAGCATATCCCAAAGGCTCAAAATTGGGCCCATACCCCCGTCTTGACTGAGGCTCACCAATTTAGAGTGGCACACACCTGAGGAAATGATCATATCCCTATTGAAAATGAGGTAAATTATCCATATATTATGAAAGATCCTCATAAATGGGCTCATATCACTATATTAATTGGTGTTTATATAAAAATTCCAACAAACCCTATAAAATAGGCACATATCTCAGTGAGACAATGAATGGAAAGTCGACATACTCCAACCACAACATGGAACAAGATTCATATTTCTAATATATTCAATGCTAGTATCCTTGAGGATTTTAGATACACACTCTCAATACCATAGATGTCTATAGACTCTTCTATCAAAGCATAATATGGATATGTTCATTACCATGATATTCTGCCTAATGATAATTTGGAGATGGATCACAGGGACTCTACTCCTAACATCCGCCATTTTCAACCTCCCCATGATGGTATCTCCCATGGGTAAGGTAGTACTAACTTTTTCCAAACACCTTTGTATGGATAGGTGAACCAAAAACATACACCTTAGTATAGATAGGTTCTCAAAACACTAGGGTCAATTGTATATAGTACCCTATCAGCATCCAGCAGCACTCCACTCCCATCAATAGTAAACCATCAGATTAATCTTCTATGGTATGACTAGATGGAGGTGTGTAAGTATGATGAAGAAGAGAATGAAATTAATATATGAAGAGAGTTATCCAATAACAAACTCTGCATATTGTTCTTCCCCCTCACTACTTCCAACAATGAGATCCTCGATGAGCTAGAGAAAGAGTGCATTCCTAATATATTTCATAATATGTGGGATACTCATTAGTGACTGAAGGATAAATTTCTCCCTTACCCAAGATATGATTTTCACCTTCATACCATCAGGATACTATGTTTCCAGCTTGACCTAGCTATTATATCCATGGCCCGAGATCAAAAACCGGAAAATAATAGTGAAAATTTCCAACACGCTTGAAACCAATGCATCATGAAACATATCTAGAATATCTCTGAAGCCATGTCAGGAATTTCAATTCATGGATGAGGATAGTATGGATCATTACACATCTCTCATGCCCTGGAATATCAGATCCCCTCATACATGGATTCCTATAATGTTATAACCTCTGGAGAAGTTAGAGGACTAGAAAAGTCTTGGGCTAGTTGGTCACTGCAACATAATTCCACCACTCCAACAATGCCTAGAAATCACAGACATGGAGAGAGGATATATTAATGGAATTAAAAATAGGCCACTCAAGATAATAAGGGGACATTACGAGTATAGAGATCAAAGTTGAAATCACATGGACAACTACCTATAATGAACGATACTCATCATGGGTTGTCATCGCACCCAGCTCTCACACAATCGCTACTGCACCATATCATAGAGACCGTAGTAGCAGCTTCCAAAGTAGTCATCTAGGACTGGACTTGGCCCCATGTTCTAGGAGAACATTAGTCACTACCTCCACCCCTCGGGTCATCAATTCCTATGAAACTTTATGACGTGATTCTAGAATTCATAGAAAAACCCCAACCTTCAGGGATGGGGGAATAAATATCTCAATCACCATCTTTATATTCATTATCCCCTGAAAAGGTATTGGAGACATCAATGGTGATTCTAGATCACCTCAACCCTGATGGGCTCGGAATAGCTACATCTTCATGTCTAATGAATTCCCCAGATAACCCCAACCCACAAAAATGAGGTTACCTTTATCATCATCAGCACCATAGAGAGAATCATTATTACTAGGTTGGGAGTAATAGATAATTGTTCGGCATCCCACCAGTTCTTCATGCCTCAAGACAAATCTCTATTGGTTGGAACTCTTTTGACAACCACTACCAAAAATTCCCTCAATTTCAGCATTCATAATCCAAGAGGATAGAAGTGAATGGTGAAATAAATCATGCCTTTCCGGGGTTTCAAGCCAAAACATCCCAATAAGGCCAAGGGTTCGAATAACAAACCTAATAAAATCCTTATAGAACCATCTTTCCATGTGGAAAGAAATGGCACAACCACCATTTCTCAAAATTCTTTTGTGAACATCATTACTCTTAACATGGTGTAAATGGATCCAGATATAGATGAATAGGGTCACACCAAGGAAGATATACCCTAGGAGGAGGGTGATTTGGTTACACCAAATGAGGGTGCACACACCTAGAATCAGACAAGGATTGAGAATTTGGCACCACCAAATAATTATTTCCCACCTCCTCAGAAGAAAATCACTAAAGATAAAGGGAAATAAGTGATTGCACCTATGTTTCTATATTCAGAAGAGAAATTTCTGTAATATGATGGTGAAATACAAGATCTCTGGTGTCTCAATGAGGAGCTACTCAAGAGAAATATTTCCACTCTGTATCATCTATAGAGAGAGGTGAATATTCTCCCTGCTATTGTTGATTTTACAACCAGAGAAGCATCTAAATATCATATTGGATCTGGTTCTAAACAACCCTTCCATATAAACAATGTTGTCATGAATGATCAAGACTTCCCCCGACTGTGGTGACAGCCTCTCCCTTTCCAGGGTAACTCCTCGGTCATATGATAAATAAAGGATTAGTGAGAGATAAAATAGGGACCACCTTATCATCCCTCACTTTATCCCTACAGATGGGAGGTGGCACAAAAATTAATTCCCCCAGAGATTATTACTGCAATTGAATCCCTAGAAACTTGGATGGAATCCATGTACGGGAGACACATACTAGTGTAGCATGAGAAGAAGCCATATCCTAGATGGGTAGATGCTACCCCACCTCAACCCAACATAGGAAATATAACTTTTTCAACATTAAATGGTTCAATAAATCCTGAGTAAAATCATACACACTTCATGTCTTGATGTGGGATGATGGTGAGCCCCGAGGATCGACATGAGGTGACTAAGATGAGGTGTTTTGTAAAGACATTGGCAGGGTCAGCATTCAAATGATATATCAGTCTTATTACAAGATATTTCATGATATGGGAATATATTCTTAATTTGTTCCTTTACCAATTTAGTTCAGCACTAAGGAAGATGAAGATCATCAGCCAAAATAATAGCAAGCATCATGAGAATGATAGGGTCTCCGACTTCATAGTAAGGTTGAAGGGTATAACCTATTCACTCATCATCCCTCTATCATAGGAACAACTTCTAGAACTATGTTGTGAAAATATCAAGGATGAGAGGCAAACACCCATCATCCCTATGAAATATCTAGTTTGATTAAGAGAGTTATTTGAAATAGTAGAGCATCTTGAAGAGTTTATTCAACGAACCTGATCCAATTATTCTCCCACACCCACAACACAAGAAAAAATGTAGGAAAGATAAGAAGTTATAGTTTTTTCCCTCAATCCTAAAATATCATAAGCACCTAGTCAAGCTCTGAACTTCCTAACACCTCCAACTGGCCAATGGAATTTTCAGAATCACCCTCGACCAGAAGCACATAGAAACTAGGGCCACCCAGGATTTCTGGAATGAATGAAAAAGGTGTACACCTTTAAAAATGAGAATGTCACAGACTACTTATCTAAATCCATGGACAACAACCTACTTGTGGTTCTATAGCCGAGGAATCCCAATGAACTAAACCTCACTGACCATCCCAGTTATCTACCTTTTCCATAGAAGGATAGGTCATTATATCTAGAACTGTTTCATCTTTAAGGATGTCCTTCAAGGCATGGTTGAATACAAACATGTTTCATCAGATGATTCTCCAAAACAAGTGTCTTGCATAACCATTTCCCAGTTAGAGGAAGATGAAGTATGGAAAAAAGTTCCTATGAGGTGAGCATAGAAGTTTGACAACTGAATGACTTAAAAAACAGTTGATCGAGCCCATGAATCCCTCATGGAACAATTTTGCAAACATGAAATAGTTCCACCAACCAAAAAGGAGAAGTCTAATGTACCTCCCAATAGTGGGCATGACAACTAGAAGCGGGAAGAAACAAAAGAGGCAGAGTCATATTCTACTCTAATTAAAACTCTAACTCTTGCATATTCCTTTCATGCAACATCTATGACACGATCACTGCCCCACCAAACAGAATCCTCATTAGGTGGAGATCTCATATTTGGTTCTTTAAATAAAATACCCTTGATGAACCCCTTCAATAATGATGAGTGTTCCCCTAAATATGGTTTCCTACATATAACAGGGGAATAGGGGGTTACATGCACCGAAGCTGGGGATACAGAGGGTAACACAGATATGGCTGGAGTCAGTATCCTAGTCATATCCCCACAGAGGAGAATTATTCAGTTAAGACTCATGGAAAAGCACTCCAGTAGGATCAATGGAGGCATGGAGGTGGATTAGATCCCTCCACCAGTCACCCACACCCGATTATCTTTAGTGACTACTTAACAAGGGTTCAACCTGATCAACCTAGGAAACTGGGAAGGCCAGTGCAACCTATACCACTGGTGGTGGATACTCCCTCAACTACCATGATATTACTAGTTACATTGACCTTAGCCCCCTGACTATTGATCTGTATGCCCATGAGTTTCCCCATTCTAGGAAATGGTGATTTATAGTAAAAAATTACGATATTATGAAATAGCTAGCCATGACCCTAGAAAATCTCTCCATCCTTGATGGAATTAATCTTTCAAAAGAACTCATGGAGTCACTTTTTAAAGACCACAGAAGACCATAACAATTTGAGATAGAAGTTGCTACAGCCGAGGTCTATCGATCTGAGACCATGTCCTTATGATGTGATAACACCCTCTAATTCACAGACCAAGACTAGGAGGAGGCCATCTAGGGATACATCAAACCCTTGTACATCTTGAGAAAACTCAATAATGTCAACATCCAAAGGGTTTTGATCGACAATGGATCTAGTGTCAATTTCATACCAACTTGAATCCTCCAATTATTGGGTTATGGTTTATGGGTCTTATCCCCAATGAGCTAACCATATAGGGGTATGATAAGTGTGTGAAAAGGCCCCGTGGAAATATTATTCTAAAGACCCAATTTGGGGACATCACATCTGACGTCGAGTTCATGGTTATCCAGTAAGACACCATATATAATGTCTTTCTTGGAGGACCCTGGCTCTATATCCACTCAATAGTACCATCAAAATTCCATCTATGTTTAAATCACCCCTTCAATGAAATGGTTAGAATAGTTCATGGGGATAATCCCCCCTTCGAGATTTGTGGATCCATACATATTGAATAAGGCTTCTATAATATGGGAGATAAGTAGCTGATGGCAGATGATGTTATACAAGTTTCCTACCCCTATAGTTTATAGACCAATCTATAAATACTTTGAGTATGATCGATGAGGATTATGTTCTACCCATAAACATATTCTAAATAGAAGACCGAGCCTCGTAGGTATAGGACTCTCCTTTCCTCAGAAACAATCATCTTCAGCATATCTCTGCCCCAACTCAGATGACAAGATATGATGATATTTCTTCTGATGACCTCCCTTATCCTAATCACGATGGAGAGGCCCCCAAACTGCCATCCTCATCTAAAATTGTCCATACAGACTCAGAAATGGAAAATATTAGGATGATATCATAAAAACCCCTCAATAATTTGAGGAAGGTGTTTCCACCAACATATATGAGCTCCGACAGATAAACCTAGGGGAAGAGGAAGAACCACAACCTAACATTACTAGTGTCAACATTCTCCTTGAAGAACAGGAGATGTTTATCAAATTCCTGAAGCAGCAACAATATGTGTTTTCCAGGAACTATACAGAAATGCCTGGTTAGAATCTAGATGTGGATATGCACCATCTTGAACTACCCAAAGATCATCAAGGCTTCAAGCAAGCATCCAGAATAATGAAGCCCTATCATGCCACAAATGTGGAGGTGGAAGTTAGAAAGTTGATCAAATCCATATTTTTTCGAGAAGTACAATACCCAAAATTGCTTTCCAACAACTTCCCCATCAAGAAAAAAAGTGTCATATTAGAGTCTATATTGAATTCAAAGACCTTAATCGGTATTTTATAAAGGAGGACTTACCATTTACGATCACATAATCTTGATCATTTCAACTACTGGCTTCCAATAACATTCCATCATGGATGGGTAATCAGGGTCAAATCATATCAAAACATCCTTGTAGGATGAATAATCCACTACCTTTTTGGCTCCCTAGGTAATATTCTACTACTAGGTCATGCACTTTGTATTAATGGATGTTGGTGCCACATATCAGCGCACCATGCATTGTATCTTTAATACATTCTTGGGAAGGATGGTTGAGTGTAAAGTTGATGAGTTGGCCATCAAATCCCAACAACGATGTGATCACTTCACGGATCTCCAAGCAATCTCTAACAAGTTATGACAACATAGTCTAAAGATAAATCTACTATAGTGTGCTTTTGGAGTAACATTAGGTAAATTCCTTGGTTTTGTGGTACGCTTTTATGGTATCAAGTAATTCCCGGAGAAGACCAATGTTATCCTAGAAATGTCTCCCCTAGGAATATTGAAATAACTAAGGGGGGTCCAAGGTAACCTCACCTACATTTGGAGATTCATATCCAATCTGGCCTACAAATCCCTCCCCTTCATGAGAACAATGAAGAAGGGGTCTCATAGTAATGGGATGATGAGTTTCAAAAAGCTTTCAAAAATCTCAATAAGTATATAACACCATGAGATCTTCCTAGTATCTCTTATTGAACCGCTAAGTACATCCTTGGCTGCCCTATGTTGACTGGGTTCTTGGTTTGATAGGTGGTCATTCTGCAGTAATATGATATCCAGTTCATATCCCAAAATTCATTAAAAGGGAATGCTCTAGCTGACTTTGAAGTGGCACATCCTGGTCATGAAAATACACTAGAGTACACTGAACCCCCAGAAGAAGATTACTTTTATTCCCACAACACTCCCTGAAAATGGGAGATATATTTTTATGGTGCCTCCTAGAGTCCTATTGATACAAGAATTGAAAACCCAAAGCTCAATATGGTTGGTCTAGGGGTTATATTTTGACCTACCCTTTCTCACTATCCAAAGGTTGCATGAACACTGAGGCTAAATATGAATCTCACATCACTAGGTTGGAGCCAGCTTTATAGTTGTACATAGCATACTTGAACATCAAAGCGTATTTAGAACTCATGATAAAGAAGATCAATGGTGTATATGCCATAAAAAAGGAATAAATAGACCCCCTCAATGGCTATGTCAAGGGACTAATGGTGGAGTTCCCCTTTGAGCCCACATTTCATTATATCTATTGATCATGGAATGCTTGTGCCAACGCATTGGCTAATGCAGCGGCCGTCTTGTCAAACCCTGATTAGGAGGAAGAAAACTTCCACATCAAACATCAAATAATGTTCTCATTGATTGAAATATGTGATATGAAATAGATCAGTTAGGTCAACACTTCCCCAAAGTGCAATGATCTAGTGACCTCCTCTGGATGGATGGAGACTATAATCATCTATCTTCGAGATGCAACTCTCTTGACGGATCATGTTGCAAAGGAACAAATTTCACACCGAGATGAAAAAACCACCTTTCAGGATGACCCAAATGATTATAAAATATTATAAAAGTGTGTAATTGACGAAATTATACTTAGGTTCATAATAGAAGGTAAAATCCCCACCATCTTTCATCGTGCCCACCAGTCTGGAACTAGGATCTCCCACTAGATCAGAAGGTTGGGGTATTACTGGCAGACCATGATGCAAGACTGAAAGGAATTCCCTAGGAAATTTCATGTATGCCATATTCATGAAAACATATCTCATAAACCCCTATAATTACTACATACATCCATATATTTTTGTCCATTCTCCGTTTGGGGGATGGATGGCATGGGGCCATATCCCCCAACCACCGTAAATCAGTTCAATTACATCCTTATTGCTACCAGCTTCTTCTCCAAATGGGCTAAGGTGATTCCAATTAAGGAATTCATAATGGAGAATATCATTAACTTATTAAAGTACCCTATCATCACTATTTTTGGAGTCCCTCACATGATATTAATGGAAAATGACACTAACTACTGTTATGCAGATCTCGGGAAGATATACCAGGAGTATAACATCAAATCCAATTACTCATCTCACTATCATGTAGTGGAAAATTAATAGATAGAGGCCTTAAATAAGACTCTATCAAACATACTCTAGAATATGGGAAACAAGTATAATAATACTCAGCCATAAAAACTCCTTCAAGCATTATGTGCATACCGTACCACAACATGTACTATTACACAAGTGACACTATACACATTGGTGTGCAGGACCGAGGTAGTGCTACCCATAGAGTTACATATTCCCTCACTCTAAATATCCATTTGGGGGAAACTATCATATGATTAACAAGAGAAAAAATGGATGGATGAGTTGGATCATCTAAATGAGAATATGTTTCGCACACTGCACTACCTTGAAGTCCACCAGAACTGGATAGCACAATCCTTCAATAAAAATATTTTTCTCCATTCGTTCCTCTAGAGATAATTGGTGACAGCTCTCTGAACCCCAATGATACCATGAAATAAGTCCCTGAATTTGGAACCCAAGTGGGAGGGACCATAGTTCATGCATAAGGTCTATTGTAATGGATGCTATTCACAGGACACCATGAATAGGGATCATGTCACACCACCCACTAATGCTATATTTCTCATTAAATACTTTGCATAATCTCTAAAAATAGGGAATATACATTGATTTAAGTCCCATATTCATCCTTTTTGGATGATGTTTAACTACATTGAATATCTCACACATAACAATAAACTATGAAGGCACATCTTCACTGCATGATGTTAAAAAACATGGTCTCTCTAGAACTATGTATGATTTGATTATATTTTTTAATGAGATGTGTAGGGACTCCTTGACCCTATATCATGGAACAGATACCAAAAAATATAAAATAATTATATCCTATCCTCTATGCCTCTGAATATGGAAGGTACCCTTGTCAGTCCGTGTTTCTCGCATCAATAATTCCTCACATGAGCTTAGAAATTCCAGCATGGGTTTCCCTAGACAAAACAAAGCATAAAGGATTGGGATGAGCTCATTATCATACTAAATACAAGGATGAAAAGTCTATGTATTGATTACTTGCTACATGATGTTAAATTGCATGGTCTACGTCCCCTACATGACATGAAACAATACATTCCTGCATACCTCCACTGAGAGGATCACCATTACAGGTGTCAGTCTCTTACTACAACGACATCCCAAGAACTGCGTACATATTTATTCCCATTATTTTTTGGATGGATAGTGATTCCCAAACCCATAATTCTCATCCCATCCATAGTATTATCTTCCTTTCATGTCATATGATCCAATGTTCTTATTGGAAGATATAAAACTGCGCAGACCTGGGACATCCATATCAACTCATGTCGAGTGATCCATTTCCTTAACACATGACATTAAACCACATGGAAGTTTTTTCTTTCTAATTGACAGGGAATTTCATAGAGACTCTAGAACAATGTGTGGATTGATTCCTATCCTTATGGGATAAGTATGAATGCCCAAGAATTTAATCCTCAGGTCCATCCCTAGGTACCACAAACTATGCCGTCTCTTCGGCCTCTTGGAAAGATTCCCTTTTAGGTATGTATGGAATGTTTTAGATCTATTTAGTCCTCATTCACATCGGGTTTTCTTTATCACACCCTGAACATCCCCCTTGGGACCTTATTCTCCCACCTTTATCCTTACCATAAGATATTAAATTTCATGGAAGTATTTCCTTGTAGCATGACGCTAAACTACATGGTCCTTTAAGAACTAAGTGTGGTTTGATTCCTATTGGAACATGATATGTAGTGATGCCCGAACATCCACTTGCGATCCCAGCCCCAATATCCCCATTAATTCACGTCAGTCTACCTTCGTCATTTCATCATGACATTATAAATTCATGGAAATACATCCTAGATGCATGATGTTAAACTTTATGGAACTCTCATAACAACCTGCGGCTGGATTCTAATCCACATGAGATATGTAGTGATTACCAGACATTTTTTATTTGGGCCCATCCATGAGTATAACCTCCTTTGGTCCCATTGTCTTGAGTTCTCTCAGAAAGATGTTTGGTGTGGTTGAGACGTCTTTGGTTTTCATTGACGTCGGGTCGCTTCATGGAATGACATTGTGCATCTCTATCAAGGAATCTATCTTACATTCTGAATAAAAGGAGCCTAAACTTTCTGCATATGTCCCTACAACACGATATTAAACTATTCCATATCATCCTTACCACATGACGTTAAAAACATGGAAGTAAGTCATTGTCGCATGACATTAAACTACATAGTCCTTCAAGAACTATGTGTGACTTAATTCTCACACCCATGAGACATGTAGTGAAGCACAAGATCTCATCCTTAGGCCTAGATGAAACATTACCACCTTTCATGTCGGTTCCCATATCCTTACCGCATGGCATTAAACTGCACAGAGATGAATGTCCCCACTACATGATGATAAGCCATGCAGACAAACTCCATCATCCTACCATATCAAAGGACAACATGATCCTCCCCCTAGATAACAAAAGAACAAAGTGCTTCCATCATATTTTTAAGAACCTCAATCCATGTCCCACAATTCATGTCTCAAGTGTCTTGGGTCATCTCAAACTATTCACCAACCTTGAAGAGGAAAAAGAGATATCTCTTCATGGCCATGCTACTAATGTGATCGCTAAGACCCACCAACCGGAGACATCTTTGACCAGTGTAAATGGATTTCTGATTCTCATGAGCCTAGTGTCACTAAGGTGAAACCCAACACTCCAAGGAGTTATTGGTTATCCCTATAATGATTTTACCATATCATCACTCATTACCTGAGAACCATGATCCATGATTTATGACATCTCCATTACCTTCTCAAAGGGAAGTTTGTGTACTCTTGACCTTGTGTATCCTAATAAGCCTCTTGTGTAACATCCCCATACTAGGTCCAAGTAGCATGACCTTAAACTGCTCACAACTTGGTCAAAGATGTATGACCTTAAACTCAAACACATAATGTTCCAAATCGCAAGACCATAAACTACCAATGAAAGAGGCGAAAAACTCATGATGCTGGAAAATCGTAAAGGGGGACCTGGGAAAAAGTTGATTCTCTACCAGCTAAACTCCTCATTATCATATTTTAGGAAAAACTGGGACATAAGTAAAAATAGAATAAATATCATAGGGTCTACTCGATAGACCTATTAAAATCCAAACTATGCTCATTGAACCCCATAGTTTGGTATGGAATTAGAGAAATGATTCATCACATATCCTCACTATGATAATATGTTTGACAGGTTATGGTACAACTATTTGGGTGCTCGAACCCTTCTTGGATCTTACATTTTCCATATACCCCACTTATTGATCTGATGTGCCTTAGGTTGTCGCAAATATTTCATCACCCCTGAATAGGAAAAGAGATCTCTCTTATTGTCCATGCTACTAATGTGAGGGCTCTGACCCACCAATCGAAGACATCTTGGCCTGATGTAAATGGATTTTTGATTCCTATGAGCCTGATATCATTACAAAAAAAACCCAACACCCCATTGTGTTATAGGTTCCCTCTGTGGTGACTTTCTCATACCTTCTTCATGACCTAATCACTTTGGATTGTGATTTACAGTCTCTATATAAAACAATACAAGATTATATGATATCCTCGATGTTTCATCACCATGTTTTGTACCCATTCTAAAATCTATAATGTGACCCTTCATTATTGAACCTTTTTTATGGATCACATATCAAGATTCAAAACTACAGGGAATATGGATTATGCTTCCCAATTATGAGCTGAGTTTCCCTAGAGGGTGATGGAACCCTTCCTGGATAACCTTCCTTCCATACCCAACTTCATCATCTTGATGTTTGATCCTTCAAAAATATTTCATAGACCCTAGAAATGAAAATATATCTCTCCTCTTGGCCATGCTATTGATGCAAGGGATCAAATCCACTAAACAAAAACATATTGGCCTGGTATAAAGGGCCTCTTAATACTTATGAGCCTCAATGATTACAGGGTGAAACATGAAACCCCATAGTATCAAGGGACAAATTCAACATTTCTACCCCATTATGTATCATTCAGTTCAAGATTCTGGGCTTTGATTGACATTACCCACATCCTAACTATCCAGGTAGGCCTAGATTCCCTAGAATTTCTCCCTCAACCATATTCACTCCATGAATCTTATATATCCCTTGGTGAAGAGTGGATATTAGAATTTCCTAGCCATGTTACCAATGAAAAAGGGACTTAAACTTCTTTCTTAAAGCATCTCCCCTTTACATAAAAGGAAATACTATCCTCAAGATCCCCATCATTACCATGGAAGAACATAGAACCCCATAGTTTTTTGAGTCATTTTAGGGATTCTAGCCCCATATTCCATAAATGTCTGAGACAAAAGACCCTAAACTAAAGCAATAGAATGTATAAGCTAAAAGACCCTAAACTAAAGCAACAAACATTCTGAGAAAAAATAACCTAAACTAAACAACATATTGCCTGAGCTAAATATCCCAAAACTAATGAAACAGAAATTCCGAGCTAAAATATCATAATCTAAAGCAATAGAATGTCCGAGATAAAATACCCAAAAATAAACCAACAGAAGGTCTGGGATAAAAGACCCTAAACTAAAGAAAAGGAATTTAAGAGCTAAAAGACCCTAAACTAAAACAACATAAGGCCCAAGCTAAAAGACTGTAAACTAAAGAAACAGAAGGTTCAAGCTAAAAGAACCTAAACTTAATCAAAATTTGGCTTGAGCTAAAGTCCCTAAACTATATCATGTGGAAATTTTCATGAGGCCTGATATATGTCCATATCGCACTCAAACTACTATCTGCAGATATTCAAAGCACCCACCCTTCAAGACATATCTCATGCATCCATGATTTCCCCACACATCAGTCATTCTCACTCATATATCGCAATGAAATATATGGTCCCTTAAATAAATTCCTAATGAAATAGAATCATAAAGTATCACATGAAAAATTATATTGGTTAGTAAACTAAATTCATCGATTCATTGTATAGAAAAGAGGGAAGAATCGTTATATATTGGAGTCTCCCCAAAAACTTCAATAAAAAATAGGTGTGTAGTGAAAAATTATGGTTTTAAGTCCATGAAAACAAAACTACAACAAAATATGATCATCATCTCTAGAAATATTGGTAAGGTTTTGGCATGATGTATTAATACAGAATTAAACTATCACCCTCCATATTCCTCTAACTCTACCGTAGGATGAAGAAACTCAACAAGAGTAGTCAGCACTTCAACCCTCTTTCAAGAAGTTGCCAAGGAAGTCAATGAAGTTTAAAGATTAGACTTCAACTAGAAAATCATGTCTTCATGCCTCCATATATACACCATCCAAGTGTCCATATAGGCTTGAAATTCATATGATAGCTGATGAACCTTCTCCAGTGCCTCTTTCATCTATTTCAATTATTGGGTGAGGTAGGCCTCATTTGAAAAATCTTGCCAGCTCATCTACCATGCAGCCATGTCTCTCTTGGTTAGAAAGATCCATTTAATAATTTTTAATAGAGGCTTCTAATAAAATATTTCTTCCCTCAGATCATGTAATGGTTGGAAAAATATTTTCCCCTTGATGATAGAATCTCTCTAGAGGGGTCCCAATAATCAAGGCCTAGATACGCTCCCATACTAGCATGCGATGTGACTGAGCCTCAACAACTGATAAAGTAAATATGGAGGTAGGATCACTAACCTCTCAAATCAAGGATTAAATTGGATAGGAGGCTCCATACACCCCCACTCAATGGGAGAATCATCCATAACCTACATGGGAGAACAAATTTCCATAACAGAATCTGGTCTGTTTTCTGAATAGTTGTCATCTAAGCGAGGTTGTTTCCAGTAATCCTCTCTAAAATAATCAATTAGATCCATCAATACAATGGATAGAGGAGTCAAAAATTCAAGAGTCATGTCCACATGACGGACCAGCTATCCCAATACACCATTTGGATAAGCCATCATTCATGCCTGGGTATAATCTTGGGAGAGGCAAGAAGGATCATCGGCAAGCAGAAATATAATCACAGCCCTAGTGTCTTCATGAGAAAGCGTCTTCTAAAATTGGTGGAAAACAATAGGATCCAATTACCCATGGACACTAGAAATGGGAATGGGGTAACCCTTTACACACATCCAAATTGTCGAGCAAACTAATGCATTGAGTATGGTTCACAGATAATAAGCTCATCTACCATGGTTGTAAGGACCCCATATCGAAAGGAAACCATATAAGATCTCTCATAGAGAGATCCACTTCCATTATCAATGATTGAACAAGACAATATACATAGGATAGAGAATTAAAATTTTTTAGACTAGCACAACAAACCTTTGACCTCTACAAGGGTTGGGCACAAAGGCCCATTTTTAGAGACATACAATAATCTGGGGTAGCATATGGGGTTTGGAATCAGGGAATTATTGTAGTACTCATGGTAAAAAAGAAGATCCCCTATCCAAAAAAATATGAACTAAAGGGGACCACCAATTCTGTAGGGAGTGTTTCTTTATTAGATATGTCCCAACACCACATAATGGCGCCCAAGGACTAGTTCCACCAAGTTGAGATGTCACCCCTCTACGAGTCATGATTCCATCACTAGGTTGAAAATGTGGATTTTGGAGTCCACATCTCTAGATGGGAACAACCACCTATTTAGAAACATAGAAATAAAACCTGCTAGCCTAAGGCATGAAGAAACCTACAGGTTCACTTGATACCCCCATGAAGTATGATCAACAACTTCTAGAATAAACCAATATGATCCAACATCATCACGAACATTCCAAAAGGGACATCGATGATGGATAATAATGCTTGGATTGACCCCACTGATACATTGGAAAATTTTGATCCAGTTAGTGAAGGAAATAAGAAAGTGCGCTATTAGATCTCTCTAAAGTTTTTTCCTCACAAGGACAAGCATCTCTTTTTCTAAAGTTAAATTCTATAGAGGATTGTCCAAAACATTTTTAGTAGGGGGAAACTCATCATAATTCTCTTCAAGAGTAGGGATGTCTCCCAAATGATAGATATCCCACATGCTGATACCCCCCTTACCATGGGGAAGGTGGAATGTATTGGTCCTAGGGAACCAGTGTCTTATCATTTCTCAGAGGTGGTGAGGCTGGCGGTAAATAATTAACTGATATATCCACATGGATTTATAAAGATAAAACCTATATAGATCATCAGAAAATTCCACATAGATTTTTAATACCCAGGATGGCCATGCCTATCCATTGGAGAAGCTTCCACCAGGTAAAATGCCCCACTTTTAGTACCACCCACCACCTAGAGCATTCGGGGAAGAGGAAGATATGATTTTATAGCTCTGAGTGATAGGCTATTGGGAAATATCATGGAAATATGAAATCAGGAGGGATTTTTCCAACATATAGGACAAGATCTAAGGTTGGGAATTTTCCAACTAACCATACCCAGTAATCATCACATGAATTCATTCGGAGGAGTTAAACACCCAATTAGATGGAAGATTAAAGTATGGGTATGGAATGGCTACATCATCCACCAAACCAAACTCATATAATGGAATTTGGTTAGATAGGGTATAATATTGGGTTTTTGGTGAAAGGAACTTCAAAAATATCTCAATATTAATATTCACATGATAGAGGGGATCAAAATTTCAATTCCTGGAAATCATGACCCTTTGATTAGAAATATTCGAGTAATTTTGATGAGATTCATAAGAAATCATAAAAATAAGTAAATGGTGCATGACAAAAGAACAATATAGATTATTGGAAAAAATAAAGGCATGAAAATACCCTAATTTCATCATGCACATCCATGACCCAACCAAAGGTAAATGAGACACATCAATATTTTTTTGAACCACTTGGTCTCTGGAAGACTCACAGGGTGCATAACCCCTATGAGGCCCCAAGTGTGACACATGACCTCCTTGGAGGATCACGATCATGTGACATGGACATGGACATGTGAATCGATCGAGAGGCTGAGCCAGTGGATCTCATAAAGTTCTCATGAAAACCGACTACATTTAAGGAATTATCAAAACATAGTCCACAGTCGAGAAATATGTATGTCTGAGTAGAAATCAATAATGCACAAGAGAAGGGATCATAATCGGGACACGCGGAATAAACTTGTGGGTAAGGCTCATGATCGACATTCACAGTGAGGTCTTATTACAAGGCAGTAGTGGGAGTACTCTGGAGAAGGATGTATTTAGTGGAAAGAAATTTCCTCCACTCCCTCCATATATACAGGTTATTTGATGAATTCCAAAGGGCTCCTGGTAGACCAAATGTCGCCCAAGAGCATGGGTTCACAACACCACCAAGGACTCTGGAAGGAATTTAGTTGTACTCAGGAAAGAGTCTTTATCCCCTTGAACATCACTCCTGAGGGGGGGTAATTTTTATTCCTAATAAATAAGAATCATCAAAACCATGAAATATAGGAAGAAACATCTGAACTTTGATATTATCATCCCCAACAGAGAAAGGATGTAGAGGAAGGTTAGATAATCGTGATTTCATGACCATTTCAAGGTCACAAGAAGTCTCCATGCAAGGCACATAACTGGCATCAATCCTAGTTGATCCATCATCAATGAGCACCCTTGTTCACCAGTGTCCAAGTGGTGATAACTAAATAAGCATCCCAAAGTCTGTGTCGTTTTTCCTTTCCATGTACCTAACAAACGGTCTGGAATCCTTCAAAAATAATGGGAAGCAAAATTCCAATGAAGCGATCCTTAGTGGTCACACAAATCATATGACAAATCATCATTGGGAAGAATAAAATCCCTAGATGATGTCCAATCCTTCTTAGGATACCTTTGAACCTTCATTTTAACGAAATCAAAAAAGATTACTAAGATGAGGTGAGAGGGTATCACTATCGTTAAAGGAAATGTGGGGTACCCCTGAAGACATGTGACGCACCACGACCTATCCAGTGTGCCTCATGAAACCCCCTCAGATCATCAACCGCACAACATGGAAACCTCTAGAAAACCTTTTGACACTCTAAGGACAGACACATGGTTTTGTCCCCAATAATTGTGCACTATCATATTATTCAAATTGGTCCCACATGACACCACTGTAAAATCAAGTAAAAGTCACTGATATTACTCTAGAAAACTAGCATACCTCGAAACCATTGTCACATGAAACAAAGGGGATCAAAATGAAGGAGGAGAGTGGTGTCCTCATTCAATGAAAGACATGCGATGAATTCCTAGAGTGATCCCCAACACACAACGAGACCTCGGTGTCATGACCACCTTGTGTCATGATGTACCGCTGGCTTATCAGCCTCACCATACAGAAGACCTTGTGCCTGTGCAAGTAGCTCTACAACACTCTAAGGAAAAACAAATAGGTTTTCCCATTGGATTGTCAGACACCACAATATGAACCATATTGGTCGATTGATGCTTCTCCAAAAAATATTCCAAATACCCTCAGTTCAATAATTACAATATCACATGACTCATAACCTTTATCACATAAAACGAAAGAGATTCGAAAGGAGAAGGTGAATAGGGTTTGGGGTCACTGAAGGGCATGTGATTCACCCATCACACCCTTTGTGTGGTCCCATGAGACCCCAAGACAAGCCATCCAAGGACTCATGAATTCCATGTGATGGTCATTTGGATCTCGTGAATACCCTTGGACATTTCGACATGATGACATGGAAGTCCATCAAAGTGCAAGTCCTCGATTGTCATCACTAATTTGATAAAGGACATATGGACTTGAGGCTGCTGAAAATCAGGTGGTTCCCTTGATGCAATCCACCACAGAGACTCATGAAACTGCATAACTCCAGGCCCCACATCGACTCCATCCTGGACTCGTTCCAGATGTCCCGCATAAATCGACGATTACGTGGATGGCTATACCTATAAATTCTCTACTCCCACTAGGAAAAAGGGTTTGTTGGTTCACTGGATAGTTGATCAGATGCTTGATGTTTGGACATAGACTGCTACTACGCACATTGGCACTTAGAATTTGGTCTTCTAAACACATCTGATCACACGACAGGTCGAATTTCTACCAGGTAGTACACTGGTGGACCACCAGAGTAGTCATGAACTAGGTATAAAATCCCTCCACGTGATCAATAAAATATCACGCGAAGGACTTATAACAAGACATTCAAAGACCATATTGAATGTACTCAAGATCACATGATACTCAAATAAACTCACACTGAACCGAAACAAGGAACTCACAATACAAGGAAAAACACAGGGTTCAAAGTGGAAGACCTAAGTGCAGGAAAAGATCATGGACCTCTACATGCTTCACATGTTTCAATTAAGAATACAAGATGGTACCTAGTCATACCACCTAGACCTCATGACATCCCTTCGACATATCATCCATGAACTACAGAATGTTACAGAAATGTTTGGACATGTCTTGCAGACCCTTCGCGGGAACCACATGGTTCCTACAAACCCTCTATGTAACAACCCAAAGCTTTATCAATGGAATTCCCTTCTTATAATTATGCCATATAATATAATCACATTAGGAAGAACAATGACATATATTGATACTAAATATGATGTGACCATTAAACATAATTTTTCCACTTCTATGCTTTGAATTCCAAAAAACTGACATACATGGTTTTGATCATTAATATTTTTAGAGTCTAGTAGAACTAACTTAATTTTTGGTGAATAGCAACCTGCCCTTATGAATAGTAACCTACCCTTATGAATAGTAACATACCCTTATGAATAGTATTATGAGCCTTATTAATATTAAAACTTCTAAAATAATAGTAACCTTACCCCTTGAATGATTAAATAAAATTTAGGCATCTTTTAAGTGACAAATTGACCATAGTAAAAGTATTAGTATTATTATAAGTAACAAATAACTAATTATCATTAACTAATTAATTTATAAGAGAATTTATTTTCCATGAATTTTTTCATAAATTAATAATTCTATGTTTTTGGTTTTAATATAATTTTATTAGACCATATGTTGTTTTTGAAAGTATTATAAATTCAGTTTTAATTTTAAAAACTGTATTTTTCAAGTAAATTCAGATTTTATTTAAAAATTAAATTAATCATATTTAGAAATTTATTTTAAAAAAAATGGACATTATTTTTGGATTCTACATGTGAAAAAAGGATAGGGTCAATTTTTGGGATTTTTTTGAAATGCATGATTTTTTTGTGAATAGTAAGATACATTAATTTACCATATAAAAACATTATAATTTAAATCCACTATTAATGACATCACAAGTGATGTAAGAACCCAAATCTGGAACTCACATTCCCTATTTAATATTCTTGGTTATGGAATCATCACTATTTCTTATCTTGGTGGAGATTAATAAACTAATGATTAAAATATTAAGAAAACCCATCTCCCCTCCACCATAAATACCACCCTTCACACCCTCATTTTCTCACACCTCTCAAGATTCAAAAATTACCTAAACTATACCCAAATATCTTCCCTATCCCATACCCCACAACTAGGATCTCTTGGCCTCATCAGGAGACCAAACCTAGGTTCTTTAAGGAGGATCTCAAGAGGAGGATTCAAGAGGTAATTCCTCTCTCTCTTCTTTCAATTTCCTTTCAAATGTCATTTCATTTATTCTCTTATCCTAAACTTCTCTTATCCAAATTTCATGATAAATCTAGAATGATTAATATACTGGTATGATGTCATGTTAATTGAAGAAAATTCATTATACACCTCCCTCTGACTCTTTGTTAAAAAAATGAAATTGTCGCTCGTGATGAACTACTGCAAATATGGCCGTTAATTGCGCTAGAAAAGGGCATTAAAAACACTAGAAAATCACTATTAATCGAGGTGAAGATAGGGGGTCACTTTTATCAGCACTCAGAAAAGCCCTGATAAATGCCCATTTTTTCAGCCCTAAAAAACACTGATAAAATGGTCTTTTATCATCGCTTTTTTTAGCGCTGATAAATGAACGCTTTTATCATAATTTTTTTAGCACTGATAAAAGTAAAAAAATATAAAAAAAAGTTAAAAAGAAAATACAATGAAAGGGGGAGCTTTTAATAGTTTTTTACCCCCCATTTATCAACATTAGGCGGCCCCCCTCTCACTCTCTCGTGCACTTCATTTGCCTGCATATCCCCCACTTGCCCGCGCGGCCCTCCCTGCTTCCACTAGAACTCAAACCTGCGACCTCCCCCCTTGCGCACCTGCACCTTTACCACTAAGCCCTTTCATTTTTTCTCCATTTAATGATATATATATTGTTATATTTATTCGTATATTAATATAGATTCATATTAATATAAATATATTTTGTTATATTAATACATATATATTTATTCGTAT
Organism: Viscum album; assembly: GCA_963277665.1. Taxonomy (NCBI): domain Eukaryota; kingdom Viridiplantae; phylum Streptophyta; class Magnoliopsida; order Santalales; family Viscaceae; genus Viscum; species Viscum album. Next base: position 1,454,341,852 of record OY728157.1, on the reverse strand, counting down.
ATTAATATATATATATATATATATTTGTATATTAATATATATTAATATATATTTATATTTATATTTATTTATTCTTATATTAATATATATATATATATATTCATATATTAATATAGATTCATATTAATATAAATATATTTAGTTATATTAATACATATATATTTATTCATATATCAATATATATTTTTTTATTCCTATATTAATATATATATATATATATATTTATTTATATATATAATTATATTTATTCATATATTCATATATATTCATATTAATATAAATATATTTAGTTACATTAATACACATATATTTATTCATATTTTAATATATATATATTTTTATTTATTTATTTATATATATATATAAAGTTATGTTTATTCGTCTTTTAATATACATTCATATTAATATAAATATATTTAGTTATATTAATACATATATATTTACTAATATATTTGTATATATATATATTTATTCATATATTAGTTTATATTTACTTTTATTTATATATATATTTAGTTATAATGTTTTATCCGTATATTTATATGTATACTAATATATATTTATGACATTAGTTTTAAATAAATTTATAATTTATTTATGTGTGAGTATAAATAAATAAATAAATAAATACATACATACATATATACAACACACACATAGACACACACACACACACACATATTTACGAATAAATACATATATATGTGTATCTGAAAAGCCATAGAATGTTAAAAAGGTGATAACTACTAATCCAAAAGTTTGTTTCAACTTCAAAACTAGTCAAATCGATGAAAATGAAACAATATTTGATATGATATGTGGTATTGGCCTAGAGTACATCCGAATCAGAAGTTATACATGTTTGAATGTTAAAAAATCGGGGTATCCCGACTAAAAACACAGTTTGGGGGACATTGTGGGCCTAAAAAATGTGACAAAAGGTTCCCTTGAGTCACTAGTGTGTAGAGATCATCTCAGGCTTCGATTTGACATGCTATAGACCTCGAACAAACACCCAGATCAAAAGTTATGGCCATTTGAAGTTTGAGTTACAATTTCAACTTATATTAGATCTTTTTTTAGTTTTTTTTTTGATTTTTTTGTGTCTTTAAATTGTTATTAAATGATTATTAAGAGATGATAATTAGAAAATTATTAATTAATAATATTTTTTAAAATATTTTAAATCCATTTTAACTAAATTTCTTATATATTAAATGTAATAGTCTATTTATACTTATCTGAAACATATTTAAAAAATATAAATTATATTTATATAAATATAAATCTACTTATATAACAATATATTATTTTTCATGATTTTTTTTTGAAATTTTTTAGTGGTAGGAAATGTGCTAATAAATCCCCCCCTTTATCAGTGCTACTAAAAAAAGTACTAATTAAGGTGTCCCCATTAACAGCGCTAAAAAAGCGCTGGTAGGGGGTACACTATCAACGCCAAAAAAGTGCTAATAAAGGGTCACCTTTAACAGTTCTTTTTTTAGCGCTGATAAAATCTCCCCTTTATCAGCGATTTTTTAGCACTATTAAAGGGCGGCGTTGTGGAAACCCAGTTTTCTGGTAGTGACGTGTTAATTTATCTACATCATGGGTGATGCAATTCCATTTTCCTTAAAATCATACAACAATTTAAATAAAACCATAAAATGGTTGAAAAATAATTTTATTTTTTATTTTTTATACCCTTTTATGTTCTGTAACTAACTTATTTACATAACACTATGTGATAATATAAAACAAGTTCGTTGTGATCAAAAAACCACCCAAATTAACAATAATTGATCATCATTAAATTTTATCTAATGATTCATCCTCATGGTATATAACCAAATTAATTATAAGATAATTTAAACTCTTTTAATATCATTTATAACTTTAAAGATCAGTTTTTTTTTCATGCTCTAAACGAACCTCCATTTATGAATACAAGTGAACCGTTCATGAAAACCATAAAAAAGACATTCCCAAACAATGGTTTTAAACTCTATAACTCATCCAAAGGCCCATAAAATAAATTAATGTAACCATAATAAACCATATTCATGTACACAAGTTTATGGAATTTTTAATTAATGAATCTAATGTTGTTATATAGGACACTAAAGTGAAGAAAGCATTTGGATACAAGGTGAGGGTAAATTCTCAAACCCTACTTTATTTCTTATGGTTCTCCATCTTTCAATCCATGTTCGGTATGGGTTCTTCATAAAAAAAATTTATTCATCATCATATTACCTTTTCTGGGATATACATTTTCTCTAATTGATTTTCTGAAAAACCTAATTTTTTCCAATAAAACTCTTCTTTCAAATAAACACACCAGTTTTACTTCTTGAATATTGTTTCACTCTACACTCATGGTTAATGGTTTTATGTCAAGTGTGATATTCCCTCTTTATTTTTGGGACGAAATGATTTTGAATGTATGATTTATTATGTGAAACCCATATCTTTATATGGGTTATGTTATGTTGATGTTTTATATATTTTTAATGTGGCATGAATGATAATGTAAATATTATGATGTGACGGGTGTGTCCTGAATTATATAGCGCAATATGAATGTTTGAATGTGACGGGTGCGCTCAGAATTATATATCACTCTAATGAATTGGTTAAAGTGATGAATATCATGAGTAAAAGTGAAATTATGTGTGAACATTATTGTATCATTGTTCGCAACTATGTGTGGTATATGAAAACTAAGACATGATGTTTCATTTTTATACATTGCCACATTCCATGCCTTTATCTAATGTTTCCTCTCATGATTTTTGATGATGGTGTTATGATTATGCTCACCACATGCTATATTTTTCTTATCTATCCAATTACTAAGATTTTACCTCACCCCTTTTTGATTTATATCCTTAGTTTATTATCTGTACTAACGAGTTTTAAAGGGACAATAAGAAGCTGGAGAAGAATGAATTAGATAAATGATTATGTTTGATGTTGCAAATGTGATGTTTGGTCCTAGTTTTTCCAAGACACTAAACATTTAGATCCTTGATGTGTAATAATATTATGTTGTTTATCTTTATAATGATGTTATAGTAATGTAAAAAAGGCTGGGTCTCTATAGTTGGTTTCAAAGGGAAGATTTAGTTAATTTGGAATTTAGGATTAGTGAACCCTAGAGAAAACCTCTAGTATGAGACTAAGTAAAAATTTTCACACAGGAATCATTACATAGGTATCCCATAAGTTATTATATTTTTGAAAATTGTACAAATGTATAAGTTATTTATTCATGACTTGTTGAGTTATGTTTTGTTCTAACCCTTTCTATTTTAGAAAATGGTGGGAACCCAGAGAAACCCAGCCAATAACTCATGTGAGGGCCAATGCAATGGTTTCCAGAATTAAATCCCCAATTCATTGGGAGGTTTAGTTCAAAAAATCATGGTGATTCTTACCCATCATTCTCAAGTTATGAACAATAACTATAATAATGGAGAACATCCTCTTTCACCAAATAGGGAAAAACTACCTATCGAGTGTTTTATGCGGCAACGACCATCAATGTTTAGTGGATATTCCTATCCACTAGTTTCAGAATAGTGGGTCAAATCCATAGAGAAGATCTTTTTGTGCTTCACTATTCTGAGACAAATAAGGTGACTTTAACAATTTATCATCTATAGAGAGAGGCCAATCAATGGTGGGTTTTGATTAAGATCACCAAGCCAATAGTCGAAATTGAAGAGATGGAATGTGAAGACTTTATGATAATGTTTCTTAACAAGTATTTCACATGAACTCTTCCAATGAAGATAGAGAAAGAATTCATAGAGCTCACGAAAAAGGAAGGAGAATATGTAATGACCTACAAAGTGAATTTCCAAAGGAATGAAAGGTACGCTTCGGGTTTTGTTATCAATAATGATAGAAACATTGATAGATTCTTTAGTGGGTTAAAACCCCACCATATAAAGGATCTTGCAATTTGAGACTTTGGGAGTTATGAATAAGTTGTTCAGTGTTCCCTCAAAGTGGAGATGGAGTTTGGAAAATGGTCCCATTCCTATAGTGATAAGAAACGAAAGATGGAGTTTTATACTAGAGGATCTAATAATAAAGGTGGTAAGAAAAATCAATGACCCACATGCCAAAAATGTGGGAATTTTTATCATGGGAAGTGCCTAAATGGGATGGAGAAATGATTTAAGTGTGGTAAATAAGGAAACCATGCTCAAGAGTGTCAAAAATACATGAGAAGGAAGGGGAATATAGTGGACAAAAGGGGAGCTCCGTCCATAGTCTTCTGCTACAACTATAGGGAGCAAGAGAACTATGCGATCCAGTGCACTAAACATCAAGTCCTTGAGGGTAATCAGAATCAACTGCCACCAAATCCAAAATAACAAGGGAAGTATTATTCCATAACTACTGCATAAGTGGAGTAGGATAATGAAGGCGTACAGGGTACACTTCCTATTCACTCAAGAATGGGAAAATCTATATTTGATTCTAGTTCTATGCATTCCTTTATATCATTCATGTTTTCTATAACTATATAATCAAAGCCTCGAAACCTTGATGTATAGATATCTATAAAAACACCAAGTTGTGAAATCATTACAACCTAAGGGTTTGACTCTTCTCTTATTGGTATATGTGGGAATATTCTTCCAGCGAATCTCATAATACTTCCCTTGGTAGAATTCGGTGCTATAATTGGAATGGATTTTCTCTCGTTATATAGAGCACATATCAACTATTGGGAAAAATAAATATCTTTTCATATTCTAAGCCATCACATGATCCTCTAAAAATGAAAGAAAGATCAGGAACCTCCTTTAAAAAATACTTCAATGGTGTGGGTGTTGATTCCCTATGAAGAAGAATACCTCACCCAAATGGTTGAGTTAAAGGAAAGTTCCAACCTTGTAGAGATTCCCATCACGAGGGAATACGGTGATGTATTTCCCGAAGAGTTACCCAGACTTCCCCCATATCCTTAGGTAGAGTTCTCAATAGAACTCATACCCGGAGCTACTCCTATCTCAATGTGTCCCTATATGATGAATCTTATTGAACTAGAGGATTTAAAGAAGAAACTTCAAGATCATTTGGACAAAGTGTTAATACGCCCTAGTGCATCACCTTGGGGTGCACCAGTGCTCTTTGTGAAGAATAAGGATGTATCAATGTGATTGTGTATCGATAATCGGGAACTCAACAAGATCACCATAAATAACAAGTATCCTCTTCCAAGGATAGATGCCTAGTTCAATTAGTTAAGAGTAGCTCAATACTTCTAAAATGTGGATCTTTATTCTGGATATCATCAGCAAATGTTGAAGCAGAAATATATTTAGAAGATTTCCTTCCATACAAGGTATGGGCACTATGAGTTTCTGGTTATGACCTTCAGACTTACTAATTCCCCTAAAATCTTCATGGATTTGATGAATAAAGTCTTTAGACATTACCTCATAAAATTTTTGGTAGTGTTTATTGATGATATTATCATACACTCCAAGAGAATGGGGGAACATGAAGAACATCTAAGACTTGTGTTGGTGACATTGAGAAAGGATGAGTTGTATGCCAAGTTTAGAATGTGTTAATTTTGGATGAAGCAATTCATGCTCTTGGGACATGTCATCCCATGTGAGGGAATTTCTATATACCCTTCAAAAACAAAGGCGATTGAGGAAGGGACCAAACCCTCTAGTGTCACAGAAATCCATAGTTTTCTTAGATTAACTGGGAACTACCAACATTTTGTGAGAAATATCTCATGATTGTGAAGCTGCCTATCTAATTTAACAAGGAAAGGGGTGAAGTATGTATGGATAAAATAACGTGAGGGAAGCTTCAAGGAGATAAAGAGAAGTCTGATCACTGAACCTGTACTCACACTACCCAAAGTGGAGAAAGTTTTGTGATATACAGTGATGCTTTAAAGAAAGTATTGGGTTGTGTACTCATGAAAAATGATAATGTGATAGCCTAAAACTCACAACAGTTAAAGATCCATGAGAATAACTACCCAACACATGATCTAGAGTTGGAAGCCATGATTTGTTCCATGAAAATATAGAAACACTACCTTTATGGTGAGATGTTTGAAATATACACCGACCACAAGAGCCTAATGTATATATTCACAAAAAATGATCTCAACATGCATCAAAGGAGATGGTGAGGTGAAATTAAGGACCATGATTTCTCTATTCACTATCATCCTAGAAAGGTGAAAAAGATAGTAGATGCTCTAAGTAGAAAAGAACCTGCTACTCTATCCATGTTATGGTTTGAGAAAGACCCTATATTATTTGATATGAAAAGGATGGATTTGGAAATCATAAGGGTGGGGGATACATCCAACATTTCCCAAATGATTGTGCAACCATCAATACAAGATATGATTAAGGATGCACAAAGGGATGATCTAGAGTTTCAAAAGAATGTGAAAGCAGTAAAGGAAGCGAATCAGCATGAGTTCCATACCGATGATGATGGTTTGATTTAGTTTGGAACGCAGATTTTTGTGCCTTCACCACCCATGATAAATAAGGACATATTGGAAAATTCACATAGCTCAACTTTCTCTATCCATCCTGGAAGCACCATGATGTTCTGAGATCTATTAGACCACTTCTTGTGGGGTAACATGAAGAAGGAGATAGTGGAATACATCTCAAGGTTCTTGGTATGTCAGCAAGTTAAAGAAAAGCGACAAAAGTCCAAAGGTATGATGCAACCATTGCCTATACCCTTGTGGAAATGGGTGAATGTCACTATGGAAATTTACATGGGTCTGTCGAAGACATTGAGGCGAAAAAATGTGATATGGGTGGTGGTTTACCTACTCACCAAGAATGCCCATTTTATCACTATTTGGGAAGATCTCTCACTTGAAAAACATGCAAAGAAATATGTCAAGGAAGTGGTGATACTGCATGGTGTTCCACTCTCGATTGTCTCTGATCGTGATCCAAGGTTCACATCTAAAATCTAAAGAAGTATTCAATATTTTTTGAGTACTGAATTAAATTTCAGCACGACCTATCACCCCCAAAATGATGGCCAATCTAAAAGGACAATTCAAACACATGAACTTATTGTAAGGTCCTGATCTCTAAAATTCAAAGGTGGATGGGATCAAAATATCCCATTGGTTGAGTTCTCATAAAACAATAGCTTCCATTGGAGTATTTATATGGCTCCATATGAAGCTCTGAATGGAAAGGGGTGTTAAACTCCAACCTGTTGGTATGAAGTTGGAGAAAGAAAGATACTTGGACCGGATCTTGTGCAAGAGATGACAGAGAAGGTTCATTTCATCCAGAAACATATCAAAGATACTCAGAGTTGGAAAAAGAGCTATTCTGAAAAACCTCAAAGGGACTTGGAGTTCAATGTTGGAGATAAATCCTTCATTTGAATATCACCATGGAAGAGAGTCATGTAATTTGGAATGAGAGCAAAGCTAAGCCCAAGGTACATTGGCCACTTTGAGATTCTTTGATGCATATGATCCATGGCCTATCAACTTTCACTTCCACCGAATATGGCTCAAGTTCATGATGTGTTTCACGTATCACTCCTAAGAAGTACTTACCATACCCCTCACATGTAATGAACTCAGAGGTGATACAACGGGAAGATGATCTCTCTTATGAGGAGCAGCCGGTGAAGATTATAGACTGGATAGATAAGTTTCTATGAAACATGAAAACCCACCTTGTCAAAGTGTTGTGGAGGAACCATAATTTTGATGAAGCTACTTGGGAGCTTGAAGTGGTGATAATTGAGATGTACCCTCACCTGTTTGTGTAAAATAAAATTTTGGAGGTGAAATTTCATAAGGGGGGAAGAATGTAACAACCCATTGTGTTATCAATAGAATCCCTTTCTTATAATGATACCTTATATTATAATCACATTAGGAAACAAAATTACATATATTGATACTAAATACTATGTGACCATTAAACATAATTTTTTCACTTTTATGTTTTGAATTTTGAAAATATGACATGCATGATTGAGATCAGTAAGATTTTTGGAGTCTAATAGAACAAACATAATTTTTGGTGAATAGTAAACTAAACTTATGAATAGTAACCTACCATTATCAATATTACTATGACCTTTATTAATATTAAATCTTCCAAAATAATAGTAACCTTACCCCTTGAATGATTAAATAAAATTTAGGTATCTTATAAGTGACAAACTGACCATAGTAAAAGTATTAGTATTATTGTGAGTCATAAATAAATAATTATAATTAAATAATTAATTTAAAATAAAATTTATTTTTCTTGAATTTGTTCATAAATTAATAATTGTATGTCTTCTTGTTTTAATATTATTTTATAAGACCTTATATAATTTTTGAAAGCATTATAAAATCAGTTTTAATTTTAAACACTGTATTTTTGAAATAAATTATGATTTTACTTAAAAATTAAGTTAATAATATTTATAAAATTATTTTTGAAAAATTGAAAGCATTTTTTATTCTACATGTCAAAAATTAAATAGGGTGAATTTTTTTATTTTTCTGAAATACTAGATTTTTTGGTGAATAGTAAAATACATTAATTTTCTGTATAATTATATTATAATTTAAATACACTATTCCCGACATCACAAGTGATTTAAGCACCCAAATCTCAAACTCAAATTCTATATTTACTATTCTTGAAACAAAATCATCACTATTTCTTATCTTGGTGTAAATTAATAAACTAATGATTAAAATATTAAGAAAACCCCTCTCCCCTCCACTATTAATATAACCCTTCACATGCTCATTTACTCACACCACTCAAGATTCAATAATTTTATAAAATCTACCCAAATCTCGTCCCTATTGTCTCCCCCATGACCATGAGCTCTTGGAATCATCAAAATACCGAGCCTAGGATCCATAATTAGAATCTGAAGGGGAGGATTCAAGAGGTAATTCCTCTCTCTCTTTTCTTTCAATTTCCTTTCAAATGTCATTTCTTTTCTTCACTTATCCGAAACTTATCTTATCCAAATTTCATGATAACACTAGTATGATTTATATAATGGTATGATATCATGTTAATGGAATATTATTCATTATAATCCTTACTCCCACTCTTTTTTAATAAAAATGAAATTGTTTCCCGTGATGTGTTAATTTACCTACATCATGGGTGATGTAATTCCATTTTCCTTCAAATAATACAAGAATGTAAATAAAACAATCACATGGATGAAAAATAATTTTAATGTGTATGTTTTATCCCCTTTTATTTTCTATAACTAACTTACTTACATGAAACTAAGTTTTAAAATAAAAAAAGTTTGTTGTGATCGAAAAATGACCAAAATTAACCAAAATTGATCATCATTAAATTTTATCTAATGATTCATCCACATGGTACATAAAAAATTCACTATAAGATAATTTAAACTCATCTAATATCATTAATAACTTTGAAGATAATTTATAGATTTTTATCCATGTTCTACACAAACCTCTGTTTATGAATACAAGTGAACCGTTCAAGAAAACCATAAAAACGGACATTCCCAAACAATGTATTTAAACTCTATAACTCATCAAAAGGACCATAAAATAACTTAATGAATCCATAATTAACCATATTAATATAAAAAAGGTTCTGTAATTTTTAATTAATGAATCTAAATATAGGAAATAAAACTGAAGAAAGTGTTCAGATATAAGGTAAGGGAAAATTCTCAAAACCAACTTTCTTTCTTCGAGTTATCCATATTTCACTCCATGTTCGGTATGGGTTCTACTTAAAAATTATTTATTTAAAATTATATTAAATTTTCTGGGATATACATGTTATCTAATTGATTTTAGGAAAAACCAAATATTTTCTGATAGAACTATTCTTTCAAATAAACCAACCATTTTTACTTCTTGAATATTGTTTCACTCTTCACTCATGGTTAATGGTTCTATGTCAAAAATGATATTCCATCTTTATTTTGGGGAACAAATGTTTATGAATTATTATTTATTATTTGAAACCCATTTCTTTCCATGGGTTATTTTATGTTCATGTTTTATATATTTTTAATTTGTAATGCATCATAATGTAAATATTATGATGTGATGGGTGCACCCAGAATTATATAGCGCAATATGATTGTTTGAATGTAACAAGTGTTCCTGGAATTTTAAAGTGATCAAATGCATTGGGTAATGTGAATAATCTCATGAGTAAAAGGAAATTTATCTGTGAAAATGATACTAGCAGTGTTCACAACTATTTGTGATAGATGACCACTAATACATGATGTTTCATTTTTTATACATTGCCACATTACATGCATTTATCTAATGTTTCCTCTGAGGATTTTTCATGAGGATTTTATGATTATTCTCACCCCATGTTATATTTTTCTTATCTATATTATTATTTGGATTTTAGATCATCCCTTTTTGATGTATATCCTCTGATGATTATGTGTACTAAGGATTTTTCAAGGGACAATAAGAAACTGGAGAAGAATGAATTAAATAAATAATTATGAATGATGTTGTAAATATAATGTTTAGACCATGTTTTTCCAAGAAACTAAACCTTTGGATCCTCAATGTGTAATAATATTTTGTTGTTTATCTTTATAATGATGACATTGTAATGTAGAAAAGGCTGGGTGGCTATACTCTAGGTTTGTCACCCGGACTGTAACGTACATAGGATGCACTGCCTGACTCACATAATGGTTCCCACTCATGTTAGCCATGTTTAATTGTCTAGATTGGACATGAAAATATATCTCCCATGGCGTACACCCTAGACATATCAGTGTGGTCCCACAATGTCTCCCTGAGGTGTCATCCAAGGCATGTGATACCCCCTAAACATGTCAGCCTAGTTTCATGGTTCCCCCTAAGGTGTTATCCAAGAAATGTGACACCCCCAGGACATGTTGTCCTAATCTTGTGATGTCCCCCAAGGTGTCATACAAGACATGCGACACCCCTTGGACCACACAACCATGGCTCGTGATAACCTCCACAAGTGTTGATCTAGGTCATGTGATGGCCTCCAGGGTCATGCAACACCTTCTAGATAAGAAGGCCCATTCAATAGTGTAACCTCGGTGTCTATGCCTCAAAATCTATAAGAGAAATACAAGGAATATGATTCACTCCATAACTAAGATACGTAGGATGACTCTTTAATGGCCCTTGCTCCATATAAAACACTCCAAGAACTACCCCATGATGTAAATCACATATCTATATTCCATGAGGCTGATCATACACTCCCCCTTGTTTCTCATAACGAGTATGGCTCATGTGGGTTTAGGGGGATGCAATGAACACATCATTAGGTGTAAAACACCCATCCACTAGGGAATACTCAGTGTATAAGCCACACATCTCTATAAGAACTATGAAAAAACTAATTTATGTTATAGCCGGGATACATAGGTTACCTCCATAGAGGCATGAGCTCCAAATCAAATATTCTATGGACTTCCTCAATATTCAGATCTCATATCCATATGCTATGAGGCTGATCATGCACTCCCCCTTGTTTCTCAAAACGAGCATGGATCACATGATCTTAGGGAGAAGAAATGAACACCTCATTAGGCGTAAAACACCCATTCACTAGGGAAGACATAGTGTATAAGCCCCAAAATATCTAGGATAACTATGTGGACTTTGATTCTGTATATAACCAGGATATGTATGACACCTTCTTAAAGGAACAAGATCCATATCAGACACTCCAAGGACTTCCCCAATATGCAAATCACATATCCATATTCTTTGAGGTTGATCATGAACTCCCCCTTGTCTCTCAAAACAAGCATGTCTCATGTGGGCTTAGGGGGATGCAATGAACACCTCATTAGGCATCAAAAACCCATTCACTAGGGAAGCCTCAGTGTGTTAGCCCCAAAATCTCTAGGAAAACTATCGGGAATTTGATTACCCCCATAACCATGATATGTAGGACACATCATTAAAGGCTCGAGCTATATGTCAAACACTCCAAGGACTGCCTCAATACATAGATCCCATATCCATATTCCATGAGGTTGATCATGCACTCCCCCTTTATTCCAATAACGATCATGGCTCACATGGTCTTAGGGGAATGTAACAAGCACCTCGTTAGACATCAAACACCCATTCACTAGGGTAACCTCAGTGTGTAATCCCTAACATCTCTAGGAGAACTATATGGACTCTGATTCCCACCATAACCGGGATACATAGTATGCCTCATTAAAGTCCCAAGCTCCCTATCAAACACTCAAAAAAATCACCCAATATGCAGATTCCATAACCATATTCCAAGAGGATGACCATGAACTCCTCATTGTTTCTCACAACAATCATGGATCATGTGGTATATGTAGGATGAAAAGAGAACCTCATTAGGCATCAAACACACATTCACCAAGGAATACTTAGAGTATAAGTCCCAAAACAAAAGAACTACAAGAACTATGATTTCCACCATAACTGGGATACGTAGGATCTCTCTTCCAGACTCGAGCTCAAATATTTATAATTTCAACATCCTCCATATTATTCCTTACCGAATGATGTTATACTGCATGGATCAATTGAAATACATTGGTTTTGATTGCTAAAATAACTAGGATATGTATGACGCCTCATAATGGCTTAATCCCATCCACGGAATACCAAATACCTCCATAAGAATAAGAATAGACTGAAACATTTGGTCATATGGTTGAAACATATAATTGATAGATCATTACTAGAAAATGATGAAGAACCTCACATGCATATAGTTGAAATCACAAAATAGATCACAGCATGTCACGTCTAAAAGATAATTAACCCATAGTCATTTTGTTAGGGTAACCGTTCCAACATCTAGATTAAAGATAGATTAGAGAACATGTATTAAATATATAATTAATTCCCAGAGTAGGCAATAATTCCCCCGAAAAGGGTGAGATGAGCCGGACCACCCATACTCTTGACCAATGTGAGTCCCCAAGATTCGCTTGGCCTGAAAACCCAGATAACCGCCGACCTTTGTAAATATGATCCAAAAATAGATATTGATAGGGTAACAATTGGGAGTTTCTACAAAAAGTGAAAATGGAAACACAATGAACAGAATCTGTTCCATGCCACAAAATCCCACACAATACAGTCATTCAATCCCCCTTCCAAATCTGTTCCACCTTTTCCACCAATGTTGTAGTAGTCGGTTGTTTTTATGAAATATTTTCTCTAAATAATTTTTAATCTTTAATATCATTAATTTCATGCAACCGTGAGTTTAAATGAACCAAAAGATGCCCGTAGTATAAAATGACCATTATTACCTAGTCGTTAGGTTAGAGGTAATAAATATAACTGACTTATGAAAATGTATGGTGAATTCATTCGCTACCAATTATTTATGAAGAAAATATAAATCAATTCTAGAATTGTATTTTTTTGTAATAATAAATTGAGTGAACTACTACTAGTAAATGAAATTAATTAAATATCTATGTTATATACTTAATAAAATATTTTTGATATTCGTCCAATATATATTTTTGTCATAGGATGTGAATAAACCTTATTTGATGTATAAAAACCTATATTTTCAAACGGGTAATATTCTGCCTTTTAATGGAGAACCCATTTTAAATTATGATTTTTACAAATTAATAATTTTTATATGAAAATATAAACACGTTCTTAATAATATGGATTTACAAATTTAGTTTGGATGAAATTTTAATATTTTTCTTATAACTTTCAAATTTTGATAAATAGTAAAAATACCATAAATTTAAATTGAAAAAAACTTATTTCATATGAATAACTTGTATAGTGAAATTATAATATTTAATTGATTTAACATATAAATATAATATATTTTTACCATTGAATATAATTTATGTCATTATCAATAATTTTACAAAAAATTCATATGTAAAAACATTTCAAACTTTTTCAATGTTTTAACTTTTAAAACACGTTATCTCTTTCCAACAGCAACATTAATTCTAAATTAATAATTGAAACTTCTAAGTGTTGAAATTTTAAAAATGGATTATATATTTGTAATCATTAAGTCCAAATTAGGTACATAGCTTTGTTTTATTTTTTGGCATTATGAATAGTAACTTCGATAATTTTAATTAATAGAGTAAAACGATAAAATAGGCAATTATGGGTAAGAATAATATTAAAAAATTATTATAAAACATGTATTAATATTATTTCAGAAGTTTTTTTCAACTTGAATCATCGTTGGGTCAACATTGTGCCCTTTGAAAGCCACTTGGATGAGATTAGGCCATTTATTTTATTTTATTTAATGAAAAGTTAAATATGTCTCACTCAAATTTCAATAACTAAATCATTTTTTAGATAAGGTTATACAGAAGATAAATTTGATTATAAACACTCATTTTAAAGATAAAATGATTTTATTTATCATGGTAATTTGTTTTTTATTATTATAAAATAAATAATTTCTTTAAAGACTTATACTTTGATGATGTAAATATTAATTAATTGATGAGAAATCAATTAAAAAATTTTAGAATATTAATATCTATAAAATGACCCAAACACTTGAAAAAATATTATTTTTCGGGTATATGTCAACCATAACCATCCAAGGGTCGAGTTAGTGATCATTTGGAGCCCTGTAGAAAAGAATTTGACACTTATATTTTTTTATAGTGAGGTTAAAGTTGTCACATTCATAATTTAATAAGTGTAACATTTTAAATGTCAGATTTTGTAGAAGATAAATTCAACTACTTATATTATTCTTGAAAATAGTATATTTATCTTTGTCATAGAATTTTATTTTTAATTTTTATTCAACAAATAAGTATACTAAATAATTATACAAAAGTGATGTAGTAATTATTTTATTAATGGAGAAGTCAAATAAATGTTATTAAAAATATTAAAATCAATACGATTTTTTAATTAATATTACCAATAAATTTTCTATAATACCTTGACCTCATATGAATATAAAAAATATTTTTTTTGAAGTTAAGTTATTATATTAATATTTGTAAAAATCAATGAATTGAGTAGTTTTAAAATTGACACTATTGATTGTTTATCAAAATAATGTTTATTAAATTATTTAAAAATAATAAAACATTTTAAAACATATTTAATAATTATTATATGGTACAAACTATTATAATTTATTTATTTATTGTTTATAATACATCAAATAAATAATATATCTCTATTTTAATATTGAATTATTTGTTACCCAAGTTAAAAATTAAATAAAATAACTAAGTGTTAATTAAAAATATATGGTTTAAATTTAAAGAAATGCATGTAAATTGTTTTATGATATTTCAGCCTTATCAAATATCATATAATTTTTGTCATTTTTTAGGTTTTGATGGGTATTTATTTAATTATAAATTAATATTTTTTGAGATCCCAAAGTGCCCTCACCTCAATTATAAAAGGAAACCTCCTCCCCCACCTCTTCACTTCACATTGAACCTTTAATCTCGGCCCTCCACTAACCTTTTTCCTTATCAACTTTCCTAGTTATATTCTAGGGGTTCTGGTATTCTTCAAAGATCATCTCTAGTGCTCTAAGATGCGATTTAGAGAAGCACATCGAAGAAGAGGTAATCTCTTCTACCGATTATTTGAAAATTATTTCTTCTTCTACTTACTCTTAATGAGTTATTTAATTATAAAGTAATAACTACAGTATGAATTATATACTTAGATTTTATTATAATAATGAAAAAATTATATTCCACATTCTATCCATCCTATGAAAAATTAAATCACCATGGATGCGTACGTACGGCTTACCACCTCCACACTAGGGTGTAATATGTTTTCACCACCGCCTTACATGGATGGTTATAATGATTTAAATAATAACTATATTTAATTATTAAAACATTAAATTAATTATGAAATATTATACACCATTCAATTCAATACCATTAAAAATTTATAGAAATGATATTGTCGCTCATCCGTACATACGACCTATCGTCTCCACGATGTGATGTGATTCATTATACATGATTTTAATTAAAGCATGATTATATAAATGAAAAGAATGAATAAATATAGTATATATTATTTTAAAATAATTTTTTAATGATATAACTATGACTTAATATGGAGAACCATAATTTATTCAACAAAACGTGCATAAGAATATAAAGTAGTTAATATCCGAATAACGAATAACAATGAAATGTTATTAACAAATAGATGATAATATGATCATATATGATAACAAAAAAATTAATATGATTCTAAAATAATTCAATGACCTTATTTAAATCATTATATAGGAGGTTTAGATACATATAAAAGAAATCAAACCTAAGGTAAGGGATAATTGTTAAATCTCATTATTATCCAAGATTGATTATTCATAAGTATTCACTGGGGTGTATTTATCATCCACATCCATGTTCCATAAATATGTAATAATATTTATATTATTCTAAAAAAAATTCATTAAATTTGACCCATTGATAAATTTTTACAAAACGGTTTGAAAGGAATATTTTGTTGTTATTCAATATGAAGTAATTTTTGGCTTTCCAGCAAAAGTAAAAGGAGAATGTTTTTTAATGTATACCACATGAATAGATTTTTATGTCTTCATAATGATTTATCTATTTGAAACATACTCCACATGATTTCAATTTTATTTTAAAATAAATTCCTTTTAAAATTCCATGTCATTTTGATTAAAGAAAATGTTTTTGAAGAAGAAAGGATATTTTCTTCAAGAATTAATATTAAGTGTTTTATCAAAATTATTTTCCATCTAAGATGAATTTTTTTTACTAAGGTTATGTTTATACCCCTATTATTACAATATCTTTACTGTGTTAATGATGGAATTTTATTTATGAAATTCATTTGTATTATATGTATTATGATTGAATGATATTTAAGAAACCCATTTTATTCCTTGGGTTATACTATGATGAATGATTTTTGTTTTTGGGGAACACGTAAGAATGATTTCACTATGAGATGGGTGGGACCTATATCTCCCTCCAATTCAATGGATAAAGATTTATATATCATGAGATAGACATGTCTCTAATGGGAAATGATCTTGGTTCAGTAACACAGTGATGGAACAAGGACTGAACTCGGTTTAGTAATGGAATTTTTCCTCTATGATGGTCTTAGTAATGGGCCACAACTAATATAAAATTATTTTATATGCTTATGTTTATGCCACAAAACTTCATTATCTTATGTTATGACTTTTGGGAATACTTTCATTCATTCTTTTGAACGTTTATAATTTATCCAATGACATGATATCATGATATTTCATGGGTAGGATAAGATTTTCAAATGTTATGTTCTTATGTATTATATTTATGATATGATTGATGTTTCCCTTGTTTAAACTTACTGAGCATCTGAGCTCACCCTTTCATATGTTTCTTTTCCCCGGTTCATGAAGAAGGGTATTATGTATGATATGTCAAGAAGGGGTCTAGTTATAACGAAAAAAGTGGGAGACAATGAAGATGTCTTATTAACCAGTTGTTTATATTGCCTAGTTTCTAAAGACACTATACCTATACGGTCCTGTCGTGGATTTATTATACTTTGTAATGAATATTCATCAACATTGGTGTAATATCAATGTATGTAATGTGTGGGGTGTTATAGTTGGTATGAGAGGAAAGGTGTTGTTAACCTTTGGAAAGTAGGATGTGAAATCCTTAGGAAGAAACCTAAGGATATGTCGAAGTATAGGATAAAATCCTAGTGTTTTAGAAATGATCATGAATAAACTGGGATAAAACCTTAAGTGTCCAAAATTGATCTTTTATTCTTGATTATGTTGTTTTCACATTATGAATAGTGTTTCTCATGCTATGATTTATGGTTTTAGTCAATGGATGGAACTTGAAAGAATCACGTTAATGATTAATGTGATTGGTAATGAAATGGTTGTCCTCCGGAGAAACCAAATGTTATTGGAGTTGGAATGAAAAATCTGGTAGTTATGATCACACAAATTTCTCAATATCTGAATCTTGAAGTAAATCCAAAATAGAAAATGAGGGAACAAAATTTTGTTGAGTCCTTCATGAGGAAGCATACACCATCCCTCATTGGGTCTTCTGATACATTAGTGGATAAACAATGGATCAATACCATTGAAAGGATATATTAAATTCTCCAATGTTTAGAACATGATAAAATCATCTTATCATTCTATCATTTGGAAGTTTAAGTTTATCAATCATGGAACCTTATCAAGAATACGAGGCAAAGAGATGAAATTGAATCCCTGGGATTTGACGAGTTCAATAAGTTATGTTTCAATAAGTACATTCTTTGTATTCATTGAACAATTATTGAGAACGAGTTCCTTGAATATAATAAAAAGGATGACAAATCTGTTGGTACCTATGAATCAAATTTTACAAGACATGAAAGGTATGCTTCTAGAATTATTATCCAACCTGAGAGTAAATTTCACCGATTATTTAGTGGATTAAAACCAAGTCTCTGAATGGCATCATCTATAAGAGACTTCAATAGCTATGAAGAAATCGTTCGATGTACTCTCAAGGTTGAGATGGAGATTGGAGTAACCCATAATTCCTATGGGTTTGATAATTTGAGAAAAATAGAATTCAAGGGAAAATATAAAGACCACATTAAAAAGAATATTATTTTATCCTTATGCCCAAAGTGTGGAAATAAAAATAGAGGGAATTGTCTTAAATGGAAGGATAAATGTTTAAGTATAGAAAAGAAGGTCATAATGTTGTTTAATGCTGAAGTGGTGGGAAAAATATCACTAGTACAATCATGACCTTTAGCGGCTGCCAAAAGCCGTCTCTAAAGGTCTATAGTGGATGCCTAGTGTCCGCCAATCGACAGCCGCTTTTGGCCCATCGTTGTTGCTATCAGCGACCAGCATTTGGAGGACGTTGTAGGCAAGCTGGGATAGGCTTGAGCGGTCACCTTTTGGCGGCCGCTGTAGCCTTGACCTCTAGCAGCCACCAAATGGAGGCTGCTACAGGTGGCGATGGAAACACCTATAGTGACCGCTATATGTTGTCCCTTTAGCGGCCGCCATTTGGAGGCCGCTATAGTTTTTTAATTTTTTTAAAAAAAAATTCAATTACACATTAATATATACCCAAATAAATATCATTAGTCATCTTCCAAGTTCCACAAACATCATAAAATATAACTACATAACAAAATCTAATAACAAAATTAATACTGAATAAAACCTAGAAAACAAATAATTGAAAAAAATTAACATATTTCAATTAAAACTTACTGTAACAGATCTAAAGTATTTTATTTTCAAAATATATTCATAATTTTGATTACCATTTTAAAATTTTTTAAATAATTAATTATATGGTTCTAATTAGATTGTTTCCCTATGATTTCAGGTCAATCTGATGTCGTCTGTAATGAATTTGACTGTTAGACGCTCGTTTTGGCCGTTTATGACACCAGAACTGCATTATTGGTCACCGTGGGCACATGGAACATCCAATTGATGTGTTTTCTTCTTTAACACATCACAATTCATTCACTCGTTGATTTTGTTTGATTTCAGGTCATTCCGACTTCGTTCGGCCTGTTTGGATCCCCCCATGCGCATTTTGAAGCGCGCCCAACACTTAAAAAATGCATATTGAGCCGTACCATGAAAACCACACGTCCGATTGACGTGATGTCTACGCGTACATATCACGAATAAAAATTAGATTTTTTCCCTATGATTTCAGGTCAATCCGATGTCATCCGCTATGAATTTGACCGTTAGACGCCCGTTTTGGCCATTTATGACACCAGAATTGCGTTCTCGGTCACCACGGGCACACAGCAAGTCTGATTGACATGTCACCTACTTGACCACATCACAATTCACTCACCCATTGATGTCGTTTAATTTTAGGCCATTCTGACTTTGTTCGGCCCATTTGGACCCCTCACGCACATTTATGAAGCGCGCCCAACACTTAAAAATGCATATTGAGCCGTACCGCGCAAACCGCATGTCTGATTGACATTTTGTCTACGCGTACATGTCACAAATAACAATTAGATTGTTTCCCTATTATTTCAGGTCAATCTGATGTTGTCTACTATGAATTTGACCGTTAAACGCCCATTTTGGTCGTTTATGACACCAGAACTGCGTTCTCGGTCACTGAGGGCACACGGCACGTCCGATTGACATTCCCTCTACTCTACCACATCCCAATTCACTCATCCATTGCTTTCATCTAATTTCAGGCCATCCCGGCTTTTTTCGGCCCGTTTGGACCCCCCCTCGCGCATTTATGAAGCACGCCCCGCACTTAAAAAACACATATTGAGACATATCGCGCAAACTGCATGTCCGATTGATGTGCCGTCTTCGTGTACCCATCACGAATAATAATTAGATTGTTTCCCTGTGATTTCAAGTAAATATGATGTCGTCTGCTATGAATTTTATCGTTAAACACCCGTTTTGGCCGTTTATGACACCAAAACTACGTTCTCGGTCACTGTGGGCACACGACACATCCGATTGACGTGCCGTCAGCTCGACCACATCACAATTCACTAACACGTTGATATGTATGATTTCAGGCCATTATGACTTCGTTTTTACCATTTGGAACCCCCCACGCATGTTTATGAAGCGCATCCAACACTTAAAAAATGCATATTGAGTCGTACCGCACAAACCGCACATCCGATTCATGTTCTGTCTATGCGTACATATCATGAATAACAATTAGATTGTTTCCTTTTGATTTCAGGTCAATCTGATGTTGTCCGCTATGAATTTGACCATTAGACACCCATTTTGGCCGTTTATGACACCAGAACAGCATTCTCCATCACCGCGGACACACGATACGTCCGATTGACCTTTCCTCTACTCAAAAACATCACAATTCACTCACCCATTGCTTTCGTCTGATTTCAGGCCATTCTGACTCTATTTATCCCATTTGGACCCCCCCCCCCTCCCCACATGTGTTTATGAAGCGCGCCCACACTTAAAAAATGCATATTGAGTCATACCGCGCAAACCGCACGTCCGATTAATGTGTCGTCTGCATGTACACGTCACGAATAATAATTAGATTGTTTCCCTATGATTTCAGGCAATCCGATGTCATCTGCTATGAATTTGACCGTTAGATACCCGTTTTGGCCATTTATGACACCAAAACTGCATTCTCAGTCACCACGGGCTCACGGCACGTCCGATTGACATGACGTCTACTCGACCACATCACAATTCACTCACCCATTAATGTAGTCTGATTTTAGGACATTCTGACTTCACTAGGGCCGTTTGGACCTCCCACACGCGTTTTCAAAGCATGCACAACACTTAAAAACGCATATTGAGCCGTACCGTGAAAACCACAAGTCTGATTGACATGCTGTCTACATGTACATGTCATGAATAACAATTATATTGTTTCCATGTGATTTAAGGTAAATATGATATCATCTGCTGTGAATTTGACCGTTAGACGCTCGTTTTGGCCGTTTATGACACCAGAACTATCTTCTCAGTCACCGCGGGCACCCGGAACTTCTGATTGACATTTCGTCGACTTGACCACATTACTATTCACTCACCCATTGATGTCGTTTGATTTCAGGCTATTCTGACTTCGTTCGGCCCTTTTGGACCCCTCACGCGTGTTTATGAAGCGCGCCCAAAAATGCATATTGAGTCGTACCGCAAAAACTACACATCCGATTGACATTTCTTCTATGAGTACATGTCTCGAATAACAATTATATTGTTTCCCTATGAGTTCAGGTCAATCTGATGTCGTCCGCTATGAATTTGACCGTTAAACGCCCGTTTTGGCCGTTTATGACACTAGAACTACGTTATCGGTCACCACAGGACAAGGCACATCTGATTGATGTGTTGTCTACTCGACCACATCACAATTCACTAACCCATTGCGGCCGTCGGATTTCAAGCCATTCTGACTTCATTCGGCCCATTTGGACCCCCCACGCGAGTTAATGAAGCGCGCCCCAAACATAAAAAATGTATATTGAGTTGTACCATGCAAACCGCATGTCCGATTGATTTTCTTTATATGTGTACATGTCACGAATAATAATTAGATTGTGTCCCTATGATTTCAGGTCAATATGAGGTTGTCTTCTATGAATTTGACAGTTAAACGCCCGTTTTGGCCGTTTATGACACCAGAACTGCGTTCTCGGTCACCGCGGGCACACGGCACGCCCGATTGACGTGACCTATACTCGACCACTTCACAATTCACTCACCTGTTGATTTCTTCTGATTTCATTCCATTCCGACTTCGTTCGGCCCATTTGGACCCCCCACGCGTTTATGAAGCGCACACAACACTTAGAAAATGCATATTAAGTCATACCGCGCAAACCGCATGTCCGATTGACGTGTCGTCTATACGTACATGTCAAGAATAATAATTAGATTGTTTCCCTGTGATTTCAGGTCAATCCTATGTCATTCTCTTTGAATTTGACTGTTAGATGCCTGTTTTGGCCGTTTATGACACCAGAACTGCGTTCTCGGTCACCACGGGCACACAGCACGTCCGATTGATGTGCCCTCTGCTCAACCACATAAAAATTCACTAACCCATTTATTTATCTGATTTAAGGCCATTACGACTTCGTTCGGACCATTTGGACCCCCCATGTGCGTTTATGAAGCACGCACAAGACATAAAAAATGCATATTGAGCTGTATTGCGCAAACTGCATGTCTGATTGACGTGCCGTCTACGGGTACACATCACGTATAATAATTAGATTATTTACCGATGATTTCATGTCAATCAGATGTCATATGCTATGAATTTGACTGTTAAATGCCCGTTTTGGCCATTTATGACACCAGAACTACGTTCACGGTCACCGCAGGCACACGGCACGTCCGATTGACGTGTTGTCTGCTCGACCACTTCACAATTCACTCACCCTAGAAAGATATATATATTTAAAGATTTCTTGGGATTCTCCCAAGAAACAACTGCCTAATGTTTCTCTCCATCAACTGACACACCTTCCTCTAAGATTATTTGACCCAATAATTATATCTAATCAATACAAAAATGACATATAAATATCTTGGTGTATAGTTGATGCATTATAAGTGTAATCTGTATGATGTCAAGATATTGGGTATGATCATCATCGGTCTTGGAGTGCACGAAGATGTTATCCAAAATACTAAAACAAACTAATCTAGCTAAGAAAGGAAAATTATATTCATCCAAGATATAAAAACTTCTAGAGAATTCATCAATACAAATGAAATTACCTCATGCATGGGGTTCATTATCATCTGGATCACCAATATCATTGTGATGTCCACCATCTGTATTCAGAGCCTACAATATATATCAATATTATGTATCTTAAACATATCAATAAAAGTAAATCTGAGTATGGTTTGTTTTATTGTTTACTTGTGGCACCACTTGTTGCGTCGTCATTTCATCAATATGTGATGACATCAGTGACAACCTCTCCTCATACTCTGCACGTAACTGATGAAACTGTGCATCAAAATTGTGCTGCATATCTTGCATGGAAGCATCTATCTCAGCCTGTGTTCACATTTCTGACTCTCTGCATGCACCCATCACATATGCTCTAACAACTGCACGTCGTGGGACACCACCACCATAAGTCAAAGAATAACCATGACCATCATGCCCCACGACACGGTGAAATATTTCATCTCTATGCACAATACTACGACGTTGCTCCTATAGAAACTCTACTAACTGAGCATCAAACTAAGCCTGTAGCATATAATGAATCAATGAGAAAATATGAATAATTTATATAAATTAAAAATAAATTTATTTGTAAATAATTTTCTTACTATAACACCGGCAACATCGGGATCACCCGCCCTAAGAGTCCTCATCCATATGGGCATCTGATCAATTGGATCGTCGCATTGGTGTAACTATAATAAAGGGCTTCACCATGTTATACTACAATATTTTTAAAATATGAATAAAATAGTGAATTATAAACTTACATCATGTCTGAGCTATGACACATGTCGAGTGCCAAGTCTGGAAGGCGTGCCCCGCATCACCCGATTTTGTGAAGGACGAGCAGAATCAGTCTACATTCAACGTATTTACTTAATATACATTTGAAAAATTTGTCATTTATAGATTAAAAGTAATAAATATTACCATCACTGCCTCACTCAACTAAAACACAACCAAATCCTGCCACTGTGGAGGAAGAATGCCCAGAGGGACTTGTTGTAGAATGTCTGGAACACCTGCAAATGGTGTCCAGTGATCTCTCTTCACCCTTGACTTGTAATCCTTCCATAATTTTCAGAATTTTGACATACATACAGCCCGAAACTCATCTGTACAGGAGGTCAAATTATCCTGTTAAAAAAATCGTCAGTAGATGGGACAATAATAATAACAATATCCTGAAAAATTAAACATTGAATTTACCTGAACCTCCCTCCATAATCTTTTCGTCGTATCCTGGGGGAAATAACTCCAGTCACGAGTCGTCAGAGGGAATCTATGTGAGTCTCGTATCATATTCCCAAACAGACGAATCAATGCAGTAGCACCATCTCCGACTGGATAAAATGTGTTGTCAAATAACTCATCCAATCGGGTTCTAGAGTTCCAGGATCGAACCCCTCTACTAGGACCCCTACGTCTGCTAGAAGAACCACTAAATCCAGATAAACATAAATTCATAATTCAATTACAATATAAATTAATGATTAGAAATAGTTAGGGAAATATACACAGAAAATTACAATCAATTAATTTAGAAAAATAAAAACATATATACCGACAACATCAGGTGAACCACTGTGACCACCCTATGACGTACCTACATTAAAAGAAATTATAGTTAAATCAATCAATTTTTATACATATATGACTCATAAATATTTTTATATATAATAACTGGGGATATAATTACAATTTTTACTAATCATGCAAGTCTATCATATCTCCTTCAACTGTCTCCCTGGCCCGTTGTATATCTTCATCTCATACAGCTACTGTTGTTTGGTCAAGTGTTTGATCAGGAAATACGACAACTTCAGGTTCCTCTTGGTCAATCAAAAAAACCCCTCTTCTAGAAATTTTCACTACAACTTTCCAATCAGAATCAATGCCGAAAAAGTAAACTTGTTCTGCCTACGATGTCAGTATGAAGGGATCATTTCTAACTCGGTCATCTTTATATAACATATTATTAAAGTCTACTAATGTAAATTGGAAGTTATCAACTTTTGTTCCACGAACTGGATCGACCCAATCAAACCATAACAATATGTGTTTTAAGTTATAACCATAAATAAACTCAATAATATCTCTCAACAATCCATAATAATAACCCGCACCAACAAAAGAACAACCAACACCACTATTTTGTGTGGCTCGGTTCATTTCAACATCACTAATATGAAATCAGAATCCATTAGCATCCAAAGACTTGTAGCGACGAGCTGTAATAAATGGACCATCAGGTAGTTGGTTGAGTTCTTCGCTCACATGCTGGGTTAAATCACGTAACTTTTGAATCTATAAATTTCACATTTATAATTTAATGGATAAAGGATTGTGAAAATACAACTATGTTGCAATATAAAAATATTAAATCAATTATATGTACATGAGTCTTGAACCACTCATGAAATTTATTGAAATAATGTTTTTGGATTTGATAGTCAGTTGCACGGGGCCTTCCACGTTTCAACTCAGCGATATGCATCCTAAATCATAACACAATATAAGGTAAGCAATAAAATAAATATAGAAACAAAATACACATCAACTATGAAACTTACTGTATCAATGGAATAACTGATGGAGTGTTAACAACACATATCGATGAGCTTGAACCCACTCGTCGTTCCGCATATCAAATGTTATTCCTTCTCCAATTAGACCCTCGTCATTCTGGGACGGTTTATTTATCTTGGTTTCAACCTCATCAATATATGAAGCATGGAAATTAGTACACTCATCTATTAAATATCCCTTGTCAATTGAGGCTTCCGGACGGGCTTTGTTGCACACATACCGTTTCAATGTATTTAAGTATTGCTCTATTGGATACATCCACCTGAATTGCACGGGACCACCAGAAATGACTTCACCAGTTAAATGCACGGTCAAGTGAACCATGTCATCAAAAAAATACGGCGGAAAGAGTTTTTCAAGGTGAAATAGTGCAAGTAAAATATTATCCTATAGCTTTTTCAAATCACTCATGCGATGGTTCATAGAACAGAGCTGTCTGAAAAAATTAGAAACTCCAATCAACGGCTCAACAAACTGGGAAGGTAAGAAATGACGAATTGCTATAGGAATTAACTGTTTAAGTAGAATATGATTATCATGACTTTTCAAACCCTGTAATTTCATGCTCATCATATTCACATGCTTTGAAATATTAGATAAATAACCATATGGAACATTAATGTTCTTCAAAATTGATAGAAACATTTGTTTCTCTTTATTACTCATTTTGTATTGTGCAGCATGCATGTATGCCCGATTACCTTCACCCATCTGTAAATGTAAAGGTTTTCTCAACCCATTTCTTGCAAATCACGTTGAGCATTAGCATTGTCCTTTGATTTCCCCTTGACGCCTAAAATGGTGCACATAATATTATCACATACATTTTTATCAATGTGCATCACATCCAAATTATGTCTTAAAATATTATATTTACAATAAGGCAATTCAAACAAAATACTTCGTTTCTTCTAATTATGAATTTGTTGTCTATTTTCATCAGGAATAGAAGGCAATGCAGGAACTAATAAATCTTGAAAATCATACATTGTACGGATGTTTTATTGATCAAGTTGTGCACAAATTTCAACCCCAGACAGTATTTGTGGTGATGGGTCATACTTTATATTCCCATAAAATGATACACGGTCTTTTCTGAACCTGTTCAATAGAGGAATAAAGCATCAGTGACCAAGATATGCCCACTTTCTACAATGCTTAAGCCATATATATTTCTTACTCTTATTACAACAAGGGAAAGAAAATTCTCTTTTTGTACTCCAACCTGATAAGTTAGCATACGCTGGGAAATCATTAATTGTATATAAAAAAGTGGCCCGAAGTCTAAACATTTCATTAGCTGCCGAGTCAAAAGTCATTACACCATCAGCCCAAAATTCTTGCAGCTTATCAATCAAAGGTTTCATATAAACATCGATTTTATCACCAGGTCCTCTCTGTCCATCAATTAGAATTGATAGTAACAAAAAAGGTTGCTTCATACATACCCATGGGGGAATGTTGTATGGAACCAACACCACTGGCCATGTACTATGTGTCACACCAACCATGGACCTAAATGGGTTAAAACCATCTGCTGCCAAACCCAGTCAAATATTACGATCATCTCAGGAAAAGTCTGGGTGTCTTTGATCAAACTCTTTCCATGCTAAAGAATTTGTCGGGTGAGTTAATTTATCAACCTCTTTATTTCTCTCTGAATTCGATGTCATCAATTTAGCAATTTTAGTGGACAAGAAGAATCTCTTCAGTCTCAGTTTCAGTGGGAAATAATGCATCTGTTTAGCGGCAACTTGTTTCCCTTGATTCAAGACTCTCCCAGGAAGAATCTAATTACCTTGATTAATCTCATTGGTCTTCCATCTGGATGTATAGAAAATAGTACAATTATTTAATTGTGAACTCTCCTTTCTGAACAACATACAATTATTGTGACACACATCAATTATATCATATGTAAAACCAAGATCATCGTTCAACTTGTGAGCTTGATCGAATGACTCCAGAATCTTCACTCCAATAGGGAGTACCTTCTTCAATAATACCAACAACATGTTGAATGAGGTGTCTAACCACTGGTTCAAGGCCTTCAGGTGTAACAATTCAATGATGAATGATAGTTTACTAAATTTAGTGCATCTAGGATATAATTCAGTGCGTGCATCATCAAGAATTTCAAAGAATTTCAATGATTCTCCATCTGCAGAAGAATGTGGATTACTCAATCCAACATCGTCATTTAAGAAATTACTGTCTTCAGATTGAAACGGACGCATCATATCATTCAGCGTTATGTTCATCGAATCAACTATTCTTGAATCAAAATTCATATGAAAACTTTCTGAGTGATGAAAAGAAACAAAATCTTCTCCATGACATGTCCATGTCTTATAGTTTTTCAAAAACCCATCCAAAAACAAATTTTCTCTAACACTATATCGTTTGAATAGATATCTATTTGCACATTTTCTGCATGGACAACTAATCATATCGCTTGGAAATATGTTGGTGAAATCCATAAATTTCTTAATCCCCTCATAATATTCTACTAATAATCTATCTCGCATATCAATCAAGCTCCTATCCATATCTGTATTTAATAGAAATCAAAAGTGAAATATATTATTATAATTCTAAAAAAACACATATCATTAAAATTTAAAAACCAAATTTGAAGGCTAAAAAACATTACATGCGGAGGACTTGACTGTGGGTAACGGGGTGTGACTCGATTGTGGATCCATGATAGCGTAGTGACATGAAGACAGGGGTTCGACGGCAAGACTCAAAAGGAGCAGAACCGTTGGACGAAGCGTGGGAGGGTTCTACACAGTGGGGCACAATGGATAGGGAGGGTCCAACGAATGTAGGAGGACTTTCCAGAGGGATGCAACAGGGCCAGGAGGGGATGACGGTGGCGGGACTGTCCAAAGGTGCAGCGCGGAGGCAAGGCGTGGGGGTTTCCGGGTCATGGGGGGGTCGAGGTCATGGGGGCCGCAGTGTGGAGGCAAGGCGATGGGGGTCACCGGGGTTGCATGTGGCGCAACACGGAGGAAAGGGGGTGGGGGTCGCCGGGGGTCGGGGTCGCCGGGGTTCGGGGTCACCGAGGGTTGTCGGGGTCACCGAGAGTTCAGGGGTCAGGGTCGCTGGGGGTCAGGGAGGGGTCTCCGGGGGTCGGGGATGGGTCGCCAGGGGTCGAGATCACTGGGGGTCAAGGTTGCCAGGTCGAGGGGTTAGGGTCGCCGGGGGTCGGGGTTGCGGGGTCGAGGAGGGGTGGGTCGCATTGTCGGGGAGGGGATAATGGGGGGAAAGGATAATTAGGTTTTTTCGATATTAAAGTTCAGCGACTGCCATTTGGCGGCTGCTGTTGATAGTATTAGCGGCCGCCAAATGGCGGCCGCTATAAGTCCCCCGCCTCAAAAGCCAAAAATTCTAGTAGTGTATGTCTAATGATGTGAATAGAGAAAAGACTACGTGGAATGCGCCTCCTACACTTCACTGTTACAAGTTCACAGAAATAGGGAATTATGCCAATCAATTCCCTGACCCAAGGGTTATTGATGAGGATTGACTTCAATAAACTCTTAAAGTAAAAGATAATGGAAAGTCACATGCGATAATTATCCGTGATGTGGAGTAAAATAATGAAGTGATAAAAGGTGCAATTACCATTAAATCTAATGCGGTAAATGTTATATTTGATTCGGGATCCATCCAATCTTTTATTTCCAAATAATTTTATAAGGGTATCCCCATATTATCTCAAAAATTAGATACTGAGTTATCTGTGACAACTCATAATGTCACAACAGTCTCATCAAAAGTTTATAATTCTTCTCCTATTGAATTTTTTGTTAAATTTATTTTGGAAAATATTATGATCCTTCCAATAGTGGAATTTGATTTGATTCATGGCATGTATTTACTTTCTCTAAATAGAGCTCATATCAATTTCAAAGGAAGAGAATCCACATTTCATATTCCAGATCAATCTATGATCATCTATCGGTGCAATGATGAATATAACATTCAAGTAGAAATTTCTTCCATGTTATGGGACTTGATTCCTATAAATGAAGGTTATCTATATCAAAATGTTGTGGATAAATTTACAATTTAGAATACATCCATTGTACAAGAGTTTGATAGTGTCTTTCCAGAATAATTTCTACGTCTTCCACCAAATTGTGAGGTTGAGTTTTCAAAATAATTAATACCGAATGCTATGAATATTTCAAAGACACCTTATTGAATGGACCAAATTGAGTTGAAAGAATTGAAGAAGAAACTCTAAGAGAATCTTGATAAGGGATTCAAATGCCCTATTCCATCACCTTGGGGTGGACCTATTCTATTTTTTAAGAAGAAAGATGGATCAATGAGACACTGCATTGATTATCAATAACTTAACAAGATCACTATCAAGAATAAATGTCATATTCCCTGCATTGATGACTTATTTGACGAACTACTCAGAGCTCAATACTTTTCCAAGACTGATCTTCATTCAGTATATCATCAATTATGGGTCAAGAAAGAGGATATACCAAATATTTCATTCCATACAAGGTATGGAAACTATGAATTTATAGTGATTTATTTTGGTCTTACTACGGACTCTGATATCTTCATGGATCTAATAAATAGATTCTTTAGATAATATCTTGATTAGTTTGTGGTAGTCTTTATAGATTATATTCTATTCTATTCAAAGAGAAAGAAATAGCATGTAGATCACTTGATAATTGTACTAATGACCCTATGAAGGTAGAAAATTTATCCCAAAATTACCAAGTGTGAATTTTGGATTCAAAATGTTTCATTTTTGGGTCACATAATCTCAAAAGAGGGGATATCTATGGATCTAGAAAAAATAGAAGTTTTTGAATGATGGAGGAGACTAAAAAAGGTAACTGAGATCCAAATATTTCTTGTTTTGGCTGGATATTATCAATTTTTTTGGAATATTGTTCATGATTATCTAATACACTAACCAAGTATACTCAGAAAGGATTTATGTTTGTGTAGATGGAGGAATGTGAAGATAATTTCAAAGAGCTCAAAAGAAGGATAGAAAGTGCACCTATTCTCACATTACCTTGTGGTGGAGAAAGGTTTGTGATCTATAGTGATGCATCCAAAAAGGGGATGGGTTGTGTCTTCATGAAAAATGATATAGTGATAGCTTATGACTCAAGGAAATTGAAAATCCTCAAGAAAAATTACCCAACTCATGATTTGGAGTTAGATGTGGTAATCATTACACTAATGATATAGAGGAATTATCTTTATAGTGAAAGGTGTGAGATATATACTGATCATAAATGTTTAAAGTATATTTTCACAAAAAATGAGCTGAATATATTCCAAACAAGATGGTTGGAGTTGATTAAATATTATGACTGCTCAATACATTACAACCTTGAGAAAGAGAATAAGGTGGTAGAAGCTTTGATTCGAAAGGACCATGATATCCTATCCATGATGTGGACCACAAATGATCCAATATTTATGGATTTTCAATGGATGGATATTGAAATTTTAATGGAATGGGGGAAATAATATATTTTTCAAATGAATGTTCAACCATCTATACAAGTGAAGATTATGGAGGAACGAATGGAATATGTAGAGCTATAAAGGATGGCAAGAAATTTTCTTAAACTCAACCTTGACTATAAAGGAATAACAAAGTTAAGGAATAGGGTTTTTATTCCTCCCACACCAAAATTAAAGGAGTTGTTGGATTAAAATTATTGTTCTTTATTTTATATTCATCCTATAAGAACAAAGAATTACATGGACCTGGAAGAGTATTTCTAGTGGGACAGAATGAAAAGTGATATTGATGAATATGTCTCTCAGTGCTTGGTTTGTTAGGAAGTTAAGGATGATAGATAGAAATCTAAGGGGATGTTACAACCATTACCCATACCGGAATGAAAATAGGAAAACATCAATATGGATTTTGTCATCAGACTTCCCAAAAGTTATAAAGTCCATAATGCTATAATGGTTATAGTTGATCGCCTTATGAAGTTAGAACACTTCATTGATATTATATAAGATTTATCTATTGATCATCTTGCTAGGATATGTGTAAAGTAAGTTGTAAGATTTCATGGATTACCACATTCCATTATATCTGATCAGGATATGAAGTTTACCTCAATGTTCTAGTGAGGTCTTCAGAAGGATCTAGATAAAGAGTTAAGCTTTAGCACTTCTTATCATCCTCATACAGATAGTCAGTTTGAGAGGACAATTCAAACTCTAGAAGAGTTTTTGAGAGATTTATATAGGTATTTCAATGGTGTTTGGGATCAAGACCAACCTTTGGTTGAATTTTAATACAATAATAGCTTGTACTCCCAGATTTAGATGGATCTATATGAATCCATCTATAGATAGAAGTGCAAAACTCCAACATTTTGGGATAAGGTTGAGGAAATAAAGTTATTTGGACCTAATTTTGTTGATTGAAATGGCAGAAAAGGTCAGATCTATTCAACAACACATAAGAGCTTCTCAGAGTCGACAAAAATGATATGCTGACAATCGAATAAAAAACCTGGAGTTTGAAGTGGGTGACAAGGTGTTTCTCTAAATATCTCCCTGAAAGAGAGTAATGATATTTGCAATGATGGGAAAGCTGATCCCTAGGTATATCAAACCTTTGGAAATTTTGATTGTCTTGGAAAGGTAGCTTACCGATTGGCACTTCCAACGAATCTCTTTCAACTTCGTGATGTTTTCCATATAACTATCCAAAGAAAGTACAAACCATATCCTTCGAATGTACTAAACACCAAATTCATACCTATACATCACGATCATTCTTATGAAGAACAACTGATAGAGATTCTATATCGTGGTGAAAAAATTCTGTGAAACAATATAAATCGATTGGTAAAATTTTTGTAGTAGAACCCCCAATTAGAAGAAACTATATGGGAACTTGAGGATATGAGGAGTGAGATAGATCCTTATATTTTTGTATCCAAGTGACTAATTTTGAGGGATAAATTCAGTTTAAGGGGGGTAGAATGTAGCACCAAGTTGTTTTTTTGAAATATTTTCTCTAAAAATTTTAAATTCTTCAACAGCTTGCATTGCACACAATCAAGAGTTTTAATGAACAATAGGATACCCTTAGTATAAAATGACCATTTTAATATAACTATTAGGTTATCAGGAATAAATATAACTAACTTATGAAAATGTATTTTTAAGTCATTCGATACCAATTATTTATGAAAAAAAAGATAAACCAATTATATATTTGTATTTTTTTTATATTACTAAAATGATTGAATTACTATTAGTTAATGAAATAAATGAAATATATATCTTATATGCTTAAAAAGATATTTTTTTATCCAATATATATTTTTGTCATAGGGTATGAATAAACCATATTTGTTGTATAAAAACCTATATTTTGAAAAATGGAAATTTTCTCCCATTTAATAGAGAATCCCTTTTAAATTAATATTTTGACACATTAATAGTTTTTATATATATAATAATTTACTTTATAATAAATTGTAATATTTTTCTAATAACTTTCATATTTGGATGAATAGTGAAAATACACTAAATTTTAACTAAAAACTACCTTTTTATCAAAATAATTTATATAGTTAAATTATAAGATTTAATGGGATTAAAGTATAAATATAATATATTTTTATCATTCAATATAATTTATGTCATTATCATTGAATTTACATTGAATTCAGATGTAAAAACATTTCAATCTTTGACAGTGTTTTAACATTTAAAACTATTCTCTCCTTTCAACAACGTTATTAATTTTGAATTAATTAATGGAACTTATGTGTTTTTAATTTTGAAAAATTGATTCCATATTTGGAATCATTAGTTCAGAATTATATAAATAGTTTTGTTTTATTTTTTGGGCATTATGAATAGTAACTTCAGTAATTTTTATTGATACAATAAAAAGGTAAAATGGGTAATTAAGGGTAATAATGCAATAATAAAATTACCCTACAACTAATCTTAATATCATTGAATGAGTGTGTTTATACCTAAATCATCCTTGGGCTGAACTGAAGTATTTTTTAAGCCACTGGTTGAGATTAGGACATTTAATTTAATTTATTTAAAGAAAAGTTAATTATGTCTCACTCAAATTTAAATAACTATATCATTTTATATATAATTTTATACAGAAGATAAATTCAATTATAAATACTCATTTGAAATCTTTTTTTTTATTTTTAATGGTAATTTATTTTTAATTTTTATAAAATAAATAATTACCTTAAATACTTATACTTTGATGATATAACAAATAATTAATTGATGAGAAATCAATAAAACATTTTCTATAAAAATATTAATAACCATCAGAGGATCAAAACACTTGACCAAATACTATTGGTCGAGTATATCTCGACCATAATCATCCAACGTTCACGTTAGTGACCATTTGGAGCCTTATAGAATAGGTTGTAACACTTATATTATTTTATTTAAAGTGATGTTAAAGTTGTCACATTCATAAGTTAATAAGTATAACATTTTAAAAGCCATATTTTACAAAATATAAATTCGAAAATTTATATTCTTTTGAAATATAGTAGATTTATATTCCTCATTGTATTTTAGTTTTAATTGTTTTTCTATAAATTTATATACTAAATAATTACACAAAATTGATGTAATAATTATTATATTAATGAAGATATCAAATAAATGTTATTAAAAATATTAAAATAAATATAATTTTGGTTAATTAATATGTCCAATGAATTTTCTATATTACCTTTTCCTGATATAAGTATATTAAAGAAGTTTTTTAGAAGTTAAATTTTTATCTTAATATTTTTGAAAATCAATGAATTGAAAATTGTCAAAATTGATAATATTGATTGTTTATCAAAATAGTGATTTATTAAATTATTTAAAAATAATAAATCATTTTAAAAAAATATAATAATTATGATATCATATAAAATGTTTTAATGTATTAATATATGGTCTATTTTACATCAAATAAGTAAATATTTCATCATTTTAATATTGAGTTATTTGTTACCCAATTTAAAAAATAAATAGACTAACTAAGTGTTAACTAAAACGATAAGGTTTAAATTGACAAAAATACATTTCAAAAATTTATTAGTTGATGGTATTGCAACCTTATTAATCTCAACTTCTAATTTGGGTCATTTTTTAGGTATTTGGATGGGGATTTATTTTATTATAAATTATTATTTTTTGAGATCCCAAAAGGGACCCTCACCTCAATTATAAAAGGACACCTCCTCCCACACCACTTCACTTCACATTGAGCCTTCAACCCCATCCATCCCTTGACATTTTACCTTATCAAATTCTCTTGTCACATTATAAAGATTTTGGTTTTCTTCAAAGACAACTCTAGTTCTCTAAGATGTTATTTGTTGGAAGCACACCGAAGAAGAGGTAATATCCTCTACAAATTTTTTCAAACATCATTCTTCTTATACTTCCTGTTAATGAATTGTTTCATTATAAAGTAACAAATATAGTATCAATTATATACTGATATGTAATTATAATTATTAAACAACTATATTCCACTTTTTATCCATTCTATGAAAAATGAAATCACCACGCGTGTGTACTTTTGGCTTACCATCTCCATGATATGGTGTAATCTATTTTCCACCACCACCTTACTTGGGTGGGTATAATGATGGAAATAATAACCATATATGATTATTAAAAAATTTTATTAATTATAAAATAATATAAACCACCCAATTCTATACCATTCAATAATTATGGGAATGATATCGTCGCTCGTGCATACGTAAAACCAACCATCTTCATGATGCAGTGGGAGTAATTTTATATGATCTTCATTAAAGAGTGATTATATAAATCTACATAATGAATAAATATGATATATATTGTGTTAATAAATTTTTTTTAATGATATAACTATGAAATAAAACAAGGAACCAGAATTTATATGACAAAACATAAATAAGAACATACAAAAGTTATTATCTTAATAATGAATAACAATGAAATGTTATTAACACAAAAAAAGATAATACGATCATATATGATAACATAAAAATTACTATGATACTTAAATAATTCGAAGACATTATTTAAAACATTATACAAAAGGTTCAGATAAATACAAAGGAAATCAGACCTAAGGTAAGCGCTAAATTTTCAATCTCATTATTATCCGAGATTGTTTATTTTTAAGTATTTATTGGGGTATATTTATCATCCACACCCACATTCCCTAAATATGAAATACTATTTCTATTATTATAAAAAAATTAAAATTCAATTTTACCCATTGGTGAACTTTTAATAAATGGTATGAAAGGAATCTTTTTCCATAATTCGATATGAGGTACTTTTTGGCTATTCCTGTATAAGTATGAGGAGAATGTTTTTTTATATTATATGACATGAACTGATTTTTACGTCTTTATAATTACATATTTCCATGTAGCTTCCTCTACACGATTTCAATTTTATTTTCACATAGTTTCTTTTCATTTAAAATTGCAAGGCATTTTGTGAAAAGAAAATGTTTTTGAAGAATAATGGATATTTTCCTTAAGAATTAATATCAAGTGTTTTATCAAAATTATTTTCCATGTAAGATGACTTTTGTTAAATAGGGTTATGTTTCTATCCCTATTATTATTATGGTCTGATTGTCTTTTTTATGTAATACTATTTATGAAATCAATTTTTTTTATATAGATTATGATGGAATAATGTTTAAGAAACCCATTTTATTCATTTTTTTATACTATGATTAATGATTTATGTTTTTTTGGAACAGGTAATAATGATTTAATTATGAGATAGGTGGGACCTATATGTCCCTCAAATTAATTGGGTAAATATTTATATCTCATGAGATAGACATGGCTAGAACGGGAAATGATATCGGTTTAGTAATACAGGGCTGGAACATGGAGTGAACTCAATTCAGTAACAGAATTTGTCTTCTATGGTGGTGTTTAAATTGAGTCTAGACTATTATGGAGGTATTTTATATTCTTATGTGTATTCCCAAAAACTTCATGTCTTATGTTATGACTTTTGGGATTATGTTCATTGATTCTTATGAACTTTTATGATTTTTCCCATGGAATGATATCACAATATTTCATAAGAAGGATAAGATTTTCAATTGTTATGTTATTATGTCTTATCATCACTATGCATTTCATTATTATTAATAACAGAAATAAAGCCTGTAACAAAACAAGGCCATGGGAAAGGCCAAAGAATACAAGACTAGGGAGGCCTAAATCTCATAACATTTTCTAATGTTATGTTCGTATATCTTATGTTTATTATATGATTGATATTCCCTTTATTTACCCTTATTGATCATCTTGGATGATCATTTCATATATTTATTTTCCCTAGGTCATGAAGAAAGGTATTATGTAATATATGTAAAAAAAAGGGGTCTGGTTATGATGAAATAAGTGGGATATAATGAAGATTTATTATGAACCAGTTGTTTATGTTTCCCTGTTTCTAAAGACACAATACCTGTACAATCCTATCATGGATTTATTATATTTTTTAATGAATATTGTTAAACTTTGAAGTAATATCAATGTATATAAAATATGGGGCATTATAAATTCAATTTTTGTGATTATAATCAAGGATAATATCCATATATCTGACATAGTTGAAATAGTGTTTTCATGCTTTCAGAAAGGATTCTGTTAAATTCTTTCCCACTAATTGGTAATCCAATAGTGTTTATTATGTGGTTCAGTGGAATGGAGTTTTTGATTATGATTGAGTGGATCTATCAATCTTGAGATCCCAACCTCTCAACACCACTATAAAATCCCAAGGGTCATGTTTATATAGCACAAGGCAAAGTTTAACTAACCTAGAATGAAAATACCCAGTGTACCTCTATTTTGGGATAGGGGGTATGGTGATGTACTTGAGGATAATGACCAATGTAAAAATGGACTTACACTAGTGAAACCTTGATCTCAGGCCCCCAAAACCCATTTTTTTCTACTATATCAAAAACCACAAAGTTTTTCGATTGATTCCATGCCATTAGTTAATTAGTATTCGATGATGGGACTATCCAAACAACTCAACTTCAGTACCTGAATAACGACCAACACCATTCTTTATAGAGTCATGAATGGTTTTATAATCACATGGACCATTCCATTATGAAAATGATAGTCGCATTAGGCTACTATCTAGTTATTGGAATGTGAGTGGGGGTTTGGATAATGGATCTATTGAATGTCTGGACAATGGTTGTGGTATTAGAAATGAATGGAATGGGGATGGTTCAACCTTAGCTGGGAAGACTCCCCATTGATCCATTCCATGAAATTTTGATGACAACATGTATACATTTTCACCTTTTAGAAGGTGGTCCAGTAGAAAAGTAGTAGGTAGTGGCGTTGTAATTGAGATGGTAGTTGGGGGTTGTGGTTTCGAGTGGGTGGATCCATTTCATTGAATGCCTTCAACTATCGGTTTCATGACATCCACCCCATTGGAGTGTTGGCGGACTAGGAAATGGTCAGGGGATGGATGCATCGTCCCTTATTAGTACCAGTAGCCCTATCATCAACCACCATCCCTATTCTAGACAACCTTTCCACCATAGTGTCTATATGTTCTAGATAAACCTGTCTATAGGTGGTATATAGACATGATTCTGGGTATGCTAGCACCCATTTACAAGGATTTGATAGGATCTCAACCATTGGTATAATGATGGGAATGGTCCACATGGGCATGCAAATCAATTTATTCAATCTACATGAAATTAAAAGTGGAACATTATTTCCTGCACTGGTCACACATGATAATCTATTCCAAATTGTGGACATTCCATGCTTAATTCGTGTACTTCTATACCTTACAAGATAGTTATTAGGAATTGAATCGACTCGAAATTCTAGCCATGACTCCTCCCCACCCTATGTATAGCAGGATAGAACATTGAGAGATTCATTTATTTTCATAGAAGTACAAATGTCTCAAAGTTAAGTGCCATATATCATGGAAATATTCCATGGGAGTCAAACCAACCCATTATGCTGAACTAAAAAGCATATTAGAGAGTTGAATGCACCTACTGAACACAATGAGTATCCAAATGGTAGAAAATAATAGGCTATTCTTGGGTTATGGGGATGAAATTTCACATGTATCTAGGTTACATCAATTTAAATGTGTTGAAAGGGTATAGTTTTATAACAGCATGAAAGGCATAGAGTTGAATATGGAGCTTGATCTCATCTTATAGTGGTGTAGGGGTTAGATACAGTCTTGAAAAAAGAAGATAGGTTCACAGACATTGGTTTGATCAATGATGTTCCATCAAGCATGTACCATTTTGGTCATGTTATCAATGATTTGTGTGTTCAAATTTAAAATACATCTACCACGGACATGGAATATGATACTAGACACATCAAACTAAAAGTTATGGGAATTATCGAACATCAACCAGATCACAAGCCAATGCATACGGGTCTCAAATCAGTGGATATCCTGATTCCTATCAGTTGTGGGAAACATGAACTCATTATTTGGGACTGGAAAATGGGAATAACCAACATTGGGGTCAATA
This sequence comes from Viscum album, assembly GCA_963277665.1. Lineage (NCBI taxonomy): Eukaryota > Viridiplantae > Streptophyta > Magnoliopsida > Santalales > Viscaceae > Viscum > Viscum album. The sequence goes on along the minus strand of OY728157.1, from coordinate 1,454,302,383 downwards.
AGATGATTTCCCAAAAGAAAGTGAATGAAACTACTTGGGAATGAGAAAAGATCTTTTATTTCTATATAGATATAAAAAAAAGATCATTGGTTTCACAAGTTTCTCAATTACTCTTGGATGATTTCAGAATGGGGTTTTCTATTTTGGTTGCTTCTACCACTTTAGAACCTTCTCCACTTCAATTTATGGTATTGTATTCCATGTTTGAAATGGTGGAATATTTCCATTATCATAGAATTCATTCTATGATCATATATGATGATCTCTAAGAATAATAAGAGGAATATCAACAAATGGAATTATTATTACGCCATCCACCGGGCTAACAGGCATTCCCAGGTAATGTTTTCAATTTACATTCTTATCTATTATAAAGAGAAGTTAATCTATCATACAATTACAGTGAAGGTATTCTTACCACCATTCCTATTTATTGATTTTTACGAGATGGAAATTGGAAAAATAAAAAAGGATGAAATACATGAATATGGGTATTATTTTCCCCACAGAATAAAAGGAAGAAGAAAATGGATGAGACTTGTAGATCACATGAGCCTCTAAAGGAATTGAGATTTCGTGGTCATTTAAAGGTCATGTTAAGGCTCCATGAATGGAGAATAACCCAAGGTAAGTCCCATAGACCCCCCTTTGACAAACCTTCCTCCTCTCACAAAGGATCCCCAGACAACAGAATAAGTTCCTCAACCCACATGGTTTCTCAATGTCTTGTTCCTAACAAACCACATAAAATTATTTGAAAATAATGAGTTATATTATTCAAAGGAAGAGACCCCCAGTGGTGATGAATCTCATTCCCTATATCATAATTTTTAAGAATAAAATCCCTTGGTGACATCTAGGAAATCACGAAAGAGTACCGAACCTTTGTAGGATAAAATGAAGGAGGTAATGGGGAGGAGTTGATAGGTGTTTTTGGTCATTGAAGGACATGAGACATGCTCCATGGGTGATCCAAAAGATGCCGCAAGACCTCAGTGTCATGTCCGCCTCATCTCACAAAAGTCATTTGTCTTATTAGCCCTGCCACATGTAAGTCCTAAGGTATGCCCAAGCAGCCCCTTTGGAACTATAAGGAAAGATAGATAGACCTATCCACTACAAGCTTGCATGAACTCCATACAACCCATATTTTTCGGGTGATATATCATTGAAAAATCAAAAAACAATTCCAGACATTTTTCAGGCGAACTCACATAATCCATTACCTTTTTAAAATAAAAAAAGAGATATAAAGAGATGAGGTGAGAGGTGTGTGTGGATGATGAAGGACATGTGATTCACCCCTGGTGACCTACAAGAAGCTGTGAGTTCTTGGAGACATGTCCACCTCACATCATCATAGCCCTTTATCTTTTCGTCCTTGCCTTGTGAAGCACCCCATGTAACTTCACGGTGCTCTAATGAAAAGTGAATTGATTTTTCCATGGAATGATCATGAACACCCATAGGACCATATCATAAACATGACACATCACCAAAAATTAGAATAAATACCCTTGAAAACACATATAAAATCTCACATAACTCCCAACCTTTACGACCTAAAAAAGTGATTTAAAGGGAGGAGGTGAGAGGTGTTCACTATTGCTGAAAGCCACGCGATGCACCCAAAAAACCTGTTACATGGACCCAAGAGACCTCTGAAAAAACTATCCTTGTCTTGTGAGACCCCAATACATGTCACCAAAGGTCCCAGGAGTGTATTACAATAGACACATGGATCATACAAAGGTCCTTGTACTGATTAACATTATAATATGGAAGTCCTTTAACATGTCCTCATGATTAAAAAAGTCCCCCTTGATAGGATATAATCCAATAAAGGGATAATTTATGGAAAAGACTCATGATTGCTGAAAATTAGTAAACATGCTCGGAACGGTCCACAAAATATACTCACAAAGATACATAGTGGTAGACTCCTTTGCCTACTCCATCCCGGACTCACGCTAGATATATCGCACAATGCACAGAAAAATAGGGGTAGAGATGCCTAGAAATTCTACACTCCAACATGAATAGGTGGTTGGAATATGATGTCTAATATGCACATAAAACACCCAGACTATGGAGGATTCAATTCTTTACTTCTACAAAATTCACAAAGTGGCAGATCATGTGACCGAAAATCTTTCTATCTAGTGATATATCAGTGGTCAACTTTAGTATTCATGCACTAGGCGTAAAGTAATTCATGTAGTCATTCATATATCACAAGAATGGTCTCTAATAGGTTATGTGAAGAACATATCACAATTCCATGGTATACACATGATGAGTTGAAACTGAATAAAACCAAGGAATTCATGACGCAAGGGTGAGAACCATGGTCAAAGGTGGAAGTCTCAAGAGAAAGACATGCTCTCCGACCCTCTTGCGCTTCGTATAAGTCATCCAAATAAAATGTCAACACCAAGGCATGTCACCTAAATATTGTGTCACTCCATTATCATGCCATATGGGACACACAAAATACTCTATACATGTTAGATAATGGGACATGGTTCCCCCGATGGACACCACTTTGATCTTGTGAAACCCTCTGGGTTTTTCACCTTGGACTTGCGACATCCTTCAGACACTTCACTTGACTCATATAATGATGTTTGTTCATGTCAGAAAAGTCTTTCTAATGAATCTAGACATGATAACCAAGCATCTGTTACACCCTCTGGGTAAGTCGGCTTGGACTTGTGACTCCCTCTAGGAATGATAGCTAGGTCTCACGATGTCCCTCAAAGGTGTCATCCAATATACGTAACACCCCTCAGGCTAGGCCACAATGAATCTCCTAACACCCACCATATTTGTCAAGATAGGTTATGTGATGGATCCTAGGACATACCAACTAGGTTATACAATATCCTCCATAAAATAAGGCCATCTCAATAGTAAATTATAGGACTTGATTGAATTTTCTATCCTAGGTGTATAAGACCCGAATATATAGAATCCTCAGTGTGTAAGCCCCAAAATAATGGGAACTAAGATGACTTGGATTTCTACCATATCTAGGATACGTAGGCTACCTCTCCCTGAGATTCGATCCCTTTATTGATCATCCTGGGAAATACTAGAATCTAAGAACCTTATTCAAGGAAATGGAAATGATTATTTTCCATCCCATGTTTCTCAACATGAACATGGATTACATGGGATTATGGAGTAGCAATGATCATTTCATATACACTATAATCCCCCAAAAAAATATAGGGAAACATCAGTGTGTAAGCCCCAACATAAACTGAACTATGATGACTTTGATTTCTATCATAATCAGGATACATAGGACACCTTCCTAAGGTCTGAGCTCAAATAAAACTCCCCTTTCAGTATAAGTATTTCTATGACTCTAACGTCTCAACCAGCGCACCTCAATTAATCCTTGGAAATTATCACCCTATATAACACCCAAAGTATTTAAAAATAAATTTAATATAGAATGTAATGCGCACAAAACTAAGTCTATATGAAACAACACATTTTTTATAGTTATATAAAAAAGAGAGTTACAACCTAGCCATTAAACATAATTTTTCTACTTCACTATTTTGAATTTCGAAAACAGACATACATGGTTGAGATCATTAAGATATTTAGAGTCTAATAGGATAAAATTAACTTTTTTTTAATAGAAACTAAAGCCTTGGGAATAGTAATGCACCTTTATGAATTATAATATGACCCTTATGAATAGTAAATTAGCCAAATGAATAGTAACCTCTTTCATGATTGTATAACTAAAATTTAGGCACTTTATAAATGAATTTTTGATATAATTATATCATAGAACAAGTAAGTTAATATATTAAAAATTAATAATTAAGTGTTGGTATTTTTGTGAGTAATAAAAATTTAATTACTATTTTTTAATTAATAAATTGAGTTAAATGAAAATTAATTTTTCTAAAATTTATTCATAAATAATTATTTTATTTTCTTATGATTTTAGGATAATCTAATAATACATTTGTTAAATTATCATGGTGTTATAAACTCATTTTTAACATTAAAAACTATATTTTTTTTATTAAATGTTGATTTTAATTAAAAATTATATTTCTCATATTTAGAAAATTATTGTCAAATTTTTTTTTCATTTATTAATTCTATAAATTGAATAATGCTTATGGTGTATTTTTTGGAGTTTTCTAAAATACTTTAATTTTTAGTGAATATTAAAATACGGTAATTTATAGTATAAATTCATTATAATATAAATACACTATTATAAGAGTCATGTCTAATGTAATCATAATTGGTTCAAACCCACATGATCTTATTACTATATCTTTTCACTAGAATTAAATATATTGCTTCTCTTGAGAAAAATAATAAAATAAGGAAAAAAATAATGAGAAATTACCCCTCTCCAGCACTATAAAAACCACCCCTCACCCCCTCTTTTCCTCACAACTTCCAAGTTTTGAGCCTTGTAAATTTATACACAATACTATTCCCAATATCCAACCCCATGTTAATAAGATATTTTTCACATCAAAAGACCAAAATCAATCCCCTAAATGAGATTCTCAAGGAGGAGTATTCAAGAGGTAAAATCATCTTCCTTTTCCTTTTACTTTCTTTTCAAATTATTTATTTTAATATTCTATCCTCACCTACTCAATAAAAAATCATGATAACTATGGTATCAATTATATACTATAATTGTATCATTTTAATGGAAGAACCATCATCGGTCTCTTTACTCTCTCTCTCTTTTATATTTAAAACAAAATCATTATCTGAGAGATGTTGATTTACAACCTTCGTGGAAGAGGAACTTTTTTTCTTCAATTTATTCTTCAAGGCTGGTAATGATACCATTTTTATGGTAGAAACAGTCTATACTATATTTATTATAACCTATTAAATGTTCTAGAACTTGTATATATACATAATATTAATTCATACGATAAATCTACTTTGTGGTGATTGAAATATCACCATAATAATCTAAACCAAATACCTTTTTTAATTTTATAAAAGAAACATTATGGTTAGTGTAGAAAAAACACTTCATAAAATGGAGAAAACAACCCAGAAAAACCATCTTAACCTTGTCATTCAGGTCTATATCCAAAAAACATTCTTCATTGAGAACAACATCAAACAATCTTTAAAATTCATAAGTTAAACAGAAACCATCATAGTGCTTGAACCACCTCTGGTCATGCACCATGAACCAAAATGTAGAAACCAAATATTAATATGAAAATAAAAAGATACCACATAAAACTAAACACAATAAAATATTCTTGGGATATGAGAACCCAAGTGCCAAACCTTGAGCTGCGCCCCCAAACCTTTGACCACAACGTTGATGCACCACTACTGGCGATAACTAATCAGTGAACGTCCCTATACAACATCTAAACACTATAAAAAATGCATTACATCTCTATATCATCATAACACATTTGCACTGATATGAAAAAAAATAGTTTCATTATTGATGGCTGATATATCCATCATAAGGCCACATATCGAATTGAAACACCACCGTACACCAAAACATAGTAAAACCAATAAACAAACCACATAAAAACCAATTAAAGAACACAAAAAATTGAAAATTAGGCCAATGTAAAATAGGAAGAAAATGAAAGGATAAACACTACCACACACAAAGAAGAAGGAAACCAAACCCAAAAGAAAGAAACTAACTCTAGTGGTGAAAATGCACCAAGACCGACGCCATCCCCCTGTCAACACCATCCCAAGTTGTCCTAAAACACACACCAAGCCCAACCAAGATGGGGTCAGGTACATTGGGTTGGAATACAAGGGAATGGGAGAAGAAGAATCTTGAACACATCCACCAACACCCACTCAAACCTCCTGAAACTCCCTCATAAAGACTCAAAATAGGGGACTCATGGGCAGATAAATATGGAAAGAGGGTTGGTAAAGGTGAAAGAAGTCCCACCAGAAAACATCATCAGGAGAGAGGGGGTAGAGAGAAATAATAGAGAACAAGGTGGATTGAAGGGAGGGTCACTTTCATCATTGAAAGGAAATACAAATGCCTGAGAAGGGGAATAAAATGGTGAGGTGGGAGCGTTGGGAGCATTGAGAAAGAGAAACACCAGGGTAAGAGAAGAGGAAAATGAGAAGGGGAGAGGAGGGAGATGAATCCAAAGGAGGAATAGAGCCTCCCCCTATGAATCGATGTTGGAGGAAAACCTAATGCGGGGAGAAAAGAGAGAAAATCCACTTAGAGGCCCTATAGTTCTTATACCGTAATAATATAAATGATTGTCATGAAATGCCTTATATAATGAATAATCATCATACCATATAACCTTATGATATATATCAAAATTTATAATTTGGAATGATAATTAATAAAATTTAATTCCAATTCAGGATAATTATACCCATTTACGTGAACTCTATTACTTATAAACAAGTGAACCAATCATGAAAACCAATAAAATGAATGCTTCCAAACAGTGAAATCAAACTCTATAACTCCTCAATGAGGATATAAATGAACAAAATAAAACTATAATGAATAAAATAATTATATAAATGGTTCTAAATTAATTAATTAATGGATTTAATTTGATTATCCATGATATTAATGTCAAGTGCAGAACACATTCGGACAGAAGGTAAGGGTTTTCTTCTCAAACCTCTATTTTCATTTGGGTTTTTTTTCCTATATAAACCCATATAATTATTAATTTTTATATAATTATTGAATATTAAGAATATATATGTCCCAAAATCATGTATTCTGATAATTTCATCTTTCTTTTGTGGAAAATAAATGTTTTAAAATGGTCACCTTCTCAATTATTCACGATAAGTAAGCCCGCTTAAAGGGAACTTCCCAATTTTTTACCTATATTCAAGTGCACACTATAGTCTTGGTAAGGTATTGGCTATGTGAATATTTCAAGAAAATAAGATCCAATGCAGTGTTTAAATAGATACAAATTCCCTAATAAAATCATCAAAGATTTATTAGGAGTAACACTCTTTTACTTTGAAAAGAAGAGTTCTTTTGGATAAATCATTGAATAATACCAGAAATGAACAAAGGTAGTTTTTCAATGGTATAATGAGTTGTTTTAGGAAAATAATGGTGTCTTAAAACCATTACTATGATCGGAACTGGTCTCCAAAACATTCTCATCATACGATGATATAGCCTCATATGATATCAATTCAGAAAACAAATTCTCTATGTCTTATGACTTTAAGGGGAAGTAAGAGAAGAAGAGGGTGTAAGATGAATGAATGGATAAAGGGAAGAATAAAAATGTAATTTTCCAACATGTGATACTTGTGGATGGAAACGCCCTAGAGCCTACTTAAAAGGAAAATGAGTTTGTTACAAATATAGATAATGAGGCCACCAATCTCATGATTGCTAGGGAAAGAAAGAAGCTACCAATAATCAATGGTATAATTTTAAAGATATGAGACATTATGAAAATGGGTTTCTTAAGTGTCAAGGAAACATTCCCCAAAAAAGGCCAAGGGATCAAGTCCAAGTTTATGCGATCACAATTCTGAAGGTTCAAGTTCTTAATGATGGGGTGTAAGGTACTTTAATTATTTCCTAAAATGTATCCAATGATTTATTTTATTATGGACTCATTCTTTTATATCTTCATAGTTTTATAAGAAAATTAAAAATTTTCAATTTGATTTAATAAATTTGTATTGAGTCAAAGATCTTAAGGCTAGTACCATTACAACAAATATGTTGTGATTAATCCTCGCTATGACACATAAAAATGCTTTATTTTTGGATGCTATCATCATACCTATGATTGATTTAGATATAAAACTAGGTATGAATTGTATTTCAAATTATGATGTGAAGATCAACTGAAAGAATAAGGAATTTAATTTTTTTGAGAATGATGTAGTGTCCCTTATTTTTATAGTATAAGCCTTAACATATAATTATTATCTAGATCCACCCATAGTAGCTCTACTAAATTCAATTCATAGGGAGGAATATAATGAAATATCTATGGTTGAGGAAGGAAGTTTTCAAATTGAGGATGTACCTATTATGGAAGAATACGTTGATTTGTTTCCTGAAGATTTACTTAGACATCCTTTGAAGTGAGTAATTGAGTTTTATATCGATTTAATTCATAGTTAAAGAATTATATCAAAGGATTGTTTTTGTTATGTTTTGGATGAGACATGGAATGGTTTCACCTTGATGTTTTGACCAAGGATTACATTAAGGCCTTTCTCAATAACATGCACTGGGTTCATCATCTATCTCATGTCTCCCAAAAACTCCCAATGGTTCCCTTATCTAAAGCTAAGTATGGACCTGATTTTCAAAGACCATCGGGCATCTGGGTTTTTAGGCCCAGTGACTCTTGGGGACTCACATTGGTCTCCAAAACATTCTCTTCATATGATGATATAGTCTCATATGATATCAATTCAGAGAACCAATTCTATGATTCTTTTGACTTTAAGGTAAAGTAAGAGAAGAAGATGGTGTAAGAGGAATGAATAGATAAAGTGAAGAATAAGAAGGTATTTTTCCAACATGTGATACTTGTGGAAGGTAACACCCTAGAGCCTGCATAAAAGGAAAATGAGTTTGTTACAAATATAGAAAATGAGGCCACCAATCTCATGATTTCTAGGGAAAGAAAGAAGCTACCAATAATCAATGCTACAATTTTAAAGATATGGGACATTATGAAAATGAGTTTCCTAAGTGTCAAGGAAAATCTCCCCCAAAAAGGCCAAGGGATCATGTCCATGTTTATGTGATCACAGTTCTAGAGGTTCATGTTCCTAATTATGTGGTGTAAGGTACTTTAATTGTTTCCTGAAATGTATCCAATGATTTATTTGATTATGGAATCATTATTTTATATCTTCTTAGTTTTACAAGAAAATTAAACATTTACAATTTGATTTCATAAAGGAGTTTTCAGTCAAATATCCTAAGGCAAGTATCATTACAACAAAGATTTTGTGATTAATCCCCATTATGAAACATAAAAATGCTTTAGTTTCGGACCCTATAATCATATCTATGATTGATTTAGACATAAAACTAGGTATGAATCAGATTTCAAATTATGATGTGACGATCTATTGAAAGAATAAGGAAGTTTATTTTTTGAGAATGAGGTAGTGTCCCTTATTTTTATAGTAGAATCCTTTCCATCTAATTATTATCTAGATCCACCCATGGTAGCTCTACTAAATTCAATTCTTAGGGAGGAATAGAATGAAATATCTATGGGTGAGGAAAGAAATTTTCATATTGTGGATGTACCTATTATGGAAGAATAAATTGATTTTTTTCTTGAAGATTTACCTATACATCCTTTGAAGTGGAAAATTGAGTTTTATATTGATTTAATTCCTAGTTAAAGAACTATATTAAAGGATCTTTTTTCCAGGTTTTGGATGAGACATGGAATGGTTTCACCTTGATGTTTTGACCAAGGATTACATTAAGGAATCAATCAATCACATGCATTGGGTTCACCAAATATCTCATCTCTCCCAAAATCTCCAAATGGTTCCCTTATCTATAGCTAAGTATGGACCTGCTTTTCAAAGGCCATCGGTCATCTGGGTTTTGAGTCCCAATGACTCTTGGGGACTCACATTGGTCGAGAGGATGGGAGATCAGACTCATCTCACCCATTTGGAGAAAATTTTCTCCTACTTCGTGACTCTCTTATAGATTTAACACATGTTCGTGAATCCCTTCCTAATCCTTGTGCGAGATCGGTTACCCTAACAAAACAATTGTGGCTTAATACTCTTTTATATGCAATAGAATAAGATTTATTTTTGGAGTATGTCTGTATGTATTCGAGGTTCTTCATCATTTTATAGTAACGAGAGGTTTATTATATGTTGAAACCATATGAACAAGTGTTTTGGGGTATAATCTGGTATATATAAGTGGTGAATATCTCAAGGATTAGATTGTACCATTAGAAGGCGTTCTATGTATCTTCGATATTATAGGAATCAAAACCCATGTAGTTCATTTGTCTCACACAGTTTAATGCCATGCAGTGGAGACTATATTAGGGTACTAAGACACCATGTATTTGAGCTCGAGTATTGAGGAGATGGCCTACATATCCTGAATACAGTAGGAATCAGAGTCATCATAGTTTCTTTTGTGTTGGGGTTTAAACACTATGGATGCCCTGATGAGTAGGGATATGGTGCTGGATTAAGTGTTAGTTGTCTCCCCCAAATCCCATATGATCCATGTTCATTGTGAGAAACAAGTGGGTGCATGATCATTATCATGGAATATTGATATAGGATATGCATATTAGGGCAGACTATGAGTGTTTGATATGGAGATCAGGACTTTAAGGAGGCATCCTACATATCCTGTTTATAGTGGGATTCAAAGATCTCATAGTTTGGTTTGTGTTGGGGCTTACACACTAAGGCTTCCCTAATGAATGATGATTTGGAAATAGATGAGATGTTCATTGCATCCTCCTAATCCCACATGATCCATGTTCATTTTCAGAAATAGGGGGGAGTTCATGATCAAATCATGGCATATGGATATGGGATCTGCATATTGGGGTAGTCCTTGGAGTGTTTGATATGGATATCAAGCCTTCAAGGAGGCATCCTACGTATCCTGGTTGTGGTACAAATCATATTTCTCATAGTTCAGTTCTATTGGGCCTAACACACTAAAGTTTTCCTGATGATATGTTTGTTGCATCCTCCTAAGCCCATGTGATATATGCTTGTTCTGAGAAAAAAGGTGAAGTGCAGATCAAAATCATAGAATATGGATATGGGATCTATGTATTGCTGTAGTCCCTGTAGTTTTTGAGATAGAGCTCATGCCTTTAAAGAGGCATCCTATGTATCCCAATTTTGATAGGAATCAAATTTCTCATAGTTTGGTTTTGTTGGGGCTTACACACTTAGTGTGGAAATAGTGGGTGCCCTAGACCCAACTATTCAGTGCTTTTGATTACCACATCATGTATACAGTTAGCTATGCATGATGTTATCTTACCATTATAGTGTAGACTGTTCTGCATCCACTATTGAAATGGTAATGTCCAAAGTTTAATTGTCGTATTGATAGGTTATAGTAGTTCCCAGTCTATAATGAGAACCTCTAGATACTATGACATTAATCTTAAATATATATGTTTTATGGTTAAGATACATCTTACTGATTGGACACAGTATATGTTTGACCATATTGTGATGGGGGATCATAAGCATTGAGACTTATTCTCATGAAGTTCGCACTTGGTGATCTCTAGTAGTGAGATCATGAGGAGTGACCCACCAATAGGAACACCACATGTTTCGGGTGTCATTGGATGTCGCTATCTACGATCATGTGTAATGGTATCCTGACTTGATATCATTACAAATGTATGTCATTTGATTGTGTACTTTTATGAAAGATGAAAACCATGGCAATGAAGTCGTGGCGAGGTAGTTTGTGTCGGGTGCGTCATTGGTTGAATGGTCAAGAAAGGATTTTTCACTTTTGGGTTATGGAAGTAATATATCTCAGGCCATGTTGATATGGATAATAATAACTTTACAAGACCATGGACATGGAATTTAAGGGTAAATCCGTCTATTTAAATCAAAAAACTATAAAGCAAGAAAAGGCCGATGACACTTGGGTGCATCCTACTTTATGAGATATTACAGACAAAGATTATATTACACAGTGCGTGTTCATAGGTTAGTTGTCACTGCGGTGACAATCCTTATTTCTTCAGGGGCTATGATGAGTTTCTAGATCTCGCTCTTGGTCTTTGAATACTATTCGTAGCTGTCGAAATAAGGGCCTAGAGGGTCGCACACAATAGCATATTCAAGAATTAGCCCTATTCAGTTGAATAGGAGTTTTGGACATGGTGGGCCCCGCCACAGGGGTCCTGGATTTGTCTGAAATTATACGATCACCAATGCAATAAATAAATTCATATTATTCAAGTTTATAATGATGATTATTTAATTTATTTATTAAATATATTTATGATTTTTAATTAAATACATGAAAAATATTAATTGACGAATATTAAATTATTCACGGTTCAATTAATATTTATGGTAGTGACGATTAAAGTTAATGACTTAATTATTATCATGTAATATATTTTAATATATTACAAGTGAGTGATAATAAAATTTATGACTCATTTTAGTTATCATAAAATTTCATTGATAGTGCGTTAAGTATTCAGGGCCGGCGAGGTGATACCGGGTATTTTAATTGAGCACTATAAATAGAAGAGGAGGGGATTTTTCCAAACACTATTCATGGAGCTTCTCTCTCCTCCCCTCTCTCCCACACACTAGAGAGAGATTCTTTGGATCCAAGGAGCTCAGATGGAGCTCTCTCTCGGGCATCGCAAACGAAGCGATGTGGTGATCGTTGAAACATCGAAGGCATCGTCGGTATTTCGCGCTAGCACCCAGACTACGACGAACGGTGCTCCCGCAGATTCTTTGAAGCGTGTGTGGATGATGTAGAAGAATTTGGCTTCGAATTCTTCGAGAAACGATCACCAATGATGAGAAGACATCATGCATGGCTTCGGACCTAAACCAGATATTTTACGGTTTATGTTTGTGCATAAAATCCCCCACACGTGGTCCTCGGCTAATACTGGGTTGCTGTTTACCGACGTCGACAAGTTTACGGCGATCATCGGTGGAAATTTTTTAAAAAACCCACCTGTTTGGGGGTTCTGCTGCATGCCTGGTTCCAACAAGTGGTATTATAGGGATGCGTGTAGATTTTATGTCAATTGAAAAGTTAAATTTGTATTAATCTATAAAGAGTGCGTCGATACGGTCCCAATGCCGCAGACAATGTTTTAATCCGATACTGTATGACCATTCTGCGGTCATCCAAAGTTTCAAATTCAGATTGAAATCAGTAGTTTAACAAATTTCTAAACTGATGAATCTTTTTTCCCTCTAAATTCTCTTACACCGGAATAGTATTTTCTGGTGAAGATGATTAATTATTATTGTTATAATAATTTTATTATAATAATAATAGTTTAGTTATAATAAAATTTTATTATTATAATATTATATTATAATAATATTTTATTATTATATTGTTTTATATTTTCTAGTCTAAACATATACCTAAGAGAGAAACAATTTAAAAATGTTAATATTTTTCCAACGAGGCGCACGTCGGCACTAGCAGGCGCAGCGGCCACTGGGGTCCCTTCCACCAGTGCCATCTGGACCGTCCTACACCCTATTCCCCATCCATCCCGTTCGGCTTCTCCGTTCACTAGGTGTGGTGTATCATGCTGCCTCACCATGTCACGCTGCCGTGGAACACCCCGTGCCACTCCGCCTCCACTCTAGTGCCCCGATCGGCAGCTTATGTCCTCCTCCGAACTCTCCTACAGAGACCCGTGCAGCAGCACACCGCTGCAGTGCTCGCCCTCATCGGTGGACCTCCGCGCCAGCCTCTTTCGACCAGCCAGAGATTCCCCCACCGGAACCCTCCAGCCTCCTCCCTCCCCGCCGACGCGGACTGCCCTGACCATCGTAAGGGAAACCCTGATTGCCTCCCCGCCACACGGCATGCACCACCGTGAGGTAACCCATGCATGGGGTCAATACTACCCGAACTGAGCCTGCGCCGGTTGGCCGCTACCCGCACAGGCCCCGCCCAAAGTTTAATGGGTCTCAGTGAATTAATTTAATCAAAAATTAATTAAAAAATTAATTTAGTTACTATTGATAATTAAATTAATTTAATATTAATTTTGGTTATTAAATTTTAAATGCGGCATAATAAATTAATTGGGAGATTAATTAAATTAATTAATTTATTTAATTTTAGCTTTAAAATTAAATTAATAAATTGGGGCCAAACGATGTAAATATTGGATTAAAAATTAGAGTGGAATTTTTAATTCAATTATAATGCCCTCAAGTTTAATTATAATGCAAGTTTAATTATAATGCAAGTTTAATTTTTATTCTGCATTTATTGAATATACACGAGGTTAATGCGAATATGCCTGATCATGAGATGAGATTGACCAATGCATGTTTGGTGCGTTTTTAATTATTTATTTTTTGCAATGTTTTTGTAATAATTAGTTTAATTAAATAAAATGGCGATCTGTGTGTTATCTATGAGTTGTTATATGTATAAGGGCTTGCATTACCATTCTCAGATTTGTACATTTTTACCCCGATACCCCCTCTCCTGCGTGCATGTAATGTTGTATAATGACAAGATGACAAATGACGCACTTCATGTTAAGTGACGGCGACGCACCAGACAGAAGTTGGTTGCATTGGATGAGCAGACGTTGCTGTTCAAGTTGCAAGCCATGCGACTAAAGGTACTTATCCCTAGGGTTGTGGTTGGTCCGTTATTCACTCAACAGATCAACCATTAGAACCGGCTCATGATCAGGTGTTCATTTTATTTTTGCATTGGTTATTATTATTGTTCATGTGTAATTTATTGCATGATCACAAAGAATAATAATAAACAAGAATGCAACATAAAATGATCATGTGACACGATCATGTTTCTATTTTTTGCACGATCAGTTGTGAGTTTGATCACATCGTACATGCATATAAAAATAGAAAATGATTTTATTCAGCACATTTATAAAAAACCCTCAAAATATATATTAAGCCATAACTGTCTTTTGACATTCAAGTGTGGAAAAACCGGCTATTTGAGGTGCCGGTCATTCCCTAATTCAGGGTGCCTCTTACTACCGGGGAGTCCTTATAAGAATGATGGGTTGACTTAACTAAAATTGCAGCGAAGAAATAGTCATAGCTAGCTTGTTGTAATTTTAGAGGCAAGCATTGAGTAAATCAAGATCTGATTTAAAAAAGGTGGTACTTCACTCAACAGATCGAGGAGCTGCAAGTTAAAGCGGTCATCCAGCCAAAAACCTACCTAGAACCCTCCGAGTAGTGGTGTAGCCATAGCTTGTAGATTATGAGGGATGGTTCCGGGATCCTTTCCACTAGAATACTCAAGCGACTGAGTATTCCGATTCTAGAACAGAGGGTTCCTAGAATCCGATAAAATAGTGGGAGACATAAACTGATTTAAGCAATTAATAAAAAATGTATAAACAGTAATCCTGATAAAAGGCACTCATTTACTAAAAATCATTTTTGAAGAAATAATGGTATGTTATACCACAATTTTAAACTGCGATAAATATTGGAGAGATGTCCACACTGACTTGAGTATCCACGAATAGTACAAGCGAGTGCGTATAGTACTATTATATATGAAACTCATGGTGTCAGTGTTCCCGACACTTTTAAACTACCTCAAGAAGCGAGAGTGAAAATTGCTTACAGGAGAATAATGTAAAAATCATATGATAGTTATATCATTATACTTTCATCAACGTCTGCTGTCAGTTGTTGTCACTACACCAAGACATAGATGATATAACATAAAGTCGCATCTCTGAGATGTTTGCAAGAAGAAAGCGAAGCAATGATATGAATAAGGCGATGGTTACACCGGCATGTGTAAATAAAAATATTGATCTTTATATGGATCACTTTCTCATATGATCTTCACCACTATTACTCAAGTTTCGTTTTAAGTAAATAAATGTAATAAGTAATGAGTAAACACTCCATTACCAATTAAGGTAAGGTTTTCCAAGTGAAAAAGAATAAAAGACAGTAAAGTTTTAATTATTATGGTTGATAAATTGACAGACAATGGGAATAGGTCAATAGCATTTAATGCTAATGACACATTCACAATGTCCTTAAATTAATGAGGTATTTACAAAGGCTATTGCATTGCATATTATAAAATAAACAATGGAAGTTTAATTGCAATAAACTGATTTAAAGAAGCTAGTCGTCTCTTTTACATTAGACATATTCATCAATGTAATGTTTCCTTTTAATACTTGGGTATTAAATCCAATATGATGGTGACATATGTGTATTTTAATACGATAACCAAGTTAGTATAGAAACCTTACTGGAAGTCAGGTGTTTTCTCCTATTGGCCGTGAAAGGGTGATGCCTAGGCCAATGGTGAGAAGTACACGACTTCTTTAATTTCCAAGTCAAAGATTCGTGTTGATCTATTATTGAGTATAACCACAAACATTAATCTCATGTGTCCTTGGACGCAAGGAGAAATTCTTTCAGTTTCTAGAATGAATGTTGTTTTTGGTAAACTCAATCACTGGTTCAGTAATACTTGAATCATAGGCAATTAGTGATGAATATAAATGTAAGACTTATACCTAGTTTTGGAAGGATAATTCCTTGTCAAGTAATACTAAAAATGGACAAGATGAATATACCAAGTATGGTATTTAGGCTCGGCACAACTAAGTACTTTTTTTTTATTATTGATGTCTTTAGTTTGGACAAAGGAGCCTTTAGAAATAAAGGTATGTCACAATGTTTTTGGAAATGGTTCAACATGTAAGCATAAACTATTCCAATTATAATCTAGAGGTATATATGCTTCATAAGATTCCTTTAAGCAATTAAGGAATAATAAAGTGAAGTATTTTCATGGTCAGAAGATATGAGTTTCTTCAGGTTGGGATACCGAAGAATATCTCGACCAAGCATTCATCAATCATGATAATGTAGCAGGGAGAAATTCCAAAATGCACATTACCTTATAGACATCACTACATTAAAGTTAATGAGGAGGATTGATGATGAAGTCTTGTATATCAACATTGATCAACAAAATGTTGCATGGAGTAATTCCTAAATGCACATTTTATACATCATAATTTTGATATAAGTAATATCAATGTTGCAACTAGCAGAAACTTCCATTATATTTCATGAAATACTTTTCAAATAACAACAATATCCCACAACCATATGCAAACTATAATGAAAAATGGATATCATACAAGTCATAGTATTATAGAAATCCAATATGTCATAAGGACATGTGTTTGGATGCAAATAGTTTGTTCGGATAAAAACAAACTTACATCAAGATAAACACATTGTGCATCTAAGGTACTTATCCTAACAATTGCTTAGGATATTACATTAATACCTATTATAGAAAAGTTGTAGTCAAGTAAGGGACTACATATATATATATATATAAGGGGGCACATTTCTATTAAAGATAGTGGGAACTATATTGACTTATGTTTAGTCAATGCTCAATATGCACAAAATAGTTGGCATAGGAACTAGTTCCACAAGCGCATGTGGAGCAAAGTATGTTCCAGAGACACATGCTGTGTAGGAAGGATAAAACCATGGTGATGGTTTTTATATTCACTGCGGTCGGTGATCTATTATTCAATGTGAATAATATTTCCTATAATTAAGCAGTATATGGAAATTAGCTAAAATTGATAAGACTAACTAAAATTCAATTAATGGATTCCTTGTATCAAAGTGAAAAGGGGCTGTTATTTTGAATACTGTGGTGGGTATTCAACTGAGTTTATACATGGATGGTATGAGCATAGTACCAATAAGGCTTGATTGATTTGACCAAGTCATTATGCCTAAATCTATTAGAATTTTACTTATCATAGCTATTATCTATGATCAATTTATTTAGCATTGGATTTCATGACCACCAATCGTGGATGGAGTCTATACAACACAACCACAAAGGGATGGTCACATCACAGAATGCTAATAAAGGATGCAAGTTACTAAAATCTGGTTTAGGATTAAAGTAAGCAACATGATAATAGAAAATACATTTTCAAAAATGTTTTCCATTTGTATAAGTGAGGTTAGTGGGAGCATCAATGTTTTCTAAACAAAATATGTTCAGAAACATATGGAAAAAAACATTGGTCTCACAGATAGTTAAGACCAAAATCAAATTTACTTTTCAATGATTGAATTAAATTATCAACCTAAGTTCTATGGAACAGGATCTACTAAGGTAGATTTATAGGTGGCTTGTTCCTAGTTAATCAAACATATAGTGACATTGTATTGAAAAATACATGTAGGAAAAATTCAATAGATGAATTGTTTCCCATGTCATAGGGCATAATCTCTCCATGTTGACCTGTTAGTGACACGGGAAGAGATAAATGTGGTGGGTTGAAATCCATACGTCGGAATGATGGATCAATCATGTATGCCATGATATGTACAAGAACTGATATTGCTGAGGAATATTTTACAATAGGAAAATATCAGTTATATCTAGGAGCACTACAAGGTATGTAGTCATAACTATCTAATTGT
Organism: Viscum album; assembly: GCA_963277665.1. NCBI lineage: Eukaryota > Viridiplantae > Streptophyta > Magnoliopsida > Santalales > Viscaceae > Viscum > Viscum album. The sequence continues at coordinate 1,454,284,140 of OY728157.1, read as the reverse complement.
ACTTCAGCAAGTACAAAAGATATGTACCTAGTAAGTGGAGAACAAAATATACTAGTTTTTAGGGATACAAACTAGTCTTACATAGATCAAGTGATCTACTATTTCAATTAGAGACGATGAGTGAGAAAAGCTCATATAATCCAATGGTATCCATACCTACAAAGACCGAGTACGTTGCAGCTTCTAAGGCAGCTAAGAAGCAGATATGCAACAATTTTTTCCAATTCTTCGAATCACACTTGGTGAGAAAAGTATTATCATAATCTAAATTATGATATTCTTACTTTCCATGATTTCAAGCTATGATAGTGGAAAAAAGTGAGTTATACTCAGGATACCATCTCTTGAGTAGTTTTACTCAAAGAGATGAGGTCTCTATAGTAGAATAGCCACGCGGCGGAACCGTGGAAGACCCAGTAGCTAAAGCCGCTACTCGACAGAAACACGATGTTCATCATGTGAGTGGATAATAATTTTGGTTAGAAAGTTGGCTCTAGTGCAAGTGGGAGTGCTTAAATAGTGGGTGCCTTAGACCCAACTATTCAGTGCTTTTGATTACCATATCATGTATACAGTTAGCTATGCATGATTTCATCTTACCATTATAGTGTATACTATTCTGTGTCCACTATTGAAATGGCAATGTCCAGAGATTAATTATCGTATCAAAATGTTATATCAGTTTCCATGCGATATTGATAACCCCTGGATACTATGACATTAATCTTAAATATATATGTTCTATGGTCTATATACATCTTACTGATTGGACACAGTAGATGTTTGATCATCATGTGTTGGGGGCTCATAATCATTGAGACTTCTTCTCATGAAGTTCGCACTTGGTGATCTCTAGTAGTGAGATCATGAGGACTAACGTGCCAATAGGAACTCCACATGTTTCAGGTGTCATTAGATTTTCCTATCTATGATCATGTGTAATGGTCTCCTGACTTGATATCATTACCAATGTATGTCATTTGATTGCGTACTTTGATGCAAGATGAAAACCATGGCAATGAAGTCATGGCGAGGTAGTTTGTGTCGGGTGTGTCATTGGTGGCATGAAATTGGTTGAATGGTCAAGAAAATATTTGTTGCTTCCGGGTTATGGAAGTAATATATCTCAGGACATGTTTATATGGTTGACAGTACCTTTATAATACCATGTCCATGGCAGTCAAGGGTAAATCTGTCTAGTTAAATCAAAAAACTATAAAGCAAGAAAAGGGATATGACATGTGAGTGTGTCCTACTTTATGAAATATTATATACAAAGATATTATATTACATAGTGCATGTCCATAGGTTGTTTTTCGCTGCTATGACAATCCTTATTTCTTTAGAAGACATGATGGGTTCCTAGATCCCGCTCTTGGTCTGTGAATACTATTCACAGCTGTTGAAATAAGGGCCTAGAGGGGCACACACAATAGCATATTCAAGAATATGCGCTATTCAGTTGAATAGGAGTTTTAGACATGGTGGGCCCCGCCACAGAGGTCCAGGATTTTTACAAAGTTCAATGATCACCAATGCAATAAATAAATTCCTATTATTCAAGTTTAGAATAATTATTATTGAATTTTTTTATTAAATATATTTCCGAGTTTGAAGTAAATATCTGAAAAATATTAATTGAAGAATATTAAATTATTCAAGGTTCAATTAATATTTATGGGAGCGATGAGTCATGTTAATGACCTAATTATTATCATGTAATATATTTTAATACATTACAAGTAATTGATAATAATATTTATGACTCAGTTTAGTAGTCATAAAATTTCATTGATAGTGCGTTAAGTATTCGGGGTCGGCGAGCTGATACTGGGTGCTTTAATTGAGCACTATAAATAGAAGAGGAGGGGATTTTTTCAAAAACTATTCATGGAGCTTCTCTCTCCTCTCCTCTCTCCCACACTCTAGAGAGAGATGATATGGATCCAAGGAGATCGGATGGAGGTCTCTCTCGGGCATCGTTAGTGAAATGATGCAGTGATCATTGGAACATTGAAGGCATCATCGGTATTCTGCGCTAGCACCCAGACTACTATGAACAGTGCTCCCACATATATCTTGAAGTGTGTGTGGATGATCTAGAGGAATTCGGCTTTGGATTCTTCGAGTAGTGATCGCCAACGATGAGTAGATGTCGTGTGCAGATTCGGATCTAAACCAGGTATTTTATAGTTTATGTTTGTGCTTAAAACCCTCTATGTGTGGTCCTCGGCTAATACCAAGCTGCTGTTCACCGACATCAACAAGTTTATGTCAATCATCATGGGAAAATATTTAAAAAACCCACCTATTTAGGGCTTCCACTGCATGCCCGATTCCAACACTTAGGTTACCCTGATGAGTGTACCTTCTTATCTAGACGGTACCACATGACCTAGCGAGCATTACCTTTAATTCATCACATGACGTGGATCGACACATGTGGGGTGTGTCACAAGATCCATGGTGGCATGGTCTGAGGGGTGTCGCATGTTTTGGCTGACACCTCCAACAGAATTCATAAAAAAAGTTTGTCATGTCTAAGAGGGGTATTGAATGGATTGGATGGCCCCTCTTGGAAACATCATGAGACTAGGATGACTTGTCCATGATGGGTGTCACATTCCTTGGATGACACCTCAGGGAGACATTGTGAGACAATGATGACATGGCCATGGAACGTTGTGGGTCTCAGGTGATTTTTCCAGGGGTGTTGTGAGAGTTGGGTTGTCATGTAAAAATGTGTTGGTGAGACTTGTATGACATGAGTAGGCATCATTATAGGATTCACCTGATATATACATAGGGATTCATGAGTGTAGGGGGAAATACATATAGGGTTCGTGGGATCCAAGTGGTGAATGTGGGAGGTTCACAAGGCTTGTCCTGATATGTCTGGAGTACTCCACATGTCCCCAGTGACATGCCAAAGGGATGTTGTGATATTTAGGTGATGAGACTTGGTATTATTGTGTATCTTTGACTGACACTAGTGAATCAAAAGGATGTTTTCAATCACGTCTTCAACTTGAGTCTTCTACCTTCAATTTGGAATCTTCCCCTTGATTTGCGAGTTCCTTGGTTTGGTTTAGTGTTAGTTCATTTATGTCTTGCAGGATATGGAAGACATGTGATAAGTTCAACGTATGTCTTGCCTTAAGTCATTCACATGAATTTTGATCAATCATGATAAGGAATTTATGCCCGGTGCATGATTGCACAGGCATTCCACTAGTGTATTATCTAGGGTAAAGTCAGCTGGTCAAATGATTAGTGGTGTGCTGAAGCCCTAAGTCTAAATGCCAATGTGCATAACATCAGCATGGGTCTAAACATTTATTGTCCACCAAGCCAAAAACAAACTGACCAACCAAACCTTTTTTTGAGTTGGATTATAGAATTTATATATGTTTCCATCTGCGTACTAATCAGTTTGTTCAGGGAATTTGGCATGAGTCCATACTGGAGTTTACACAGGATCTAGCGTTATGCGGTTTCATGAGTTCCTTCTATGGATAACATCAAGGGAAAAACCTGATTTTTATCAGTTGCAATTCCATCATTGCTTTATCATATTATTGTCGACTATTGAGGACATACACTTAAAAGGACTTCTGTGTCATTATGTATACCTGTCCTAGGGGTTTTTTAGAGATCCAAATGAATATTGGAAGGCATTCATGAGTCCTTGGATGTCTTTTCTCAGGGTCCCATGGGACAACACTGTGGGTGCGTTGGGCACATTGCATGCCATTTAGTAACTGAGAAACCTTCTCTCCTCCTACTTTCCAATCTTCTTTACCTTATATGATGATGGTCATGGGCCATGTAAGATTTCACAGGTGGAGTTGAGTGAATTTACTCTATTTTTTAGAGTTGAATCACATAACCAATATGGGTCGCATGGTGGTACATTAACATTCAATGGAAAAATCTTTCTGTTTGTCCTTAGAGAGATGAAAATAATCATAGACATGAACAATTCATTCTATGCAGTGAGGACAATAAACCATAGGGACCTTGCGAGATGAACTAGATAGATTTCAAGAATGTGTTGCATGTCTTTCAGTGACCGCATACACCACTTGAATCCTCCAATTTGATTTCCTTTTTTAATGTGACAAGAGTTAGAGGATATGAAATTTATTTTAGTAATATTTATGAATTTTACTTGATTTTATAGTGTTTTATTGCATGATTAATGTGAACCATATGAGTGTACATAAGTATACTGTGGAAAAACCCCTTTGTCTGTCCTTAGGGTTCCGAAAAGTTGTCTGGACACACTCAAAGGCTTCCATGTGGCACACATGATGAGATGAAGGGGTTTCACGAAGAACACTAGGTAGGTTATGGTGTGTCACATGTATTTAGGGGAGTGTCACATGTCTTCCAGTGATCACAGACCCCTCTCTCCTTCCCATGGTTCTCTTCGACATTATTTTTGATTAAGGCTCAACGTTCTTGCGATATGGATTGGAAACCATATATGAGTTTTATTCGACCCAATGATGACTTTCAGTATGATCTCAATGACCACCATGAGTCCCTGCCTTTGACCATCCCCCCTCCATTATTTTAGAGGTAATACGGTTGGTTTGTCAGGAACTTTCCAATGAAAAACTGTGTAACCTGGGAGGCACCCATCCATCTGTTATCATCCAGCCATTGGTGAGAAAGTTTTCTCATTGAGTAGGGTTTTGGGGGACTTTCCATGGGCTAGATTCCATCCAGGGAGACTTCACATGGCCCTAAGATGGTAACGAGATCACCTGTCTTTTAGAGGCTCTACAAGTATTCATCTGTCTTCTTCTTCCATTCTCTCATGGGAATGATAATTATCATGTGTGTCTCTTCCCTTATGATTTTTCTCATGCATGTTTGGTAGGCAACAACAAATGACACCCTTAGGAGTGACATCTAAGGGGATGAGGAATTTGTCTTGAGGAAAACTAAATGCACACCAAAGTCCTTGGTTGTGTTGTGAACCCACAATTTCGGGTGATGTTTGGTCTACCGGGTGAACTTTCGTATTCCATGAACCACCTATATATATAGGGGGAGGGGTGGATGATATTTCATTCCACTGACCACATCCTTCTATAGAGAACTCCCACTACTACTCTATCACATTACATTTCCACGAACCCTGATCGAGAGCTTTGTTCATGAGTATTTGTAATGTGTTCTAATTTGTGAGCCTTGATCTTGTGCAAGGTTTCTTTATGCTGAGAAACTCATCTATCTTTATCACATACAAATATTAAGTAATTTCATAAAATTATGCGGTTTTCCTGAGGACATCATGAGTTCTTGCTGGCTCGGTCGCTCGATTGATCCGAGTGACCATGTCTAGGTAACGTGATTTCATACCTCCAAATAGGTCATGCGATGCACTTGCGGCCTCATAGGGGTTATGTACCCGACACATCATTCAGAGACTAGGTGGTTTGCTGGCCCCTGGATGTCTCTCAAAAACCCTTGGCTTGGTCATGTGATGGTAATGAGGCCATTGGGGAATTTTCATTCCTTTATCCTTTTCCATAAATTATATTCCCCATCTGAAATATGCCACTTAATTATTTTTCAGATGGATTTTGGATCCCATCAAGGTCCCTTGGGACTGAAAAATCATAGGTCCATGATTTCCAAGAATCATAGTGCTGATCCTAGCTATCACATGCATACTGATATCAAGATTTTGGGGAGGTTTCTTTTTCCCAGCATCCAAGGTTATCTCCTATATGACTAGACTCCATTGTATGTGTTTGGATTGATTGATGATGTAGGTATTACCTCTATGAAATTTAATCTTCCAGGTCATTGGGTGTTTAGTTCATCTGACTATGTTTAGATGATGATTACCAAAGATGGTCAGCTAAAAACTTCCCAATCTCAGGCCTGGTCCTATTTGCTGGACAACTCCCCCTGAGCTCGAATGGCCATGATATTTCCCAACAACCTATCTCTCACTGCTATTAAATAAAATTTTCCTCTTCCCTAGGAACTCTTTATGGCATATTGTACTTGAAGTGGGACCCTCACCCCGATGGAAATTTATCTTATGAAAAGGCATGGTCATTCTCATTACAAAAAAATATATCTGGAATTTTCTAATGATCTATATAGGGTTCATCTTCATGTGGCCAAAGATATATCCCAATTCATCATTAACCTCTAACCTAAACTACTCCATGAAATGATCTTTCATTGGTTTCCTAGGACAAACAAATTCTACCTTTCCCATGGTGAGGTGGTTATCAGCTTATGGGATATCTATCAGCTAGGTGGAATTCCTCATCTTATAGAGATTTATGATGAGTTTCTCCCTTCAAAAAATTCTTGGGAGGATCCTCTACAAACTATGGATCTAGATAAGGAGATGCTTTTCCTTTCAAAGAAGGAACTGGGGAGAGAGTTGGCAGTGCACTCGCTTGTTTCCTTCACTGGATAAATCATAATTTTCTTATTAGTAGCGTGGTCAAATAAAGCATCATTCTCCCTTGTTGGTGTCCCACCTAGTGGGTTCATGATGATGCTGGATCATATTAGGCCATTTTGGATGTTGGATATTATACTTCATGGGGTTATCAAGTGAACTCGGAGGTCTATCAAGAGCTTAGGCTTGCAGGTTTATTTTCTATGTTTCTAAATGGGTGGATTCTCCCATCAAGGGATGCACGTTCCGACATCCGTGTTAACACCTTGTTGATGGAAACATGACTCGCGGATGGGAAACGTCTCAACTTGTAAGTGTCATTCCTTGAACTTCCTTGTTATATGTTAGGCCATATCCAACAAGGCCACACTCTCTACAGAATTGGTGGTCCTCCTCAGTTACTCTTTGGATAGATTGGGGATAAGTTTCATTGATATGACTACAATAATAATTCTTGGATTCCAAACCCCATACCCCACCCCCAGATTTTTGAATGTTTCTAGAGTTGGGCCTATGTCCCTAACCCCTTTAGAGGTCAAAGGTGCATTGTGTTGGTCTGATAGTTTAGATTTATTTATTTTCTATATACCATATGGTTCAATCATTGATGATGATAATGGATCTCTCGACGAAGAATATTATATAGTCTCCCTTCTGGATGGGGTCCTTATGACCAGGGTAGATGATCTTGTTATATGAAAACCTTACTCACCGCATCTATTTTCCCAACAATTTAGATGTATGTAGTGGTTTCCACACATTCCATTATCTATTGATCATAAGGAACAACATCTTGGCATCATCCTCCAATTTTAGAAGATGTCGTCCCATGAAGACACTGTGGCTGTGACTATATTCTCAACTGCTGATGCTCCTGCTTGCCTCACCCAGGATTATGAATAGGATTGAATGATGGATTATCTCAATGGTGTGTTGGAAATGTTCGTACATTATGTGGACAAGCCTCTCGCATTTTTTATTCCTCTATCCATGGCATCAATTGATTTGATTACAGATTTAGGCGAGGCATCCTGAAAATGACTTCGGTTGAATGATAGTTTTTCATAAAGTGGAACTGATTATGTTGAGGAGATTAGTTCTCCCATGCATTCTATAGGAGATTATCCTATTTAAAGGGGGTGTATGGGGCCTCTAATACTATTTAAAAATTGATTCTACAGGTTGGTGATCATTCTACCATTCCTACTTCATCTGGTGCCGATGCTCGGTCACATTGTGGGCTGGCCTAGTAGCATATCCATACCTTGATTACTGAGGCCCCTTTGGAGACATTATATAATCAAGGAGAGTGGATTATCCAACTATTCATTGATCTTGGGGCAGAAGGTTTTTATGGGTGTCCTCTATTCAAACATATGCAATGAATCATCCTAACACAGAGAGACTTGGTTTCACTGGAGGGGAGCTTGGATGATTTTGAAAATGAGGCCTCCCATTCCAATCAATTGAAAGAGATAAAAGAGGCACTGGAGAAAGGTTTTCATTTTTCATCTGAATTTTAATCCCAGATGGATTCTTGGATGGTATAGATATGAAGGTAAGAAGAGATGATTTCTCATCTCAAGTTTAATCTTTCGAAATCATGAACTTCATTAACCACTACTCGAAGGAGGGTTGAGGAGTTAACCACTATCATCAAAATTATTTATCCTATAGTTGATGTGGAGGAAGCGGGGAGGGAATTACTACAACGCTCAATTGATGCCTCCTTCCAAACCCTTTCTGATCTTCCTAGTGTTGCTGGTCATTTTTTTCTCTAATTTGGTTTTTTACACTCTATCCAATACTTTTGCAACAAGTCCCATTTTTTATAAGGTTTTTATAGAGACTAAAAAATCTAGAGATCACTCCCTTATTTCCATACCATGTATGGATGAATTTCTCTAACTCCCAATATTTTTCTTTGTATGATTCTTTGTGATGAGCATGAATGTTTGATGTGAAAAGTGATCATCAAGGAAAAATCTATTTCCTGATGGATGGGTGATTTTCATGTCCAGGGGAAGAAGATTAAGATTGATAGGGACGTATAGTGGGCCTCATAAGAACTCTCATATTCTTTAGTTTAGGGTCTTTTATCTCAGACCATCAATTTCTTTAGTTTATGGTATTTTATCTCAGACCATATGTTACTTTAGTTTAGGGAATTTTATCTCAGGCCATATATTGCTTTAGTGTAGTGTATTTTATCTGAGACCGTATGTTACATTTGTTTAGGGTATTTTATATCAGACAATCTATTACTTTAGTTTAGGTTTTTTAGGTCAGACCATCTATTTCTTTAGTTTTGGGTATTTTAGCTCAGATAATCTGCTTCTTTAGATTAGCGTATTTTAGCTCGTACCATTTGTTTCATTAATTTAGGGTCTTTTATCTCAGAAAATCTATTTCTTTACTTTAGGTCCTTTTATATCAGACCATTTGTTTCTTTAGGTTAGGGTCTTTTATCTCATACCATCTTTTTCTATCGTTTACGGTCTTTTAGCTTAGAACATCTATTGTTTTAGTTTAGGGTATTTTAGGTTGGACTATCTATTGCTTTAGTTTAGGGTCTTTTATCTGGGACCATATTTTTCTTTAGTTTAAGGTATTTTAGCTCATACCATCTTTTACTTTAGTTTCGGGTCTTTTATCTTGGGTCATTTATTGTTTCAGTTTAGGGTCTTTTAGCTTGGACCATCTATTGCTTTAGTTTAGGGTCGTTGAATTCAGACCATCTATTTCTTTAGTTTAGAGTATTTTATCTTGGACCATATGTTGCTTTAGTTTAGAGTCTTTTAGATCAAAACATCATGGAATATGGGGATGAAAGGATAGAGATGACTCAAAACGCTATGGGGTGTTGAGTTTCTCCATAGTACTGATAGGGCTCATGAGGATCAGAGTTACTTATATGTAAAGGGGGAGATGGATTTAACTGGTGAGTTAAGTCCATTATACATTGGTGGAATGGCCTAGAAAATATGATCTCTACTATTCTCCAAGGGATTTGGAAGATCTATGGGGAAAATATGGTTTATGTTGAAATTATAGGGAAGCTAGTCCCACCCAGATAGTTGGGATGTGGGTGATGTAATTCACAACCTAGAAGCTTGATCCGAGTGATATAGAATGGGGTAGACATGTCGGGTATGTCCCTTAACCCTATGAGGTGTCATGTTACACCATAGTGTTGTTGAGGATCAAAAAGACTAAAATACCCTTTATGTTGGGCCAAGATATCCCCAGCGGGTGAATTTGATCCCTTCTACATTGGTACCATGGCCATGTGGTGAGATCTCTTTTCCATTCCAGGGGTATAAAATATATACAGGCTCCAACATTGATATTAGGATGTTGGGTGTGGAATAGAGGCTATCCTATAAGGATTTTGTAACCATAGGAAAACATAGATCGTAATTGAATCTCAAGATCTACGACATGTGGTTTCGAGTCATGTGGTGTAGGCTGTCAAAATGTTCCAGAATGACGGGCCTCATTCTGGATTTGAGAATGGGTATGAAACATTGTGATGCAATATTGAGTATATCGAATCTGCTTGGATAGTCTGTAATTGAGACTGTAAATCATGAATCAGGGTGTTTGATTCAAAATAATTAAACGAGACTGTCATGTAAGGAGTGGTTCATACATACTGATATGTTGATTGTTGCAGTGATTATTCCAATGCTACAGAGAATCAGAATTTCATTTTTCAGAGTGGTGCATTTGGTTGATGGTTATAGGCGCATATCCAGGATCCATGGGCATGTATTCGTATTCAATAAAAGGCCCTCTGAAGCCAGATATCCTTTCTGAGGTATATGGAAGGTTATGGTGACTCAATACACCCTGATTTATGATGCGTGGTCAGTAAAAAGTGTAAGATCCATGGACGGTTCGAGTACCCAAAAAGTGGTTCCACCACCTAACAAACACATTCTCGCTGTGAGGATATGTGGAAAATCATTGCACTAATTTTTTACTGGAATAAGGGGTCTAGCGAGAATACCATGGATTATACTAGGGATACTGAATATTCCCTACATTCTTTTATTCCTTATTTACTTGTGGTGATGATATTTTCCTAAACTATAGAGATGACAAGTTTAGAAAGTGATTACTCTCCTTTTTCTCATGTCTCCCTTTGTGAGTTTTTTCCTGATGAGTTATGTGTCTCTTTCGCTATCGGTTTAAGGTATTGTGACTTGGACCATCGTAGGCTAGATTTTTAGGTCGTACATCTTTGACCAATGTTCATATAGTTTATGGTCATGACTCACATAGAGCTAATATGGGAAATGTATAATTAGAGGCTCACTAGGATACCCTGGTTCAAGAGTACTCTAACATCCTTTGGAGTGGGAGGTTGAAATATTGTATTTCACAACTCAAGTTCCTCAAATCATGATTAATGATAGGGGACAATCATACTTAGAGTAGTTCAGACATATTGAAATGTTGAGGGCTGTCGCGTCAATGATGTCAGGGCTAATGGGGATTAGAATATCCTTTTTTAGAGTGACACATATGGTTGATGACCTTAAGATCATATGAAAAATCCATATAGATGTATGTATAGTCAAGAAAAATGTCATTTAATCTTGGTATCCATTCCAAGGGCCATGAAATATTATGGTAATATGAGAATCTCCAAGTATGATGTGTGGCTTATTGGTTTGGGGTGATTCAGAAGATGGTGGAAGCACTTCGTTCTTTGGTTGGCCAGGGTAATTCTCTTGTGGTTTATTGACAAAGAATGATGATGAATGATGGACAACATAGTTTATCATCATATCACGAGGATGTAATTTCATGCAGTTGAATGTCATTTCGTAAGGATGTTCGCCCATGATTTTAATGCCATGCAGTAAAGACTTACTTCCATACCGTTTAACTTCATGTGGTAAAGGACTTACATCCATGCGGTTCGACATCATATAGTAAGGATGAATGTTTAATGACTTGAATTACAATCATATTGTGGTTGTTAATGATGGTGGAAGTTCGGGTGTCACTTTTTATCCTGTACCAGTAGAAATCAAACCACACATAGTTTTTTATGGTCCATGCAGTTTAACATCATGCAGTTAAGGACTTACTTTCATGCAGTTTAACGTCATTTGGTAAAGAAAAAGGTGGACCTATGTGAATTGAGATCGTATTGTGGTTTGTCCAAAAGGTGGAAGTTTGGGTGTCACTACATATCATGTGCCGATAGGAATCCAACCAAATGTAGTTCTCGAAGGGTTTTACAGTTTAACGTCCTAGGGTAAAGACGTTGTCTCCATACAGTTTAACATCATGTGGTCAGGATGATGGTTATGTGGTTAAATGTCCTATGGTAAGTAAATACTTCCAAGTAGTTTATCATAATGTAGTAAATAAAAAGGTGGATTTAAAGTGAATGGATGTGGATATCATGAATCTGTTCGGTTTCATGTAATGCAGTAATGAAATAGGATCACCCGACATTAATGGAATAAAATCCTATAGATGGACCCATAAATAGGTTTTTGGGCATCACTACGTATCCTAAAACTATGAGAATCAATCCATACATAGTTCTTGGAATGATAGTGTTGTTGGAGACTGACATTAGTGACGGTGTTCCCCATAGATGATGTCTACAGGAGTGCACAGTTTCATGTCATTTAGGGGACATTGACCATGAAATTTAATGTCATGTATAGAGAAACCACGACATACCCCTTATATCCTTGTATGAGTTCACCCCAAGCCTTTATTCCCAATTTTTTTTAGAGAAACCCTTATTAGAATTCATAGTCACAAGTGAGCTATGCTCAGTGTGAGAAAAAAGGAATGACAAGGGTCCCCTCCCCCATTTAGAGGTAATGGATGATAGATAAGAGTATTTTATATTGTAGGGTGGCTGGGCCAAGATGTAGGATCAAGGAATTTCTACATGTCCAATTGGAAATTAGAATCAAGAAATACATAGTTCTTGATGGCCATGAAGTTTAACATCACACAAAAAGTAATAATATGAATCAAAGTGGCGATGAGGGAACAATTAATGCCCATGAAGATTCAAGGTGGAACCCTATGGGGTTTCCTACATATCAATGCTATTTTGGAATCAAATTCCATGTTGTTCTTAAGAATTATATTCTCTGCGCAGGTCTATCCAATGCATAGATGTGGTCATTATCTCCTATGGATAGTTGTAGATGAGCCTATAATTGGAGATCCAACCATCACTATGTATCCCATGATGACAGGAATCAAGATAAAAATTGTTTTTAGGGATCCAAGAAGTTTAACATCATGTAGTAAGGATGATGTAATCGTACATTTTAACATCATGTGGTCATGAAAATGTTTGCTCAGTTTAACATCTTGTGGTAAGGACGTTGGATGTGTAGTTTAACATCATGAAGAAAAGACATTGGCTCCAGACATTTTAATATCATGTGGTCAGGACAATGGTCGTGCAGTTTAATGTCTTGAGGTAAGGAAATATATGGGGCTTACACCAATGTGGATTCCTTATTGCAAGAAACTACAAAAAGTATTTCTTGAGAAATATCATGTTGGTGGGTGGTGTGACATGATCCCCATCCACGGTGTCCAGTGAATAGGATCCATTATGATTGACCTTATGTATGATGTATTGTCCCTACCCCTAGGGTTCCAACTTCAAGGGATTATTCTATGGTATCATTAGGGTTATAATAGATAGTATTTATTCTCCTTAAGGGAATTAATGGAGGAAGTCCTTTGTATTTAATGACTATGATATCCAGTTATGGTGGATCTTGAGGTTGTGCAGTGTGCATAAACTCTTCTCATGTATTTTCTCTAACTCATCAAGCAGTTTCTGTGATTGTTCATCATTCAAGAGTTTCTTGAAAATGGTTATTCAGAGTGAGAAAAACTGGACCTCTATGGGTAACACTATCTCGGTCTTTTACACTATTGAGTATGGCATTTCTTATGTAGCAGTATGTGTGGTGGTTTAGTAGGCCCATAGATCATGGAGGAGTTTTTCTGGTGGGGACTTCTTATCGTTGTTCAACATATTCTAGAGTATATTCAATAGGGTCTTATTTAATGCCTATATTTATCTATTTTATTCCTTATGATAGAGGGATGAGAGATTGAATTCAATGTTATACTCGTAATACATCTTCTTCAACTCCGCAGAATAGAAGTTGGTTTCATTATCCATCAAATATTTTGTGATGGACTCCGAACCTAGTAATGATATGGGATTTTCCGAAGATGGTGATATTATTATTTCTGATTTCCTTGAGGGGAATCACCTCATATCATTGGTAATAGAATTATCTAGCAGTAAGGATATACTTGAACTGGTTTTTTGTGGTCAGGGGATATGGCCCCCCAACATCCATCCCCCAAATAGAAAATGGCCAGGAATATTTGGATGTATTTTGTAACTCTGGGGGTTGATCGATGAAGTTTTCATAAATTTGGAATGCATGAGATTTCATTGTCAATTCCACATTTTCTTATACCATGGTCTACTAGTAATATCCCAATATTATGATCTAGTGGTAGAGCCTGATCCCAGATTGGATTGGTGGGCACTACAGGAGCCCGCATGGACATCATCCATGACGATGAGAACTTCTCCATCTACTATTAACCTAAGGATAATTCTATCATAGCCACTCATGTATAGGATTTTCTAATCATTTGGGCCATCACACAAGGCAGTGTTTGCTTCTTGTAGACAAATCTATTCCCTTCGAGCTCTGTCTATTGGGAGATTCCCATTTTGTAGACAGCTGATTAGGGGCTCCATCCATCTAGGGGTGATTACAAGCTCATCGTGCTACGAGGCCATGTTTACCTAATTCATTTCTTTCATATCACATATGAGGATCGATGAGACCATTTTTCAATGTGATATGTGGATGGTTTCTTCCTCTTGACCAGGGTCATCCAAGATGGCAGCTACATTAGCCATTGCATCGACATAAGCATTTTGTGACAGGGGATATGATGTAATGTGGGATCAATGGGGAACTATTTCATCGGTCCCCTAACAAAGCCGTTGAGGGGGGACGGTTCTTTCTTCTTGATGGAATATTTGTTTTTGATCTACATTACCAGTAGTCGTGAGTCCCCTTTGATGTTCAGGTAGGCTATGTGCAGCTGTAGAACTAGTTCCAACCAAACAATGAGGGCTTGATACTCACCATCGTTATTCATGTAGCCTTTAAATAGTGAGAAAGAGTAGGGTAGAATTCCATTCTCTGGAGAGACAAATATAATCCCCAGAACAACCCTATTGTGTTTATGGTTTTCCATTATTGTGATGATATGACTATGGTAGGCACCAAAAAAATACATCTCCCATTTTCGGAGAGTATCGGGGGCATAGAATACCTCTTCGTTAGGGAGCTCAGTGTCCTCTAGTGAATTTTCTAGAGTGAGATGTGCCACCAGGAATTCAGCCAAATATTGTCCTTTAATAACTTCTAGGATATGAATTGGATGTCATAATGCTACAGAATGACCACCCATTAAGCCAAATGACCAGTCAACATAGGTTGGCCAATGATTTACTTGAGTGGTTCAACACGAGATACCTGGTTAACTTCATGGTGCTCTAGGTAACGCCTTAGCTTTTTCACTGCAAATATGAGTGTGAGGTAGTTTTTTACATCATAATTTCTAGTATCAGTACCTTGCATAGTCTAGATAAGATAGTAGAGACTGTTATCACTCCCTGTGACATTATTTTGAGAAAGGTGGGTTCCTAGTGAGTGTTCCATGGAGGCCACATATAAGATGATTGTCTTACCTTCCATCAGAGTCATGAAACCTTATGGGTGTGGTACTTATTTCTTGAGATTTTTAAGGATTTTTTACACTTATCATCCTATTGGTAGGTGAATCACTTATTCATTATTCTCGTGAAAGGGAGAGCTTTGCTAGCCAGGTTGGATATGAATCACTGAATGTCAGTGAGGTTCTCTTAGAGTCTCTTTATTTATTTTAGATTCCTGGGGGAGAGATTTCCATGATAAAACTTGACTTATCTGGGTCCACCACAGTACCATGATGGGTTACCAAGAAACCATGAAATTTTCTTCATGTTACCCAAAAAGTGAACTTTACCAAATTCATCTTCATATTTTGTTGTCTTAATTTTTCAAATATTTCATAAATATGCATGAAGTGATCACATATCTTTCGAGATTTGGAAACTAAGTTTTAAACATAAAATTATTATACCTTTCCAAAGAACTACTTAAAGATGTGATGCATGACATGTTGATATGTGAAACCAATGTTCTTTAATCCAAAGGGCATGACCTGGTAGTAGAAGATCCCCTGAGTCACATTGAAGATTGAGGATTCTTCATCCTCAGGGGACATCATGATCTAATTATACCCTGAATAACCATTCATAATGGAAAGTGCTTGGAAACAAAAATTTTCGTTGATTAATAGTTCTGTGATAGGTAATGGGAAATCGTCTTTTGGGAAATGCTGATTAATGTCTCCGAAATCAATGCAGATCCTAATCTAACCATTCGTTTTCTTGATAGGGACAATGTTGGAAATCCATTTTGGGTATTTCACTTCTTAGATGAAGTTATATTTTATCACCTTATTAAATTCCAACTCCACATTTGAATAATGAGAGGGGTGCATTTTTTTGGCGTCCTTCTTGAATCCACAATGCTCTTCAGGTTGTCTGAGATGATGTGTAGCCACATCTGGACTCAATCCAGGAATTTCTTTATAGTTCAAGGAAAACACATATCGGTGTTTCTTTAGTAATGTGATATACATCTCATGCTCTTCGGGAGGCTTGGTGGCACTAATCAAGGTTGTCCTTGGGTCTTCTTCTACCCCCAGGTTTATCAATCAGATCTCATCCATGGTGGTAGAACCACCTTCCTCAAATGTTAGAGGGGTGTTTATGAGATCATCCTAATATTATTCCATTTCTGAGTCTATAGGAACAATTTTGGTTGAGGATGGAAGTTTGGGGGTCTCTCTATCACTATCAGGGTAATGGAGGTCATCACAAGAAATATCATCATCTATTTTCATCTGAGTTGTGGTAGGTAAATGCTGAAGATGATTGTCGCTGAGGACATGTGAGGCTTAGTCCTTCGGGACTGGGTTTGATATTTCGACCATGTTTATCGGGAGAATGTAATCCTCAGAAATCATGCTCCATGGATTTATAGGGGCAATCCCTAAACCATTGGGGGAAAACCTGTACAAAATCATCTGTCATCGGCTATTTGTCTCCCTTCTGGTTCTTCTTTGGAATAAAGGGTTCTACAAGTCTCTAAGGGGGAATTGTCACAGTGAAGTATACCGACCTTTCCATTGATGGGGTACTTCAAAAGTTGATGGAATTTTTACAGTACCACTAAGCGGCTATGGATCCAGGGCCTTACAAGAAATACATTATATTCAGTATCTTGTTGGATGACCCTGGAATCAACCTCAAATGCAGGCTTTCCAAATTGGGTCTCTAACTTAATCATCCTAAGGGTCCTTATCTCACATGTATCATACCCATGGATGGTCATCTTTATAGGGGATAATCCCCCTTCACTATACCCCAAACATCAGATAGTTTGAGCTAGGATAAGATTGATCCCAGATCCATTGTCGATTATAACCCTTTTAATATTGATGTTATTGAGTCTTCCTGGGACATACAAGGGTATGATGTGTCCCTAAATGACCTCTTCATGATCTTGATCAGTGAATGCGATGGCTATATGAAATCCAAGGGACATGGTCTCCACTCAATAGACCTTGGATGCAAAAACTTATTTCTCAATCTCTTGAGTAATTATAAGGGCTTGAATAAGTGACTACCTAAGTTCTCTTGAAATATGAAGTCCATCAAAGATTGATAGCTTGGCTGGGACCACATCTAGCTATTTCAAAACATCGTACTTCTACGCCAAAGGTTGCCACTTCCCAATATGAGGATGATTTGGGGAGTGAAGATCATAAACTAGAGTAGCTAAGGTTGATGGATCTAGGGATTTCATAAATGTTGAGGTAGTATTCTCTACTAGTGGCACATGCTACACTGACCTCCCCTATTTCTGGGGTTGATCAGGTTGAACCCCCTCCAAGAGGTCATATAATACAATCAGGTATTAGTGACTACTGGAGGGCTTTGAGGCACCTTTCTGCTTCCTTTTATCCCACTTGAATTCTTTCCCATGAGTCATGGATGAATATGTGTCCTCTATGGGGATATGATCAGAATAATGACTTCGACCACATCCCTACTGTCACCTGTATCCTCAACTTCGGTGCATGTGTCTCCCTATTCCCCTGTTATTTATGAGAAAACCATATTTAGGGTCATGAAAATAATCCAAGAAGGGGTTAGTAGCGTTTATTGTATTGATAGAACTGAATATGAGATCCTCATCTGATGAGGATTCTATTTTTTTGGGTGGTTCTCATTCTCTAGATGTTGTAGGGAAGAAATCTTCTAGAACTAGAGTTTGATTTGTAGAAGAATGTGACTCTTTTTCTTCTATTTCTTCCGAATTCTATTGGTCATTCCCACCCTTGGAAGGAACATTAGACTTATTCTTTTTGGGTGGTGGAGCTATTTCATGTTTTTGCAATTATGCCTTTAGGGAACTGTGAGATTGATAAACTATTTTATGAGTCATCCAGTTATCAAAATTTTGTGCTTTCCTAGTAGGAACATTCTACCATCCTTCCTCTTCCTATGACCATTCAATGGATCTTCATTCCACTTTTTCTGGAATATTATCTAATGTAACCTTTCTAGAGTTGACCATGAATTAAAGGAAATCCTTAAAGATGAAACAATTCTAGATATTATGACCCAGAATTCTACAAAAAGGGACGTAATCAATATGATTGGTGAGGTTGACTTCTTTTGGATTCTTGGGTTATGGAAGCATGAGTATGCTATTTTCCATGGCTGCCAAGAAGTTGAATTGGACTTTCTCATTTCATAAGGGGTACTCCTTGTTCATCCTTTCCTAAAATCTCAGGTGGCTCTAGTTCCTCTGTAATTCTGTATGAGGGAGGTTATGTGGCTACCATTGGTCTGCAAGTGGTGCTGGGTGGTTCGAAGATTACATGGGTGCTTGGACTATTGTGGGATTAAGCGGTATAGATGAAACTTCTTATCTTCCTGTAATTTTTCCCACATCCTATGAGCGTGAGCCAATACAAGGGCCATGTTTTCTAAAAATCCTCTCTGAGACGTTGCACTATTTCAGCAAACTCTCAGAACCCACCTAGATATTTCATCAAGATTAGGGGTATCTACAGTTCAGGAATGAGATTTTTAGCACATACCTCTAGAATTTGTTCCTATGAGAGAGGGATGTCGATTCCATAGGTCAGAACCTTCCACCTAGATGTGAAGATATACACCCAATCATTCTCATGCTTTTTGATGTTCATCAGGTCGATGATCCTTGTCTTCCTCAATTTTGAACTGATTTTTTGAAGGAAGAGACAACGAAGGTCTTCCCATCCTATGCTGGATCCTACCAGAAGACTATTATACCAGATAAAGGATGGCCTTGTTAGTATCTATATAAAACATCTTATCTTGGTCACCTCCTACTGATCTCAACGGACCATTGTTGGCCCACATTGAGACATGATGTGTGTGAGATGCTACTCAGGATCACATGTACCATTGATGGTGGAAAATGTATGATTAGGTGGAGGATGGGTATCATCTACCCATTCAGGATATTTCTTCTTCTCAGGCTGCACAAGCACTCATCTTCCTTCCATGGATTCTATTCAAGTATCCAAGGATTCAATGGTAGTGAGAGACTTTGGGGTAACTATTGTCTAAGCTGTGTCCCATCTATAGGGATTAGGTGGGACTGATGAGGTATTCCCAATTTCATATCCCATAGATCTTTGATTTTTCCTATGACTAAAGAGTTAATATGGTGGGGGATAGGTTTTTGCTGCAACGTAGGGAAATATTGATCATTCCCAGCATCCTAACTTATATGGATGAGTTGTCTAGACCTGGCACCAATTTGGTACTCAGACGCTACTCTTATTGGTGGATCCATCATAGGGGGAGAATATTTGCCTCCAGTTAGAGAATATATTCAGTAGGAATACTTTCCCTGAGTAGCTCCTTTTTGTGCAGTTGGAGAGCTTGTATCTCACTCTCATATTGTGACAATTTCTCTTCTGAGGATGATGACCTAGGCATAGTTGCCTCTTTCCCATTATCTTTGGAGGTGTGTTCTGATGAGGAGGTGGAAACCCGTTATTTGGTGGGTCCAAATTCTGGATCCTTCTTCTATTCTTGGTGTGCGCAACCTCATTTGGTGCATCTTCATCAACCTCCTCATAGGGTATGGTTTCCATGTTGTGGGATTCTATGCCTGAATCATGATCCATTTCGTCCATGTCGGTAGTGATGATGTTCACAAAGGCATATCGAGGTATGGTTGTTTTGAAATTTCTTTCCACATGGAAATCCGGTTCCACATGGATTTCAATAGTGTTTTTACTCGAACCCTTGTCTGTATTGGGTTGTTTCGGCTTGCGATGCCGGAAGGGATTGATTTCCTTCACCGCATGATCCTCTCCTCTTGGTTATTTGATAGTGACCTTGTGGGACTTCCCGGTCAGGGTTCCTGAACAAGTCCAACCAATAAAGGATTTTCATATGGTGGGAGGAATTGGTGGGATGATTACCGTTGATTTCTTCCTCTGAACCTAGAGAACACTTATTTCCTCTAAAGTGTATATGATGATGAAAATGCCTCTATCCCTGTGGGTTAGGTTTTATCTGGGGAAACTATTGAGCGTGAATATGTAACTGCCTCCAACCCATTAGGGTTGAGTTTATATGTAATCAACACTGATGTGTCCCAGGCAGTTTCAGGGGATAATGAATTTTGAGACAGTGACTGAGATATAAATTCCCCCAGCCTTGGGGGCTGGGGTTTGGCTGTGACTGATGTAGGATGCCCTGAATTTTCTTGGGAGTTAATGACTTGAGGGGTAGAGGTAATAGAAAATTTTCTCCTAGACTAGGGGGCTGAGTCCACTCTTGTATGGCCTATATGGAAGCTTCTACTATGGTGTCCGTGATGTATCAAAGTTTTCCTTGCATGAGTGTTGGGTGTGATGGTAGCCTATGGTGAAGATCGTTCCTTATGAGATGTTGTATTGATTATCACAACCTTGATTTACATGTTTTTAACATTCTTATATTATCTTAATGGATCTAGTTTTAAGTCCTATTTGATATCCTCTCTCCCTGCCTGTGATGTCTGGGCATTACTGGAATAGGGGAAACCTATAGTAGTGACTAACTTGCCCAAGAATTATCTGGTCCCCTAATCTTTCCGAATGATATAACTATATAGGATTCCATATCTGAGTGGCTCTACAATTTCAAGGGATTAGTGAAGTTTAACATTCCATACTTTCCCCATCCTCGAGATCAGATTCTTGAAATGGATTTGGAGATCAGTTGCTGAAGTTTCATTGTGTTATGGCGGCAAGAATGTTTCAAAATTGCACTATGATTTTCTAGTTTTGGATCTTGGACCATAGATATAGTATCTAGGGTGAGATATAAATAGTGTTTCCAAGTGGTATATAGGTGAAAATCATATCCTTGTTAAGGGATATATCGATCCACCAACCACTGATGAGTCGCCCAAAAATTTTGGCATAGATAAGGAATGAAATCCTTATCTAGATCATTGGGGATCTTATATATAGAAGTGAAAAGATGTCAGAACATGATGTGGTGGTTGTTTCTAACTAACTCTCTCCATATTTCAAAGTTTCCCTCTTCTTCATCAGACTTACATGCCTCTATCTGGATGGAAAATAGAAGATGGCTCAGATGGTCACCTGCTGATGGGAATAGAGGGATGCTAGATACTAGTGGGAAACCATATACAGTTGACCATTATGTTTCAAGAACCTCTTCAAGGACGTTTTCAATTCTTGGTTCACCTCTATATATAAAGGTGTATGGAAAAAGGGATGATTTCCTTTCCCATGGGAGATATTTCCAGAGGGTGGTTTACAATGGTGGATGTTAGGAGTAGTGTCTCTATGATCCATATCCACACTACCACGAGGAGGACTATCGTGGTACTGAATGCCTTCTGCTTCAACTTTGATAGAAGAGACGATGGACCCTTGTGTTGTTGATAATGTGTCTCGAAAAGCCTCAAGGACACTAGCATTGAGAAGATTAAGAATATGAACTATGTTTTGTGTCATGGCCTAATTATACTAACTAGCCTTTCTTGGTTGTGTGGGGATATAAAAATATTGTATAACAATTGTCAAAATTTGTATATAACCAACTAGTTTTATGGAAATATGAGCCCACTACCGAGGAGATGTTAGAATATGCTCATAATCATCCCCATTTTTTATAGGTATATGAGGTTGTGTTGTAGTGCGTGCCCCTCTCACAAGGTGATCTTCAGTCGAGACTGGGGTATGGGCCTGATATTGAGCCTTTGGGATATATCGCTGGTTATGGTTGGTAGGAGTATGAACCTACCTCAAGGCTTGTCCCACTCTCACCTGGTTAGCCATGGTTGTATTAGGAATATAAACTTGGTCCGAATATGAATTCCCTACCAAAATATGACTATAGACCTCCAAAATGGGAGAAGGAATATGAGCCTCCTCTTATATTACCTTCAAATGATACTGACGAATTCATTCATTGGTGGAAATAGGAATATGCACCTCCCCTCTATGATCTTATAAAGTATTCTATGAAGATTCACTGATTGGAATATAATCCTTTCCCGATGCTTGTGTCACTCTCACCTGGATAGCCTTATCTAGAATAGGGATATTGGCCTAATCTTGGGCCTCTAGATTATACTCTAGGAATTTTTTGATAGGCATGTTCCCCTATCCCTAGGCATGTGACACTCTCACATGGTGTTCCCCAGTTGGAATGGGATTACAGTCCGATTCGATGCCTCTACCTTCATCAAGATATGTTGATAATCCTCCCGAGCAGGAGAAAGAATGTTCGCTTTCTCTGGAACAACCACTTGATCATGATGCTTAGGGTGCTGAGTCATCCATGCTACAGGGATGGGAAAATGTGCCTATCCATTGATCTATAATAGTGTCAGAATATGCGGGCGGAGCTCTTCAGATATCACTAAAATTTATTGAAATTTTAACAAAGTGTGTTCAGGGAGATAATCCCACATGTTCTCCATCTCCATGGCATGTTGATAGGTATATTCTATTGAAGTGGGGGTATGAGACCAATTATTTTTTCCAAGATCCATCGGGATATGTTGATGGGCTTCTAGCACGGGGGTAGAAGTATGAGCCTCCCCCATGTCTACTGCAGAAATATTTGTATAGACTTGTTCTGAGATATTAGGGATATAAACCTTCGTACTGATCCTTACTAAAGTGTGCTGGAGGTAATTTTCATCAGGAGCGAGGATATTATCCCTTTCCTGGGTATCCAAAACCTCTATTCTCTAATGATTATTTCTCATCAGAGCCTGTGTATGGGTTTCTGAGGTGGATATTTGTCAGGAAGTACCCTCATTAGGTGGTAGATAGGTACCAGTATAATGATGATGGTGAAAATGATTAGCAGGAACCTTCCATGGTGACTCATAAACCATGGGAAATCCAGATCTTCTCCCATGATCCACCTTTATTAGGTATATAAGGTGTTGGTTTTCATGCTCTAGGTATAGGCTCCTAAAGTGATTGGTCATGGAGAAGTGGGCCATAGGTTTAGAAAAAAACCTTCATCGAGTGATGTGGAATCACTAGCTTCGATGCTTTCTGAATCCTATGGGAAGATTCCATAGTTGGTATCATACCTTATTAGTGGTAATCCCAAATCATCGTGTTTTCTATGTACCACTAGAGTTTTTGGGCAGGTGATATCTCTTTACAATCCTTGGGGGTCGCGGTAGTGGATGAAGTATCAAAACGAGTGGTGGAGGGTGAAGAAATTCCCTCGGATCGAGAGTCTGAAATCATGCATACAATAAGGAAAAATTCCACAAATTACTGCTATATGATAGTAATAACAATGCAAAATCAGATATCCATGGTCAACACAATTTTCATGTATTCCCTTTTCGACTATTATGCTCATGTGGACTTGTCAACGTGAAGATGGTCTTACAGGAATCCGAGTTTATAATGGTCTTAATGATTTGTTTATATATATAGTTTTAAAAAAAAGTTCCCTAAGAGGTTCATGTCAAGCCTATAAATGTTTTTCACATATGAAGGGAAAGAAACATGGATCAACGGATTATAACCTGGTCATTTTTTTATTTCATACATTCATGTCGTGTTAACCATTTTTTTTCATTGGGTTTTGAATGGGGCTTGGAATGGTTCCCCCTTGATGATTTATCCAAGGAGTACTTTAATTCCTCACTCAATCACACACATCAGGTTCACCATCTATCTCATCTCTCCTATAAACTCCCAATGGTTTTTTTATCCATGGATAATTACAATATTTCTTTCCAAAGGTCAACAATCATCTGGGTTTTCTGGCCCAATGACTCTTGGGGACTTGCATTGGTCTAAAAAATGGGAGGCCTAGCTCATCTCACCCTTTGGGGGGAATTATTACCAACTTTAGGAATCTCTTATATATTTAAGACATGTTCGAGAATATCTTCCTAATCCCAGTGTAGGATTTTTTACCCTAACAAAATGAATGTAGGTTAATCCTCTTTTATATGAAATAGATTGGGATTTCAATGGGGGAATCTGTCTACATTTATTCAATGTTCTTCATCATTTTCAAATGATGAGCAATTGATTATATGTTGAAACCACATGTATATGTGTTTTAGGGTATTCTTATGTATATTGAAGTGGTGAATATCTCTAGAATGATATTGAACCACTATGAGGCATCTTACATATTCTAGTTATTATAGGTAACAAAACCCACATAGTTCATTTGACTCACATAGTTTATTGGAATGTGGAGGAGAAAATGACTGGGTACTAAGACACCATGTATTTGAGATAGAGCCTTGAGGATATGACCTATGTATCCTAAATACGATATGAATTAGAGTCATCATAGTTCTTTTGTGTTGGGTCTTGCACATTGAGGCTACCTTGATGAGTAGGGATATGGTGCCTGATGAATTGATCATTACATCCCCCTAATCCCACATGATCCATGCTCATTGTGAGAAACAAGGGGGAGTTATTTATGAGCATTATGGTATGTGGATATGGGATCTATGTATTGGTATAGTCCTTGGAGTGTTTGATATAAAGTTTGGGCCTTTAAGGAGGCATCCTACATATCCTAGTTATGGTGGGAATCAAAGTTCTCATAGTTGGGTTTTTGTTGGGGATTCCACACTAAGGATACCCTAATGAATGAGGATTTGGTGACTGATGATATGTTCATTGCATCCTCCTAACCCCACATGATCCATGATTGTTGTGAGAAACAAGGCGTAGTGCGTGATCAACATCATGGCATATGGATATGGGATCTACTTATTGGCCAGTCCTTAGATTATTTGTTATAGATCTTGGGATTTTAAGGAGAGGAATCCTACATATCCTAGTTATTAGAGGAATTAGAGTTCTCATAGTTCAGTTGTGTTGGGGATTATACAATGAGGCTTCCCTAATGAATGAGGATTTGATGCCTGATGAGATGTTCCTTGCATCCTCCAAATCCCATGTGACCCTTGCTCAATGGGATAAAAAAGGGGGAGTGCATGATAAACATCATGGAATATGGATATGGTATATAGGTATTGGGGCAGTCCTTGGATTGAATTATATAGAGTGTAGTCCTTTTAATGAGGCATTTTACATATCTTGGTTATGGTGGGAATAAGATTTCTCAAAGATCCATTGTGTTAGGGCTTACACACTGAAGCTACCCTAATGAGTGGGACTTATTATCTTAAGATGTCACATGACCCAGCTGGAATGCCTTGGAATCCATCACATGACTTGGATCAACACATGTGGAGGGTGTCACGGGAGCCATAATGGCATGGTTTGAGGTGTGTCATAGGTCTGGGCTGACACTTCTGGTGGACATTGCAAGACCATGCTGACCAGTCCATGAAGGTTATCACATGTCTTGCCTAACACCTCCTAGAGACATCGCGAGATCATGCCAACATGTCCTAGAGGGGTGCCTCATGCCTTTGATGACACCTCCGAGAGACATCTAAAGACCAAGCTAACATTTCTAGGGGACACCACTAGTCTTAGGTGATTTGACCACAGATTAATATTAGATCTAGGTTGTCATGTACGGATGTGATTCTAAGACGTATCTAACTTGAGTGGGCACTGTTATTTGAGTCAATCAATATATATGAAGGGAATTGGGAGTTCAGGGGGACACACCCAGAGGGTTCACATGATCCAATTGGTCCTCACATGAGGTTTTCAGGGCTTTTCCGGATAAGTTCTATGTACTCTGCATGTCCCCAGTGACATGCCAAAGGGCTGTCACAAGATTTGGGTGACGCAATTTGGTACTGTCACATATCTTTGAGTGAAACTCACAAATAAAATAGAGATCCATGATCACACCTTCAAAAAGAGTCTTCCACTTTTAATCCTAAATTTTACCCTTGTTTTTTGAGTTCCTTAGTTTGGTTCAGTGTCAGTTTGTTTAGGTCTCACGTGATCTAGAAGTCATGTGATAGGGTCTTCGTATGTATCACCAGAAGTCCTTCGCATGACTTTTTATTGATCATACAAAATTCATTATGCTTGATTCAGGACTACTCTAGCGTTCCACTAGTGTATTACCTAGTGGAAAGTCAGTGTCTCTCATGATTGGTGGTGTGCAGAATCCCATAGTTTGAATATTGATGTGCATAGAAGTGGCTTGGGTCAAAATTTTTTGCATCCCACCAGCCAAAACCAACTGACCAACCAACGCCTTTTTGAGTTGGAATAGATAATTTATAGGCATATAAATCAACATAATTACCAATTTTTGTGGGGGATCTAGCATGATTCTAGCCTGGAGTCGATGCGGAATCCGGTGTTATACAGTTTTACAAGTTCATTTGGTGGAATGTGTCAAGGGAACCACATGATTTTCAGCAGTTGTAATTTCATCCTTACTTTATCGAATTATGGAAAAATATTGAGGAATTACTCTTCAAATGACTACCAAGTAGTTATTTTGACAAGTCCTTAGGGATTTTGTGAGATCCAAATATCTATCATAAGGTATTCATGAGTCCTTGGATGGCTTGTCTTAGGGTCTCGTAGGACAACATTATGGGTGTGTTGGGCACATCACATGCCCTTCAGTGACCATGAACCCAACACACATTCTCCTTTCAAATCTCCTTATCTATATATGATGAAGGTCGGGATTCATGCGAGATTTCACATATGGGGTTGAGTGTATTTCCTTTATTTTTTGGAGATGCGTCACATGCCCAATATTGCTCGCATGGAAGTGCGTGAACATTCTGTGGGAAAATCTATCTATTTTTCCTTAGACCTCTGTGAAACTGCTTATACATATGAAAGGACTTATTTTCAAAGAGGATGAAAAACTAGTGGGACCTCACGAGTTTCATCGAACAAATCGCTAGGGACTCGTTGTGCGTCGCATCTCACTCGGGGCGCATGTCACATGTCTTTCACCGACCGTAGACACCACTCTCCTCCTTTATTTTAATTCCTTATGTTCTATGTGACATGAGTTGGAGGATATGTGATTTATATTGAGTAATATCTATTATTTTTACTCAATTTTCCTATGGTTTCTTTCATGATTAATATGGATCATATGAGAGTGTGCAATTATATTGTGGAAAAAACCATGTGTTTTTCCTTAGGGAACCATATAGTTGTCTAGACATGCCTAGAGTCTTCAATGTGGTTCAGTTTTTGAGATAAAGGGGTTTCACGAGACACGCTAAATAGTTTGTGGTGCATTTCATGTCTTCAAGAGTAGGTCGAATGTCTTCCAGCAACTGCGGACCCCTCTCGCCTTCCCCCGGTTACCTTTTTCATTGTTTGTGATGAAGGCTTGGATTTCTTTTGAGATGGATTGGACACTGTCTGGGGGTTTTATTCTTCATAATGATGACTTGATGGGTGATATTTGTGACCATTATGGGTCTCTACATTGGAGTGTCACCCCTTCTTTAAATTCAAGGGAATCTAGGTGTTTTGTTAGTAAATTGCCAATGACAAACCGTGGGACCTGGGAGACACCCATATGGTTGTTACCATTCAGCCAGTGGTGAAAATGGGTTATCATTGAGGAGGGTTCCATGGGACTTTCTGTGGGATAGATGCCATGAGTTGAGACTTCATGTGACCCTGATATATTCATGTGATCTTGATTCTTTTAGAGGCTCCATAAGTTTTCGACAGTCCTTTTCTTCCTTGCTTTCATTGGAAAGATAACACCCATGGGTGTTTCTTCCCTTGTGATTTTTCTGGTGCGTGTTTGGAAGGCATCAATAGACTCCTTATAGGATGTAAATAGTGGAATTAGTAGACCTGGAGAAACAACTAGAAGAGTTCAGTAGCAAGGGGTTTATTCTCCTAAGTGTTTCTCCATGGGGAGCTCATGTTTTTTTTCACTAAGAAGAAATATGGATCTATGAGGTTGTGCATTGATTACAGGGAGATCAGTGTTATTATGATAAATTAAAAGTATACTATTATTCACATTGATGATTTATTTGATCAACTTTATGGAGCCCAATATTTTCCAATGATAGACCTTTGATCTAGATAACATCAATTTCATGCAAGGAAGGAAGATATTCCAAAGACAAAATTCTGTACCAGGTATGGTAATTACGAGTTTATAGTAATTCCTTTTGGACTAAGTAATTCATAAAATATTTTAATTGATCAAATGAATAGAGTTTTAAAGGAATATCTTTATGACTTTTGTGGTATTTATTGAAGATATCTGGGTATACTACAAAAGGTATGAAGATCATTAGAATCACTTTCACATTATTCTAAAGACCCTAAGAATAAACAAGTATATGGGATTTTTAGTAAGTGTGAATTATAGATTCAATTAATTTATTTTCTTCGCCATTTTTTCTCTATGGATAGAATCATAGTTGATTCTGGAAAGACAAAGGCATTTCAGGAATGACCTACTCCAACAAACATAACCGAGTCACACAGTTTTATTGGCTTATCGTGTTATTATCTATGTTTTTTTCATAACAACACCTAATTAGGTAACCTGTTAACCAATATTACTCATAAATTGGTTAATTTTGTATGGAATAAATAATGTGAATAATTTTTTGAAGAGTCGTATAGGATATTAGTAAATGATCTGATCCTAACACCACCATCGGGAAATAGTGGGTTTGTTGTTTATAGTGATGCATCAAATAAATAACTTGGTTGTTTCCTTACACGGAATGATAGAGTTATTACCTATACATCAAAGAAATTATAAAATCTTGAAAAAAACTATCCAACTCATGATCTTGAGTTAGAATCTGTAATATTTTCCCTAAAGATATGAGACATTATCATTATGGTGAAATATGTGAGATATATACAGATCACAAGAGCCTGAAATATATATTCTCACAGAAAGAAATCAATGTGAATCCAAGGCGATGGATCAATCTACTCAAGGATAATGATTGTTCCATACACTACCACCCAGTGAAGGATATTAAGGTAGTAGATGCATTGACCAGGAAGGATCATGGATTTCTAAACAAAATGAGGATTGAAAGGGATTCTGTATTCATGGATATAGTAAATATGGATATGGGAATTATCAAATAAGTTAAGGCATAATTACTTTTTTCATTTGGTTTCCCATCATTATTTATTATAAATGATTTAATGTTCTCATCATGATAACAAGAATCTTTGAAAGAAAATTAATGGTGTGAATAATGGAAAGTTTGCAGACATTTTTTATGAAGATGAAATTCATAAATTTGGGAAGAGGATATGTATTCCCCCTATAAACGAGCTAAAAAGAGATTTATTGGATGATTCCCATAGCCTGAATTTTTTTACACACCCTGGTAGCACTGAGATGTATATATATTTTAGGGAACATTTCTGGTGGTATAATATGATCATGAAATTTCTTATTATGTATCAAGTTTTTTAGTCTGACAATAGGTGAAGGATGAAAGACATCATCCTAGGGGATTCATACAACCTATTCATATTCATACATTAAAATGGGATGAAATTACAAGGGATTTATTCCCTGTATTATCCAAAAATCTATGAAAGAATGATGTAATAGGGATAATTATTGATTAAATCACTAAATCTACACATATCCTCTGTATAAGGGAAGAGTTTTTACTTGATAACCTTGCACATATATATATTAATTTAGTTTTATGACATCATAGAGAACCCCTCTCAATTGTTTCTATTATTGATGCATGATTTACATAGAAATTCTAGAAAATTCATCATAAATTTCTGGATACTGAGCATTGTTTGAGTACTACTTATCACCATCAAACTGATGGGAAATATGAAAGGACCAATCAAAAATTATAAGACATATTGAGATCATGATCGCTTGACAATCAAGGTATGCGAGATCAGTATTTTCCTTTTGGTTGAGTATGACTCAATTATAGTTTCCATTCAAGTATTCAAATGGAACCCTATAATGAGTTGAATGGAAAGAGATGTTGTACACTAACATTTTTGGATGAAGTTGGTGAAAGGAAGCTTGTATAGGAAGCAACAGTGAAGGTAAAAACTATTAAAACCCTTATCAAAGTATCTAAAATAAGAAAAAGGATCTATACCAATAACTAAATGAATAATTTTGAATTTCAGGTGGGAGATCACATTTTCTTAAAAGTATCTCCATGGAAGGGTGTTATAACATTTTGGAATAAAGGGAAACTAAGCCACAAGTACATTGGACCTTTTGAAATACTGGAGAGAATCAGAGCTATGGATTATCATTTTGCAATGACACCTAGCCTTTCTAAGGTTAACAATGTGTTCCACAACTTTTTGTTAAGTAAGTACATGTAAGACTGAATGCATGTCCTCACTTCTAAATGAATAGAATTGGTACCCAACTTATCATACTGTGAAGATCCTACCTGGATTTGGGACACTAAATAATGGATGTTAAGGAATCGAATGACTCTGTTGGTAACGGTACATTGAAAAAATCATAAAATTGAAGAGGCAATGTGGGAGACTAAAGAACTAATGATGAAGATATACCCAAATATTTGTATGAGGTAACATTCTAGTAATTCTGAGGGAAAAATATTTCTAAGGATGGTAGAATGTAACCCCCCAATTATTTAGAAAAAAATTTAATATAGAATGTAATGTGCACAACACTGAGTCTATGTAAAAGAAAACGTTTTTATTATAGTTATTTAAACTAGATAGTTATAACCTATCCATTAAACATAATTTTTCAGCTTCTCTGTTTTGAATTTCAAAAATAAAACATACATGGTTTAGATCAATAAGATATTTAGAGTCTGATAGAATCAACTTAATTTTTTTTGAATAGTAATTTGAACCTTTAGAATAGTTATTGTAGGCACCTGGTTTTTTCCTTGTAATACATTTAATTATTTTTAAATATTTTTATAGAGATAGGCACTTAGATGGTGTGTGATTTTGAGGCATTGTGTGCCCATAATTGAATCAATAAAACTATTAAATGTATTTTATATTTCTCCCATAAACTTAATTAAATAAGCAAGAAAAACTCTTAAATAGGTGATCATATCATAAATATGATACCATGGTTGGGTCTAGAAAATAGCGTTTTCCCTAGGTGTGACATAAAATTAGTTGGTGTGGGACGTTCTGACCCATTAGTCTTTTGAGGTGCATTTAAATGGTTAAATAATTAATTTATTTAACTAAATAAATGCAATATTAATTAAGTGTGAATCTTTAAATATATCATTGTAGAGATTTTCTAGGGTTTTCATAACCTTTATCTCTACCAACAATTCCTCCCTTCTTCTCCTCTCCATTGGTAGACGAAGAACGATCAACGAACCTCTGATTCCGGATGGATCGAAAGGCAGCAAATGAAATGGATCAACCCAAACCATTGGAAATAATTTTATTCACTATAAATTGATCCAAGAAGAGGTAGCACTCTTATTTGGTGATTTTTTTCCGTGTATTAAATGTTTAATCATGTTGAACATTGATTCTTCAATATTCACCCGTATTGCATGATCCCAAGTACTAAAAACGCAATGTTTATTTATCGTTCATCTAATATGGATACCCATTATTGATTGGTTGTCCTTGAATTCTTGTAAAATGTTCCAAAACCTATATTATGGTTCTTTGAACCCTCAAATCATCGCGTTCTTCACCAACATAACCCTCTGGTTCCTAGCTTGATAATTTTCGGGCGACCCGTGCTCAATCGGGCTCCCAGATTTGGGAAGGGTTTTCCAAATAGTGACGAAATCAGGAGAAATACATAGATCAGGAATTTGAACATTCCAAGGATGGATAATCTGTTGGTTTGTTGATAATCTGATGAGAATCAAAGTTGTGACGACGTGTGGAAGATCCGGCCAAACCCTTATTTATGAATAAGGCCAATTCACGACGAACGGTGATGATTTTCCATGTTCTTCGGTCATATCTAGTGTTTTCATAGTGGAATCAGGTGACTTCAGTTGTTGTTTGGTTTTATTTGGAAGCGATAGTCAAAAATCATAGAAACCATAGGGTTTCTAAAAAACCTGACTTCATGTCATGTACCTCAAAGAACACATGGCGTGTAGACTCGATCAGCGGCAACGCTAGGGTTTCAGGGTAGATAAGGATGGAATATAGGGTACAGACTGTGGCAAATAGTGTATTATCCTTTACATGTGATAAATCCATGTGAAGGAACACACGACCAAAAACACACCATGTACTGACTACACGGGTTGGCCACACAAACAATATCCCATGTGGACCGACACACCGTTTTCCAAAGTACATGGACATGGGTCGGAGTACACGAACATGACCAGTGGACAAGGATTAGTCCTCAGATAGGTGGGACATGCTATGTAGTCCACCTACATGGTGTGTAAACCTACACAGACAAGACCCATGTACTATCCAAAAGACAAGGACAAGAAGTGGATGAGGACCACATGCCATTTAGTCACCTTACAGATCGTATTCTTCTTGGGCTCTTTTGAATGATCATTAAACCCCCATATCTCATTCATTTGGACTCGGATGTTATCTTTTGAGATACATATCCTGATTATTTTTTTCACATAGAAAGTGATTCTACCATCAAATGTGGATTTCGAGGTTGTACATTAATTTTACGGGTAGGTATGCCCAGAGAAGACCCTCCACTAGTGGAATCTCCACCTATACCAACACCTCCATACCAACGGTTTGAAAAACCTATTGGATAAAGTAACTTATAGCAACATTTCAATGAAACCGTTGGTGAAGGGGAAAATATGGAAATTTTTACTAACGGTTTGAAAAAACCATTGGATATTAAAGGTAATTTTACCAACTATTTAAAAAAACTGTTGGTAATAGCTGGTTTTCCAATATTTCCCTACAGGTTTTAAGAACCGTTGGGAAAAAACCCCCAAATACTCCCCTACCCATGAACATAATCTCTCCTCCATTGAACCCATCATCGAATAGGTCTCTCTTCTAACTCGTGAATAGATCTCTCCTCCGTCAAACAGAATCTCTCCTCCGTCGAACCCTACTTCCTGAGCACAGACCCATGAGCCCACTTCCTCCGTCGAATAGAATCTCTCCTCGAATAGATCTCTCCTCTCTATGAGATCTACTCCTCAAACGAGATCTCTCCACCAACCCAACTTCCTGAGCATGAACCCTACTTTGCGAGCTCACTTCCTCCGTCGTGAGATCACTTTCTCTGAAATGGATCTCTCTAGGATTCCAACCATAATTCTTGAGCACACTTCCTCCAAAAACCATCTCTAATATTTTTCCATACACAAGACTTCTCCAAACTATGAACCCTACTTCCCAGCAGGCAATTGATTCAAGTAATTTTTGTTCTTCCACTTGAAATCGGTATGTTGAAAATGAATTATCTCTTTTGACTCCATTTATTTTAGCTTTTATCATTTGATTTTTCTGCAATATTCTTTGTTTTACCCACTCTGTATTTAGATCCCATCACATGTCATATATCATTTTAGGTTTCAGTTTTGTTTTGATTTGACATTATAGAATAATTTTGATTAATATTGAAGACTTCAATATGATAATGAGTTATTTTATCATTGGTTTATATTAAATTTAAGGTTTATTGACATTATTTCGTTGGTCAGAGATAAATACAAGGGGAGGGTTAGGACTAGAGGTAGGGGCATTACCATGGGAGGGTTAAGATTAGAGGCAGGGGAAAGGGCTAGGGATGAAGGGGCTTAGGATGGGCTGGGGGTGGTTAGGGCCAAGGGGACTAGTAGGGGTTCAGGATAAGGGGTTGGTGTTGGGTTTATGGGGGATAGGTCCAGGGTTATGTTTAAGGGCTTAGGGTTATGTTAGGTTTAGGTCGGGGTGGGTGGTAGGTTTAGGTTGGGGTTTAGGTCTGGGGGTAGGTTTAGGCTGGGACAAGGGGGTTATTGGTAAAGGGCCTGGATAGGGCCAAGGGATTAGGTTTAAGGTAGTGGTCGTGGGGGTTGTTTTAGTGTAGGGGATGGGGTATGTTTACTATGTTAAACCATCATTGGAGTATGTAGGATACCAGAAAGAGGCTATGTCATCAGTAACAAAAAAATTTGAATGATGGTCATAATAAAGAGTAGTCTAGGACCGTTCATATTTGTATAGATACAATGACCCTCAAAACCAAATTATCTTGGGATGAGCAGTACCATCAAGATTGACCTTCCTTTCTTGTACCTCATGAAATGGGTTCACATGAAATAATTTTGTAATTTCTCATGAAGAATAATTTAATTTTGGACATGATGATGGAAAAACACAAGGAAGGTCTTAAAGAGAAAGAAGATTTTACCAATAACCTATCCCAATCTATTATGAATTTAGCTTCCCTTGTGAGTAATTTCTGGTTAAATTCTGATGTATGGATTGAAAAAGAGGATAAAATGAAGAAGGTTTATAAAGTGAAGGTTTTGGGTGAAAATAAGATTGATGTGGATGAAAATTGTTTCACATTTAGTGATATTTCTATAAAATACAAACCTCTGAATCCTAAAGAAGAAAATGAACCCTCTCTTCAATACTCATCCGCAGAAAAATAAATGGAATATCTCAAGTGCTAACATGAAAAATAATAATGGAACATAACAAAATTTATTAATTAAATGGTGTTTGAGAATGGAGAAAATTACAACAATGAAGATATATGTGTATTTAAATAGGTCCAAAACGATGAATAAGTGGATAGGTAGTTGGACACCAGTGGACGAAATGAATTCTTCAAGGAAGATTATTTTCCAGAAATTAAAGAAGTAATAGTTTCTGAAATACAATAAACCATCAAAACACTAATGAAAGAAAAGGGGGATGAAGAAATGGATTATAATCACTAAAAATAGCTGATTCCATCATGAAAATAGAGTTTACAAGTTTTTAAAAGTGGAGAAAAAGGATGTTTCAATTCAATAATTCATTACTGAATTTAAATGTAAGGAGAAGGAATGAAAATTAAGGGAGGAGGAGAAATGTTTGGGGAATGATGAAATTTGTAAACAAGGACCTCTAACACTAAAAGATGAAGTTATTGTATTAGAATTAGTAGTTCTATCACAACATTTGAAGTCCATGAGAAACAGGAAGAGGTGGTAGAAAAATCCTTCAAAAAAATATGGTCTGACTTTGAATTCTTGTTTCCTACATTAAATAAATACCAAAAATAGAAGTCACCTCAAATAAGTGTCATAGAGATAGAAAGAAGAAGAAAGAGACCATGCAGCCCGATCTAGTAGAATTTAAAATCAGAATCAATACTGAGCCAGTTAAATTTGCTTCATTCTCAAATTATGCGACACAAAGGTAAATGTTATAGCTTAATAACCTTAATGAAATAATATCTAGTAAGAAAACTGTGTTTTTAATTGATTTCTAGGAAATAGTTTTATTAAATTAGAGAAATAGGTTGACATTTTTAAAATTCACATTCTTACATCAATTTGATGTTTCCTAAAAATGATTATCGATATGATTTATTATTCTTCATGTTGATTCACGGATACTTTCATCAAGTAAAGTGATTATTGATATTCATGAAATGACACAATTGACTAATTTCATTTTTCCTATTCCCGATATGGTTCTTAGCCTATTTTGAAACATTATTTCTCATTCACTATTTCTTGAAATAACTAAGTGTATGAAAAACTATTATAACGTTATTTTATGTCTTATTAATGCATGATGATTTTATGCCATATTAAATTGAATGACAACATAGATTGATTTTAATTGTTCTCATTTGACCATGAGGCCCACCCTACATTTGAACATTTTTTAAACAAGTAAAAACCCTTGTATCCCATGATAGGTTACCACAGTTCCAGATTTTGTTTCTTTACAACCCTTATTCTTCGAGGTTAATTACATGAAATCACTTCATATTTAAAGAGTAAGAAGGCTGTTTCAGGGTTCCATTCAGTGTGGGTTCCATAAATGAGTGTGGTGTTGTGAGTGGGTACCCTAGACCCAATTCATGTATGTATATTTAATACCGTTACATTCATAAAGTTTGATATATACATGTTTATATCTTACCAAAAATAGTGTTTGTACTTTTGCATTGACTATATTTATATAGTGACATCCTAAGATAACATGTCATATAAAAAGACTATAGAAGTTCCTAGGATATAATGAGAACCAATAGAAACCATGATAGTAATCTTAAATATATGTAATATGGTCCTGATACATTAGGGTGATAGGGAAAAGATGGCGTGTGATTATCATGATTTAGTGGCTCATAATCATTGAGAGTCCTTCTCAAGCCATATATCATTTTAGGTTGTAGTTTTGTTGAGGTTTTGTTTTGATTTATCTTTATAGAATAATTTTGATGTATATTGAAGACATCAAAACGATCATGAGTTAATTTATCCTTGGTTTATTTTTAAATTTAAGGTTTTTTGACATTATTTTTTTGGTCATACATAAATACAACTATAGAACTTTTGGTATACCCCAGGTGTCAACCTAGAGGTTAAGTGTTGATAGGATAATTTTATGTTCAATATTAAATTAATGAATTCATGAAAATTATTATCATACTATTACATGAAATATAAATTCAGACATTATTTTTTTAGACACTATTGGAGGTGTCATACTATGTTTTACTCCAATCTATTTAGGATTCCCATTAGAATCAAGGTAGATCTAGAAAATAAACGATTCCCAGAGAAATATATGAGTCACTTTTATATAGATATTATTAATAATGGAATGACTTGGGACATAATAAAATTTATATAGAGGATGACGTCTTTAATGGATCATGAAGGTTACTTTACTGACCTGAAATATTTCCCCCCTTCATAGGAAGGAGATAATATAGCTAGGGACACATTTTTTCAGCATGGGATTCAGTATGATATCATTTCACAGGTTAATTCTCTTTTTGTGAGATTTTTTTATCTGATGAATCATGATCTCATTACTAAATATAACCCATTGGAGGCCCTGAGTCAAGGGAAATATGTTTCAGTAGGATGATCATAGAGTTCCACATTAGGTGTCAATACGTTGATATTAGGATTTCCACCAAGGATGCAGTGGTTAGATCAACATGTTATGTAGAACACAGTATTTGGACCTCGTTCTGATTAATTTTATTTAGAATTTCAGGGTTGAACATATGCTACTTCAGTGTCCTTTTCCCATTGTGGAGTACCAATGGTTTGATAAGATGGGTTCTATATAGAAGTTCTATAGGATCACTTAACAGCTGATCATTGGAAGTGGATTGTTGTAGTAACCTGGGAGAGTCTCTCCTATCCCTAAGTAAATAGGATGATGGAGTTCTATCAGTCACTCGGGTTGGGGTAGGGGACATGGAACCCCAACATACGAGTAGTGGTATCACTATAATGGAGAACTATAAGGGAGTCAATATAGAGACCAGGGAAGAGGGTAATGTAATATCCATATTATGGAGTATACTCATACCAATCAATATGTTTAACTGTCTACTTTCATATGTACAATTCTTGTGTCATCTGTTCTTTCTGTAATTTGATTAATACTGTTGGTTTTATTCATTTTCTTTTTAAAAATTATCCAATTCCATTGGTTAGGCT
Organism: Viscum album; assembly: GCA_963277665.1. Classification (NCBI taxonomy): domain Eukaryota; kingdom Viridiplantae; phylum Streptophyta; class Magnoliopsida; order Santalales; family Viscaceae; genus Viscum; species Viscum album. The sequence continues at coordinate 1,454,246,409 of OY728157.1, read as the reverse complement.
ATGTAAACCTTAGATGCAGTTAGGAAAATTGATACATAATTATGGGTGTGGTTAGAGGTTATTATACAATGTAGGGAGTTCACTCGTCAAATTTTTTTCTACCATTTTCTATGAGACATTTTTGTGCAGGGTAATTGACTTCTGAATTCTGAATTGAATTCTGAATTCAATTCTGTATGTATTTAATTAACTTATGAATTATGTGTTATACTTTAAGGTAATTTCTGAATTCTTCATGTGTATGAGATATGTGAGGGATACTTTGGATAATTAGGTATGTTTTCATTTCATTAAGTAGGAAATTAATTGTACTTATGGTTTATTAAGTAGTGTCTAAAAGGGGAATAATTTTGAATCATACATTCTTCAAATGATATACTCAATTTAAATTTGATCTAATGGTATAAGTATTTTTCATAGCATATATCATGAAAATATCTCCCATTATCGATCTTTATATTGACATGGGGAGTAACTCTATAACTGAAACTTATTTCACTTTCTAATGATGAGTTTATATATTCTTAGCCACTATCAAGAGCTATTGAATTTTCTTGATAACATTAACATTTTTTAGACTAGGGATATGATCTTGGTCTTGGATTGTGTTTTTACCATGGTGATATTTCTTTTAGGATGTTCTCTATCCTGCAGTTGGCATAATGGCATGATGGGATAAAATGATATAATGAAATGTGAAATGGTAATTAGGCTTATTAGGTATGTGAATCTAAATTTTCACAATTGTTATGTGAATTAAAATATTGTTATGAAACTAATAAATGGAAATTGAACCTAATTGAAATGTAAAGGGGTCACATTGAAATTGTAGCTTTGAATTATGTACATTTTATTGTTTGTAATGTAATTTCAATTTCATGTTTGAATTTTTTATGTTGTATTGTATAGAGGGTAGGCTGTTGGAGGCTGTTGGAAGCTGTTTGAGGCTGTTGGAGGCTGTTGGAGGCTGCATTGTAGGTTGTTGGAGGCTGCATTGTAGAGGGAAGGCTACATTGCAGGTAATTGTAGAGGGACCAGCTTGTTCGGTCATGGGTGATGTAGTTTTTGATCCAAACTATGATCAGTACAGTTCAAGGAGCAGGAATGACTCCTATTTTTATAAGGTTGAGGTAATATATTGAATTCTTGACATTGACAATGTGTCTCTTATAATTCTGAAGACTAATACTAAAATGGGAAAAGGTAATATCTTTTACTCCATATTCTCCATGTATTAGGAATAAGATACCTATATACATGTTTGTTGCTTTTTTATTGGGTTCTTTGTTATTTTACAAGGTAGTACTGGTGCTAGAATCAGGCAGAACTGGTTATGGAATCAGTGAGGCCAACTGTGATGGGTATATTGGTTCTGGAATATAGTTGTGATCGGTAGAGGGCTGGCTAGGCTGTGATCGGTAAAGAGGGGTTGGGATATACCAACGGTTTGACAAACCGTTGGTAAAGTCATGTAAAACTGACTGTGCAACGGTTTTACTAAACTGTTTCCCAAAACATATTCCAACGGTTTTATTGGAACTGTTGGAATAGGGTATGTGTAGATAGACATATGCCAACGGTTCCTGTAAAACATTTGGTAAAATGCTACTTCATTGCCGCACATGGAAACGGTTTCTCAAACCATTAGGATAACTTTTCCCAATGGTTTGATGACCTATCCCAATAGTTTCAAACTATTGGGATAGCTAAAATTTTCATTAATGCTCGACGATGGAAGCAATCAATCATGGATACTAGAATAGTTTTGGGCTGACCCTCCAGCTAGGCTGGGTAGTCTAGTCCCCGATGATTCTAAGATGACCCTCTAGCAAGGATGGATAGTGTATTTCTTGGTGATTCTGGTTTGATCCTCTAGTGGGACTAGGTAGTGTAGTCCCCAATGATTTTGGGATAACCCTCCTGAGGGACTGGGCAGTGTAGTCTCTGATGATTCCATGTTATGCTCTAGTGGGATATAGGAAGTGGAGCTCCCCGATGTTTTAGGATGACACTCCCATTGGGCTGGGTAGTGTAGTCCTTGATGACCTTCCAGTTATGACTCTCCAGCTGGGATGGGTAGCGACGCCCCCCCTGATGACTCACCGAGCTTACACTTCAGCAATGTCTTGGCAGGGGAAATCCCCAGTGACTGTCTCGAGTGGTACCCTGTAGCAGGACTGGGTAGTGGAATTCCTCAATTACTACCAAAGACGACCCTTGATCATGTGGTACAGTGGCGAGACATTGTTTGACTTGCCTTTAGACACATGAGGAAGTGGGGAGATTTCCCCAACGAGACGTGTTCTTGTGATAATATCTAAAACTATGTGGGTGAGTTAGTGCTGCCCAAAGAATATAGTATCAAGGTGTGGTGATTTGATCCCCTTTGACTTGTCCATCATGGGAAGATGAATGAGGTGTTGGGAATCAAAAATAGCTTTACTTTGGAACTATGGGCTACTCACTTTCTTAGGATGATCTGTGAGATTGATATCCCCTTACTCTCTCATTTGGTCTTCTTTGTCTGATCATGTATATATATATATATATATCATGTTACATTACCCACTTTTTGGGTCTTGGTTTCTCTCTATCCAGGAGAGCTGAAGACACGTGGGGTGTGCCACATGCTTTCCATGGAAGGATTCTCATCATTGGAAGAGTCTACACTCTAGCTATAGGTAGAGAAGACTTGATGAGGAGTTCGTCTCCTCACCGTTCCGATGTACTTGTGTTTGGATGAGTCTACTTTCACTCACTTATTATGTTGAGTTGTACTCTTTTTATTAACTTTTACTGTACGTTGTTCTCTCAACTGATTTCCTTTCCAGTGTATCTCCTACTATCCCCCCCCCCTCACCTTTTTGGGGTTTCTGTTGGGTATGTATATTCTCACTCCTTCATGGGCTTTGCAAAAAATGTGTCATGTCTTGTTTAGAAGGAAGAGAGGTTGATCGTGATCTCAGATAAGCATGGGGATACGGGCTGTGTTGGTCATGTACAATGGTTGATGTTATGATTCATGAGAGTGGATCTCTCTAATGTACTCTTTTTCAGTTTCCTTTAGGTTGGAATAGTTTTACTATTTGGGAACATATTTTCCCCCTTTTACTTTTCAGTTGACACTACCATACCTTCTTTATGTTTAGTTGTTCATGCAAATTTTGGTATATTTATTGCAATTTTCACATTTTATTCTTTTCCTCTCCACTTTTCCATTGAGTTAGATTTGTGTACATGTACAGGTTTTAGAAAAAGGCCACCCCGAGTTTGTTGTGCCTTCGGCACTTGTCGCCAACCCCTGACCTATGTAGGTGGGATTGAGGTAGTTGCAGATCGATCCTCATCTTGGGCCGGGACATGAAAAAGTGGTATCATAGGTGTTTTGACCCTTTTTATTTTGTTCGGATGTTTCCATAAAATGTATTTGTTGGGTTTAGGACAATAGTGCTGAAGTTTCTCGAGAGGAACTCTCATGCTAGGGAGTGCAATGATGGTGCAGGCAGCTAATGTATCCATTCACCAGGACCCTAATTACTTGCTTATCGACTAGGCACCTGGAGACATTTTTTGCAGGGAACAATAGAACATGCATCATATAAGATTTTTTCATTGAAATTCTTTCTTGAGTCATATCCCCATCATGTGTGTGTGTGTGTGTGTCTGCTGATATGACTGTGACAATCCTTGATAAATTTTCAGGATGCCTCCATAACGCCAGCCAACTAGGATACCTGATCCGAATTCTGAAAATGACCCCATGATTGATGAGGCCTCAATTTAGGCCCAATCCTATGATCCCCTTCCTCATAGTTGGTAGGTAGAGACACCCCCACCCATTGATAAGTAGATTGTCCCAACATAGAAGGCTGAGAATGGGCATAGACTGAGCATCCTCTGTGAGTTCCATCGCTAGAGACTAATAATGTTTTGAGAGGACCAGTTTGTGATATGTCTAACACTGAGGGGGGTGGTGAATCAGTTTTGGGGACTTTTTAAACCAATTCCAACTGTTATCTCTATACCTCGTGACTTGTTAGGATCTTGATTCTCTTATTCTCTTTTCCCTATCACATGCAATAATAGAAAGCAGTAAAAATATGCACACAATATTTTTACAAGGTTCGCCACTCAATAAGAGTAGCTACGTCCTTTCCATGCATGGGTATAACCACTGCATGGATTGTACATTATAATGTGATATGCTTTTAGAATGGAGTGGCTAGGAAAACAATCATCTAGCCCGTGTGAGTCCCTACACATTAGAGGGGGGTTGGAAACAATCCTCTTCCCTGGACTGGTGAAAGCCAAGTCCAACTTATAGCCTCTAGCTGGTTCTTTATACTGCCTATGGAGACAGTCTTCTTCCTTCTTCAGTAAGATAGGTTCTTCTCTTGATCATCTTCAGTGCTCTTCACTTGATTACTTGCAAAGCAGTAGGCAAGCAATTCTTCGTTTCTTTTTCTTTTCTTCTTCACTAGTGAAAAATCAGCTGCACTAGGACTTCTTTGTCTTCTTTAGTGCAATAATAGAATGCACTAGGACTCCTTCTTCTTTCTTAGTAAGAATCATATATACCAATGTGATTAATTAGGAAATTAAGACCAACTTACTTGGCATCATCAGAGTGAGTTCTCATCTTGTTCATAAATGCATGTGATAATGCATATGGAATGTAGTTGAACTCTTTTCCTTCTTCTTATTTCCTCTCTAGAAGATGGCAGGAACTCTAGGAACAAAACAGCTTGCGTGCCCACTTCCACTTGCGCACCCTATACTTGCACGCCTACAACTTGCACGCCTCTTCATGCATGCTGTTACTTACGCACCACAACGTGCGCAGCAAAACTTGCCCAAAAGACTTGTGCGATAGACTTGCACGGCAACACTTGCGTGGCTGACTTGCATGGCAACACTTGCGCGGAAGACTTGCGTGGCAACACTTGTCTGACAGACTTGTGCGGAAACACTTGCGCGCCATATAAATAACCCTCAACTTGCGCGCCACTTTGGCTTGCACGCTACTTTCTACACTTGTGCGTTCAGAGATCAAATTTTTCTCTTAAGTTTTGAGCCTTAACAAATGAGGAGGCGAGTCATCTATTTATAGGAAATTTGGCAACTTGCGTTCACATACACTTGCGCGCCAAGACTTGCGCGCCAATACTTGCGCGACTCTATTGACTTGAGCAACACTTTCAAACTTGCACACTACTTTATTTCCTTTGTCATATTTTGATTGGATAATCTTTGAAATAGGACTTGCGCGCCACTTACACTTGCGCGTCAACACTTTCGCGCCACCACTTGCGCGCCACCACTTGCGCGCCACCACTTGCGCGCCACCACTTGCACGCCACCACTTGCCCGCCACCACTTGCGTGCCACCACTTGCGCACCACGACTTGCGCGCCACTTTATTTCCTTTTCCATATTTCTGAAATAATGCAATTTAAAATATGACTTGTGTGCCTATACAACACTTGCACGCCGACACTTGCATGCTTCCACTTGCACGCTGCCACTTGTGCGCCACATATACTTGCGCTCCACTTTTTGACTTGCGCACCAATATTTAACTTGTGTGCCATGTTATTTCCTTTGTCATATTTTGATGGGATGATCTTGAAATATGACTTGCGCACCAATACTTGCACGCCAATACTTGCGCGCCAAATACTTGCGCGCCAAATACTTGTGCGTCATTCTTGACTTGTACTCCACTTTCTTTCCTTTGCCATATTTCTGACATAATTCTATTTTGAAATATGACTTGCGCGCCTACTATATTCTTGCGCACCTACTGCATACTTGCGCGCCTACTGCATACTTGCACACCTAATTCTTTCCTTTTCCATATTTTTGATCTGATGATATCTATGATATGACTTTGCCAAAAACACTTCTTTTTCTCTCCCTTTCCTTCATAAGGATTTCATCACAAGTTCTCCAGACTTATGATATTTGTGACATACAAATCAGCAAAGCATCGTCTGGTTTGTCCATTCTTTTTGGAATATGAATTCCAAATTACTTCTTTCATCCTTACTTCAAATCCTCAATTCTTCTTCAACCATCCTTATATAGATGATACTTCACCATTCTGCTCCAATCATCCTCAAATGGATGATACTTCTCTATTCTTCATTGTTGTAAACAATGTGTCACCTTTGACACAAGTTCTTTAAACTTAGGATCAGTTCAAAAATCATATGAATTTATCTTCTTAGAGAATTACTCAAGTATGACATCCAGTGCTATGATTTCATAATAATTCTCCAAGCATCCTCACATCAGCCGATCTCTATTAACTTTGGATTCCTTCTTTATCTCCTTCTTCATTTTGACCAGCATTGACAACTATTGACAACAAATATAATCTTCACACACAAAGTGGTCCCAACAATCTCCCCCTTTTTATTTTGTTGTCATACCACAAAGTCTTCTCAAATGAATGTGTCAATGTCAAAATGAGAATCTTATCTCTCCCATTTACTTATGTATCTCCCCTAGACATTCATTTCATTTCTCTCCCCCTTATTGAAAAGAAATACAAAGATCATGGTAGAGAGGGTGTCATTCTACACTTAAGTAATGTGCCATCAATCATTTCTCTCTAAGTCTACTTGAGCAATGCTCAGCGTAGAAAACAAAAGGATTTGATTTAGACAACAAAGTTGTCCATTACCAACATAATATGACACCTCATGAGATGATAACTCATACACTTGTCTTCAAGGGTTTTTCACATTCATTCCAGGCTGAAGATATTGAATGTGAAAGAAATAATCAACCTGAAATTCTTGCACTCACTTCAACAAATGGATCAAAAACATTCATGTGCAATTGGCAGGATAAGTGGCCTTGGATCACATTCACTCTTCTTATTTCATTGATTATATTTTTTACACCCCATTTATAGAATGATCTTTATTTTAGTAAACAAGGATGAAATATTTAGAAATAACATACCATTTCCAATGACTTGATCTTCAGACAATCTTCAGAGTAGTTGAATTTAGTATCAACTGAAATTGATACCTGTTGAGATAATGACTCTAGAAGCTTGTTCATGTGTATCCTTCTATAGAGAACACTTCTCATCACTGAATCTCAGGTTCTCCCCCTGAGATCTTTCATCACCCTCAATTCCATGTATTTAAAGAACAAATACAATACACAATGATTTAAGAGAATAGGGTGGATCCTCCATGCTTCTTCAATGTGAGCAGGAGGGATGAGATGATTTTCTCAACCAAGATGCTCCATTTTCTCCACTCCTCACACTTTCACATTTGATCTTTAATTTTGAATGTAGTTGTGTGGATCTCAATACTTCTTCTATCTCTTTGTCTGTGAATCTTCTTTCTTCAAGAGAATTCTAAGCACTAGAATCTCTCGGTGAAACATTCATCCTCTTCATGAATTCTTGTTGGGCTGGAATAAATTCAATGCACTTTATGACAGCGTGACTAGCCTTGTTGTACCTCACACATAGAACTTCTTTGTCTTCATGTAGAATCTTCTTTTTTTAGCACTAGCCTTAGCTTGTGCATCTTCTATATTTCTCATTATTTCCAAATATTCTGGCCAAATCACCAAAATATCATTGGGGACTGAGGCATCAAGATTGGATCTTCTACATGGATTCTTCTGAGTGGATTCCTTCATAGTATTTCTTTTGGATGCACCACCCTTCAACTTCATGGACATAGAATCCAAGGACTTCTCAGTTTTCCTCGTTGTAATCTTCTTGGGATCATTTTCTTTTGCAACATACTTATGATTACTTCCCAAGATAGATTCTTCATTCTTCTCCAGATTTTGTGGTCTTCTATTCTTATTAGCTTTGAATACATTCTGAGATAGGCATCCACCATTCTTGTGACCACTCCCATTGCATACATCACAGATGTTGTCCAGCATTCCAAATCTATTTGCAGTATACAAATGTTTCTGGATCTGTGGATGTTGATTCTTCTTCTCTGGATTTCTCCCCCTTGATATGGGATTTCTCTATGATTTTACATTTAAGGAATTGTACCAACAATCCAGTGCACAATGCCCAAAACTGTTGCAGCACCAGCATTGACCAACAAACCTTAACTTCTTGTAATCTTATTGATAAGTTTGTTGAGTGTTCTTATTCTTTGTATGTTTTGATTTTTGTGGGGATCTATCTTCCACACTCTTTCCCCTATCCACCCTATCCATGGTGATAGGTTTCATCTCACTTTTATTCATCCAAACTTGTTTAGAATTTTTCTTCCTACCTACACTTTTTGTAGGAGCAATTTTAGAAATATTAATACAAGTTGGTATGGATGATACCTTTACTTTCTCAACTTCTTGTGATAGATCAATGAGTGAAGCCATGATATTCTTATCACATGTTGGAGGTATTTTGATAGTAGAATCCTCTAGTGATCATTGAGTACTGGCAGCAACTATTTCCTTCTTTTGTGGAGACTCAATATGTGTCTTCTCAAGATTGGTTAGTTCAGCTTCCAATTCTAGACATCTCATATTGAGGATGACTTCCCGGTTTTCAATCATAGTCATATTCTCTTCACAAGCCTTCTTTAATCTTTCAACTTCATCTTCATGCATCTTTACTTTGTTTTGTAACAAAGAGTCAAGTTCATTGATCTTCTTGGAGTTATCTTCCAAATATAACTTCTTGACATCATTTCCCCTTTTCAGCTCATCTTCAAGTGCATGGATATTCTCTTCTAGAGTCTTGTTGAATCCCTCCTTTTCTTCAACATCTTTGAGCCACTTTGAAGAACTTTCTTCAAATGCCCTCTTTGTTGCTTCAAAGGATCCAACATGTCTAGAGAGCTTTAAACATTCAAAAAATTTTGCTTGTAAGACTTTCTCCAAAACATCAGTTTCTTCTTCTAGATGAGTGATTTTTTCTTATATGCATTGAAATAATCCACAAACTAGGGATGCAATCTATTCAGGAATACCATACAGAATCATTCTTCATCTATCAACCGATATTTCTTAAGATGTTATAGATTGTTCATCACCACTTGTGCTAGAATTTTCATCATGAGGGTAATTTCCAAATGTACTAACACATACCTCTTTATCACTTGAGGTAGGAAGGTCGTACATATTCTTGGTGGGTACTTGATCCAACTTCTCATTACTTTCCAAATATGGTGTGTCTTCAATATCATCCAGATATGGAGAACCAGATTATTCCTCTTCTTTAGATAAGAGGGAATTCTCACTAGTGCAGAAAACATTTTTTACGTCGGTTATTTTTTATTATTTACGTCGGTTTTTAGGTGACGTTAATACGGACGACGTTATAAATAACGTTTTTTACGTCGGTTATTTAAAACCCGACGTAATATCCCTAACATCACGGTGGTTATCACGTCGGTTCATATAATAACCGACGTGACAAATATGCGTGGGGGGGATTTATCACGTCGGTTATTCCCTAAACCGACGTGATAAAACGCCTGGGATATCGTTTATCACGTCGGTTATGTCATAACCGACGTGATAAACCCTTCCCCTGGCCTATTATCACGTCGGTTATTTAAGAAACCGACGTGATAAAAAGGCCTGGGAAACGTTTTAGCACGTCGGTTATCCAATAACCGACGTGGTAAATCGATTCCCAGGCCTTTTAGCACGTCGGTTATATTAAGAACCGACGTGATAAAAGCCCCAGGAACGGTTTATCACGTCGGTTCTATAAAAACCCGACGTGATAAACCCCTACCGATTTATTTACCACGTCAGTTATTTTATAACCGACTTGAAAGAAATTTTTTTTTAAAATAATTGCACTGCTCTCACCAAAAAGCAACCAGAAACCAAACAAAAATAACCATGCCAGCCCTCCCCCAAGCCCCAACTGAACCCCACCCTCATCTATACCCACCTAACTACCTGGCCAGCCCTCCCCCACCACATTGGAGCCCCACCACAACCCTTGGACACCCCCCACCCCTTGGACAGCCCCCCACCCTCATTTACACCCCCACGACCCCTAGTACAGCCTCAAACACCCATTGGACACCCCTCCCATATCCCTTGGACACCCTCCACCCCTTGGACACCCCCCCACCCCTTGGACAGCCCCCCCCACCCTCATTTACACCCCCAAGACCCCTAGTACAGCCTCAAACACCCATTGGACACCCTCCCACACCTTGACAGCCCTCCCAGACCCCTTGGACACCCCCCCGACCCCTGGACACCCCCCCCCCGAGCCCTTGGACAGCCCCAAACACCCCTTAGACACCCCTCCCATATCCCTTGGACACCCCCCCACCCCTTGGACACCCCCACCCCTTGGACAGCCCCCCACCCTCATTTACACCCAACCGGCCCCTTGGACAGAACTCCCAGACACCTTGGACACCACTCCCATATCCCTTGGACACCCCCCACCCCTTGGACACCCCCCACCCCTTGGACAGCCCCCCCACCCTCATTTACACCCAACCGACCCCTTGGACAGAACTCCCATACACCTTGGACACCACTCCCATATCCCTTGGACACCCCCCCTCCCCTTGGACACCCCCACCCCTTGGACAGCCCCCCCACCCTCATTTACACCCAACCGGCCCCTTGGACAGAACTCCCAGACACCTTGGACACCACTCCCATATCCCTTGGACACCCCCCCCCCACCCCTTGGACAGCCCCCCACCCTCATTTACACCCAACCGGCCCCTTGGACAGAACTCCCAGACACCTTGGACACCACTCCCATATCCCTTGGACACCCCCCCCACCCCTTGGACACCCCCCACCCCTTCGACAGCCCCCCCCCCCCCCCCCCCCCCACCCTCATTTACACCCCCCTAACACTAGGACAGCCCCAAACACCCCTTGGACACCCCTCTCATATCCCTTGGACACCCCCCACCCCTTGGACACCCCCCACCCCTTGGACAGCCCCCCACCCCCTGGACACCCCCCCGACCCCTTGGAAACCCCCCTACCCCTTGGAACCCCCCCCCCCATCCCATTGGACAGCCCCAAACACCCCTTGGACACCCCTCCTATATCCCTTGGACACCCCCCCACCACTTGGACACCCCCCCACCCCTTGGACAGCCCCCCCCCCCCCACCCTCATTTACACCCAACCGACTCCTTGGACAGCCCCAAACACACCTTGGACACCCCTCCCATATCCCTTGGACACGCCCCACCCCTTGGACACCCCCACCCTCATTTACACCCCCCCGACCCCTAGGACAGCCCCAAACACACCTTGGACACCCCTCCCATATCCCTTGGACACCCCCCAAACACCCACCCACCCCCTTGGAACCTCTCCCCCCATACCTAAATCCAGACCAGAAAAACCATCAACAGTAGACCAAAACAAGAAGTAGAGAAAAATTAAACATTCACTTATATAACATTCAAAACTTACACTGTCAACTTCAAAAAAAAACTAAATCCAACCTAAATGACTACGAAATACACAATTACATTGACAATATTCAAAATTACATTTTACATTACAAACAACTAAAAGTCAATCAAACCTGTAAAATAATTTGACCACTCCACTTGTAAGTGTTTGATATCTTCAGCAGTAAAGGGTTGAGGGTCATCAAAAAGCTACAAAGGAAAAGGATAGTAGTAAACGTGTATAATGAATAAATCAAATTGAAATATTATGAGAAAGAGGAAATCTTACCAGGTCAAAACTCAGAACTGTCCCAGTTGTTATTATTTCATACATAAATCTTAACATGTAATATCCGCATTCGATGATGCCTTGTTGCTCATGACATTTCTGTTTGAATGAGTGTAAACTCAATATATTATTTTTATGTAATAAATCAAAATGTACAAATTATAAATGGATATTTACCTTCGCATGTACATATTTGATCTTGAAATTCCTTTTCTTTGCGCTTTTTCGAAAGTGGACCCATGCCCTGTTAGAAAATAATACGAATGGGGTAAATTTAAAATTCATTATAATATATAAAACTATTGTGAAATTGAAACTTACGTTTCCAATATATTCTTAAAACTTTCTCGCACATCATCATGGAGAGAGCATATCCAATAAAGTGTTTTCTCCCTAGGGAAAAAAACCCCTAACATCCAATGATCCCAGATAAAAGGAAATTTAACGTTAGTGGTTTTTTATATTAAAAGATAATTAACTCTTTGAGAGGGATGTGTTTCATACCTCTCACAAAAAGGAATCATCCAACATTGTGTGATTACATTCTTTTCAAATCTATCAGCAATATAAAGCATTCTTTGTTCCTCATCCAATGCACATGCTTCAGGGGAAATCAATTGTGGGTCCACGAATCCATATACATCTGTCAGCTCATTCCTCTCACAAATTTTATACAGATACCTAATACAAAGCAGACATAAGTATACATTTTTAATAAATATAACGCAAGGAAAAGGTGTTAAGACTTACATGATAAAAATTTGCACCACGTTGATGCCCAACTTATCTCCAGTGACAAACTCCATGATATCAGTTTTCATAATCCCCACACATAGTTCACATCCACAGTCATGAGCTTCCTTTGTAAAGTCATAATGATCCGCCAACAAATTTGAATATCTTGACAATTTGTCAAGACTGCTAGTATCTGCATCTGATGTCATAGCTATCTGTCTTTGTTGTTGTCTATACAGTATTTCTTTACCTTTGAAGTATTCCTGTAAAAATAAATTGAAAAATATATTAGTTTTCAAATGATAAAACATTAATAAAAATATAAAATAAAAGATATAACATCCATACCTCTATGGTAATGAGTCGAAGAAGTCTGGATGGCCAAAGTAAAAAATGGCAGATACTATGTCCAACTGTCGTCACCTCATCTGTAGGTAATGGTATCCGAGCTGATCTATCTATAACATCCTGTACAGTGACCCTCTGATTATCTACCTCTAACTGTTGATGATGAACTGTATCTCCTATACAATATACCATCCCATATGCAACTATATGATGTTGAGGATCATCAACATACAACTCACAATAAGTAGGTAGCTGCGGCGGAGGAGGAGGATCAAAAATGGGGTCCGCAGGCTGAGGTGGGGGAGTGGGAGCTACTGGGAGAGGTGGAGTGGGAGCTGCACCCTGAAATTGTCTTTGCAAGTCTGCAAACATTAACTGCACCGATGCTCTAATCTTGTCCTCCATTGTCACATTAATATTATAGACTTCAGCCTCCAAGGATTCTATTTTTTTTATAAACTCCCTCAACGTTAGAAGTTGAGGAACGTGGCAACACTTTTCTTACCGATACACCTTCCGGATATCCTCTTACACGGCCAGGATGTTCGGGCTTTCCCAATGCCACAGATAAAATATCTTCCCTCCCAGATGGTGTAAATGTCCCCTGTGAACTCTGCTCCTCAAGAGAGTCCTGTAATAATTAATTGAACATTTCTATAATGATTGGAAATATATGACGAAAATAGTAAACTTAAATAAATAAAATAGATATCTTACAATCCTCTCAACTACGAGTCTCGATTCTTCCGAAAGATATTGTCCTTTTTTTCCCTTCCGAGCTCTTTTCCATTTCTCATGTCTAGATGGAGGAGATGGAGGGGCCACCTCTCCGGAGCTTGAAGACTCAGCTCTTAGTTGTTGAAATTTTTCTTCCATCATTTGTTCTTCCAATAATGCATACCCTCCCCGAGATAAACTATGAGGGTATACATTTTTAGATTGGATCTCTTGATGAGCTTTCCTTGTTTGCTGTAAATTAAGAATAAGTAATCATTAACAAAACAATAATAAGATCATTTATATAAGAAAGCTTATAAAAGTTTACATTGCCCTTACCAAAAATGATTCTTTTCTTCTACTTTCAAAAAATTTTCTCCATGTGTCTTCATCTATAAAAGGATATATACGACATGGATTCTCACGACTCCTATGACCATAAATGAAATCAGATGAGAGGGTTGATTTGAAATCCCTCCATCTCCTAGCAGCCAACGATAAGCATTTCTTCCTGACTCCTCCAGTGTCAGGAATATCAAATGTCATCTGATAAAAAAGAGGTTAACAATATTATATATACTAGAAACATTTAAAGAACAGTCAAACAATAGCAAAAGATCTTACCAAAATGGTCTCCCACAGCTGAGAAATTATCGCCTTATCCACACTTCTCCAATCATCATAGAGAATGCTTACTTTTCTCTTAGCCTGAGTTGCTACAAAACCCTTAAAATCTTTAGCATTTGGACCTCTAGGAAGATCATCATCATCAAACTCCACGACTATCCTCTCCTCCTTCGTACGGGCAAGTGATAATTTTGGTAAACGTGTGCACCCACGCTTACCAACCTTTGAACTCTTTTTCGTAACAGGAGCATGTGAATGTTCCTCCCCAGATGTATGACCAATATGCTCATCTCCAGAATCATGTGGCTGATCAACTGTTTGATCTGTCATTTTCCTTCAAATCAAAAAAACAAACATTAGTTCACAAATAGAAAAGTGTACTAAATTACATAATAGTAAACATTGGTAATATGGTAAGCATGTTAAACAATGATAAACATGGTAAACATAGGCAAAAGGTTGCCAAGGAGTTGGCCCAAGAAAGCTAAAAAGTGGACTCACTGAGTCCACCGATCAGCCGGTGTGAGCACACCGGCCAGCCGGAGGACCCAGGCAGTAGACTTTCCCACTGACTGGTGCCACCGGCCGGCCGCTGGCTCACCACCGGCCGGCCGGTGGACCAGACAGCCTTCCTGTCTGGACCACCGGCCGGCCGCTGGATCACCACCGGCCGGCCGGTGGACCAGACAGAGCCTTCCTCTCTGTCTGGACCACCGGCCGGCCGCTGGCTAAGCACCGGCTGGCCGCTGGTGATCCAGACATAGAGGAAGGCTCTCTGTCTAGTCCACCGGCCGGCCGGTGGTGATCCAGCAGCCGGCCGGTGGTCCAGACAGAGAGGAAGGCTCTCTGCCTGGACCACCGGCCGGCCGGTGGTGATCCAGCGGCCTGCCGGTGGTCCAGACAGAGAGGAAGGCTCTCTGTCGGGACCACCGGCCGGCCAGTGGACCAGACAGAGCTTTGTTCTGGACCACCGGCCAACCGGTGATCCACCACCGGCCAGCCGGTGCGCCCAGGACTTCTCCTCTTTACTGTTTTTATTGTTTTATCGTTTTGGTTTAATACATGTTTTAATAAGTAAAAAATTTACAGTATCTAACATGATATGAAAAAACTAAATGTAAACAAGAAATAAACTTGTGTTACCTGTAATTTTAGGAATGTACAGTTGGATTGTTTTCCCAAATTCCTTCGTCGTGATCGTTCCTTATGGCACAAACCATGTCTTCAACATACTCATCATTATGTTCTGTTAATCTTTCCATGGAAGCAGGGATCTCACATAAATCAGCATCTTCATCAAATTCATCCTCACCAACATATTGGTTTTTCCCTTGTAAAACAACAGCCCACTGCATATCTGATTGATCTACTACATTGAAAATTTGTTTGGCATGTGTTGCCATTATAAAAGAATCAGCTGTGTCTTCCAATCTATTCAGATTAACAAGTGTCATTCCAAATTCATCGTGTCTGACACTGTTGTTACCAATAAACCATTTACAGTTAAAAACGGGAACTTTAATTTTAAAGTAATCAGCCTCCCATATGTCTTCAATCACTCCATAATATGCACTTGATGCCGAAATTGGGTTTCTGTCCTTAGCACTCGAAAAATGCATTGCTTCTGCAAACACCAATACACCACTATTCTGAACTGCACTTTTGTTGTCCTGAGCTTTCGTATGAAATGGATAGCCATTAATGTCATAAGCGGACCATGTTATCACATTTAAAGATGGACCACCCACTATCCATTTTAATGTCTCTGATACATCTGATCTACCAAGCAAGGTCTTTTTAAACCATGGCAAAAAAGTTTTGTTGTGCTCATTCAAAATCCACATTTCTTTCTTCTTTGGATGACATTGTTTCAACTCATTAATATGTAATGTGATATACGGTTGAACATCAGCTATGTTATTCAAGATGTATGATTCTAACTTCTTCATATGTTCAGCTGACAGTGATTTGACTTTCAAGCCACGAATCCCCTTTCCCTCATTATTAACCCGTTCATGGTGAGATGGAGGCAAACCTATGTGTTGCACCGTAGCCAAGTAGCTCGTACAAAACTCTGCTACCTCCTCAGAAATATACTTTTCAATAATGGAGGCTTCAGGTCGATATGGATTTTTAACATATCCCTTTAATATTTTCATATACCTTTCAAAAGGATACATCCAACGAAGATATACAGGTACACAAAGCCTTATTTCTCGAACCAGATGAATCATTAAATGCACCATCATATCAAAAAAAGTTGGAGGAAAATACATTTCCAAATGAAAAAGTATAAAAATTGCATCCTTTTCCAAAATGTTCAAAGCATTCACATCAATCGCCTTGTTGCAAATTGAATTGAAAAAATAACACAACCTCATTATAGTCTTTCTGACACGGATGGGCAATATTCCACGCAGTGAAACTCGTAGAATTTGTTGCATCATGACATGACAATCATGTGATTTCATACCTATCAACTTCAAGTCTTTCAATGAGACAAAATTTTTTACATTTGAAGAATAACCTTGAGGCACTTTGATATCATGAAGACACTGACAGAAGCTACTTTTCTCCCTCTTCGATAATGTATGACAAGCCGGGGGAAGAAATGTTCGTCTTCCTTTAGGAGTGGGAGCTAACTCCAAACGTATTCCCATTGACAGTAGGTCTAACCTTGCATTCAACCCATCTTTTGTCTTTCCTTTAATATCTAGCAATGTTCCGATCAAAGAATCACAGATATTCTTCTCCACGTGCATGACATCAATATTATGTTTGACTTCATGATACCTCCAATATGGTAGCTCAAAAAATATTGACCTTTTCTTCCAAATATGTCTATCATTACCAGATTTCTGTGTCTTTCCCAATGTCACATCAAGGTTTTTCACCCTCTCAAAATACAATTCTGGGGATAAAGGTTGAGGAGCAGTATCAAATTCTTGTGAGCCATTGAATGCCTTTTTTAGTCTTCTATAAGGGTGATCCATAGGCAAAAACTTTCGATGACCCATGTACACTGTTTTCCTCCCATGATGCAATTGACAATATGACGTCTGTTGTTCGCAAATTGGACATGCTTTATGCCCTTTAACACTGTATCCAGACAAATTTCCATATGCTGGGAAGTCATTTATAGTGAATAGAAGCACTGCATGCAGTTGAAAATATTCCATTTTATAAGAATCATACACCCTAATACCATCAGCCCATAACAGTTTCAAATCATCAATCAGCGGTGACAAGTATACATCAATATCATTGCCGGGTTGCTTTGGACCAGAGATCATGATACTCAACATGACATATTTGCGCTTCATACAAACTTCAGGAGAGAGGTTGTAAATTACCAATAAAACAGGCCATGAACTATGTGTGCTACTGAGGGTTCGGTATGGATTCATTCCATCTGTGCACAAGCCTAGTCTCAGATTTCTAATTTCATTTCCAAATGTAGGGTACTGGGCATCAATTTTCTTCCATTGTGGACAATCAGCTGGATGACGTATTTTTCCATCACATACCCGCTCATCATCATGCCATCTTAACCTTTTTGCATCATGTGAATTAGCAAATAAACGTTTGAAACGAGGAATTATAGAAAGATACCAAGATACCTTTGAAGGGAGCTTTGTAATCTCCACATCAGCTTGTGATTTTTCTTTCACCTTATACCGTGATGTCCCACATTTAGGACACTCTTTCAGAAATTCATATTCCTTCCTATATATAATGCAGTCATTCGAACAGGCATGTATTTTCTTGTATCCCAATCCCATCGGGCATAATATTTTTTTGGCCTTATAATGTGAATCTGGAAGATCATTATCTTTTGGAAGAATGTCTTTCATCAATTGTAGCAGCTCTGTAAAACTTCTGTCACTCCATCCATGTTTCGCCTTCAGGTTAATCAATCTTAACACCGCCGACAAAACCGTAAAATCTGTACAACCAGGATATAATGGTTTTTCGGCATCACCATATAGACGTGCAACTGTCGGTTCTATCTCAATTTGTTCTGCTACAATATCGCGAATCA
Source organism: Viscum album (assembly GCA_963277665.1). Lineage (NCBI taxonomy): Eukaryota > Viridiplantae > Streptophyta > Magnoliopsida > Santalales > Viscaceae > Viscum > Viscum album. Next base: position 1,454,228,252 of record OY728157.1, on the reverse strand, counting down.
TTTCTTCAATTCCATCGGAGTTACCATCTTGCGATTCATTATCATCAGTGACATTCTGTCCAGTTTCGCCATGCCAAATCCAAGGGTTGTAACTCGGATTGAAACCATGACAAATCAGATGATCTTTTATCTCTCTACTTTTCAACTTCTTCATATTCAGACATTTCAGGCATGGACAGAAAAAAATGTCACTACTTGGAACATTTCGTTTATCAAATTCCAAAAAGGCATCAACACCTTCCTCATATTCATTGCTCATTCGATGTGCCGTAATCCAACTTCGACTCATTATTACCTATAACAAATAGCAAAAATATATATATTTTTTAGATAAGACAAATATATGTTTATATGAAAAAAATCATAATTTGAATGTAAACAATTTTTAAATATAAAACAAATCGATGTGTAAACCCCCCTGGACACCCCCCGACCCCTCTGGACAGCCCTCCACCCCTCCTGGACACAACCCCCCACCCCCGACCTGCTTGGACACCCCCCTGGACACCCCCCAACCCTCTGGACAGCCCCCCACCCCTCCTAAACACCACCCCCACCCCCTACCCCCTTGGACACCCCCCTGGACACCCCCAACGCCCACCCACACCCTTGGACAGCCCCCCACACCCACCCACCCCCTTGTAAACCCCCCTGGACACCCCCCGACCCCTCTGGACAGCCCCCCACCCCTCCTGGACACCACCCCCCACCCCCTACCCCCTTGGACACCCCCCTGGACATCCCCCAACCCTCTGGGCAGCCCCCCCACCCACCCGGACAACCCCAAATACCCTCTGGAGAGGCCGCCACCCACTTGGACAGCCCCCCACACCCATCCACCCCCTTGGACAGCCCCCCACACCCATCCACCCCCTTGGACACCCCCCTGGACACCCCACCGACCCCTCTGGACAGGCCGCCACCCCCTTGGACAGCCCCCCACACCCACCCATCCCCTTGGACACCACCCTGGACACCCCCCGACCCCTCTGGACAGCCCCAAACCCCTCTAGAAAGCACCCCCACCCCTCCTGGACACAACCCCCCACCCCCGACCTGCTTGGACACCCCCCAACCCTCTGGACAGCCCCCCCACCCCTCCTAAACACCACCACCCACCCCCTACCCCCTTGGACACCCCCCTGGACACCCCCAACACCCACCCACACCCTTGGACAGCCCCCCACACCCACCCACCCCCTTGTAAACCCCCCTGGACACCCCCCGACCCCTCTGGACATCCCCCCGCCCCTCCTGGACACCACCCCCCACCCCCTACCCCCTTGGACACCCCCCTGGACATCCCCCAACTCTCTGGACAGCCCCCCCACCCACCCGGACAACCCCAAATACCCTCTGGAGAGGCCGCCACCCACTTGGACAGCCCCCCACACCCATCCACCCCCTTGGACACCCCCCTGGACACACCACCGACCCCTCTGGACAGGCCGCCACCCCCTTGGACAGCCCCCCACACCCACCCATCCCCTTGGACACCACCCTGGACACCCCCCGACCCCTCTGGACAGCCCCCGACCCCTCTAGAAAGCACCCCCACCCCTCCTGGACACAACCCCCCACCCACGACTTGCTTGGACACCCCCCTGGACACCCCCAACCCTCTGGACAGCCCCCCACCCCTCCTAAACACCACCCCCACCCCCTACCCCCTTGGACACCCCCCTGGACACCCCCCAACACCCACCCACACCCTTGGACAGCCCCCCACACCCACCCACCCCCTTGTAAACCCCCCTGGACACCCCCCGACCCCAAATCCATGCACCTATGCCATGGTTGTGTGTGAATAAAGTAGTAACAATTGTAAAAGGGCAACCCATCCAAATGGACACGCCCCAAACCTCTCGGGGATTTATAGAAAACGATGAAAAATTAGTGAAATCATAAAATTACTCAATATTGCAAGTCGAACAAATAGATCTAGGGATGATAAATAAGATTATGGTGCCAAAACGAGTTAAAAGGGTTCGCAATCGAAGAATCTTAGCTAGTTTCAACAAAAAAAATCACAACACATATATATATACTATCCGCGAAAAAAACGAACGAGTGGGAGGATTACCAGAGTGATGCGAGTTTAGATGATTGATCCGAGGAGATTAAATATGAGAAACGATGATCGCAAAACGAATCTAAACCAACGAAATGGACGAGCCGATTCGGGTTTACGCGCGAGAGAGACGAGTCACGACTGTCGAAGGTAAACTCGCGAATGACAATCCACGGGTCTGGGTAAATTTTTAAATGAGTTATCACATCGTTTATTCAATAACCGACGTGATAATTGTTTTAAAAACATTTATAACGTCGGTTATTTCAATAACCGACGTAAAAAACTTCCTCTGATTCATTTTTTACGTCGGTTATTTTATAACCGACGTTATAAAGGGCTCAAAATCCGGGTTTTTTTACGTCGGTTATGGAATAACCGACGTCAAAAACACCTGCGGATTCTTTTTTTACGTCGGTTATTTTATAACCGACGTAAAAAAGCCTTCAAAAACCGCGTTTGTGACGTCGGTTATTCAATAACCGACGTAAAAAGGCCTTCGAAAACCGCGTTTTTTACGTCGGTTATTGTTATAACCGACGTAAAAAACGAGGCTGCACGATTAATAACGTCGGTTATTCTTATAACCGACATTAAAGGTGTACCGAACATAGGTTTTTACGTCGGTTAAGAAATAACCGACGTAAAAAACCTCGTTTTACATATTATGACGTCGGTTTTATATAACCGACGTAAAAAATGGTGACGTAAAAAACGTTTTCTGCACTAGTGTCTTCTTCAAATTTATCTTCTCTTTCTTTTTCCTGTTCATCATGGTCTTGGTAGATATAGCCTTCTGATCAAAGGTAACTAAATATTCACCAACACTGCTCTTCATTGTTGACTCAGGAACGGAACTCAAGTTTTCAAAATAGAATAACCTCACTTTAGAGAGTACAACAGAGGTTAAACTCCCTCTGATACCAATTGAAAGGACCAGTTTGTGATATGTATAACACTAAGAGGGGGGTGAATCAGTGTTGGAGACTTTTTAAACCAATTCCAAATTTTATCCCTGTACCTCGTGACTTATTAGGATCTTTATTCTCTTATTCTCTTTTCTCTGTCGCATGCAATAATAGAAAGCAGTAAAAATATGCACATGATATTTTTACAAGGTTCACCACTCAATAAGAGTAGCTACGTCCTTGCCATGCATGGGTATGACCACTACATGGATTCTCCATTATAGTGTGATATTATTTTACAATGGAGTGGCTAGTAAAACAATCCTCTAGCCCGTGTGAGTCCCAACACTTTTGAGGGGGGTTGGAAACAATCCTCTTCCCATGACTGGTGAAAGCCAAGTCCAACTTGCAGCCTCTAGCTGGTTCTTTATACTGCCTATAGAGACAGTATTCTTCCTTCTTCACTAAGATAGGTTTTTATCTTGATCTTCTTCAGTGCTCTTCAATTGATTACTTGCAAAGTAGTAGGCAGGAAATTCTTCGTGTCTTCTTCTTTTCTTCTTCACTAGTGAAAAACCAGGTGCACTAGGACTTCTTCTTCTTCTTTAGTGCAATAACAGAATGCACTAGGACTCCTTCTTATTTCTTAGAAAGAATCACATATTCCAATGTGATTAATCAGGCAATGAAGACCAGCTTACATGGCATCATCATAGTGAGTTCTACTCTTATTCATAAATGCATGTGATCATGCATTTGGAATGTAGTTAAACTCTTTTCCTTCTTCTTCTTACCTCTCCAAAAGATGGCAGGAACTCCTAGAACAAAATATATTGCGCACCTACTTCCACTTACGCAACCTATACTTGAGCACCTACAACTTGTGTGCCTCTTATTGCATGCTGCTACTTACACGCCACAACTTTCACGACAAGACTTTCCCAAAAGACTTGTGCGGCAGACTTGCGCGACAACACTTGCATGGAAGACTTGCGCCGCAACACTTGCATGACAGACTTGCGCGGAAACACTTGCGCGACAGACTTGCGCGACAGACTTGCACGGAAACACTTGCGCGAAAGACTTGTGCGGAAACACTTGCACGACAGACTTGCACGACAACACTTGTGCGGCAGACTTGCGCAGAAACACTTGCGCGGCAGACTTGCACGAAAACACTTGTGCAGAAGACTTGCGCAGAAACACTTGCACGGCAGACTTGCACGACAACACTTGCGTGTCGTATAAATAACCCTCAGCTTGCATGCCACTTCATCTTGCTCACCGCTTTCTACACTTGCGCGTTTAGAGCTCAAATTTTTCTCTTAAGTGTTGATCCTTAACAAATAAGGAGGCGAGTCGTCTATTTATAGGCAATTTGGTGACTTCTGTGCCCATACACTTGCGTGCCAAGACTTGTATGGCAATACTTGCGCGATACTCTTGACTTGCGTGACACTTTCAAACTTATGCACCACTTTATTTCCTTTGTCATATTTTGATTAGATGATCTTTGAAATAGTACTTGTGCACCACTTACACTTGCGCGTCAACACTTTCACGCCACTACTTGCGCGCCACCTCTTGCGCGCCACCACTTGTGCACCACCACTTGTGCGCCACGACTTGCACGCCACTTTCATTCCTTTTCCATATTTCTGAAATAATGAAATTTGAAATATGACCTGCGCGCCTATACAACACTTGTGCACCGACACTTGCGTGCTGCCAATTGCGCCCCACCACTTGCGTGCCACTTATACTTGCACGCCACTTTTTGAGTTGCGCGCCAATATTTAACTTGCGCGCCATGTTATTTCCTTTGTCATATTTTGATGGGATGATCTTGAAATATGACTTGCGCACCAATACTTGTGTGCCAATACTTGCGCGCCAAATACTTGTGCACCAAATACTTGCGCGCCATTATTGACTTGCGCGCCACTTTCTTTCCTTTTCCATATTTCTGAAATAATTCTATTTTAAAATATGACTTGCACACCTCTACACACTTGCGTGCCTACTACATACTTGCACGCCTACTGCATACTTGCGTGCCTACTGCATACTTTCACATCTACTTCTTTCCTTTTCCATATTTTTGATCTGATGAAATTTGTGATATGAATTTGCAAAAAACACTTCTTTTTATCTCCCTTTCTTTCATAAGGCTTGCATCACAAGTTCTCCAAACTTATGTTATATGTGAAATAAAAATCAGCAAAGCATCGTCTGGTTTGTAAATTCTTTTTGGAATATGAATTCCAAATTACTTCTTTCATCCTCAATTCAAATCCTCAATTCTTATTCAACCATCCTTAGATAGATGATACTTCACCATTCTTCTCCAATCATCCTAAAATGGATGATACTTCTCCATTATTCATTATTGTAAACAATATGTCACCTTTGACAGAAGTTCTTTGAACTTAAGAACAGTTCAAAAATCGTCTGAATTTATCTTCTTAGAGAATTAATCAATTATGACATCCAATTCTATGATTTCATAATAATTCTCCAAGCATCCTCACTTCAGCCGATCTCCATTAACTTTGGATTCATTCTTTATCTCCTTCTTCATTTTGACCAGCATTGACAACTATTGACAACAAATAAAATCTTCACAAACAAAGTGGTCCCAACATGTTTCACAGAGAACCAGATCCTTAGCTAGTAGAGGAATGTCTAGAGTTAGTGGTCTACATCATAAATATTGTTCAGACACCAGCAGGTCAGTTGGTGTCCTTGTGATCCAGTCTTCTCCACTGACCAGCTGGGCACTAGTGGAGCTTAGTTACTCAGATGCATGATGACTCAATACTCTAGTGGGATGACTTCCAGCATCTATTTCATGATGATTACTAACCCTTTTTCTTATACTCCATTTTGATTCTGGATATTTGAGAGCTCCATCAGGGAGGGATGATAGTAGAAGAGTATGCATCAAGGTTCAAAGACCTTACAGGCTACTCCCTTTACATGATCATATGTTCCTACATCCGATTACAAATGTTTGAGAATGGAATGCGCAGAGAGATCTAGGCCAGTGTGGTTCCCTTGTGCACCACCACCAATGTTGGGATGATGGAGCAGAAACTTACTAAAGAGAGCTTCCTTATTGGAGGATGTCATATAGTCAGAGCTGATGGTAGGTGCAATAGAGCAGAGACATCTGCAGCAGCAGGAAGATATTAGAGATCTCAAAATAGGAGACCTTTCGTGAGAAGACTCGAGGACATAATTATTTTGTAAAAGGTAAACATAGATTATAAGGTAATCCAGGAGAGGGCCAGTTCTATAACTGTAATGGGTGAGGTCACGTGGCATGGGACTACCTGACCAGGCAAGCTGAGCATCCCAGATAGGCAGCAAACTTACTACCATGGCAGAGACAAATCCGTGATCAGGGATCTCCCAGATAGGTACAAGGTGGTCCCTAGTGAGGCATAGATAGAAGAAGAAAAGGAGGATTTGTAGGTGGGGGACTATGGTATGAGGTTCTTCCACCACCACCACTAGGTGGCCCATGTCAGGCTTAGGGAGCTTGCGGTTGTTGCTATGGGAAGCTGTAGGCTTTTGACTTCTACGACCCTGCAACACATGAGATAATTCAAGGTACGATCTATATTTACTATAATCTTACCTCATTATTAGTAGACACATGTACTAGTCATTATTTTACCTCTCAACTCTTGGTGCTGGAGATGGTGCTCCCAGTAGAGACAATAGCACAACAACTATGCCTTGAGGTTCTTATAGGGAACACATCCTCTATATCTTTCATCTTCATGCAGTGTGATATATTTCTTGGAGGAGAGAGGTTCACTTGAGATGTATTGGTTGTCATGAAGGAACCCTAGGACGTTATATTTGGAATGGATTTTCCTCCCTTGGTCTGATCCTAGATTGAATTTTACCACAGAATAGTCAGATGTCTATGCACTGATGGGATGGGGTTCTCCTTCTTTTGTCAGAGAGACCTTGTAGAAGGACGAATGAGTGAAATGAGTAAGTAGTTTTATTCTATTAATCATAAGTTAGAGTGTATAACCCTTGGTGCATTATAATCTTCTAGAGTCCGGATTCCTTCAGTTGTCGAAGATTATATGGATGTATTTCTAGAAGATGTTCTAGGAGTACCACTGATTCAGGAGTTGGAGTTTTTAATTTATTTTCAACTATGGATTTGCCCAAATCTTCTTTTTCATATCATATGGGACCCACTAAGATCTAAGAGATATGGATATAGCTGAAGGACCATCATGAGAAAGGTTTCATCAGACCTAGTCTGTTCCCCTAGGAAGATCCAGATTTTTTTGTGAAGAAGGAAGATGGGAGCTTATGAGTTTTTTTTGGATTATCATTGCCTGAACAAGGACATGATAAATAACAACAACCCCTTTCCAAGGATTGAAAACCTCTTTGATCAATTTCAAGATGTAAGATGGTTCTCCAAGATTGATCTCAGGTCACGATACCACCGACTATGGGTTTATTAGACTGATATTCCAAATTTTTCCTTTCTATGTCACTATGGGCACTAAGAGTACCAATTAATGCCTTTCAGTGTGACAAATGCCCCTCCATTTTCATGGCATTGATAAAAAAGATCTTCTAGCCTTACTTGGACTAATTTTTTTGTTGTCTTCATTGATGAAATACTCATCTAATCTATGATATAAGAGGAGCATGCAAAGCAATTAAGGATGGTCCTTGACTTACTTTGGGATCACCGGCATTATTGAATGCTCTTGAAGTTCCATTTCTGGATATAGGAGGTTCACTTTCTAAGTCATGTTATTTCCTTACAAGGTTTATCTATGGATCCAACAATTATAAAAGTATTTCTTATTTGGGATCCAACCAATATTGTGTTAGAGGTGTAGAGTTATCTTGTCATGGCATCATATTACAATAGATTTGTGACAGACTTCTCCAAAATCATAGCACCTTTGACCACTCTAAGGTATAAGGGACAATTGTTTACCTGGTATAAGAAATTCCTGAAGGCCTTCGAGGTGTTTAGGTAGAGATGGATGAGTGCCCCAATATTGAGACATCCAGAAGAAGGAGTCGAGTTTTTATTGTATTGAAATACCTCAAGAGCTCGGATCGGTTGCGTGCTGATGAAACGACAGTCAATCATCATATATGGGTCGATAAAATAGAGACCCCACGAGAAGAATTATACAACTCAGGATGTAGAGCTCATAGTGGTAGTATTTCCATGAGGATATAGTGGAATTACCTTTTAGGAGAGAATGATGTTTTTTACTTAGACCACCAAAGTCTCAAGTACATCTTCACTTAGAGAGAACTAAACCTGAGGTAGCGATGAGGGATTTAGTTCATACAAGAACATGAATTCGAGATAGTATATACTCTAGGGAAGTAGAACATTCTAGCAGATGACCATAGAAGGAAGTCCCAGGCTTGCCTAGTGTGGGAAGATTCAGATCAGTTGGATTCTTTGCAACTGACCACGGTGGATCAGGAGGTTACAGTTTTCTTACATTCGATGGTACTGACTCCTTCACTCATTGAGCATGTGGAAGAGTCCCAAATGGGATTCATTGACTACAAAAGTTATTGTGATCAAATATTAATTAGTGATGCACCATGTGGATATTATGAAGGAGGAAATCATGAGATCTTGTTCTAGGGGATAATAATAGTTCCAATTGCATTGTGAGAAGAGGTGATGTAGGTTTTCCATAGCTCTCCCTTATCTATACATCCTAGCATAGGGAAGATGTACAGGGACCTTCAGCGGCAGTTTTGGTGGTCCAACATGAGATGAAGCCTAGTTGAGTTCATCCCACAATTCATTACTTGTCAGCAGGTGAAGGATAGACATCAAGTTTCGACTGGTTTTTTGCAGCCTCTTGATATTATAGAGTGTAAATGGGATAAATACCTATGGGTTACATCATAGGTATTCCATGAATAGTGAAAGGAGATGACTCCATTATGTTTATAGGAGACCAAATCACAAAATCGCACTTACATTTCATCAGGGAGTAGTGGTTTGTGGAGATTTTGGGGTATAAATACATACGAGAGATCATCCGCATTCTTGGGGGTACCCTCAACGATTTTATCTAATCATGAAGTTAGGATTACATCATGATTGTGGATAGGCCTTCAAGATTATTTCAAGATCCAAATGCATATGAGTACAAAATTTCACCCTCAGACTGATTGGTAGACCAAGAACATTATCCTGGTTCTATAGGATATGTTGAGGGCCTACGTGTTAGATTTTTCCTGGGGCTAGGAAGATCACCTACCCTTAGTGTATTTTGCATAAAAAAATAGCTACCACACCACCATCAGCATGGACCCTTTTGAGGCCTTGTATGAGAGACCCTTCAGGTCACCCTTGTGATGTATGCAGATTGGAGAGTCTTCCCTTATGGTCCCAGAGTTGGTGAAGGTGACCACGAAGAAAGTACATGCCATCGGGGAATGGATGAAGACAACCTAGAGCAGACAGAAGTCTTGGGCAGATCGTCATCATAGGACTTTGGAGTTTGATAAAGGAGACCATATCTTCTTGAGAGTCTCCCCATGATGTATAATGTGGAGGTTCGGCAGGGGAGACAAGCTATACCTGAGGTTCATCAGGCCATTCATGTAACACCCCAGGTAAATAATGAATATGAAATTTTCATATTTATCCATATTTGTGAATAAAATATTAATATGACTTTAAAGGGGACACTATGCTCGATGGCGTACCCAACACGCAACAACGAGTTTCTTGGGAATCTTACGTTGCACTCTAATAATAAAATAATATTATTTCAAATGGTAGTTAACATGTAGCCGTTGTATTGGAGGGAATGGATAGAAATAACTAAAATATGATTATATATGTTTTTTAAATGTTTTTACATTTATCCAATAAAAGCTAAAAGGCTTAAAATACGGAAAGAATTCAATTTTAGGCGTATATGCCCTAGTTTTCACTAAAGGTTCACTTATCGCCTTTTAATGGAGAACTGTCATTAAATATAGTTTTATTCACTCTTAAACATTATTTTGGACCAAATAAAACTCTTATTAAGAATCGGGACATCAAAATTTACTTTGTGTAAATTTTTGGTATCTTTCCGATAAAGTTCATTTTTTTAATGAATAGTGTAAAATGTTGTATTTTAATTCAAAACCACTTTTTAATCTAATTTATTTATATGATTAGATTATATTTTGAATTGGTTTTAAAGTGAAATTAGAAAATATTTTTACCATTAAATCCAATAGTGGTCGTTGGAATCAATTTCACTTTGAAATCAGACTTAAACTAGTGTCAATTTTTTGATACTTATTGTTTCATAAAACACGCTATTTGTCATGACAACGTGAATTAATTATTAAATTAATTAATGTGACTTATATGTTTTGAATTTTGTAAAACGGACTTCATTTTTGAATTCAGAATATCAAATATATCTTAGGGTGAATTTTTGGGATTTTTCTGAAAAACTTCAATTTTTGATGAATAGTGAAACCACTATGTGGTACTTATAAAAACTGATTTTCCGTTTAAATGAAATTTTCCCATCATTGTGTTTTGCTTTTCAAAAATCCTACATAGATGGTTTTCATTAAGAAGTAAAATGTGGTTCAATGGGATAAAAATAATTTTTTGGTAAATAGTAACTTATTAAGTTTTTAATCGCGATTAGTGGTAATTAGTGTAGTTTAAGGTATAAATAATGCTTTAATAATATGAAATGACCTAGACACATGTCCCAACCTTATTGGTTGTGTCATGGCCGACCCAGACAAGCCATGGGTCAACTTGGGGTCCCCATGGAGACATTTTGGTTGGGAAATGACATAAATAACATTTTATTTAATGTAAAAGTAAAATTGACACAAACATGATATGTTTTACTAAAAAAAATTTTAAGTGGGGTTATACAAGTCATATTTTTTATTATAAATATTCATTGGAAAGCTAAAACGATTTCCTACATCATAGTATTTTTTTTATAATTTTAGACGCTAAATAAATTAAATTATATATGACATAATAATGATGCAGCGATGACATCATTATTTAACGATTAAAATAAAATGGAAAGATAATGTAAAATCTATGAACTACACATGTCCAAAACTTATTGGATGGGTGGATTTAGAACCTTTATAACCTTATCCACGAATTATATCAATGTGAAACCTTTTAAAATCGAAACACATTTTCAAATAAAGTAATATTTCTTTACATTCCAAAAGTGCCCCTCCTCTCCTCTTATAAAAGGCCCCCACCTCTACCTAATTTCACACACTCCTCAAGCCTTTGGATCGGCCAACCCCTGCCCATTTACTCTCTCCACACCCCTCTCCTCATCCTAGAGTTTTCCCTTTGGTCATAATCCTTTCAAAGGAAGCCTTTAGGCTCAAAACAAAAGGAGTTACACTTTTGAAGGTAATTCATTCTCTCATGTTCATTTGTTTTATTTTGCTTCTCCAACCCCCTAAACACTTTTTATTTATTTCTTTTGTAACAACATCAGTATCTTCAATATACTAGGATGTTGTTATAATATTTATTCGAGCTACACTCCCACACAACTACATCAAATGGTTAAAGAACATACGGTTTCTGTGGATGGAGAAATTCTGCCTCCCGAAACGATGATTGTTCAATACTCATTTAACACCTTCAAAGGTGGCCATTATGATGTAAATATTTTTATATATGATATATAGTATTTTTATGTTTTCCTTAAGCTTCTGTTTTTTTCATTTTGGTCATACCTTTATGGTTTCCATTATGGGTAAACGCGATATCTTCATTTAAGGAAGTGCGGACTACCGCCCCCTCAAAGTGATTTGATTCGTTAAATACCATATGTGGGATGTATAAATGATGGAAATATGATATTATATATGATATTATAATATAACTTTATATTATTATTATTCCATTCTATAAAATATGAAATAGAAATGAATGTAGCGTTCATGCGTACGTACGACTTACCGTCTCCATGAACGGTGCATTTCATTTCTTACCTCTAAATGGTTATGTAATGTTATAAATGCATGCATGTACTGGATGTATATGAAATATATGATATCTACATAATGAATACAATTCTGGATATAATAAACATTTGGCCACACAAACAACATGTAATTGTAAGAAGTCCACTTTCGACTTAAGAACCAAATATCGACAAAACAAATATTATTAACTTAAATGATTACATAATGTTTATGACATGGTAATAAGTGGTATAAAAGTAATAATGAACTTGAAAAAGGTTCTTAAGGAATTAGAAATTAACTCAAGTTTATTATTCAGGAGATTAAAGAACGATCGAGTCAAGTCGGACCCGAGGTAAGGGATCCTGCAACTCTCTTTCTTTTTAAGTACACACTTTTATGTTATTCCTTTTAAAGCTCGTCTTTCTTGTTATTAGGATGATATTTTATATTACACTTACTTTAATTTTTATGTTCATGTGATGAGAGACCCTATTCTCTCTCATCAATCCATTTTGGAAGTTTTAAGTGGCGCCGATAGGCAGCCGAATTTTCGTAAGAGATCTAACCTCTCTCTTTCTTTTTAAGTACTCTCCTTTATGTCACTTCTTTTAAACTCCACCTTGCAATGTTGGGGGATTTTATTTTATATTCCACTTGATGTAAATTCTATTGTAATATGATGGGATACTCTATTTGATCTCATCAATCCATATTCGGAAGTTTTATGTGGCGCTGTTAGGCTGCGGAGTTTTCGTAAGGGATTTTTCATCTCACTTTTATTCCCGGGAGATTTATGCTACATTTGCCACAAATTCCATTGAGTGGTGTATGTACTGCCCATTATTCTACTCTTTGTGTAATATACTTTCGTTTATGAGTATTTACATCAATGACCTATTGTCTTTCTTTCATGGGGTGTATGTTTTGAAAGATACCCAAGTCGGTAAGGGAACCTTTCACCCTCCTCTTTTTTAAAAGACTTCTTTTGTTGGGTCTTTTAATTTACATATTGTTATGTTGGGATATGTTCTCATATATCCTTATTGATGTAAATTTTATGTCCAAGTGATGAGATACACTTTTTATCTCTCATCAACTCATTTTGATGTGATGCCGTTAGGCTGTCAAGGGAACTTTTTAACCCAATTTCGATTTCTTTGGGTTCAACATGTAGTCATTGAATATGTCATCTATTGAATATGTGTGAATGAAATTTTATTGTTTTACACTTAATATCCACTTATATTGGGTGTATTGATATTTGTCACACATATTTTTGAGATTGATTTGTCCTTAATTTAAGGATACCTTCTTTATAAGGGATTTCATCACATTTGACATTTCTATTCAGGGTTCATTGTTGTTATGCACCAATTCACTCTTATATGGTGTATATACTGTCCTTTGGAGTATTATATCATGAATTCATTTATTCTCATGATATTACAACGTTCTTGCTAAATGTTATTCCTCAATTGTTGTATTCAAGTGTCTCTAATTTTAGTAAAACCCCTTTAACCAAAATATCGTTTTAAATATTTTAATTATTTGTTCTTGTTAATATCCATGTTTTCAAAATGGTTTTAAGGATTTATTTATATGGATATTAATGGTTTAAAATTTTAAGCTTCAGGGTGGTATGGGACACTTTGATTCAAAAATCTCTTTATTAAATGTTTTAAATGGTTTTGGAAATGGTGTCTTTTTGAATGGATTCATTATTTCAATATCCTAAAATGTTATATTGTGATTGAAATGTCGAAATGTTATGTTTCCTTTATTCATGTTTATGTGATACAATTATGTTATGGTTATTGGGCATTGTTATGAAGAACGGGTGGTTCCGTGATAAACTAAGGGCGGGTGAGCCCGATATAGCTCTCCAATGCATTGGGTCACGCGAAGGAGTGAAACGTTAAGGTTTCTTCGAAGAGATTTAGGGAATATACTGTGATGGGTATTCCAAACGTAACCAAGAGGGTTACTCCCTAAGTAAGAATGTTATGAATGCCTCAAGTTACCTTTATGTCTTATCTTTTCTATGATTTATTCATGATTTGATATGCCTATGTTTTATGGGTAAAGTATGATTTCATTCTTATGTATATATGAACTCATGTTTCCTTTCCATATTTTTATAACCCTTACTGAGCTTTTTATGCTCATCCCAAGTTTTTGAAATGTTTTTCACAGGTCAAGGGAAAGGTACATGATGTGATGTTAGTGTCAAGGATGTGTCAAGAAAGAATCTGTGTTATATTTTAAATATGTTCCCGTTGATGGGAAGAATGAATACTGTATTTTATGTAACCACTTTGTTTAAATGTGGAATGTAATGCAAGTTTCATGATCTAATTCTCTAAAACTCTAAACCTGAAAAGATCCTCAATGTGTAATCTTGTAATAACTCAAGATTAAGTAAGGTTTAAGGCTGGGGCCTTATAGTTGGTATCAAATGTCGGTTTAGATAACTTTATAGGTTAGGGTATTCTTTAAGCATAAGTGACATTACCATAATGGTTAGGATTTCAAAAAGAGTCCTAGTTTTAGATAAAGTGAATGAGTAAGTGTATCTTAGTGTTTACCTTCCTCATTAGTACATGATGATTTTGTTGATATACTCACACTGACATTTCTATTTTTAGTGAATGGATTGATCTAGCAGGCACCAAAGAGACAACAGGTTTGAAGGAAACTGTGGTGGTTCTCTGATTAAGATACTAGATAAAATGGAGGATTCAATGAGGAAACTCGTGGTTGTTCTAAACCAAATATCAAGGAGTCATGATCAACCACTTAAACCTTGGTGAGTTCTCTAATGCATCATGTACGAGATGGCCAACTCGATGTGGAAATTCAGGTAATAATTATTAAGGTAACCATTAGGGTTTATATGATACTTAATTTTTAGGTAATTATGGGTTACTCTATGATATGATGGAAAATGAAAGGAATGAGATAAACTTGAGGTTAAAATATGTTATGATTATTATTGAAGATTTTATCTCATTTTGGGGAATGTTTTAAGAATTATATAGTTTTGGAAAAAGGACAACACGTAGACCGTGTGACATCCCGTCACGTCGGACAAAGCTGCGGGAATCGAACCCACAACCAATGTGCGAATGGTATTTATCGCCTACCACTGGACTACGTGAAGTCCCTGGTTAGTTTGACTGATTCATTCTAGTTATATGATTTTATGAATTAAGAGTAAGTTTATTTTGGGTTATTTATGAAAATGATTAACCTATCATGGAGGATATGTGATTAGGTTAATTACTTTTCAATACGATACTTTAGGAGCAACTGATGTTGTTTGGAGATAAATTTTATGATTTATCTTAGGAGACTATGCGACTAAATCCTTCAAATATTTGGGTTTCAATCTTATATTGGTTTACTTTGAAGAATTTTATGGAAAAATTGATTATAGAATGGTCCTCGCTGAACTTTGGGTTTTGTTGGACAAATTTTGGAGATTAAGAATAGATTTTCTTTTTATAAAGGGTTATACTTTTCTGGATTATCTGATCTTGTACTAGCCTTTTTGGTTTTTGTTTTGGGTTAAAGTCTAAAGACATGGGAAGTATATAGTTCTATTTTGTGGATTAGGTGATTCTCTGGAAGTTGATTATAGTACTCTTAATGTCAAAAAGTCTTCATAAATACTCGTCTTTTGAAGAAAATATGAGTTTGTGTAAGGAATCTAATAAAATTTGAAAGTCAACATGATAAGTGATTATGTTTCCTTATGAATAAATTCCTCAATAAAAAGTAACTTAAAACAAAAATGTTGTCTATTAACTTTTCCTACTGGGGAATCGAAGACCGTTTAACCCATCACAAGTTTGTGATTTTCTCATGGTTAACTTTCTGCTAAACATGTTTTCTATCACTCTCCATCAGAACATGACCCTTTGTTTTTTCCTCCATGTCCATATTTTCATACTTGGAATCCTAGTATGGGTTAACTCGGGTGACCTTTGTACTTATCTTTCTTTATTTTAAAGTGTTTGTTTTACCGAATTTTGTTCCGATGTGGGACTTTCAAGGATGTTTCGAAGCGCAATTTTAAAATTGCGAGGACGCAATTCCCAAAAGGGGGGAAGGATGTAACACCCCAGGTAAATAATGAATATGAAATTTTCATATTTATCCATATTTGTGAATAAAATATTAATATGACTTTAAAGGGGACGCTATGCTCGATGGCGTGCCCAACACGCAACAACGAGTTTCTTGGGAATCTTACGTTGCACTCTAATAATAAAATAATATTATTACAAATGGTAGTTAACATGTAGTCGTTGTATTGGAGGGAATGGATAGAAATAACTAAAATATGATTATATATGTTTTTTAAATGTTTTTACATTTATCCAATAAAAGCTAAAAGGCTTAAAATACAGAAAGAATTCAATTTTAGGCGTATATGCCCTAGTTTTCACTAAAGGTTCACTTATCGCCTTTTAATGGAGAACTGTCATTAAATATAGTTTTATTCACTCTTAAACATTATTTTGGACCAAATAAAACTCTTATTAAGAACCGGGACATCAAAATTTACTTTGTGTAAATTTTTGGTATCTTTCCGATAAAGTTCATTTTTTTAATGAATAGTGTAAAATGTTTTATTTTAATTCAAAACCACTTTTTAATCTAATTTATTTATATGATTAGATTATATTTTGAATTGGTTTTAAAGTAAAATTAGAAAATATTTTTACCATTAAATCCAATAGTGGTCGTTGGAATAAATTTCACTTTGAAATCAGACTTAAACTAGTGTCAATCTTTTGATACTTATTGTTTCATAAAACACGCTATTTGTCATGACAGCGGGAATTAATTATTAAATTAATTAATGTGACTTATATGTTTTGAATTTTGTAAAACGGACTTCATTTTTGAATTCAGAATATCAAATATAGCTTAGAGTGAATTTTTGGGATTTTTCTGAAAAACATCAATTTTTGATGAATAGTGAAACCACTAAGTGGTACTTATAAAAACTGATTTTCCGTTTAAATAAAATTTTCCCATCATTGTGTTTTGATTTTCAAAAATCCGACATACATGGTTGTCATTAAGAAGTAAAATGTAGTTCAATGGGATAAAAATAATTTTTTGGTGAATAGTAACTTATTAAGTTTTTAATCGCGATTAGTGGTAATTAGTGTAGTTTAAGGTATAAATAATGCTTTAATAATATGAAATGACCTAGACACATGTCCCAACCTTATTGGTTGTGTCATGGCCGACCAAGAAAAGCCATGGGTCAACTTGGGGACCCCATGGAGACATTTTGGTTGGGAAATGACATAAATAACATTTTATTTAATGTAAAAGTAAAATTGACACAAACATGATATGTTTTACTAAAAAAAAATTTAAGTGGGGTTATACAAGTCATATTTTTTATTATAAATATTCATTGGAAAGATAAAAAAGATTTCCTACATCATAGTATTTTTTTTATAATTTTTAGACATTAAATAAATTAAATTATATATGACATAATAATGATGCAGCGATGACATCATTATTTAACTATTAAAATAAAATGGAAAGATAATGTAAAATCTATGAACTACACGTGTCCAAAACTTATTTTATGGGTGGATTTAGAACCTTTATAACCTTATCCACGAATTATATCAATGTGGGACCTTTTAAAACCGAAACACATTTTCAAATAAAGTAATATTTCTTTACTTTCCAGAAGTGCCCCTCCTCTCCTCTTATAAAAGGCCCCCACCTCTACCTCATTTCACACACTCCTCAAGCCTTTGGCTCGGCCAAAACCTGCCCATTTACTCTCTCCACACCCCTATCCTCATCCTAGAGTTTTCCCTTTGGTCAGAATCCTTTCAAAGGAAGCCTTTAAGCTCAAAACAAAAGGAGTTACACTTTTAAATGTAATTCATTCTCTCATGTTCATTTGTTTTATTTTGCTTCTCCAACCCCTTAAACTCTTTTTATTTATTTATTTTGAAACAACACCAGTATCTTCAATATAATAGGATGTTGTTATAATATTTATTCGAGCTACACTCCCACACAACTACATCAAATGGTTAAAGAACATACGGTTTCTGTGGATGGCGAAATTCTGCCTCCCGAAACGATGATTGTTCAATACTCATTTAACACCTTCAAAGGTGGCCATTATGATGTCACTATTTTTATATATGATATATAATATGTTTATGTTTTCCTTAAGCTTCTGTTTTTTTTCATTTTGGTCATACCTTTATGGTTTCCATTATGGGTAAACGCGATATCTTCATTTAAGGAAGTGCGGACTACCGCCCCCTCAAAGTGATTTGATTCGTTAAATACCATATGTGGGATGTATAAAGGATGGAAATATGATATTATATATGATATTATAATATACCTTTATATCATTATTATTCCATTCTATAAAATACGAAATAGAAATGAAAGTAGCGTTCATGCGTACGTACGGCTTACCGTCTCCATGAACGGTGCATTTCATTTCTTACCTCTAAATGGTTATGTAATGTTATAAATGCATTCATGTACTGGATGTATATGACATATATGATATCTACATAATGAATACAATTCTGGATATAATAACATTTGGCCACACGAACAACATGTAATTGTAAGAAGTCCACTTTCGACTTAAGAACCAAATATCGACAAAACAAATATTATTAACTTAAATGATTACATAATTTTTATGACATGGTAATAAGTGGTATAAAAGTAATAATGAACTTGAAAAAGGTTTTTAAGGAATTAGAAATTAACTCAAGTTTATTATTCAGGAGGTTAAAGAACGATCGAGTCAAGTCGGACCCGAGGTAAGGGATCCTGCAACTCTCTTTCTTTTTAAGTACACACTTTTATTTCATTCCTTTTAAAGATCGTCTTTCTTGTTATTAGGATGATATTTTATATTACACTTACTGTAATTTTTATGTTCATGTGATGAGAGACCCTATTCTCTCTCATCAATCCATTTTGGAATTTTTAAGTGGCGCCGATAGGCTGCCGAATTTTCGTAAGAGATCTAACCTCTCTCTTTCTTTTGAAGTACTCTCCTTTATGTCACTTCTTTTAAACTCCTCCTTGCAATGTTGGGGGATTTTATTTTATATTACACTTGCTGTAAATTATATTTTAATATGATGGGATACTCTATTTGATCTCATCAATCCATATTCGGAAGTTTTATGTGGCGCCGTTAGGCTGCTGAGTTTTTGTAAGGGATTTTTCATCTCACTTTTATTCCCGAGAGATTTATGCTACATTTGCCACAAATTCCATTGAGTGGTGTATGTACTGACCATTATTCTACTCTTTGTGTAATATACTTTCGTTTATGAGTATTTACATCAATGAACTATTGTCTTTCTTTCATGGGGTGTATGTTTTGAAAGATACCCAAGTCGGTAAGGGAACCTTTCACCCTCCTCTTTTTTAAAAGACTTCTTTTGTTGGGTCTTTTAATTTACATATTGTTATGTTGGGATATGTTCTCATATATCCTTATTGATGTAAATTTTATGTCCAAGTGATGAGATACACTTTTTATCTCTCATCAACTCATTTTGATGTGATGCCGTTAGGCTGTCAAGGGAACTTTTTAACCCAATTTCGATTTCTTTGGGTTCAACATGTAGTCATTGAATATGTCATCTATTGAATATGTGTGAATGATATATTATTGTTTTACACTTAATATCCACTTATATTGGGTGTATTTATATTTGTCACACATATTTTTGAGATTGATTTGTCCTTAATTTAAGGATACCTTCTTTATAAGGGATTTCATCACATTTGACATTTCTATTGAGGGTTCATTGTTGTTATGCACCAATTCACTCTTATATGGTGTATATACTGTCCTTTGGAGTATTATATCATGAATCCATTTATTCTCATGATATTACAAAGTTCTTGCTAAATTTTATTCCTCAATTGTTGTATTCAAGTGTCTCTAATTTTGGTAAAACCCCTTTAACCAAAATATCGTTTTAAATATTTTAATTATTTGTTCTTGTTAATATCCATGTTTTCAAAATGGTTTTAAGGATTTATTTATATGGATATTAATGGTTTAAAATTTTAAGCTTCAGGGTGGTATGGGACACTTTGATTCAAAAATCTCTTTATTAAATGTTTTAAATGGTTTTGGAAATGGTGTCTTTTTGAATGGATTCATTATTTCAATATCCTAAAATGTTATATTGTGATTGAAATGTGGAAATGTAATGTTTCCTTTATTCATGTTTATGTGATATAATTATGTTATGGTTCTTGGGCATTGTTATGAAGAACGGGTGGTTCCGTGATAAACTAAGGGCGGGTGAGCCCGATATAGCTCTCCAATGCATTGGGTAACGCGAAGGAGTGAAACGTTAAGGTTTCTCCGAAGAGATTTAGGTAATATACTGTGATGGGTATTCCAAACGTAACCAAGAGGGTTACTCCCTACGTAAGAATGTTATGAATGCCTCAAGTTACCTTTATGTCTTATGTTTTCTATGATTTATTCATGATTTGATATGCCTATGTTTTATGGGTAAAGTATGATTTCATTCTTATGTATATATGAACTCATGTTTCCTTTCCATATTTTTATAACCCTTACTGAGCTTTTTATGCTCATCCCAAGTTTTTGAAATGTTTTTCACAGGTCAAGGGAAAGGTACATGAAGTGATGTTAGTGTCAAGGATGTGTCAATAAAGAATCCGTGTTATATTTTAAATATGTTCCCGTTGATGGGAAGAATGAATACTGTCTTTTATGTAACCATATTGTTTAAATGTGGAATGTAATGCAAGTTTCATGATCTAATTCTCTAAAACTCTAAACCTGAAAAGATCCTCAATGTGTAATCTTGTAATAACTCAAGATTAAGTAAGGTTTAAGGCTGGGGCCTTATAATTCAAGATCATGCATAGGGTCCGTGAGGTTGCCTATTGCCTCACCTTACCCCATATTTGGAGTGATTACACAATGTTTTCCATGTGGGGATGCTGAGGAGATAAGTGAATGTCCCCACACACATCATTGACTAGGGAGAGTTCCACATCGAGGATGAATCCACCTTCACAGAGCACCTGGGGGAGAATGATGACCAATTGGAGCGTACCTTGTGAGGACAAGCCATCTCTTAGGTTTGAGTGTTGTGGAAGTATATAAATGTGAAATAGAGTACCTGGGAGTTGGAGAGATGGATGCAGGCTCAATATCCCGAGTTTTTCTTAGTTTTTCTTTTTATGGGAGAAAATATTAAAGGAGGAAATAATATAGAGACCTGGGGTTTTCCTTGTATTCCTTTTAAATATTTCAAAATATTTTTCCCGAGCTAGATGTTGAGATAGGACGCGATTTTGAGGCCTAGTGTTCCCAAAATTAAATCAATAAAAATATTAAATATATTTTATATTTCACACACATAATTAATTAAATAATCCAAAATAACTCTTAAATAGGTGATCATAAAAGAAATTCCAGATCATGGTTGGGTCTAGAACATAGTTTTTTCCTAGGGGCGACTTAAAATGAGTTGGTGTGGGATGTTATAACCCCTCACTTGTTGGTGGTTCATTTAATAGGTTCAATAAATAATTTATTTAACGAGTTAAATTCAAGATTAATTAATTGAAAATATTTAAATATATCACTGTAGAGATTTTCCAAGGTTTTCATAACCCTGAGCTCCTCCAACTGTTCCTCCAATCTTCACCTCTCTATTGGCGGACAATAAAAGAGCAATGTAGAAAAATGAACCTCTGATTGAGGACAGATCGAAGAATAGTGACCCTATAAGTTCCTCCCAAACCCATTGGAAAACACATTCTTCACCAACAATCAATACAATATGGGTAAGGACTAGTCTTTGGTGTTTATAGGCCATGGATTAAATATTAAATCATTTTTAATACTTATTATTCAATCTACACCTCTTTTGCATGATAAAAATTACTAAAAACATATTTTTTATTTATCATACACTTAATTTAGATGCCTATTATTGATTTGTTGTCCAAGAAAGCTCATAAAATGATCCAAACCCTTCCTTATGGTTCTTTTCTCCCTCAAATATTCATATTATTCACTGGAAAAACCCTCTGGTTCTTAGATCGACAATTTCTCAGAGACCCGAGCTCGATCGGGCACTCAGATTCAGGATGGATTTGACAAACGACAATGGAATCACAAGAAAGGAATAGATCCAGAAAGGAAATGATGAAATGATAAGGAATCCATATGTATTTTGAAAACCCAACAAGGATTGAAGCCACGTCAGTGTGTGGACGATCTGGCCAAACCCTCGATTCCAAAAAAGTCTGGTTAATGAAAAAAATGATGAGTTTCCACGTTCTTTAGTCAGATATGGTGTTTTCAGAGTGTAATTAGGAAACTTCGGCTTCAGTTGGAGAATATTTGAAATAGACAGTTGAAAATCATAGATTTCTCAAGTTTTATGGAAAAAACTAGACTACACGCTATAAACCACGAAGAACACACAACATGTTTACACCCTCATCAATGGCTCTAGGGTCTCAGGGTAGATAAGGATGGAACAATGTATACATACCATGACACACCATGTATTACCCTTTTTCTATGATCAAGACATGTGATGGAACACATTTCCAAGCACACACCATGTGCTGACTACATGGGTTGTCCACACTGACAATATCTTATGTGGACCAATACACCATGTGCCAAAGTACACATACATGGGGTCAAAGTACACAAACATGACCAGTGGACACGTCCCATTCCCTGGATTGGTGGTACACACCATGTAGTCCACCTACACGGCATGTAACCCTACACTGACAGGATCCGTGTACTAGCTAGAAGACATGATTAGCCATTTGAGGAGGACCACACGCCACGTGGGACCCTTACACACTATGTTCTTCTTAGGGTCTTCCAAGAGATATTTAAACCCCCGTATATCATTCGTTTGAATTATATTTTGGCCCTTGAGATGCCTATCCCATGTGTGTGTTTTTTCATAGAACAAAATGGTGATCTTGGAAGTGAATTTTGATGTACGAAATTAATTATCCATGTTGGAACTCACAGAGACGACAACCAATGACAGTAGCAATCGGTTGGGCTTATTGGAGTAGATCTAGGTTGACCCTCTAGTTATTCTCAGTCGTGTAGTCCTTGATGATTCTAGGATAACCCTTCAGTTGGGCTGGGTAGTGTAGTCCATGATGATTCTGGGATGACCCTCTAGTGGGACTGGGGAGTATAGTCCCCGATGCATTCGGGCTGACCCTATAGTGGAATTTGGCAGTGTAGTCCCCAATGATTCCAAGTTACCCTCCAGTGTGATCTAGGTAGTGCATTTCCATGATGTTTTAGGCAGACCCTCCAGCTGGGCTATGTAGTGTTGTCCTCTATGACCTTCCAGGTGTGACCCTCCAGCTGGGTTGGGCAACGACATTCCCCGGACGACTCACCAGGCATACCCTCAAACAGTGTATGGGAAGTGGTGTTCTCCAGTGACTATCCCAAGTGGTACCCTCTAGTAGGACTAGATAGTGTCGTTCCTTGGTGACAACCAGAGAAGACCTTCAACTGTGAAACATATTTGCAAGGCATGGTTTGACATACCTTTGGACTCATAAGGAAGAGGGGATATTTCCCCACTATTATGCGTTCTTGTGACACAATCTAAAACCATGTCATCAATTCATTGTTTCCAAAAGAGGATAGTATAGTGGTTTGATGATTTGATCCCATTTGAATTTTGCCTCCTGGGTAGATGTATGAGGTTTTGGGCATCATAGATGGCATTACATTTGAAACGTTGGCAACTCACCTTCTTGGGCAGAGCTATGAGATGGAGATCCCCTTACTACCTTGTTTGGACTTCTTTGACTGAGCATACACACACACACATATATATATATATATACATATATTTATATATAAATCATGTTATAGTACCCACTCATTAGGTTTGGTTACTCTCCTTCCAAGAGAGATGAAGATGCGTGGAGTATGACACGTGTTTTCTGTGTCTAGCTTCTCATGGTTCGAAGTTTTTACTCTCTGGATATAGGCAGAGAAGACTCAATGAAAAGTTCATATCCTCACCATTTTGAACTTCTTCCATTTGGATGAGTATAGTTTCACTCTCTTATTTAGTTTATCTATAATATTTCCATTAAATTTTACCATACCTTGTTCTCTCTACTTCCTTCCTTTCCAGTGTATCTCTTAATGGTTCCCCTTCACCTTTTCAGAGTGACCTTATGGGTATGTATATACTCACTCTAGATGGGATTTTCCCAAAATGTGTCATATATTTTTCAGGCAGTAGACAGGTCGTTCGTTATCTTAGAGAAGCACAGGGATACATTCTATGTATATAATGTTTGGTGGTCGGAGCTGGGATTTAGGATCAGGGCTCTATCAGATGTACTCTTTTTTTCTTTCCTTTAGGATGGGACATGTTTTTCATTTGGGAGCATGTTTTTTCCCTTTTATTTTTCTGTTGACACTACCGTACCTTCATTCTATTTAGTGTTTCATGCAATTTTGGTATACTTATAGTAGTTTGCACTTTTTTACTTTTCCTCTGCAGTTTTTCATTGAGTGGGTTGTGTGCGCATGTACAGTTTTTAGGAAAATAACCTCCTTGAGTTTTTTGTGCCTTTTACACTTGTCTCCAAACACATACCCATGGATCTAGGTTTGGGGTAGTTGTGGCTGAACCCCAGGCTTGGGTCAAGTCATGACAGTAATTTACCCTTATTAATAGTAATATGACCCTTATGAATAGTAAATCATCCAAATGATTGGTCACCTCATCCATGAGAGTATAAATAAATTTTTGGCACATTATAATTGAACATATGATATAATTATATCATAGAACAAGTAAGTAAATATTTTAAAAATTAATAATTAAGTGTTGGAATTTTTTCGAGTAATAAATATTAAATTAAAATTTTATAATTAATAAATTTATTTAAAAGAAAATTAATTTACATAAAATGAATTCATTAATAAATATTGTATTGTACTACATTTTTTGGATAATCTAATAAGACCTTTGATAATTTTTCAGGGTATTATAAAATTTGTTTTATCTTTAAACACTATATTTTTTTAGTAAATGCTGATTTTAAATAAAAATTAAATTTCACATATTTTGAAATTTATTTTCATAAAATGGAGTACATTTTTTTATTCTACACATTTAAAAATGGCTATCGTGAATTTTTGGGATTTTTCTAAAATACAATAATTTACAGTATAAATACATTATAAGGTAAATACACTATTCCTTGTGTCATGGATGACATAAACACCCATTTTTATAACTCACAAGACCTTATTACTATATTTAGTCCCACGAATCAGTAATATTTCTTTTCTTTATAAAAATAATAAAATAATGAGAATCACTCCTCTCCTCCATTATAAAAACCACTCCTCACCCCCTCACCACCTCTTCTCCTCACACCTTCCAAGATTTGATCCTTGTAGAATTTATTCCCAATACTCTTAAAAATATTCTACCCTAAGTCTACATAATCTTGGTCATATCAAAAGACCAAAATCAATCCCCTTAAGGAGATTCACAAGAAGTATTCAAGAGGCATAATATTGTTCCTTTTCATTTTATTTTATTTTCAAGTTATTTATTTTATTATGATCTCCTCACCCCCTCTATCCAAATGAGAATGATAAATCCATTATCCTTTATATACTATAATTATATCATGTTAATGTAAAAACCATCATCAATCTCCTTTCCCTATTTTATTTTAAAAATGAAATCATCAACCGAGAGGTGCTGATTTACAACATTCGTGGACGATGAAATTTCATTCTTCAGTTTCTTCTTAACGGCTGGTCATGATACCATTTTAATGGTTAAAATAGACTATAATATATGTGTTATAACCTATTTAATGTTTTATGACCAGTATATATACCTAATTCTAATTTATACAATGAAACTAGTTTATAGTGATCAAAATATAGTCGTATTAATATAAAGGATTATTACCAAATGTATTAACTAATGATTTATCCTCACACCATATAACCATATGATATATTTAACCATTTAAACTTTTTTATTTTCATTAATAATAAGTAATTACAGTTTTTTAGAATTATACATATTTTACATGAACTCCATTACTTATAAAAAAGTGAACTGATCATGAAAACCAATAAAATTAATGCTCTAGAACGATGCAATTAAACTCTATAACTCATCAATATGGACATTAATGAACATAATATATATATAATTAATCAAGTAATTATAGAAAAGGTTCTTAATTAATTAATTAACATATTTAATTTGATTATCAATGATGTTAAGGTCATGTGCAGAACTCATTCACACATATGCTTAGGGTGTTCTTCCCGAACCTCCTTTTTTATTTGGGTTGTGTTTTCTTCCTCTATATAACAATGTAATTATTCTTTTATTTTATATAATATTTTTATATTCTGGGTATATGTTCAAAAATCTTGTATTATGATCAGTTCATATTTTTTTGTGGGAAATAAACGTTTTAAAAGGGTCCCCTTATCAATTCTTCACAATAAGCAAGCCTCACTTAGAGGAACTCCCGATTTCTTACCTATTTTCAAGTGCACTCTATAATATGTTTCAAGACACCATTATTTTTATAAAATCACTCATTTTATCATGTAAAAACATCCTTTTTTAATTTATGTTTTTATTCAAAGATGTTTCCAAAAGTACTATTCTTTTCAAAGTAAAAGAGTATTATTCCCAAGAATTCTTTGATGATTTTATTAAGGAATTTTCATCTATTTAAAAACCCCTATTGAATTTTAAGCCTTATTGGGATTAAACTATTATGATTACCATATAATATATTTTATTAAATTTTTTATGATCAGTTTGAATATGGATGTGCTATCTTGATACCATTCACTATACTACTCAGAATGGTTAGTGATTATGTCTACAGATTGGGGAAAGTTATTTCCTATGTTCATGTTTTTTATGTTTATCCCAATCATATAAGGAATGAATTGGAATAAGAAATTTATGTGTGTGGACTTATATATACCCTTGACACATCAGTAGGTATCATGAGACAAAATAGAATTGGGTTTTGGCCTAGGCCTTAACTTAGTATTTTCAGACATCTTGGTCAAGGCCTAGACTATATGTTTCAGATGACTAGAATTAGGAATTCTATTGTTATGATAGTATTAATTGATAAATTAAGTTATTATTCTACTAGTATAAAATCTATGGTTAAGTTTAATTCTCTTATGATCATTTATATGGATTTATGTAATCAACATTCATTCCTTCCATGTTATGATAATGTTTATTATTAAAGACATGTGTTTTCAGTTATTCACCATTCCAAATGTTTATGTTTGTGATAACATCACGGATATAACTTTACCTTACTGAGAATATAATATCACCCCTTTCTTATGTTTTATTTTTCACATTGATGCAATGATAAATATTGTTATGAATGACTATTAGGAACAATCTAAGAGTTTATGGGTGTTTCCAAAGGAGTTGTAATGTTGTTTTTTCATTCAAGTTATTATGTAAATATTATGTTTGTATCTTTTTTTTAGAAAATATTAAACTACTAGGTCCTTAAGGATGTGAAACCCTTTTAAACATACCAATGTATTATTATAAGGAATCAGATTAGGGAAACTACGGTTGGGGTACTTACACCCTATCTTATCCATCAGCGAACGGAGAAAAAAACCAATCTTAAATAACTATGATTTCTACCATAACCAAGATATATAAGTCTTCTCTCATTGATTTTTGTCCCATAATAAGTCATCTTAGGGTAGTCCCAGTGCATTATCCCTGCATCACGAGCAATGAAATGACCATTTCCATCCCTTTTTCTCACATCAAGCATGTAGCACATCAGCATAGGAATTCATGATAATCATATTATATGCACTATGAGTCTCTATAAGGACACAGGAAGTTCCATTACATTAGAACTATACCAACTCGGATTCTTGTTATACTCAGGATACATAGGAATCCCCCTAGGTTTCAAGCTCAAATATTTGGTGTCTCAATACCCAAACATATGTACTCACCCAATGACATTAAACTGCATGGGATGAATGAAATATGTGGGTTTTGATTCCTAACATAATCAAGATACTTGGACACATCATAATGTCTCAATATCCTCCTCGAAATATTAACCACCATCTTACATGGAATCATTCTCCCAAGAACTTAGTTATGAGGCTTAAATAAATAAGCAAATACATGTTACCAAAAAATCAAGAAGAACCTTGGATACATACAGATGGATTCACTAAATAGATCCTAGTATTTTTCATATGAAAGATAATTAACATATAGTTTTTTCATTAGGATAACATGTCCGATATTAGGATTGGGAAGAGATTGAAAAACAGATCTTAAATCTATAAGAAAGTCCTATAGTAGGAAAAAATTCCCACCAAAAGGGTGCGATGAGCCTGACCTCCGATCCTCTCGAAAAATGTGATCCCCCAAGATTCAATGGTCCTAAAAACCTAGATGATTGTTGGCCTTTAGAAAGTAGGTCCATACCCATCTATGGATGAGGGAACCATTATCAGTTTCTATGAAATATTAAATAGATGGTAAACCCAATGAGTGATATTTAGTGATGCCTTAAAATGTCCCTCAATCGACTTTAATGGGGATATCATCCCACATCTGTGTCAAACCCCAATGAAAAAAATGGTGAACCCTATGTGAATCTCTCAAATAAAAAGTTATTAGTTTATAATTTGTCGAGCAATGTTTCTTTCTCCTCATATTCAAACCACATTAATAGGATCGACATGGATATCTTTGGAAAAAAAATTTAATCCACATATATAAAAATTGTAGTAAGACCATCATTCACTAAGATTCTTGTATGTCCATCCCCATACTGACAAGTCCACATGAGCAGAATGGTCGGAAAGGGAACACATGATAATTGTGTTAACCATGCTTATCTGATTGAGAATTTTCATGCCTATGATATAGAATTGATCAATAACAATGTTCCTTATTATCTGTGTTACTTTAGATAATACATTCATCAATATCATTCCAACCCCAAAAAATAATTCTTCATCATTCAACATTCACTTGGGTAACTCATCCTTTTCTTCGACCCCCACAAGTCGCAAAACAATCTCATGTTCTTGACATATCCAAAAATGGGTAGAGAATACAATGGTTTAGGAGTAACAAAAATATGGTACAATCCTAAAAATGGAATCTTCCCATGAGATTCTCCACATACAACATCCTGTGAATCTGCATCATCCAGAAAAGGTAGCTTCTAATCCAGTAGCCCTTGTCGCTACAACCAAAAGCTTCGGGATCTTATCCTTGGAGTAAAACAACTACCAACTTCCATATCCGATGAAGGTGTTCTAGGAGGCTGAATAAGGCTCCCTTTCAGTTCAGGTGTCATAGAGGAGGGAACCTACCAACATCCACCACCAAAATTATCTTTTTGATACCTATTTTTCTCCTATTGAGGGTTCCATCCGACACACAACTGCCTCTAATGCCCATGCACAAGAAACAAGGAAGACTCATCAGAGGAGAAATGAATTGGATATCTTGGAGAGGGATCATATCCCCTCTATTGCTAAAGATTCCTGCTAACATACTCTAATAGGAACCAGTAAGCATGATCATATCCCTTCTAGCTTGGAACAATTCTATGGGAATATTCCCCCAGAAAACATTGGGGATGCTCATACTCCCACCCCTATGCACAAATCCCATCGGCATACTATGATTTCACAAGGTGGATAAAAGTGGGAACATATACTTGATTCGATAAAAGATATCTGTCAAAAAATAATATATATAAAGAATATACAAGCTTATTTCCCTGCACACACTTTGCTAAAATGCCAATATATTTTGGCAATAACTAAAGATATCTTCCGACATATTCTGGCACTGTTATAGGTAAAGGGATGGGAACATAATCTTATCCCTACATCCAGGACAACTCAAGACTCTAATGATTATAAAAAAGTGGTTGTATAGGTTCAATCAGTAATTATTTCTCTCACCTAGGAGGATTGTCGGTATATTCCAATAAATTGAAAGGCATCAGACCAGGATCATACTCACATTCCAACTAGGGCTCACAATGTGAGAGAAACACACGCCTCGGTAAAGAGGTATATCCCTCTCGAAAAAGTCTTTCAGTATATTCCAGAGGCATAAGATCAGGATCATTCCCCCTTTCTGGTTAGGGATCATCATGTGAGAGAGGCACAAGCCTCGAGATAGGCTCATATCCCAATTGAATAAGTCAAATGAAATACTCCAATTAACTAGGATCAGGTATATGTCCCCATTCAAGATGAAGCTAACCAAGTGAGAATTAAGTGTCTTGGGGAAAGTTCATATTACTATAAGTGAATCTTCTAATCATACTCCAGTAGATCATGAAAGAAAGGTGCATATTCCAACATCATCTGATGAACAACTACACTAGCATCATTCCAAGGAAATACAAGAGGAGGATCATATGAGTTAATCCATTTTTTAGGTCCATTGGAAAATTCTAGTGGGGAATGAATATTCGATCTAAGCTCATATTCATGTTCCAACTGGGGCTCATTTAGAGAGAGAGGCACATGCCTCAAAGCAGGCTTATAGCCCTATAAAGAAAAACCAGCAACATACCCCCAAGCCTCAATAGCATGCTCATACTCCCTCCTTGGCTGAGGCACACCAAGTGAGAATGGAACATAACTTTGGACAAGATCATATCCATGTAAATAATGAGAATTATTATCTTCATATTCCAACAACTTCACAGCAATGGGATAATATTCCAACTGCATCTGACAGTTATATACAACTTCCAGAAACTATCACGCAACATGCTCATATCCCTGCATAATCACAAAAGACAGGTTGGAATATTCCAATGAAGATGCAGGACATGAACCGTGCTCCTAATATGCTCAATATCAGTGTCCTTAGGGTAGTTTGAGATACATTCTATATACCATAGGGGTCCAGCAACTATTTTATCAATGTGGAAGCATAATACATTCATTACCAGGATATTCCTCCTCGTGGTAGCAAAGAGATAGATCATAGGGACTCCACTCCTGACATCCATTGTGGTCAATGCTCCGATGGAGATATCTCCCATGGGAAAGAAAACCCTCCATTTTCCCAAACACCTCTGTATGGAGAGATTTACCTAACCCCAACACATTTGAAAAGAGGGGTGTCTGAAACAATAGGGTAAACCATATATGGTTTCCCATCGACTTCCAGCAATAGTCCCCTCCAATCAATATGAGTCCATCAGATCCATCCTCCATGGTATGACCATATGGAGGCATGTACGTCTGATGAGGAGGAGGGATAAATAAATATATTGAGAGAGTTATCTAAATACAACATTTTCATCCAACTTCCAGCAATGATATCCTAGATGAGTTAGAAAGGAGTGCATTCCTTATCTGTGCTAAAATATGTGGGCTAATAATCAGTGATTGAATGATCAAAGTATCCATTATCTAGGATATGAGCGTCACATTCAAATAATCAAGATACTCTATTTTTATCTTGACCTAGCTGTTATCTCCATGACCTGGGATCCAAAACTAGAAAATCATGGTGCATATTTCCAGCATGATTTCCACTATTGCGTCCGGATGCTTCAACAACCAATCTCCAAAGCCACATCAAACATCCATATTTGAGGATGGGGACAATATGTAACATTAATCTTTATCTCTCCCTTGGAACAGTGGATCCCTTCTGATATGGAAACTTGTAATGTTATAGCCTCCAGTGAAATTAGGGGACCGAGTAATGCTCAGGAAAATTGTTCACTGTAATAGAATTCCCCAATTTCAATAGTTCTCAAACACCATAGATGGGGAGATAGGATACCCA
The DNA here is from genome assembly GCA_963277665.1 of Viscum album. Classification (NCBI taxonomy): domain Eukaryota; kingdom Viridiplantae; phylum Streptophyta; class Magnoliopsida; order Santalales; family Viscaceae; genus Viscum; species Viscum album. The sequence goes on along the minus strand of OY728157.1, from coordinate 1,454,196,309 downwards.
ATATGACATTAAACTATGCCCCTTAAGATAATAATTGGAAATTCCAAACATAGATATTTAAATTATGATAATCCAGAAAACATCCCATAAGGAATAATTCTCACCATGGGCTTCCATCACACCTAACTCTCACGTAAGCAAAACTACACCAGATCACCCAGACTATAGTAGCAGCTACCATAGAATCCATCTAAGAGAGGACATGGACCATTGGTCCAGGAGAATATCTACCACCACCTCCACCCCTAGGTCCATCAATCCCTAAGAGGATCTAGGAAATACCGATAGTAGCAGCAAGTGAACCCCAACCCACTAGGCTGGGGGAATTTAAATCTCAATCCTCATCACCAGGTTCATTGTCCACCAAGAGGACCTTGGAGAAATCATAGATGATTCAAAATCACCCCCACCACACTTGGATGGGGGTATTTATATCTTCACATCTATCCTAGGAATCATCAAGTCCCTAACTAGAGCCATTACCTCCTCAACAACAGTACCAATCAGTGTCAATGGCGGACCCAAATGACCCCCACCCCTCAGGGATGGGGGAATTTTCATCATCATCATCACCACAAAGGGAATCATTATTCTCCAGGTTATGAGGAAGAAACCAATGGTTGACATCCCACCTATTCCTTCCACCACAAGACACACATGTTTTGGTCAGGGTTAACATGGTAATCATGATTGGAAAATCCCTCATAGTCACTATTAATAGGCTAGGATGGGAGGAGTGTATAAAAAAGGAAATTAGACCCTACCAGGGTTACAAGCCAAAACGGTACAACAAGGACAATGGTTCGAATAATTCCCGTAAAATAATATTTTTAGAATCATCATGTTGTATAGAAATAAATGGAACAACCACCATTGCCTAATATGCCTCTATGAATTCTATCACTGTCAACATGAAAAATGTTTATCAATATGAAAATGCGAAGGGCCACAACATGAAACATGTACCCTGGGAGGAGGGGGATTTTGATGCACCAAATGAGGTTGTGTGCACCCAAAACCAAATAAGGCTTTAGAATTTAGCACTACCGTGAAAAGAGTTTTCACCTCCTCGGTGGAAAACTAGAAAATAAAAAGGAAAATACTTGACTAAATATAAGTTTCCATCAATTGAGAAAAATTTTTTACATTATAAGAGTGAAATAAGAGCTCTATGGAAAATCAATGAGGAGTTAATTAGGTGCAATATTCCTACCAGATATTGTCTCCATCTAGAGACCAATATTCTCCCTCCCATAACCAATCATCCAACAAGAGTGGAATCTGAGCATCAGACTAGATTCATATCTAGACAGGTTGTATACATAAATGTGGAATCCAAAATTGATCAGGACTTCCCTCCATTGCGGATATAGCCTCTCCCACTCCAGGGTAATAATTTAATCATAAAAAGAGTCAAGGATCAGTGGGAGATGAAAGGAGGACCACCTCATTGTCCCCCACCAACTCCTTCAGGACGATAGGTGAATCATATAGTAGTACCCCCCAGATTTATATAAATCCATTGAAACCCTGTCCACTTGAATGGAATCCATGGAAGGGTGATGCAAACCTATACACTATGAAATCAATCCATACCCTAAATGGGTGGACGATACACCACCTCCTCCCATCTTCGAAAATCCTACCTTCTCTAACTTCGGCGATTTAGGCAATCCCGAACTACACCTCACACACTTCATATCTCGATGTGGGATGATGATGGTCCCTCAAGATCAATAGGAGGAAACAAAGTGAAGGAGTTTTTTATAGACTCTGATAGGGTAAGACTTTTTATGGCACAACAGTCTTCTAGCGAGATCCGTCATAGGATGGGAAGATCTTCATCATCAGATCCTTTATTATTTTAGTTTAACACCGAGGAAGGCAACGAGCATCGATCAGACGAGCTTCAATAGGCACATTAATGATAGGGTGTCTGATTCCATAGTAAGGTGGAAAGGTTTAACATATTCACTCATCATCCCCCTATTGTATGAGCCACTATTGAAAATTTATGCTCAAAATCTCTGGGATGAGTTACAAAATCCCCTAATCCCCATGAAAATTGCAGGTGGGTTCTGAGAGTTCACTGAAACAGAACAAAATATTGAAGATGCTATTCAATGATCCTGATCCAAGTCATGAATCATGACCAAAACATAGGAAACGAATCCAAGAATCATAGAAGTTGTGGTTGTCACTCTCAAGCATGCAATGGTGCCCATCCAAGAACCTAGGAAACCACCAAACCACCCAACACCTCCTTTAGATCGGCGACCACCAAAGAATATCCCTCGACTGTAAGCCCGGATAAATCAGTTTCTCCCAATATTTGAGGAATAGATGAAAAAATTATACTCTATAGAAAATAAAAAATTACCAGGTGATTTCTTAGAAACCATAAATAATAACCTGCTAACACTCCTGCAATCTAGGAGGCCTGAAGAAGTAAAACTCATCGACCGTCCTAATTACTACCCTTTCTACAAATGGATGAGTCATAATATCCAAAAAAAATTATCATCATGGAAATCCATCATAGCATGGTAAAATCTAGATAGTTGATGTTATAAAATTCTCCAGATCAAGTGGATGGAATAACCATCGCCCGATTTGAATAAGAAAACTATTGGTATAATGTTATGGATGGGAGAGCACAAAAGGTTGACAATTGGATGAATCATAAAATATTTGATCGAGCTCATAAATCCCAAAAATCATAGTTACATAAACTTGAGATAGCTCCACCACCCAAGAAGGAGGAGTCAGATATTCATCCCATGGGTCGGTGTGACCATTTGAAGCAAAAATTTATAGAGGAAGAAGAAACATATTCTAATTCAAATCAATCCATATCTCATGCATATTTCTTCCTTGTAACACCTACATCATGAGAACCACCATACAAAATAGAATCATCATCGTATAAGGAGATCATATTTGGTTCTGTCAACCCAATACACTTGAAAAACCCCTTCTCTGACAATGATTATGCCCCTGAATATGGTTTCCCTATGTATAAACATGGGACATGAAATCATATGCATAGGAGCTAAAGATACATGGGATAGAATGAGCATGGTCAGACTCAATATTCCAATAATATATCAATGTAGGATATATATATATGGCCAATACTCATGGTAAAGTGCTCCAACAGGCCCAAAAAGTGAAAGGAAGTTCCTCCTAGACCTCCAGAAGTCGACTGCATCCTATTATCTTGCATGAATTTTTAATGGGGGATCAATTATATAATCACAAATTTGGAAGCACCAACCTCTGGCACAAAAGTATGTTGTTCTAAAAAATCTAGTTGTATCCCCATCTATGCTCTCAATCCTCAATGCACTTCATCTTTCAAAAGAACTCATGAAGGAACCTGTTGAATCCCTCTAGAGCCCATAGAAATTCAATATAGAATTCCCAACCACCAAGGTATATCGAGTGGATACCACATCCTTTGGATTTCATGTTTCTATCTCATTCAATAATCAAGATCAGAAGTAAGACGTCCAAGGTAATATCATGCCCGTATACATTTCCAGAAGACTCAATAATATCAATGTCTAATGGGTGAGGAATGATAATGAATCTAGGATCAATCTCATCCTACTTGGGTCTCTACGATGTTTGGGGTATAGAAAATGAGACTTATCCCCTAAAAAGATGACCATTCAGGGATTTGATAAGTATGAGAAAAGGCCTCTTGTGAAGATCAAGATTAAGGCCCAATTTGGGGAACTCACATCCGAGGATGATTTCATGGTTATCCAATAAGACACTGCATATAATGTCCTACTTAAAATTCCCTATATCCATAGCCACTTAGCAATATAATTGAAATTCCATTAATGTATGAAGTACGTCATCAATGGAAATTTCAGAATACTACATGGTGATGTTCACCCTTAATGACTTGTAGATCCACATATGCCAAAGCATATTTCTATAAGAAGGGAGGTAAGAAACCAATGGTGGATGATGATATACTGGTTGCAACTACAAATGTATTAGGGACCTCTCCGATGAATCCCTTGAGGATTGTTGGGGGTGATTATGTGATACCCATCAACATGGTATAAGTACCATATCTAATTCCATAGGTACAAACCTATCCTATCCTTAGAGACAAAAACCATCTCTGACATCTCTTTAAAATGAATTCTATAGTAAGGTATGATGATGTCTCTTCTAATAGCCTCCCTCATCCTAATACTGATGGATAGGCTCCCAAACAACCATATTCAACTGAATATATATCCATAGACTCATAAATGGATGAGGATGATCTCAGGAATACCCCTAAAACATTCAAGGAAGGCATCTCTAGCACCACAGATGATCTTAGGAAGATAAATATGGAAATAAGAGAAGACCCACAACCTACTTTCATTAGTTCCACCATTCCCCTTGAGGTGAAAGAGATGTACATTTTATTTCTGAAGCAGGACATATATGTGTTCACTGGGAATTATACAAAATTCCAAACTCAATATAGATGTGGTTATGCACCATCTCATACTACCTGATGTGCATCAAAGCTTCAAGAATGTATCCAGGAGAATTCAACCATCCCATGCCACCAAGGAAGAGGAAAAATTTGACAAATTTATCAAATCCAACTTCATTAAAGAAGTTAAATACCCAAGGTAGATTTCCAACATCATCCTCATCAAGAATAGTAATGGAAAGATTAGGGTCTATATTGACTTTAGAGACCTTAACTAACATTTCCTGAAATATGAATTCCCATTTCCAATCATAGAACTATTGATCAATGAAACAACAAGATTCCAAGACCTTTTCTATATGTGTGGGTACTTGAGGTACAATTAGATCAAGATTATCCCCTAGGATGAAGAAGAAACTTCCGTTAGATAACCTACATGGATCTTTTTCTATCAATTCAATCCCATAGGATTAAAGAATTTTGATGCCACATATCAACATTATATGCATCACATCTTTAATATATTCTTGGGAAGTATAGATTAGTGTTATTTTGGTGACCTGGTCATCAAATCCGGATAGCAATGTGATTACTTCACAAATCTCCAAAAAATATTAAAAAAAATATGACATCATAGTATAAAGATGAATCCAATGAAGTGAACTTTGGTGTAACATCTGAAAAATTATTCAGCTTTATGGTACGACACTCTGACATTGAAGTGGTCCCATATAAGACATGTGCTATTTTAGTAGTGTCACCCAATATAAATCTAAAATAATTGAGGTTACTCTAAGGTAACCTCACCTAAATTTGACGATTCATAGACAACCTGGCCGAAAAATTCTCCCCTTCACTAGGTTAATGAAAAATGGATTCTCCTACCAATGGGATGACGATTTCTAGAAAGACTTTTAATGTATTAATAAATAATTGCTACACCCACTGGTTCTAATACCTCTGGTGGAAGAGAGGCCACTCATATTATATGTGGCTACCATGAAATTCTCATTAGGATCCCTTATCATAGATTAAAATGTTATAAGACGATAGAATAGTCTCTACTACCTTATTCGAACTATTCTTGGTACCGATCCATGATATTATGATGTCTAAAAGAACTAACTTTCACTCATTTTTGTAGTAAAAACATTGAGGAATTACTTGTAGCACCACGAAGTCCACTTGGTATCTCTTATAGAACCTCTCAAGTACATACTTTCCCGCATCATATTGATTTGGAACTTAGCTTTATGGCTAGTAATTCTATAGCAATATGACATTCAGTTCATATCTCTAAAGTAATTGAAAGGACATGCACTAATTGATTTCCTCAAAGAACATGCTACCCTGTAAAATACATTGGAAGACACTGAGCTCCCAGTTGAAGAGGTCTTATATCCCCATGAAACCCAGTTGAAGAGGTCTTCTATCCCCATGAAACTCCCAAGACAAGGAAGATATACTTTTATGGTGCCTCCCAGATTCCTGTCGACACAAGAATGGAAAACCCCAAACTCAATCAGGTTGGTCAAGGGATTGTGTTTTTCTCTGCAGACAAATTCTTTTCCCTACTCCTTATCACGATATGAAGGCTACATAAATAATGAGGCTGAGTACCTCATCGCTAGATTGGAACTAGATCTACAGCTGCATATAGCCTACCTAAGTATCAAAGGACACTTAGAATTAGTTATAAAGTAGAAAAACTATGAATATACTATTAAAATGGAAGAGATGTCCCCCCCCCACTAGCTATGTTAGGGTCCTGATATAAGAATTACCATTTAAGACATCCTTATATTATGTTCCCCAATCATAGAATTCTATGTTGATGCACTAGATAACACAACCACCATCCTCTCTAACCCTGTTCTGGAGGGAGAACCATTCCATATCACACATTGATGAATGTTCTTAATGATCAGTGTACATAATATGTAAGAAATAAATCAGGTCAACATCTACCCAAAGAGTGATGAACTAATTACCACCCCTAGATGGATAGAGCCTATAATATGTTATCCTTGAGATGGAACTCTCCTAATGTATTGTGTTGGAAAGGAACAGATTCTACGTTGGGAAGAAAACTTCACTCTGTAGGATAGTCCGAAGGAGAAAAAATTACTCTACAAACATGGCTTCGACAGAATTAACTTCAGGTGCATAATTGAATGAGAGGTTCTCACCATCATGGAGGAATTACATTCTGGATATTACGGTGATCATTGATTTGGAACCTGACTCTCCCACCAAATCATGAGGTTGGGATACTACTGAAAAACCATGATATAAGACAATGTGGAATTCACCAGGACATGTCATGCATGTCTAATTCATGAAAACTTCATCCATCAACCCTTATAATTTCTGCAAATGACTAAATATTCCTTGCCATTTTTGTTTGGGGGATGGACTTTGTGGGGATATATCCCCAAACCCTAGATATACAATTCAAGTACATCTTTACTGGTACTTAATTCTTCTCCATGTGGACCAGGGAAATACCCCTAATGGATTTTGGGATGAAAAATATCATCAACTTTGTAAAATATCATATCATCGTGTGGTTTGGATTCCTTCACACAATATTGAAGGACAGAAAGACCCACTTTTATTCCAAAGAGTTGAAGAGGATATACCAGGAGTACAATATAGAGTCCAATCACTCATCCTGCTATCATCTAATAGCTGAGGGATAGATAGAGGCCTTAAATAAAACTATATCAAATATACTCTAGTAGATGGTGAATAAGGATAAGAAGTCCTGGTTGGATAAACTACTCCTTGCTTGATGGGCCTATCGTACCGCTACGCATACTACTAAATACGAAATACCACACTCATTGGTGTACGAGTCCAAGGAAGTGCTACTCATAGAGGTCTCACTTCCCTCACTCCAAATATCCATATATGGAAATCTTTCAAATGATGAACAAACTCAGAAGGAGATGTATGAGTTGGAACAACTAGAGAAGAATAGGCTTCACACACTTCACAACCATGAGGTTCACCATAATAAGATTTCATGATTCTTCAATAATAATGTTCACCTTCGTTCATTGCTAAAAGGTAAAATGGTGAGGTCTCTATGAACCCCAATGATATCAAGAAGGAATCCACTGAAATTAGAGCCCAAATGGGAAGGCCCTTACATCATACATAATTTCTATCATAATAGATCCTAATCATTGGAAATAATGGACGGGGAGCATGTCACACCACCCAACAATGAAAGATTTCCAAAGAAATAATTTTCATAGTTTTCCCCATGAGGGAAATCCACATTGGTGTAAGTCTGATCCTTCATCCTAACCACATGATGTTAAACCACACAGAATATCTCTTCCTAACACTATGACTTTAAACTGCATTATATATTTCATTCTTACCCCAAGACATTAAACTTCACAACCAATGTCCTCACCACATGAAATTAAATAGTGTGGATCCATTATATCCATCTATATTCATGTCGAGTCACATTAGTCCTCACCACATGATGTTGAACTAAATGAATCTTCAAGAACTATGTACGTCTTGATTCTTATTTATGATGAGATACATATGGACACCTCGATCGTTATCTTGGTCTAGCCACTACATGATGCACCATACCCCAATCCTACATCGAGACCTTGTTATTATTTGTTTCTCACAACGATTATGGATCATGTTGGATTAGGAATTATGGAAAAGGAATCCTGCATGATCAAGCCGCATCAGCCTCTATAGGCTCTAGTCCTCTCCACAAGATGCTAATCTACACGACTATCCAAAACTATGTGTGGTTTGATTATCATTTTTGCGAGATATGTATGGATGAAAAGTCTCAATATTTGGTCCCAAACAAAACAAATCCATTCATTCATGTCGTTCCTCCTTTATACTCACCACATTATTTGAAACTGCATGGAATTTTCAACACTACGTGTGGTTTGATTCTCATTCTCATGAGAAATGTAGTGACACTCAGACATCAACCCTTAGTCCCAACTGAGATATTCCAATAAATTCACAATGGATCACCTGTATCCTCACCACATGACATTAAACTACAAAAAACATAATGAACTATGTGTAGCTTGATTCCTATCATGACAGGATGCATAGTGATGTTTGCATCTCTAATACTAGGTCTAGCTACCACTATCAACAGAAATAATGTCCACCTCCTCATACGGTCCAGACTTATGTAGTGTATTTCCTATTCTAGAACTATGTGTGTCTTGATTATCATCCTCATGAGATATGTAGTGACACCCAGTATCCATATTTGGGCATAGACACAAAGTTAAAAAAATTCACGTCGATCTGCATCAGTCCTCACTAAAAGACACTAAACTGCATGATTTTTTAAACTACGTGTGCCTTGATCATCATCCTCCTGAGATACATAATGACACACAATAATCCATCTTTGGTCCTAGACACAACATTATCACACATTCACATCAATTACTATGTCCTTACAACATGATGTTAAACTACACGGACATACGTCCTTACCACATGATGTTAAACTGCATGGAAGTACGTTTTTGATGCATGATGTTAAACTACACAAAAAAGATCATCCCCACTACAAGATGATAAAATGTGTAGACCATCTCCCATTATTCATTCCTTATTAAAGGACCATAGGATATTTACCTTGGTCAACAAGAATATGGGGTTCTTCCACCGTCTTTCAAGAGAACCTCAAATCTATATACCAAACATCACATCCTATGCATATTGGGACACCATAACCTTCTATGGACCTTCTAAAGGATAATCGGCTTCGAGGACCATTTTTGTTATTATGGATACATGATCATGGATCCTGTATATGTGCCTTTGGGTATCAACCAAATGCATCACTCTGAAAAAGGACCTTCCAATCCTCATGGGCCACAACATCATTGCAGCAGAACTAAACACCCCAACATGTCTAAACCGCTCCCTGTATGACTGTCCGATATCATCACTCATGATGAGAGAATCTCAAACCACAATTTACAACATCTCCATACCTTTAATGAGAATATGTTAGTTTACTCTAATCCCTGAGCATCCTAATTTACCTCTTGTGTATCATCCTTCATATCAGGTCCATGTTTGTCCTGACTGTAAACTGCCTTCATTTTAGTCAAATCTATACGAACTTAAACTCTATCACATAATGGTCCAAATCAAAAGACCATAAACTGTTAATGAAAGAGACCCAAAATATGGTAGGTCAAAACCCCACAAAGGGATACCTGGGAAAAACTCAAGTCTCTGCCCGCTAAACTCTTCATCCTCAGAGTTCAGGAAAAAAATAGGGTGAAAACATAAATGGAATAAAGCTTATGGGGTATACCTTGTAGCCCTCAAAAAATCCAAGCTATTCCCACTAGACCAATTAGTCTAGGAAAAATATAGAGCAACATTTTTCACATCTCCTCACTACAAGAATGTGTTCACTGGGCGGTGACACAATTTCTAGGGTACTCAAACCCTCCTTGGTTTTTACACTTTACACAAATCACACTTCATTAGTTGGGGGTTTCTCAAATCACCATAACCTTCCATGGACCTTGGAAAGGATAGTCAGCTTTAAGGACCCATTGAATGACTATGAATACATACCCATGGCTCCTAAATATGCGTCTATGGATGTCAGCCAAATGTGTCACTCTAAAAAATGATATTCCAATTCTTATGATACCTAACATCATTTTGGAAGCACTAAACACCCCAATGTTTCTGAACCACTCCTTGTATGACTATCCCATATTGTTATCTCGACTTGAGAACTCTAGATCATAATTTAGAATCCCCACACCAAACTATCCAAGTGGATTTGATATCCCCATCGTTACATAACCATGTTTTATACCCATTCTAATGGAAGGATTGAAACATTCCATTTATTAACCAATGATGTCCCATACTTCATGATTCAAAATCACAGGTCATAGGGCATGAGCTTCTCATTAAGAGCTAATCTTCCCTCAGGTGCCAGAACCCATCCTGGATATCTTTATTCTCATACCCAAATCCATCATCCAGAATTTTGAGCCTTCAAAAATCTTTTATAGGCCTTGAAAAAATGTGGAGATCGTCTTTCGCTTGGAATGCTACCGACGCCTAAGGGTCTTAACCTACCAGCTAAGGGCATCTTCTCCATGCCAGAAAGGATCTTCAATCCATGTGTTCCTTAGAAAGACTGAAGTGGAACCTAACAATCTAGAATGTCATGGGATATACTCAACATTTCTACACCATCTCATATTCATGGACTCAAACTTCTGGGTAATGGTTTACACCATACTTACTCTAACTATCCAGGCAGCCCTAGTATCTCTAGTATTCCAAAGCTAGCCGTATTACTTCCATAAATCGTCCATAATCCTTGGAAAAGATAACCGGCTTCAAGGACCCTTTGATTGAGTATGCATACATTCACATGGATCTTAATATGTGCCTATAACTGTCAACCAAATGCATCACTCTGTAAAAAGGGAATTTTTATCCTCATGAGGCTTTCCAACACCACGATATAACCCAGCACCTCAGAGTGCTTTAGGAAACTCTTAGAAGGTATGCACCATATCTGATGATCATATATTTAGTCTAATCTAAAAGTCCCTAAACTGAAATAAATATTTGGTCTAAGCTAATAGACCATAATCTAACTAAATATTAGGTTTAAGGTAAAAGACCCTAATCTAAAGAAATAATAGGTCCAAGCTAAAGGATCATAAACTAAAAGGTATATTATGCCCAAGATAAAAGACCCTAAACTAAATCAATATTAGGTCTTAGATAAAAGTCTCTAAACTAAAATAAATATTAGGTCTGGTCTAAATGACCCTAAACTAATGAAATATTTGGTTTGAGATAAAATACCCAAAACTAAATCAATATTATGTCTGAGAAAAATGACCCTTAACTAAAGTAATATTAAGTCTAAGCTAAAAGACCCTAAACTAAATAAATATTCGGTCTATGCTAAAAGACCCTAAACTAAATAAATATGAGGTCCAAGCTAAATGACCCTAAAAAAGAGAAAAGTTATGTCCGAGCTGAAAGACCATAAAATAATGTAATATCAGGTCTGAAAAAAAGACATTAAACTAATTCACGAATGTATTTTAGTCTAAGGGAACTTGTATGGCTCTCCATATAGCCTTAGTGACACCAGGCTACGCTAACCAATCCTATTGGATTCAGAAAAGGATTGATAACTCCCCCTCCAAGGCATATATTCTACACATTGATCCCTCTTCAAATCAAGTGATCCTAAGATAGCTACAACATACTACTAACAGAGGATCTTGTGTGGGTGGGAACACACAAGCATCTGCAAAGAGAAATTTTTCAGAATTTCAATGTTCAATTCCAGTCATTAGTGTTCAATCAATTTAAATAAAAGGGAAAAAATGAATGATGTTGTAAAAGGTTTAGAAATCTCATCCATTCATAGTATGAAAAAAGAGGGAGGAATATCTTCATTTTGGGGTCTCTCACTACGCTAAATTTTTTATTTAATGGTGTTTTAAACCGCCGCTAAATCATGTTTCGGAAAATAATTAGTGGTTGGTTTTGAAAACCATCGTAGAACAATTTATAAGTGGTTTAAATCATCACTAAATCATTTTTAATTTTTAATAATTTTTTTTAAATTTTCTAAAATTTTTCATTTTAAAATTTTTCATTTATTTATTATTACCACGCACATTCCCATCTCTATGCATAAGTCCATGTCGATGCAAAAGTCCATGTCCATGCACATGCCCATGCCATATATAGAAATTCTGTGTCGGGTGAGATTTGAACCCCTTACCTCTTGCTTATTCTCTAATGACTTTACCACTCTTTGAGGCTCTTCATGTGATCAATAAATCGAATTTAATATACTTATACATATATATATTAATTGAAAAAACAAGTAATACATAACAAATCAATAAAGACTAAATAATTATTAATCAATAATTATTAATCAATAATGATTAATCAATAATGATTAATCAATAATCAATAATCAATAATTAATAACTGATAATATATAATATATAATATATAACATATAATATATAACATATAATATATAACATATAATATATAAAACATAATTTATAATACATTATATCTAATACATAATATATTATATATTCTAAATTATATATTATATATAATACTTATTATATAATATATAATATATATTATCTATTATATATTATATATTATATATTATGTAATACATAATATATATTATATATTATATATTATGTAATACATAATATATAATAGATAATACATAATACATAATACATAATAGATAATAGATAATAGATAATATATAACATATAACATATAATATATAATATATAACATATAATATATAAGTAATGTATAAGTAATAAATTAATTAAAAATTAATTTAATATATGACAAATATATAAAAAATTAATAACAAATTAATAAATAATAGATAAATAAATAAATAATAACTAATAACTAATAAATAATCAATAATAAATAATAAATAATAAATAATAAATAATAAACAGTAAATTATTAATAATTAATAATTAATAATTAATAATAACAAATAATTAATAATTGATCATTACGAATTAATAATTAATATTTATAAAATTATAAAAAATTAATAAAAAATTAATAAAAAATTAAAAAATTATTAAAAAATAATTAATAACTAATTAATAAATATTGAATATTGAATAATTAATAAATAAATAATAAATGAATAATAAACTAATATGAAATTAATATTTACTAAATTAAAAATAAATTAATAAATAATATATAATATATAATATATAATAACAAATAATTAATTAATTAATTACACAAATAAATATATAAAAAATAAATAAATAATAATTAAGTAATAATTAATAATTAATAATAACTAATATTTAATAATTGATAATGATAAAATTAATAATTCTTAATTAATAATTAATATTTAAATTTTAATATTAAATATGAAATTTTCAATATTTAATATTTAATAAATAATAAATAATTAATAAATAAATACTAAAAAAATAATAAATAATAAATAAATAAATAATAAATAATAAATGAATAATAAACTAATAATAAATTAATATTTAGTGAATTAAATATAAATTAATAAAGAATAAAGAATAAAGAATAAAGAATAAATAATAAATAATAAATAATAATGAATAATGAATAAAGAATTAATAATGAATAATAAATAAATAAATTCATAAATAAATAAATAGATAAATAAATAATAATTAATTAATAATTAATAAAAACTAATAACTAAAAATTAATAATTTGTAGTTAATAAATAAAAATTAATTAATTAATAATTAATAATTAATAAATAAATAAGGAATAAATAAATATATAAATAAAAATAAATAAATAAACAATGAATAATAAACTAATAATAGATAATTAATATGTAATTAATTAATAAATTAAAAATAAATTAATAATTAATGTGTACATAATAATTAAATAGTAAATAAATAAATATTAAATATTAAATAGATAAATAAATAAATAATAATAGATAAATAAATAATAATAATAATAATAAATAAATTAATATTAAATAAATAAATAAATAAATAAATAAATAAAAATTAAATAATTAAATAAATCATAAAACGTTAAGAACCTCTAAAATCCCTAAAAACACTGAAATGAACATAAAATATGATCCATGACTCCTTTTTCAATGCCACAACCAGTAAAATCAAAGATTGTTAAATGAGTTTCGATATAATATGTGGTACAGGCCGAACAGACACCTCAAAAGAAAGTTACAACTATTTAAATTTTAAGAAATCAGTGTCTGTAACAAAAACCTCTATTTCAGAGTACTTCTGGGCCTTTTTGGCTGAATAAAAAGGGGTAAAATACTTAAAAAGTTGGTACCAGACCTAAGCGGAGTAGAGCTCATCACAGGCTTCGATTTGATATGTGGTAGAGACCAAATGGACACTCAGATTAAAAGTTATGGTCGTTTGAATTTAGAGTTTGATTTTTGACTTTTGAATTTTGAATATATTTTTTCCTTTGATTATCACATGATTTAAATCTCACTTGGTTTTTTCTCATTTGGTAAACTTCGATTTGATTGGTTGTGGAGCTAAAATGGACTCTTGGATCAAGAGTTATGGTAATTTGATGTCGAAGTTTGTTCTTTTACTTATTGAAGATTCCTTTTCAGTTTAAAAATATTATTAACTAATAATTATAAAAATTAATTTATTGAAATGTTAAAAATATATAAAATTATAAATAATAAAATATATTTTATTTTAAATAATAAAAAAATTAAAATAATTAAAAAATAATAAAAAAATAATTTTTTTAAATTTTCTAAAAAAAATTCTTAAATTTTGCGGTGGTTTTCAAAAAACTGCATTTAAAAAATGAAAATTTTTTAGAAGATATTTTAAAAAAATTAAAAAAATTAAAAAAAATTAGTGGCAATTTTAATAACCACTGCTAAATTTTTTATCGAAAAAAATTAGCGGGGGTTTTTAAAACGTCCGCCAAAAAAACTGCAACTAAAACATTGTTTTCTTGTAGTGTCTCTAAAGCCTAAAAAATGAAGTGTAGTTCAAAAGATGATTCATGAAAAAAGATGGTCAATAGTATTGGAAAGATCGGTGAGAGTCTTGCGATAGAAGAAAATGTGGGCACACTATAGAGAATGGATGGCCAGTTGGATTAATTTATCTCCCCCTTATATATAGTATGTTTCATTGAATACCAAACGAAACTAGGTAGACCAAACGTCACATGAAGCACCAGTTTGTGACACCAGCAAAGACTCTAGCGGGCATTAGTTTTCCTCCAAATTGAGTCCTCATCCCCACAGACATCGTTCCCGAGGAGGGAATTTGTTGACACCCACTAGATAGGCCCCAGAAAAATCACAATGGATGAAATAAATGAATATGGGTAATATTTTCACTACAAAAGAAAAGGAAGAAAAGGATAGATGAGACCTACAGATCATGTGATCCTATGAAGGACTCACAATCTTGTGGCAATTTTAAGGTCATACGAAGGCTCCATGCATGTTTTATGATCCACATGAAGTCTCATGGAACCGCCTTCGACAATCCTTCCTACTCTCATAAAGGTTCCCCAGACAACTGAATGAGCGCCCCAAGGCCACATGGTTTTTCATTGGAAAGTGCCCGAAAATACACCCAAAATCCTTCAAAAATAAGGAGGGATGATATTAAATGGCATATACCACTAGTGGTGATGAATATCATACACCATATCATTATTTGTAGAGTTTTTATGAGTCTTCTAATTTTTTTTAAAAAAAATGCAGGTTCAAAATATTTTAAAATATGAGATTGAAGGTGGAAGCCCCCCCCCAATGTCTTTTTCATGTTTCGGTGACATGGAAAACATTATAGGGGGGGGCGCCTTTCTCCTAAAGAAAAAGCGATAGGTGACTTCGGGGGTGCTGCCTTTCGCCTAACGTAAAGGTGAAATGGCCTCGTGCGGCCTTTGATTTCATGACCTATAAAAAGGCACCCCTTCTCATCACATACAATTTCACTCATCTCCATACATTCCACATCTTATCTCTACAGAGATTCCATTACTTGTATGGTGGATCTAGTAGTTTAAAATAAGTCCCAGTTTTTTGCAAACCCTCATTTAGATGTATTTTTTTATTTTAAATTTATTTATATATTTAATTGAATTATTTTTTATTTAGGTTTAAATATAACCTTTATTAAGTAGTTTGGTTAGTTCTAAATATTTTTTAATTAAGTAGTTTATTTAGTTATATATAGTTTCAAATAATATTTATTATTAGTAATGATTAAGTATAGATTATCTAATGAATAAATTAGGATTGAAATTTCCCAAATTTTGGCAGCATAAAGATTATGTGGTTATTTAAAAAATAAATTCCTTGTATGGATATAAACAAGTGGATGTGGCTTTTCGAAATATGTACCTAGGATTAACAACTCCGACTTGGTGTTCCAGGCTTGACTCGGGGTGACCGGGTACATGAAAATGGTCCTTTATGAACTCTTGGTTTGACTCTCCCGGGGGATATGTTTAAGATGATTCATATTTTCTTTACAAACTACTAAAATACCTAATAAAGGGAAACATCAAATCAGTTTATTTATTAGTGATAAAATGATAATTACGATCATATAAAATGTAATGGACTAGGAAAAACTATACTAAGAAACATTAGAACCAGAGTTTATGATATAAGAAAATTTTCTATAATTTTAGTGTCATAAATATTATATAGATTAGATATAATAGTTATTATTAGTAATGATTAATTATATATTAATTAGTAAATAACATTGGATTAAGAAAATTAATGCATATAATGATAAGCTAATATTAGTCTTCATTGATAATACAAATATTTTGATCATATAATGTGAAATGGAGAAGAAGAAATTCATTAAATAACACATGAATGATTTACAACATACAAGAAATATCTTGACATTTTTTAGTAGAACATGGTTTGGATGCGATGAGCCACACATTTGATGTGAGGTAAAATCTATATTATTTTTAATTGGTAACATAATAACATCTTCAAAAGCTATGAACTTAACATTGAAATTTGAAAAATATTTGAGCCTTCTAATAAAATAAAATATATTTTATTAGAAGGATGAAATATTTTCAAAATTACAAAGTTAAGTACATACCTTTTGAAGATTCTATCAATCTACTAATTGAAAATAAGATGGATTTTACCTCAGCTCCAAAACAAGGCCCATCTCATCTAAACCACGTTCTAATGAAAATTTTCAAGGTATTTATTATATTTTTTAAACCAATCATATGTTATTTAATTTTTCTTTTCTTATCCATTTCAAATTGTATGATCAAAATTTTCATTTTATCAAGGATAAATAAACTAATTTGTTGTTACCTCTTCATTATTACCTCAATTTCCAAACCATTTTGTGACTTATATTCTAATAAAATTTTATATAATGAAACATTCATATCATCTTTTAGGGTATAAAAAGACATTCTAAAATTTCAGTATAATAAATACTATATGGTGGACCATCTTTGTAAATATTAGTTACACTATCAGAATCTTGATCAAAACACATTTTGAAGTAGAGAGTCATATTTTCTTGTGAGTACTACTTGGGGGAGGTTATTAAAACTACGCAAGAATATTCTTATAGTAAACAACAAAAAACAGTGGTTAGTACAAATAATTGTTTAACCCTATGTGAAATTTAAGAGGGAATTCATTGTTCCTTAAATCAGGGACCCAACCAAAAGATCCAGTCTATGAGCTAGAGACTTTTTAAATTTTCAACTACACTGTAGCATCTAGATTGACCATTGGTTGTTGATGCATAGTAGGTCCAAGAAATATAATTATTTTCCAAATGGTTAGATGGTACCATGATGGAGTAATATGTTGATGATTCTACTGTAAAACCATAACTTCCAGTTGTACAAATATGTAGACTTACAAGAGTGGTTGGAGAAGGTCCGAACCATGAAATTAAGCCTATTCAAAATGACACATAAGAGGAAAAAATATATGATCTTCTAGATATACATGTAAATATAAATTCCATTGATGATTTTTGTAATGATGGAACATATGGTGACAACAATGCTGATGAGGAGGGAGTATCAGAAGATGGGGAGAATGTTTTTAGAAATGCATTGGTTGTAAAACAACCACAACCCATAATAAATCATCCACCACTCTTAATATCTTGGTCGAAAGTATTGAAAAATGTTCTTGAATTTTACTGCAATGTTCTCACACTCGTAACAGAGTTTCCTAGAGTTGTACTGGATAGGTTTAGTGAGCTGAACAAAACCATATATGTTTGAAGGAATTTTCAAAGTAAAGATGCACTAAAAAACACACTAAAGAGATTTAACATTGAGAGGCACTATAGATATATTGTTTAGGAATCATGCCTTAAAACATAGTTTATATGGTGTTATAAGTATGAGTATTCCGGTATATTATTCTTGAGGTTGATTCTGTACATTTCATTTGGAGGTTAGAGAATCTCGAAAATTAAGGCATCTCATACTTGCGTTCATCTTAACCTATCACTAGATCATACCTCATTGGATTATGAATTTGTGTCATCCATTATAATAGATGTTGGTAGGAGTGGATACTCAAGAGGGGGTGAATTGAGTTCCAATAAAAATTTCTGTTAAAAATATTTCTCTTCAAATCCCCCTATTTAAAAACAAAGTTAAACTGTAGTGAATTTATACAGAGTATAAATGTTCAATTAGTTTGTCAAATATTGATTAGGTCTCGGATAATATAATCAAAATATTAATTCAACTTTTGAAACTAACTTACTGGTTCACAATAAGTATAAACACTTTCTAATTTAACTATCAAAGTAACTTTAAAACAAATTGTATTTCAAAGTAATTTTCAACGGAAAATTCTATATAGTTTATAACCAAAACAGAAAAGCACAAAAGTTCTTGAAACAAGAGATTTAGTCTCAAACCGAGACTTAGTCCTCTCAAACAATATATATAAATTTGATCCACACCCTGGATCGGGGTTAACAACAGTACAATACTATCTAGGTCTTAAGAACTCTACCACAGTTCTTCATGGGAAAACAAAGACAACAGCACACAGGCTGTCCAGGTCACACTTGACCTCTACCATTGTCCTCAGTGGGATACAGTATGATGTAAGGAGTTTGGAATGAAGATTTAGTATCCTCTAGTTCATCACATGATTCAGTATGTGTGTAAATAATACAAAGAACACACACTGCTCAAAATAGTATATAATGAATCACTTAGAGAGAAATATATGAGAGTTTAGAAAGCTCTAGTGATTAGTAGTGTAGCTCTGGACTCGTTGGATTCAGCAGAAATGCTTATGAGTCTTTCTGTGGGTTTTCTGTTGAAAAAAAAAACAGAGTATCATGGTTCAGCTTGATGTCCTTCACAAGTGAGTATGTTCTCTGATTTCCAGCGTTCTTCGTGTGTTCTTCAGTAGTGCTGGATTGCATGCATGAGAGTTCTTTGAAGATATTGTAATGCCTTCTTCGAGTTCCTCGTGTGTTCTTTTTTTCATGTATGTATGTGCATGGAAGAATTCTGTCTCTATTCCTTTTCATGCACACCTTTTACTATAGCTCTATCTTCCTTTTATTCCATGAGCTCCGGTAATGGGAATGATTACCTTTTCATAGGTATGAGGTACTGTCCCCTGACATGCCAACAACTAACATTAAATATCATTAATTGCATTAAAAACATCAATTATGATCGTTAGAATTAAATAAGGGTTTATAGAAATTCAAACATTTTTCATGACTATTGGTGAGTCATGAGATCAGTGAGTCATTTTGAATCTGCATCGGTATCAGTAACATCAGCACCGGTAGCTCATTGATCATCAGTATCCGTAGCATCAACATCGGTAGATCATTGATACGACCGGTGATGTTGTGACCATTTTCATCGGTGAGAAAATTCCTATCATTGGTGTGACCGTTCATCATCATTGTGACTGTTCATCATCGATGCAACCGTTCATCATCGGTGCGACTGTTCATCATCGGTGCGACCGTTCATCATCGGTGCGACCGTTCATCATTGGTGCGACCGTTCATCATTGGTGTGACTGTTCATCATTGGTGCGACCGTTCATCATCGGTGCGACCATTCATCATCGCTGCGACCATTCATCATCGGTGTGACCCTTCATTATCGGTGCGACCGTTCATCATCGGTGCGACCGTTCATCATCGGTGCGACCGTTCATCATCGGTGCGACCGTTCATCATCGGTGCGACCGTTCATCATCGGTGCGACCGTTCATCATCAGTGCGACCGTTCATCATCAGTTCGACCATTCATCATCAGTGCGACCGTCCATCATCGGTGCGACCGTTCATCATCAGTGCGACTGTTCATCATCGGTGCGACCGTTCATCATCCGTGTGACCGTTCATCATCGGTGCGACCATTCATCATCGGTGCGTCAAAAACATGGAATTTTCACAAAGTGTCTGTTTAGTCCATAATACTTCCAGGTCACCAGTAAAACATAAAATAAAATATAAAAACATATTTAGACATGATTTAAACATATATAAACATATTTAGAACAATTTTAACAAAATACTGAATTGAAATAAATAAAACTAAGATTTGTGATTATTAAAATAACCATATCTCAGAGAGTTCAACAAACTCCCCCTTTTTGACAATCACAAATCAATGGAATAAATGAATAGAGAAAAAAATATGTCATTTAGTATGCTCCCCCTATATAAAAAAGAAAATATGCCAAAAGATAAGACAAGGTTAGAATAGCAAACAGAACTTATACAAATGAGGAATTCTCCCCATATAATAAAAATCAGATAATACGATTCATTATTCTCTTTCATAATTTCTTACACTTAGATATATAATCAGAATTTCTCCCCCTGTGTATATGTATGCATGTAGTAAACAGTGAATCAGTCATACAAAGTGGTAATCTGTTAAGCAGGCATCATGGGCTCATATGCATATTCAGTTCATCCCATATTCATATTCATGATATCTCATCTCTCATTTATCATTTCCCATTTCTCCCCCTTTGGGATTATCAAAAAAATATAAGGAAGATAAGAAAGAAGATTCCATTTGTAAAATAAGGTTTGAAAATGAGTAAAAAAATCACATACAAAAGTGAAAAGTACAAGAAATAGACACCCTATCAAAAATTGATAGATACAACTATTTCTCGGGGTGCAATAGAGATTTTCCTTTGATTGTTGGAGGAATGGATGGTCTAGATGGTGGCTGGGTGGAAGGTTGAACTGGCCGGATGGATAAAGGAGGCAGGATGACTCTAGCTGGACGAATTGTGGGTTCTAAGGTCACCTGCTGAGGAGTAGAAGGTCGTTCTGAAGGAGTCTGTTGAAAGACTGGCTGAATATTAGAGAGAGCTTGAGAGATAGACATCTGACCAGGAGCAACATCTCATGAATTAAGAGACTCATCAGTAAGAAAAACAATGGCCTTATCTTGCACATGAAGGTAGGGTTTGATAAAATTGATGATGTCCTAAATTACTTCTCCACCGTACTTCATAGCCGTTTCAAAATCATCCTTATTCTACATGAAATGTTCCAAAGTTGGAGTAAAATATTTCAACTACTGAACTTGTGCCTTAAAAGCTTGAGTAATGGGAGGGAGTCTCAAATTGTCAGCCATCACTTTAAAATGATGATTCAGCTCATGGTTGGTGTAAATCATAGAGAAATAATGATCCAATTTCTCCTTAATCTCCTTTTGAGCTTTGGTAGCATTGGCTGAATACAAATGCACCATTTTATGAATATGATCACTATGCTCTTTCATCTTTTTCAAAGAATACAAATCCAAAATCATTCCAAGAGCTTCCAGATCTTCTTTAATAACATCATTTAAAGTATTAATCTCCTGACCAGTAATCTTGGTCACCTTTGAGGAACTAGCATGAGCAACAAATTGAGTGATCTCAGCTTTCAACTTCCTCAAGTCTTCCTTCTTCAGATGTTCTATCAAATTTCATAACACTTCCATCATACCAGAGATGGTTGTTCTGAACTCTCCTGACAGAGAAACCAAATTACTGCTTAAATATGAGATTTTTTGATTCAAAGAGGTAATGTGCCTTCCAATCGACTCACTATAATTGCACAGGTCTGGTTTGATAAGGCTTACCACTCTTTGAGCCAAATCATCCATAGAAGCTTCAGATAAAGACACAGGTGAAGGAGCAGGAACATGATATAACCCATCTTTCATAGTCTCTCTAATTACTTGAATCAATTCAACCTTAAATCTGTCAAAATCAGATTGAGCAACTACAGGACCAGATCTAGCTTGAGAAACAGAAGGATCAGGTCTGGATTGAGAAATAGAAGGACCTTGTCATTTTGTTGTCACTTGCATATATTTATCAACTAATCGAGCCTTAACTAAGTCACTTAATCCTATAAGATCCATTCGTTCTTCTTCCTCTTCCTCTGGATTTTATAATCCAAGAACAACAAGACCTGGATGTTCTTCCCATGCGGCTCTGCATGAAGGATACATGGGTTTCACAAACTGAGATCTTCCAGGAATTTCAGGAGGGAATTCCTCATCCTCATCAATCTCCAGCGGTTCTGTTCTCTCAGCCTCAAGGTCATTTTCTTGCACATTTGGTAGGGGTTGAGGATCATCTTGGATCACATTATGACATTCTATAGGTCGATCATCGGCATCATTAACATCACCAATATCACTATCACTGCTAGAACTATCACTATCACCATCAGCATCACCCTTATCACCATCATTGCATTCATCATCATCATCATTAACTAATTTCTCACTTGAACTTTATGTAATATTAGATTCATACTCCTCAGAGGCTGATTTATTAGTATCACCTTTATCTTCATCATCACTTAAAAGGGGTTCAATCTCCGGTAAGTTGAGAGGTGGATTAGCTAGTCCAAAATCCATTCTTCTATTTTTCGGGCTAACTGTATCAGGATCACTCCTCTCATCAGGAGATGATTCAGCCTCCTTTTCAGCATTCAAATTATAATCAACTTCTTCTTCATCTGTTCTTTTCTTACTAGACTCACCAATTTCCTTAGGAACTTCTGCTTCCTCTTCTTCATCAGAATAAACCTCCTCCTCATCGGGTTTTAAACTGGGATCTCCCATCCCCTTTGGTCTCTTAGGATGATCAGTAGGATTGAAGGAGTCATACAGCTTCTCCTCATTAGTAACCCAAGCCTTCTTCCATGGGTTTCAGTTGATTTTCATCCTCTTACAAATATCCTTGTTAAAACAGAAGCTACTGAATGAGATACACTCATCTACATCACCAACACAGTCCAAGAACTTCAGCATGGTAGAGATTTTCTTAGAATACAACAAAGTTATAGCTTTCTTTGATGGTTTTATCATCTCAGTAATATGCTCAAAAAAATATCTACACAGGTTGATATTTTCACCATTCAACAAAAGGAATAATAGAAAATCATCCTGATACTTTACTGAATCGAAGTCACCTTTTCTTGGACAGACTTGGTGCTGAATAAATTTAAACAAAATTATACTATCACCATCCAATTCTGCAGCAATTATTCTTCTTGATTCAGACTTACCAATCAACATTTCCAGAGCTATCTCATAAGAAAAGTAATCAGCTGTGGGAGGGATATTACCAGTGTAATCCTCGTATCTTCCATTGTGAGGAACTCCCAAACATTCATCCCACTGCTTCGATGAAAAAGTAATCCTTTTTCCTTTTAACTATTGAAGACAGTCTTACATCTTCTACTCCATCCAATACTATACTTAAGTCTAAATAGAACTCATGCACCAACTTCGTGTAATAGACTTGGTCATCATCGCAGAACCAGTTTTTCCAACCTTGCATTTCAAATATTTTCAACAGAGTGGACTTGTTGGATAATACCCATTCTGAACAAACTTCCTTTTCGGCAGTAACTACCCATTTTTCTAGCTCCAGGTTTACTGACCTTTGTGTCGTGCTGCTAGATTCTCCATGAGCACGTTTTATAGGAGGGAAACCTTCAGATTCCTTACTTTGTCTCTTATTCTAGGCCATTTGGAGGTTCGAGAGGATTGAGCGTTTGGAAAGGTTCGACTGGCTCGAAAGGTTTGGGATTCGAAAAAGAAGAGAGAGTTCGGCGGGAGATGGAAGGTCGATAGTCATTTAGAAATAGACTCAGGTCATTATTTTTATCATTTAGGGCTACGATAATAATAAATAATAATAATGATTTAGTAAAACAATGTCGTTTTGATAAACACTAATGGTTTCACTGACTGTACAATTCAATCGGTTTCACAGATCAGTTTCACAGATCGGTTTCACTGATTGGTTTCACAGATCGATTTCACATATCGGTTTCACAGATCAGTTTCATAGATCAATCATACCTAGATCATGTTTAATAAATTCTAACCTTTCAGAACATAAATGCTTAGTGAAAATATCATCTAAATGATGTTTAGAGTCAATAAATTCTAGAGAAATATCACCATTTTGATAATGATCTCTCAGGAAGTGATGTCTGACATCAATGTGCTTAGTCCTAGAGTGAGACACAGGGTTCTTTGATATGTTAATTGTACTAGTGTTATCACAATTAATTGAAACATGCTTAAAATCATATCCATAGTCGAAAATAGTGTGTTTCATCCACAGAATGTTTGCACAACAACTACCAGTAGAAATGTATTCTGCTTCAGCAGTAGATAATGCAATAGAGTTTTGTTTCTTACTACACCAAGATACCATGGACTTTCACAAAAGATGACATGTTCCAGATGTTCTCTTCATATCTAACTTGAACCAGAAAAGTTAACATCTGAATAATTGATTAAATCAAAAGATTGTCTTTTTGGATAAAACAAACCTAAATTTGCAGTATGTTTAAGATATTTGAAAATTCTTTTAATTACATGTAAATGAGATTCTTTAGGATTATCTTGAAATCTTGCACACATACACACATTAAACATAATATCGGGTCGACTAGTAGTAAGGTAAATTAGACTCCCAATCATACCTCTGTAACTGGTTTGATCCACTGGTTTCCCAGTTTCATCTGCATCCAATTTACAAACAATACTCATAGGTGTATCACTTTCCTCAATATTATCCAAGCCAAAAAGTTTTAAAATATCTTTTGTATATTTACTTTGATTCAAAATAATACCATTTTCATTTTGAAAAACTTTAAATCTGAGAAAATATTTGTGTTCTCCCATTTAACTCATTTTAAATTAATTTTGCATACTTTTTGAAAAATCAGTACATAAAGCATTTTTAGAATATCCAAAAATAATATCATCAACATAGATTTGTACTATCAAAATATCTTTAGAGATTCTTTTAAAAAAAGAGTTGGATCAGCAATCCCTTTAGTAAAACCTTTTTAAATAAGAAAATTACTAAGTCTATCATACCAAGATCTTGGAGCTTGTTTTAAACCATATAAGGCTTTAGAGAGTTTAAAAACTTGATTTGGAAAATGAGGGTTAGTAAATCCAGTGGGTTGTTCAACAAAAACATCTTCAGCAATAAAACCATTTAGAAAAGCACTTTTAACATCCATTTGATATAACTTGAAATTCAGATGAGCATTATAGGAAAGTAGAATCCTAATAGCTTCTAATCTAGCTATAGGTGCAAAGGTTTCCTCATAGTCTATACCTTCCTCTTGACTATATCCTGGTGCAACTAATCTAGTTTTGTTTCTAACTATGCTTCCAGACTCCTCAACTTTATTTCTAAAAACCCATTTAGTGCCTATGGTCAAAGTGTCCTTAGGTCTGTCAACTAATTCCCAGACATTGATTCTTTCAAATTGATTTAGTTCTTCTTACATAGCCATTACCCAAAATTCATCATTGATTACATCATTGATATTTTTAGGTTCTAACTGTGAATGAAAAGCTTGATGTTCAACCTGGTTTCCAAGAGAAGCTTTAGTCTGTGTCCCTCTATCATGATTACCAACAACAACATCTAAAGGATGATTATTTAGAATCTTAGTTGATCTAGTAAAGGTAGGACTAGAGATTTCAGGATCCTTTCTAGGTTCAGGTTCTACAGAAGTGTATTCTGGAACATTTCTAGAACTTGTTGTCTTTACAACAGGTTTATTGATTTTATCATTAAGGTTCAGAATAGATAACTCTTCTTCAAGATTCTCAAGAGATGGTTTAGGTTCATGTGGATTAGTTTCATCAAACTTGATGTGAACAGATTCTTCCACACACTTGGTTCTCTTATTAAAGACTCTATAAGCTTTTCGAGAGATAATATATCCTAAAAATATTCCTTCATCACACTTGGATGAAAATATTTCTAGATTATCCTTAGTATTGAGAACAAAAACTTTACAACCAAAGACTCTGAAGTAACTAACTTTAGGCTTTCTATTATTCAATAATTCATAAGGGGTCTTCTTGAGAACTGGTCTGATCAAGACTCTATTGATGACATAACAAGCTGTATTGATAGCTTCAGCCCAAAAATAAACACGTAGGTCATATTCATTGAGCATGGTTCTTGCAATTTCTTGAAGGGTTCTATTCTTTCTTTCAACCACACCATTCTGCTGAGGTGTCCTAGGGGCATAGAGATTGCGAATATAGACATTGTGTGAGCAATAAGATTCAAATTCATGATTTTCAAACTCACGACCATGATCACTTCTCAGGGTTTTAATCTTAAGTCCACTATGGTTTTCTACAGACTTGGAGTATTTAATAAAGTAAGAACAAGCTTCAATCTTGTGAGCTAAGAAGTATACCCAAGTATATCTAAAAAAGTCATCTACTAGGACATAGACATAGTACATACCATTTAAACTAGAAACTCTTGAAGGTCCAAACAGGTCCATGTGAACCAACTCGACAGGTTGAGAAGTTGAAACTTCTTTCTTTGATTTAAAAGAAACTTTATGTTGCATTCCCTTTTGATAGGGATTACAAACTCTATCATTTGGGAATTCAATTTTGGTTAGGTCTCTAACCAAGTTCTTCCTAGTAAGCTTTCCAAGTGAATTTATATTGCAATGTCCTAATATTCTGTGCTATAGCCAAGATTTTTTATGAAAATCATTTAGGAAAGTAACATTTTGTTTGGCTAAAGAATTTAAATCAACAGCATAAACATTTTCATTTCTCAAAGAAGAAAATACTAAAAAAAAATTAGAGTTAAAAAAAATACAGGAATCATTTTCAAATTTCACATTAAATCCATCATCACATAATTGAGAAATACTTAACATCTTATATTTAAGTCCATCAACAAATAAAACTTTAGAAATCAAAACTGAATCAGTGTTACCAATCTGGCCTAGGCCGATGATTTTTCCTTTAGAATTATCACCAAAGGTGACATGGCCTCCATCAACTTTGATTAGACTCTTGAAGAATGATTAATCTCTAGACATATGTCTTGAACATCCACTTTCCAAGTACCACATCTTCTTATGAGAACTCTTCAAACAAGTTTCCAAAAAAACAGATTTAGATGGAGAATGATTTTGGTACACAGATCTTTTTGGGTCCAAATAGGTTAGCAATCAATGATTTAGATATCCAAATTTGTCTTATTGGTCTCACATAATTAGTAGATTCAACAGATTTTTAAAAGTAAACTCTATTTGATCTTTAACTATGTGAGTATCTAGTTGAAGCATATGAATTTCCAGAATCGGAACTAGCATAATTTTGTCCAGATTTAGAAATAAATCTATTTCAGGTAAACTGTCTTTGTCTAGGATGATAGCCTATTACAGTGGTATATTTTCGTGCCACTTGTTTACATAGAATTTGTGTAAGTGTATCTTTCCCATTTGTGAATTTTTCCAGGTCCTTCCTAAATGTATCATTATAAAATTTCAGTTCAGTATTTTCTTTTAAAATTTGAGAATTATTTTCCTTTTCTATATCAAGTGAAGATTTAACATTGGCTGTGAGAGCATGCTATTTCTTTAGGGCTTTATACTTGTCCTTAAGTTCATTACATGTTTCTTCTAGCATATTACAATATTCAAACAGTTCCTCACTAGACATGTTTTCAGATTCAGAATCAGTTCTAGAATAATAATCATTCTACATAGGGGAAACAAGAACCTCAGAGGTATTAAACAAGAAGCACATGTTGGCATGATTCTTTTCAGAATCAAAAACTTCAGATTCACTTGTGTTGTCTTCTGAAGCACTCCAAGTAGCTTTCATAGATTTCTTTTACTTAGTGTCCTTGTAGTCCTGTTTCTTCTTAAACTTCATTTTTGGACAATGAGATTTTATGTGACCTTTACTTTTGCATTCATAGCAGATAACTTCATCACTCTTATTAGCTTTCTTACAATCCTTCTTCCAATGACCCCTGTTGTCATACTTTCATTTGTAATTTGATTTTCTAAAGAATTCCCTCTTCCTATAGAACTTCTTGAATCACCTGGATTTTTGAGCCATCTCAGTATCACTGTCAGAGTCTAAATCTTCACTTATTGAACTTTCAGTTTGTATTTGAACTTTGTCTTTTTTCCTTTCTCTTCTAAGAAGTAGATTTAAAATCTACAGACTTCCTTTAAGGTTCATCATCATCCTCCTTATTCACCTTGATTTCTTCCTCGTACATCATTAATTTACCAATAAGATCTTTAACAGGTAGAGCACCAATGTCACATGATTCTCTGATTGAAACAGAAGTGCCCCTCCATCGATCTGGTAGACATCTCAATATTCTCATGATTTGTTCCTTTGTTGGAATAGACTTTCTAAGTAATCTCATAGTATTGAAAATCTCATTAAACCTGAGGTATATATCATAAATGGGTTCATCAGTTCTCATATTAAAATTATCATATTTAATAGTATAATTATTTAATCTCATTTCTTTAACATTGGTTGTTCCTTCATGAGAAACACCCAATGTATCCCATATTTCATAGGCAGTTTTACAAGAAGATATTCTATTGAACTATTCATCTCCTAAAGTACAATACAGGGCATTCATAGCTCTACAATTATTATTGTATGCATTCTTAGTAGCATCATCCCAAGTAGTTCTTTCAGATTCTGGAATCTTATATTGAGTTTCTAAGGCAGTCCAAATATCAAAACCCATACTTTCCAAATGAATTTTCATCTTAAGTTTCCATTGGGAATAATTTTTTCCATTAAAGAAAGGTGGCATGTTGGTAGCAACACCTTCTAGTCTATTTTCCATAACTATATTTTAGAAAATATATTTAAAGAGATAAAATTTAGAACTCACATAAATTTAAGATCTTTAAAGATGTAACTAAAATCACAGTTGAAAAACAGAGTGTTTTGAAAACCTGTATTAATAAAAACAACCTCTGATACCAAATGTTGGTTGGAGTGGATACTCAAGAGGGGGGTGAATTGAGTTACAATAAAAAATTATGTTAAAAATATTTCTCTTAAAATCCCCCTATTTAAAAACAAAGTTAAACTGTAGTGAATTTATACATAGTGTAAATGTTAAATTAGTTTCTCAAAGATTTATTAGGTCCAAGTTAATTTAATAAAAATATTAAATCAACTTTTGAAACTAACTTACTAGTTCACAATAAGTATAAATACTTGCTAATTTAACTATCAAAGTAACTTTAAAAAAAATTGCATTTCAAAGTAATTGGCTGCGGAAAATTCTATATAATTTATAACCAAAATAGATAAGCACAAAATTTTTTGAAACAAGAGGTTCAGTCTAAAGCTGAGAATTATTCCTCTCAAACAATATATATAAATTGGATCCAAACCCTGAATTAGGGTTAACAACATTACAATATTGTCTAGGTCCTAAGACCTCTACCAAAGTTCTTCATGGGAAAACAAAGACAACAACACACAGGATATCCAGGTCACACTTGACCTCTACCACTGTCCTCAGTGGGATATAGTATGATATAAGGAGTTTGGAATGAGGATTTAGTATCCTCCAGTTCAGCATAGGAGTCAGTATGTGTGTAAATAATACAAAGAACACACACTGCTCAAAATAGTAAATAATGAATCAGTTAAAGAGAAATATATGAGAGTTTAGAAAGCTATAATGATTAAGAGTGAAGCTATGGACTCATTGGATTCAACAGAAATGCTTCTGAGTCCTTCTATGGTTTTTCTGTTGAAAAAAACAGAGTATCATGGTTCAGTTTGATGTCCTTTACAAGTGAGTATGTTCTCTGATTTCTAGCGTTCTTCGTGTGTTCTTCAGTAGTGTTGGATTGCATGCATGAGAGTTCTTTGAAGATCTTGTAATGTCTTCTTCAAGTTCCTCAGGTGTTCTTCTTTTCATGTATGTATGCGCATGGATGAATTCTATCTCTATTCCTTTTCACACACACCTTTTACTATAGCTCGATCTTCCTTTTATTCCACGAGCTTCGACAATGGGAATGATAACCTTTTCATAGGTACGAGGTATGGTCCTCTGACATGCCAACAACTAACATTAAATATCATTAATTGCATTAAAAACATAAAATATAACTATTTGAATTAAATAAGGGTTTATAGAAAATCAAACAGTTTTCATGACTATCGGTGATTCATGATATCGATGAGTCATTTTGAATCTACATCGGTATCGGTAGCATCAACATCGGTAGCTCATTGATCATCGGTATCGGTAGCATCAGCATCGGTAGCTCATTTATGCGACCAGTGATGTTGCGACCGTTGTCATAGGTGTGACAGTTCCTATCATCGAGGCGACTGTTCATCCTTAGTGCGACTGTTCATCATCGATGTGACCGTTCAGCATCGGTGCGACCGTTCAGCATCGGTGCGACCGTTCATCATCGGTGCGACCGTTCATCATCGGTGCGACCGTTCACCATCAGTGCGACCATTCATTATCAGTGCGACTATTCATCATCAGTGCGACCGTTCATCATCGGTGTGATCATTCATCATCAGTGAGATCGTTCATCATCGGTGTGACCGTTCATCATCGGTGCATCAAAAACATGGAATTTTCACAAAGTGTCTGTTCAGTCCAGAATTGTAACAGCCCGAGATTTTATGAAAAATATTCTTTTTAATTTTATTAATGTCTTGTGTTATACGCTACACCAAAAGGAGCTTTCACAATACACATCTCTGACCTGGCTTGAATTATACGCAATCGCGACCTTCCACGATAGCGTGTGTTGTACGCAACACCGAGTTTCGCTAAACAATGATATGCTATTAAGATATTATTAAAACTAGCCGTTATGAATAGTAATAACCACTTTTTGAAATTTTGTAAATTTTATTTTTCAAAATGGAATTAATTTTTGGATTCGTAATATCAATATTAGCTTAGGGTGAAATTTTGGTACTTTTCGGATAACTTTCATATTCTGATGAATAGTGAAAATTACTAAATTTTAATTAAAAACAACTTTTTTAATCGAAATATTTAATAGTGATAAATTATTAATTTGAGTGGTTTTAAAGTATATTTAGAATATATTTTTACAATTTAATACAATGTTGGTCATTGGATGTAATTTCACATTTAAACCAGTTATAAACAAGTGTCAAACTTTTGATAGTTATTATCTCTTAAAAACACGCTATTTGTTTTGACGACGAGAATTAATTTTTAAATTAGTTAATGCAACTGATATGTTTTGAATTTGGTAAAATAGACATCATTTTTGAGTTCATAATATCAAATATATCTTAGGCCTAATTTTTGGTATTTTTTTGAAAACTTTCAATTTTCGATGAATAGTGAAATCACTAAGTGGTAGTTAAAAAACTGAATTTTTCATAAAACTTAATTTTACCGCTCCTGTGAATGGAATTTTGAAAATCCGAGAGACACGGTTAATATCAAGGACTAAAATGTGGTTCAATGAGATGAAAATAATTTTTGGTGAATAGTAACTTTTTACTTTTTTTTACCACGGTTAATAGTAAATAGGGTAACTAAGGGTAAATATGATATTATTATTACCCTAACACATGTCCTAATTCTATTGGATAGGTGTAATTCGACCAAAAACAACCTTATGAATAAAATATGACCATTTAGGCCCATTTGGATTAGATTAGGACATTTATTATTAATTTATTTAAAGAAGGGTTAAAATAGTTAAAATCAAAGTTTAATAAGTAAATCATTTTTAATATGGGGTTATACATAAGATAAATTCGACTATAAATATTCATTAGAAATCTAAAATGATTTCCTACATAATGATATTTTATTTATAATTTTTAGACTTTAAATAAATTAATTTATTTATGACACAACGATGATGCAGTAATTACCCTTTTAAGGAAATATTAACATAATTGATGTTATAAATGCTCAAATGAATGTAATTTGAGACTTTTTATGAATTACACTAATTTTATAGGTTACTATGATATATTAATGTTGATTTAATCAACTTGTTTCGAACATATAATTCTGTTATGACTTTCACAAAAATCATATATCAAATAGTGTCAAAATTGACACAAAATAGTTTTTAAATCAAATATTATATTATTAATTGTTATTTTATTCCTAAAAATCTAAGGTTCGGCCAAATGATTTAGATAAAGATATATGTATTAATAATAAACAATTTGGGGTTATTTTGGCATGTTATAGTAAGTGTATTAACCATATAGTGAAAGAAAACAAAAAGACACGGTAAAAGTTAAATTATTTAACTTAGAGTTAAATCTAATTGATAAGGTTAAAATAATACCATAAACTTGTCTAAATCCTATTGGTTGATAGGATTTCGACCCATCCCCACTTTAGCTACGAAATAAGACCCTTTGGAACCATTATAAACCGATTTTGACATTAATATAAAATAATATTTTGAGATATTCCTAAGGTGCCCCTCTCCTCCATTATAAAAGGACACCTCCTCCCCCTCCTCCTCACACCAATTTGAGCACTCAAGCTCGGCCAAACCCTGCCAAAATCTCTTCTCCACTTCCCTAGCAACATCCTAGAGGTTCTGGTCTTCCTCAAAGACCAATTTTAGTGCCCTAAGAGGAGGTCTCAAAGAGGCGCTTCAAAGAAGAGGTAATTACCGTTACCAATTCTTTCATCTGTATTTCTTCTTCCACTTCTTCTTCTTAGGTTGTTTCATTATGAAGTAATAACATCAGTATCACTCATATACTGATATGTTATTATAAGTATGAAACAACCCTATTTCACCATCTATCCATCCTACGGAAAAAGAAATCACCGCGCGTGCGTACGTACGGAATACCGTCTCCACGCCGTGGTGTAATCTATTTTCCACCACCACCTTACATGGATGGGTATAATGGTGTAAAGAATAACTATACATAGTTATTACAACATCATATTGATTCTGATATATTGTATAATCCACTCCAATTCAATTCAATATTTATTGAAATGATATCATCGCTCGTGCGTACGTACGGACTACCGTCTCCACGACGCGATGAGATTCATTCTTAATGATTAACCATTCATGAATGATTATAAAGTATATATAATAAGTACTAATGAAATATATGACATAATAATGATACTGGATTTATGTATATATATATATGTATGTCATCTACTTACTTCCATTCAAGACAATAAGGAAAGAAAAACAGCGTTCATGCGTACGTACGGACTACCGTCTCCATGAACGGTATTTTTCATTTTATTTATCTATATTATATATATATATATACTGAATATATATGATATATAAATCATATTTTATATTCTGGAAGTAAGTAAATCATGATATAAGTAATAATGATGTCAAGAACAACAAGTCAAAACACCTACGATAAATGAAACGATTTTACCCAAAACGCTTCTTTAACATAGAATTTACAAAAGAACGGGTAATATAATGTCATAAGTGAACCATATATGATATCATAACAATGAATATGATTCTGTAATAAGTCAATAACATTATTTAAACCATTATACAGGAGCTTCGGACACGAACAAAGCAAATCGGACCTAAGGTAAGGGAAATATCACAATCTCATTTTTATCCAAGATTGTTTATTCGTAAGTATTTACTGGGGTGTATTTTATCATCCACATCCATGATTCATCAATATGTAATATTATTTCCATCCACCTACAATTGTTTTTTTACCCTTCGGTGAGTTTTAGTAATATGTATGAAAGGAATCTTTTGTCGTTTTTCGTACGATGTACTTTTTGACTTTTCCGACAAAAGTACGAAGAATGTTTTTTTTAAACTTATATGGCATGAATGGATTTTAAAAACATTATTTCCAAGAAGCTTCCTTTACAAGTTTTCAAGTTTATTTTTAATCAACTTCTTTTATTTTAAAGTTGTATGACATGTTATGAAAGGAAAAATGTTTTTGAAGAAGAAAGGATATTTTCCTCAAGAATGAAGTTCAAGTGTTTTATCAAAATTATTTTCCATCTAAGATAATAAAGGGTTCTGTTTTTATCCCTATTATTATATTGATTTGATCATGTTGTGATGGAATTATTTTTATGAATTCCATTATCTTATATGAATTGATTTATGATGTCATGATGTTTCAAGAATCCCATTTTTGTTACATGTGTTATGCGATGATGTATGTTTTATGATTATGTGGCACACATAAGAAAGGATTCAGTATAAGATGGGTGGGACCTATATCTCCCTCCAATGCATTGGGTAAAGATTTTATATCTCATGAGATAGACATGGCTGGAATGGTAGGTTATACCGGTTCAGTGAAACAGGACTGAAACGAGGGTTACTCGATTCAGAAAGGGACTTTGTCCACTAAGATAGTCTTGGCAATGAGTCTTGACTAACAAGAAATGATTCTCTATGATTATGTGTGAATGCCACAAAGTTTCATGTTTTATGTTATGATTATTGTGATTTCATTTCACTACTATGATTTATCCCATGTTATGAAATTATGCTCTCTTTTGCAGGTTAAGATTTCCAAAAGTTATGTTCTTATGAATATGATGTGATTGATTTTTCCTTTATTTACCCTTACTGAGCATTTGAGCTCACCCTTTTATGTTTTCTTTTCCCCAGGATATAAAGAAAGGTTTTAGGTAAAAAAAAAAGAAGATCTTTATGGGAGATGTTGAAGATCTTTCACCACGATTAGAAGATTTTATTCCGAGTTTCCAAAGACACTAAACTATTACGATCCTTGTGTGTGTGTTTTTGTTATGTACTGAGTATTCCGCAAAAGTAATGTAATGTTCATGTACGTCAGGTTTCGGGTCTCTACAAGAATACTTCCAGGTCATCAGTAAAACATAAAATAAAATAGATAGACATTTGTAGACATGATTTAAATATATATAAACATATTTAGAACAATTTGAACAAAAGACTGAATTGAAATAAATAAACCTAAGATTTGTGATTATTAAAATAACCATCTCTTAGAGAGTTCAACAATAGAGATGGTTAGGACATGCCAATATGTTCCTATAGACCTTTTTAAAGAGAGGATAAAAGAGACTTTTGGTTATAATATTTCCTATAATAATGCATGGATTGAGAAACAAAAGGTAATGGTGAAAGTCTACGGTGATTGGGATGACTCATATTGGTTGTTGTTGCACTCTCTTTACATACTAAGACTTAACTACCAAGTTGTGTTCCATTATCATACGAACAAACATGTGTCTCAATATAACATACTTGATCTATCTCATGTTTAATTTCATCAGTTATTCTAATCATTCCTCCCCTGCATATTCACGTTTCATTTAAGAAAATTGTTCATACATGATTATGGATTGTTTCTATATAGAAAATACAAGTGCATATTTTCGATTTTGGAAACCCAATATGGAAACCTTTCTCCTATTCCTATTTCCTTTTCCAATTTGGAGAAGGAAAAATATGAATCATAGAGTTTGTTTTTGGCATGTATCAGTAACCATTTCCCTGATATTCGGGTGTCTCATTGATATCTGATTGGAATTGGGAAATCAATGAGGCAATCAATACAGACCCTGATACATGGAGACCCCTAAATACACATCATCAGTACTTTATTAGACACATCGTGAGAAATGTGCACAAAACCTTCCATAACAAACCTATGAAGAATGAAATCATGATGCTTGGTATGCATTGTCCTTGTTTTTTTTACTATTTCAAAAGAAATATAAAATCAATTTATGTGAAATATAATCACTTTTGTTTTTCATATGAGCTGGATCAATGGAGGATTGAAGTACATTATGAACAAATCATCAAGTATAATCACTAAGTGTATTATTATATGATGTGAATTCAAAAATAAAATTGGAAATTGGAATATGATGGGTTGAAAAGGTACTAAAAAATACCACAAACACTGTGGAGTACATAAATGGTGTCTTCAAGGGGATATACAAGTTACTTATAACTTCCCTAGTTCTAGATAAATTTTATTTATGTGTTAATTTATTCATTGATATAAAAAACTATCCTCAGACGGGATTTAGCAAGGGCTAATGCACAGAAGGAACTTTTAACAAGAGATTGAAAGAAATATTAATGAAGCTTATGATTATCATATATTTATTTTCTACTGAGATGACTCTTGATTTTAAGTCCATGAAAGTTAGGACCCCATCAAAAATAACATCGGTGAAAAAATGGTGTTATTAGTGGAAGAGAAGCAATGTCAATGTTGAATCTTCTATGCCTTATAATTTCAATGCGTACATATCATCGTAGCATGTGCCTCTATAAAAATATAATGGGAAGAATATGTTAATCCAATGTACCATATGGACATCATTTATAGCTATTATTGTACACCATGGATGCTTATTGGGGATTTTTGATATTACCGAATGCCTCAAGGCCAGCCGATAGTGATGCATGACACCAACTAGTTGCGTAAACGAGGGAGCCAGAAGGCCAACATGATGCAGAATGAGGTGGAATATCATCAAGAACAAGTGAAATGTTTGATATGCACTATTTGTCATCAATAAGGTCAAAACCATAAATGATTCCCAAACATTATTGGTTAGAGTTCACATTCTCATCCAAAATTATGTATTGTCTCCATTATGATATTCTCATACTGTAAATTATATGGTTTGAATATAATATCATTAATTTTTTTATAATTTTTTGATATTTTTTATATATTTTTGAAATTAAAATCTTAATGAAATACTTTTAGAATATTTCATTAAGATACCACTTGAAAGTAATCTAGATTTTACCTCACTTTCGATGTTAGACTCATCTCATCCAAACCATGTTCCATTGAAAAATTTCAAGGTATTTCTTTTATGTTATACAATATTCACGGGAAATGTATCACGACATAGGTGGAATGGTGACAATGGTGATAATGATGATGTAAACCCATGCCACAACTAAGAAGAGGAATAAAGCAAATAAAGTGAAGAATGTGAAGAAATCGAAGAAAGAAAAGAAAGTTAAGAGGAGGAGACATTAATGCATAATCAATCTATCTATGGATAAACTATAAATCTAGCATGTGAAATAATAATCATAAAACATACCATAATGTGGGAAATTGTTAATAAATTAAAAAGAACACCATTTTCTAATAAACAATCAAATAACAAAGAGAAAATGTATATTTATAATCACATCTTACAAAACACCCTTTTATAGGTAAAAAAATATCTCAAAAACACTTTCAAAATATGATTTAAGAAACATGAAGGTAAACCCTTTTAATTTGGTGAAAAATAACTTTATAAAATAATGTGGATAAACATAGAATGTCTTACATTATACAAGTCATAACATTCTACTAATCATAAAGTTATATTTACATTTTACACTTACGAATCATTTAATTTTTTACATAAATATAGATGATACAATACTAGTCACTGAGTATGATAAGAATGTCTCCCAGGCCATGCAATAGGGTGGTGAAGTTTGACAGATCAAGGTGTGTTGAGCACATAGTTTTCATCACAGGTTGCCTCCATACTCTATTATACCATACTTGCACCATGCTAGCTTCTAAGACATTGTAGTATCTGATTTCACATATGTCAACCATCACCTGCTTGATTCCCTCCGAGATTGGTGGAGACCAGATACACACACTTTCCACCTACATGAGGGAGAGACAACCATCACCCTTGAGGACATGGAATTCCTTTTCGGTTTTTCCAATCTAGGGGGAATCCATTTTCAGACCCACCCATTCATACTATCCTGGCCATGTTTAGAGATTTATAGTCATCATTATTTTGCCCAACACTAGGGCTACAGATGGAGGGTCAATTTATATGATCTATATTGAGGGACACTTTCAATATTTACCTGATGAAGCTGATGAGCTAACTATCATGCATCATGCCCATACATATATATTACAAATCATTGGAGGGACCATGTGCACTGTTCACTCGGGTATGCATCTGCACATGATGTATCTAAGGATATTAGAGTAATTTTATCAAGCCGATACATGCATATGGGGATCTTCATGCCTGTCTTACACTTACAAAGCATTAATCATGTCATGTCGTTATACTGTAGGGATATCGAGGGATGTTTTTTCCTTCTTCATATGTGGGTATGAGAGTTCATCCCCTTACTCTGCCCTTATCATTCTAGTCAGCCGCTTCCTATAGAGGTGTTGCATGATGCTCTGTGTGGAAACTGGTGTGATTAGTTATCTCTATTTGTTTCTCATGCTAGTAGGATTTATTAAATTTAATTTCTAATTATTTATCACTTTTGATGTTGAATTTTATAGGTAGACTCAGAAACACAACTTCCAAGTAAATTTGACACAACATTTGGGTGCATATCATCTCAAGTTGGATAGTCTCCTACCCGAAGAACTATGTGTATACAATCTATCATAGTCTAAATTTTTTAATAATAGCATCAATTTTGATTTTTATTAAATAATATTTTGAAAAATAACACATGTAATTTCAGATTTAATCGATGGCGTACTTTGATTTATTAGATAAATTTCCAAGACACTTCAGTATTAGAATTCATGATGCTATGGTTATAGCACCACTCATTCACTTTCATATTATTGAGTGGAAGTCTCCTGATAGATTCATGCACCAATTTGAATATGTTCATTCCATTCCATTACCACTGACACAGCCAAAAGATCTTCATTAATTGAATATAATAGGGAGGTAGGATGAGGGAAGGAGGTGATGACATGCAGAGTATCTTGACCTCTAGGGGAGAAATACAGCACTTCGTATCCCGGGTGTACCTACAATGTGATTCCATCTTTCAGAGCAGGTCGAGTATGTGACATGGAATAGAATAAAGTCTATACTGTATATTATCCAACACAAAAAAGAACTTTATGATTTGGTAAGTCAACAAATTTACATTATTTTTTTATTAAACAATTATCTAATTGATTTTAAATATATTTACAACATACTAATTCATAGAATCTTATTCACATGAGTGATTTATAAGAGGAGGGCGTCGCTGTCCTGGTAGAGATCCATGCTGCATCATTGGTGCTGAGAAAACATTATCATGCAATTCACAATAGAATATTTGATAGTTCTCCCTAGAGAGTGGATGTTTCAACCCAGGGAGTGGAGGTTCCTACTTAGGAACCTCCTCTTGTAGTTGCGGATGTTGGGGATCCATGACAATGATGATGTAGACCACGTCTCCCTGCATGTGATCCCTCACCTATTACATAGGAAGAGTTTCACCCCTATCTTTCTAGCCTCATCCAATTGTGGATGTGCATCCGGAGTAATGATATAAATCTTTATTGATATGATATCTATAGTTTTATCAATATTTGGGTATTTATTCTTCATAGCCTATATGGTTCCCCCTAACGATAATGGAGGGTCCTTTTACGACACCAGTGGGAGAAGGATCGAGTGAACAATATGACATACAGTTGACATCTCCTCCGACTGAAACATAGGCAGAGCACACGATGATCGAGATTTTAGTGCTCAAGGATCATCCCTATGCAGGTCATTAGACTCCACCCTGTCACGGAGCTTGGTGATCTCGATATGGGAATCAGATTCATAGGCCACCATGTAGGATAAAATCTCCTCATAGACATTGATTATACTCATTCATTAATTTTTAAGTGTTGGTTTACATACTTTATAACCCTTATTAATGACTTTAGTTGGTATATTTATGTGTTTATAATGAGGAACATGTATGAATCTTATGAAAATCTCGAAGAGTTTTAGAATTAATTACACAATCAATTGGGAAAATATATTATGATTAACCAATCAAAATTAGGTGTTTAATACATACTCTTGGAAATCACTAATCATATGACAGATACTGGAATTGTTTCACAACTCACTCCTCATGAAAAACTATAGTTGAATAGCATGTCTAAGATAATGAATCATTCATGATTGTTCATGGATCAATCAATTTTGAGTTAGTGTGATTGTATTATTTCATTATGTGGGTATACTATGAAAACAGTTCCATTTTTAATTAAATACTTTCAATCTAATGGGGTCATAAATATACTATATGATATATTCACTGGTAAATGTTCCAAAATATCTTCTATTAATATTTTTGGGTTTAAATCACTCGTATGAATATCAGTTTCAAATAAAAATAACCCTACATTAGTGAAATGATTATTTGTTATCTATCTCAAGGAAACTATGGGATATTATTTCAAAAATTTAAAATAACACAAAGTGTTTGAGAATGAAACTAGTGTATTATTCTATAATGAATATATTAATTGAGAAGCATGAGGGATGAAAGTCGATCTTGGAGAATTTTAGGACAAAAAAAAAGTTATCCTGATATTGAAGTTGAGCCAATTCCATAAATAGTTGTGGAAGAAGAACTAATTCATGTTACACAATAACCTCAATGCTCTAGTAGGATTCACTTGGATCCTATGATATGTGAATTTATTCTAAATAATGATGATGAAGTAATGTTCATAAATGATAAACATACAACCCATTGAGATTACATTGAGAGTTATAATTCTAAGAAATAGTTCAAAACTATAGAATCTAAAATGGACTCCATTTACATAAACCATGTTTGGAAATTGGTGGATGAACATGAAGGGTTTTGACCTATAGGGTCTAAGTGGGACATTCATAAGAAAAATAGTATGGATATTAGCATGTCTACCTATAAATTAGATTTTGTGGAAAATGTTACAAAAAATTAATGGTATTGACTATGAAGAAATATTTTCATATTTTGTAATGATAAGGTGTATTCAAATATTTCATATAATGACCTAGATATCATATCCATATTATTACATCATCTTTATCATAAAAATATATACAATACTCCCAAAAATATATAGGTCCAACATCTTTGTGAATTGGGATCATGATAAAAACAATAACATAGTCTTTTATTCACATCTCCAAACTTTCTCCTAGACGTCACCTTACTCTTACAACATTGGATATCTTGGAGAAATACATAAAAGAAAGGGTAATCCATAAATCCCATTAAGGTTATCCCGGGATAAATTTTGATAAAATATCATGAGATTTAGTAATCATAGAATGAAAAAAATGGAATGATTATAAGGAATCACGTAAAAACATGGCCAAAAAGTCAAAATATCATAAGATCAGGGTAAACATAAGAGAGAATAATGTGTGAGAAAAACATAAGACATTTTATCATTATTTATATATTTATAATGAATAATAATGTTAGATTTATCAAATTATTATAAAATAGTAGTATTTAAATAAATGAAATGATGAATAAAACCCTATATAAGTGATTTATTAAAATATACATATAAATCACTATATAAAAACCAATATATTTATAAATATAAAAACATGTATGATTTTTATACTAAAAGGTAGTAGTCCCCCTATCACCTATCAAGGACTTATTTTTTAAAAAAAATAACCATCACATCTAAAAATCATTTTTACCATAAAACTCATAAAAAGAACTCTCATTGGTAAGAATAAAATTCCTTGGTGACATCTAGGAAAATTTAAAAGGTCTCTTAATAATTGTTGGATAAAATGAAGGAGATAATGGCGAGGAGGAAATAGGTGTTCATAGTCACTGAAGGACACACGACACACTTTCGAGTGATCTATGAGATGCTGCAAGACCTTGGCGTCATATCCCCCTTATCTCATGAAATCCATTTGGCTTGTTAGCCCCACCACAAGGAAGTCCTAATGTATGATTAGTTTTATCATTTGGAACTATACAGATATACTAATAAACTTTTCCACTACATGCTTTCCCACACTCCATATGACCCATATTGGTCGGGCGATACATCATTGAAAAATCAAGAAAAATTCCAAGAAATTTCCCTTGAAAACATTCATAATCCATGACCTTTATAAAATAAAAAAAGGAGATAGAATGATAGTAGGCAAGAGGTGTTCCCGATCACTGAAGGACAAGAGATACAACCATGGAAACCCACAAGTAGTCGTGGGTCCTCGATCACATGTCTACCTTGACTCATGGGAGACCTTCAACTTGTCATCCTCACCAAGAGAAGCACCCTAGGTAACTACATCGTTCTCTAAGGATGAATGGATATATTTTTACATGTAATTATCATGAACCCCCATATGACCCATATCAGTCACATGATTACTCACCAAAAAATAGAAGAAATATCCTTTACAACACATATGCAATCTCGCATGACTCCCAACATTTTCCACATAAAACTGATGGGGTCGAATGGCAAGAGGTGAGAGGTGTTCGCGATTTCTAAAAGGCAAGGGATG
This sequence comes from Viscum album, assembly GCA_963277665.1. Lineage (NCBI taxonomy): Eukaryota > Viridiplantae > Streptophyta > Magnoliopsida > Santalales > Viscaceae > Viscum > Viscum album. The sequence continues at coordinate 1,454,153,584 of OY728157.1, read as the reverse complement.
CACCTAACACACCAATGGCGCAGTCTTGTGAGACCTCTGTACAAACTATACTTGTCTTGCAAGACCCCAAGACAAGTCACTCAAGGTCTCGTATGTTTCTTCCAATAAAAACTTGGATCTTTCAAAGGTCCTAGGACATGTCAGCATGAAAATATGGAAGACCATTGACACATTTGTGTGATGAATCAAGTCCCCATTAATTGCCTATAATCAAATAAATGGGGAATTGATAGAAGATAATATTGATCACTAAAAATCAGGTGACACACTTAGAGTATCCACAACAGAGACTCATGAAGATGCATAGCTCTAAACACCCTCACAGACTCTAGCCTAGACTCACACTAGATTCACCGCACAAAGCTCTGAACAACAAGTTTGGAAAGGCCTATAAATCCCCCACTCCAACATGGAGATTTTGTTGGAATCTTATGTATAATAAGAATGCCAAATTCCCTAACTCTGGAGTATTTTACAAATGAATTATATGTACTTCTCAGAGCGGCATATCAAGCAACCAACCATCTTTCCATTAGGTAATATACCGGCGGGCAGCCAGAGTAGTCATGATCTATGAATAATGTAATTCACATGGTAATTCATAGATCTTTTGAAGGATATATTGTAGGTAATGTGAATAAAATCTTAAAAACCCACTATATTAGACAAGACTCAAGACAAAGCAACACTGAACAAAACCAATGCATTCGTGATGCAAGGGTTAGAACCAAGGTCAATGGTGAAAGGCTCAAGAAAAGTACATGCTCTCTGACCCTTGTTCACTTTTCATAAGTTGTCCAAAGTCATTACATATAACCAAGTAATGTCACCTGGATATTATGGAACTCCTTCAATATGCCATTTGGGATACATGAAATACTCTAGACATGTTAGAGAAAGTCGCATGGTTCTCCTCACTGATACCACTTTGATCTTGTGAAATGATCTCAGTCTGTCACCCATGACTTGTGACATCCTTCAAACACTTATTCTAACTCATATAATGGTGTTTTATCATGTAAATAACATCACATAAAAGAATATGGATGTGATAACCAAGCTCTCATGACACCCTCTTGATAAGTCAGTTGGGACCTGTGACGCCCTCCAGACATGTCAGCCATGTCTCACAATGTCCCTTAATGGTGTCAGCCAAGATACATGACACTCCTCACACTATTCCATAATGAATCTTGTGAAACCCCCAAAATGTGTCAATCCAGGTCATGCGATGGATCCAAGGACATTCTGACTAGTTCGTACGACGCCCTCCATATAAGGAGGAATTATCAATAGGGCATCCTAGGACTTGATAACATTGTCTTTCCCCAGTGTGTATGCCCTTAATATAGGGCAGCCTAAGTTTGTACTCCTTGAAATAATGGGAACTATTATGACTCTAATTCCTATCATATTCAGGATATGTAGGTTACCTCTCCCTGAGGTTAGATCCCTATATTGACAATCCAAATGAATCATAGAATCTATGTCCCTTATTCAAGGAAATTACATTGATTATTTTCTACCCATTTTTTCACAAAATGGGGATGGATCAAATGGGATTAGGGGGTATCAATGACCATATCATTTACACTATAAGAGCCCACAATGGTATAGGGAAACCTCAGTGTGTAAGCCCTAACCATATCATTTACACTATAATACCCCACAATGGTATAGGGAAACCTCAGTGTGTAAGCCCTGACATAAACTGAACTACGATAAATCTATTTTATATCATAATTAGGATACATAGGACACCTTACTAAGGGTCAAGCTCAAATATAACACTTATTTTAGTATAAGTATCCCCATAAATCTGATGTCTCAACCATCATGACTCAATCATTCCTAAGATATGATGACCCTATCTCATCCATCAAAGGACTGGGAAACCCAACATGCTCTAAATGACTCTGATTCCTACCATAACTGGGATACGTAATATGTCTCCCCAAGATCTGAGTCCCATAATATATCATCTCATGGATGTCCTAGGGCATAAGCCCTACATCATGAGCAATGAAATGATCATTTTCCATCCCTTGTTTCTCACACCGATCATGGATCATGTGAGTTTGGGGATTCACGATAATCATATCATCTACACAATGCTTCTCTATAATGAAATGAGATACTCCAATACATGATAACTACAACAAATACGATTCATCCTATACTTAGGATACATAGGAAACCCCTTAGGGTTCGATCTCAAATATTTGGTGTCCAAGTACCTAGACATATATCCCAACATCATGACATTTAGCAGCGTGGGATGAAATAACTTTGTGGGTTTTGATTCCTAAAATAATAAGGATATGTAAGATTTCTCATAATGGTTCAATCCTATCATCATTATATTAACTGCCTCCTTACATGGAATCATGCTTTGAAGAACTTGTTTATAAAACTTCAGTATATAATCAACTATCCATTAACAAAAAATGATGAAGAACCTCATATACTTATAGATAGATTCACTAATAAATCCCAATATTTTTCATATGAAAGAGAATTAACATATAGTCATTTTTTAGGGTAACCGGTCCCTTATCGAGATTAGTAAGTGATTCAAAAACACATCTTAAATCTATAAGAGTGTCATAGAGTAGGCAATAATTCCCCTCAAAAGGGTATGATGAGCCCAACCTCCCATCCTCTCAACCAATGTGAGTCCCCAAGATTCGATGGGCCTGAAAATCCAGATGATTACCAACCTTTTGAAATAACGTCCATATCCATCTATGGATGAGGGAACCATTGTGATTTTATAGGGAAGATGAAACAAATGGTAAACCCAGTGCATGAGATTGAGTGAGGCCTTACAATATCCCTCAATAAAACCATCAAGGGGAACCCATCCACACCCGTGTCGAAACCTAAAGAAAAAAAATTATAGAAACACTAGTGGGAGAAATCATTGCCTATATTTAATGAAATGTGATCCCAATTACAAATGGAAAACCTATTCAGACACAAAGATCTTTTATTGGGGAATGCACCAAACAATAAAAGTTGTCTTATCAGTCAGTTGAGTTGAATCATCCACTCAAGTGAAATCTATGAAAACTAGTATTTGGTGGTTCAAAACTAGAATTGGAATAATATCTAGAATTGGCATCCCTTGATCAATTTGGTTCATACATGGGTGAAGTGACCCAGGATATTCCCAATTGAGGTGCACAAATTACATAATTTCTGACACAACCACAACATCATCCACTAGATCTTGAATAACAACTATTGTCACTATATGCAACATTCGATGATTTTGTTGATCGAATGCCTATTGATAGAATAGCGCAATATGATATTGACATCACACAATTCCCCAGAGATGATTTCCTTTCAATCCTAACTAGATTGCTGGTTTCACACTCGGGGTAAAGAAGTAAAGTGATAACTTATTATACGAAATCAATTTATTGATCAACTGGATAGATATAATATGGTAGGAATGGCCATATTCATTCATCGCCTTTGGAAAGTCGTATTTGAGACACCCTGGAAGATGTTACATACAGTCAAAGAAACTAGATAGCTCAATCTATGAAAATAATGCTGTAGTGAGTGATATGATACTCAAAGATGGATTCTTCTTTCTTAGTGAAAGGATCACTACCACCTCAACTACCTATATTATACTAAATATAACGATACGACCTCTAATACCTATATTAATCCAATCAAGGATCAGTTCAAGGTTGCTTCTCAGGGATGCCAAGATCAAACTTCTAATCTCATTGAAGTCCACTATCTATATTATAATGCCATGTTAACATAGTTGTAACATCCCGGACCCGGGTGCCACTCAATGGGTGCCCCGAACCTAGTTGGTCACATGACCTCAAGCGCATTTCTCCAAATGCCAGAGGCTACTGACTAGGAGTGAGGGCCTAGGTCTGATAATGGGGAAACCATGCCCTCACTTGTTAAAGTGTAACGCAGTGGAACAAATACAAGCATACAAAAGCGGAAGCAGTAAACAATACCAATGCTGAAATAGTTAGAGTAATGAAATAAAGAAAAGACCAACCGTTATATATATTAATTCAATATGTCCCTATGTCTGAGAAATCATCCAAAAAAGTATACACTACAATCCAAACAATACAATACAAAGGAAAAATATAGAAAAGAAAAATAAAACCGTGCAGAAGGAACTCAGCATCATCGCAAGCCTAAGCTCGGTCCCATGCTCTCATACTCCTCTACAATAATCAAGTACCTATATAGGGACTATTTCCCTTATCCACACCTACAGAGATATAATCTCTTTGGGTCCAATACATGACCTAAACAAGGTGTGAGAAATAAATCCTAGTAGGCAACCACCAAAGGCATGTGCCCAACTGTCAGTGAAAAAATGTGCAACAGTAGTGCACAATAATAAAATGCAGTAAACTATGCAGTATACCAGATAAATTTCTGTTTTATTAATTATTTATCAATTCAATATAATTGAATTATATGTTCTCGAGAATCAGCCTCAGCCAACAATATCATATACAATGCCACAACAAAAACCACAATAGTGAATATTTAAATGTACCTTGCCCTCAGGCTAAATAGTACCATGACCTCAAGCTAATCAGAAATTTTCCCTCAGGACAAAATGAAATGAAATCCTCAGGTTTCTTCTCTCATGGATAACCACTATTTCACTCAGGCATATGAGATATTTCCCTCAGGCCTAGAATCTACTGCCCTCAGTCATAAGATCGTTTCCCTCAGGTGAATCAATACCTTTCCCTCAGGAGAATCCATACCTTTCCCTCGAGCTAAACAAACCACTGCCCTCAGGATAAGAATAACACTACCCTCAGGCATAGCAAGTAACCAGGCCGAGCCCAATGCACACTAAGAAATTCATATAGGTTCCTCTCAAGAAAACTTAAACAAGTTATAAAAATGGAATACCCTCGGGTATCCTGGCCAAACGGCTAAATAGGGGGAACGCACCCACATGGTGGCCCTGGATCCAAGCAATGATCCCACACAATAGTTATACATATTCAGTAACTTACCTATGCAATTATAGGAATTTAATTAATCAAGACCTCATCCATAAGAAACCCCAACATGGGTGCATATCACAATGGTACACAAAAATACTCAACAGTTGGAATTAAACATCAGACCACCTACCTTGATCTCCTCTGATCAATATATGTGAACGACACATCCCAAAACTTCCGAGAACAACACAGATCTAGGAAAAATGATCACCCATTCAAACCAAAATAACTTCCCCTCATGAAAGAATTGGTAAGAATGGCTCAAGGAGAAGAATGGTCTTACCCGCATAGTTCAAACAAGATTGACAACATAAGAAACAGATTCCCGTCGTATGATCGGGATCTCTTACAAGCTCCGGCCTCTCCTGTAGAGCTCTAAATGCATCCACTGCCTCCTCTGCCGAATTAGGAGGATACTTCCCATTTTAAGTGAAAAACGCAAACTACACGACGTGTACTTGAGAGTACACGACGTGTACTTTTCATCCTTTAACTGTTCCTCTGGAAAAAACTTTTCACCACCGCACTGTTCATCTGTCGACATGAGTACACGGTGTGTATTTCTGAATACACGGTAGGTACTGTCTCTCTACTGGAAGCTACTTCCAGTGCCATACTATTCACCTTCCCACTGATTACACAACATGTAAATACTAAGTACATGGCGTGTAAGAAGTTTTTACACCCTTCTTCGCCGACAGCCCTACACGCCATGTGTACTCATCCCACACGGCCAATGTACACGACGTGTGGAAAATTACACGGAATGTACTCCAAAAATTTGGGATTTTCCCCATGTTCCTTATTTTCTCATAAACACTTAAGGAAAAAAGAAGAGAAGAAACCTATACCTTCAGAATAAGAACTGGGTTCTTACAAACTTCCGTGCTTAAAGAAATTCGTCCCCGAATTTCCCTTCCAAGGGTGGTGAAGATAAAGCTAAGAAAAACTTTGGCCACTGAGCACGTTTGTTGGTCTCCCGCTCCTAGGTTTCATTCTGCACTCGGTCTTGCTTCCATAGCACATGTACGAGAGGAACTGACCAGCCTTGGAGAACCTTCGTGTCCTTATTAATAATATGAATCCGAAGCTCATCAAAGGACGCATCGGCCTGAAGTTCAACATCCTCGGGCTGAAAGACGTGAGATGGGTCTGAGTGATAATGGCGCAGCTGAGATACGTGGAAGACGTCATGCATGGCCTGGTACCTCTATGGTAACTGCAACCGATTGGAAATTGGCCCGACTCTCTCCAAAATCTAAAATGTCCCCACATACCTCGGTGAAAATTTACCCTGTCTCTTGATCTGTTTGTGTCCCAACCTCGGTGAAACTCATAAGAACACCTGATCCCCACCCACATACTCCAAGGGTCGTCTGCGGCGATCAGCATATGATTTCTGACGAGACTGTGCAGTAGCAATCTGCTTCTAAATCAACTGGACCTGCTCTGAAGTATCCTTCACGAGATGTGGTCCCAATAAAGCTACCTCACCTGCCTCCAACCATCACAAAGGTGATCGACATGGCCTTCCATATAAAGCCTCGTAAGGTATCATCTCAATAGTTTCATGAAAACTATTGTTATAAGAAAAATCAACCAGGGGTATGTTCTTCTGCCAAGATCCCCCAAATTCCAAGACGCATGCACATAGCATGTCCTCAACCACCTGTATCGTACGCTCTAACTAGCCATCGGTCTGAGGGAGGTAAGTTGTGCTCATAAGCACCTATGTACCTAGTTCCCTCTGAAAACATGGCCAGAAATGAAATATAAAGTGTGCATCCATATATGAAATGATATAATGATTAACCCCATGAAGATATACTACCTCTCAGATAAAAAACATCCCGAGATCGGAAACACTGAAGGTCTCCTTGATTGGAAAAAAGTGAGTTACCTTCATGAGTCTTTCCACAACAACCCACACAACATCATTGCCGTGAGGTGACCTCAATAACCCGATCACGAAATCCATCGCGACATCATTCCATTTCCACTTTAGGATGGGTAACAATTGTAACATTCCAGCTAGCCTTTGATGCTCTGCCTCCACCTGCTAATAGGTGGAACATCTCGTAACAAAACCATCTACTTCCCTTTTCATACCCGACCTCCAATGATGACATCTCAATTCATGGTACATTTTGGTAACTTCGAGATGCGCTGCCCAAGCTGAAGCATGAATCTCCCGCATCAGCTCCTCGCGTATATCCCCTAGAACCCACACTCTTCCATGGATACACAGTACCTCATCATCACCTATAGTCCATCTAGGAGGAGGGTCCTCACTTTCCACTGACTCCGGTAGACCTAGGACTTCTGAATCTGATAGCTGTATCATCCTCACTCTATCCAGGAGGGTAGAAGTCACAGCTATGGTTGAAAGATAGGTTAGCCCCTGACTGTCATGCATCTCCAAATGAATCTCAGAGAACAAAGTCATAAGCCTCCACTCACAACTGGCCTCCTTCATTGAATGTATCTGAGTCCTCCTACTCCATGCATCAACCACTATATTACCCTTACCCGGTGTATAGGCAATCTCGAAGTAGAAGGACTGAAGGTATTCAACCCACCTTCACCATCTCAAATTCTATTCATGTTGGGTAAAGATATATTTAAGACTTTTGTGGTCCGTAAACACCACAAAATGTTCTCCCAAGAGATAATGTCTCCATCAGCGTAATACATGAAAAAATGTAGCCAACTCAAGTTCATGCGTCAGGTAATTACTCTCATGTGGCCTCAACTATCGAGACTCGTACACAACTACTCGATTAACCTACATCAACATTGCCCCCAGCCCAACACCTGATGCATCACAGTAAACTGTATAGTTCCTCCCTTGATCTGGAAGTATCAGGACTGGTGCTGATGTCAACCTTCCCTTCAGCTCTTGAAAGGCTGTCTCACAAGCTTCTGATGAAAAAAAATTCACACCCTTCTTAGTCAAACTCGTCAACAGCACTGCTAAGCAAGATAAGTCCTGTATAAAGCGCATGTAGTAACCATCCAGCCCCAAGAAACTCTGTACCTCAAACACGTTCTTAGGATGCTCCCACAAAACTACTACTCTCACTTTCTCTAGGTCTACCGCAACTCCTACCTCTGAGATGATATGACCCAGGAAGTGAATATGGTCCATCTAAAAGTGGCACTTTGAGAGCTTATCATATAACTGATGCTCTCTTAGTGTTAAAAACAATCTTAGGATGGGTATAATGGTCATGTCGAGTGTGAGAGTACACTAAGATATCATCCATGAAGACTACCGCAATAGAATCCAGATATTAGTGGAACACACAATTCATCAGAGCCATGAAAACTAATGGCGCGTTCGTGAGTCCGAACGTCCTGACCAAGTACTCGTATAGACCATATTTACCCCAAAGAGCTGTAATTGGTATATCATATGGTCCAACACGTAACTAATGATATCCGGATCTCAATTAAATCTTCGAGAACAATCGTGCTCCTCAAAGTTGATAAAAAAGATCATTAATCCTTGGCAAGGGATATCAGTTCTTGACCATCAAATGGTTTAGCTTCTGATAATCAAAAAAAAATCTGAGGGTCTTTTCCGCCTTTTCACAAACAGGACAGGTGAACCCCTAGGAGAAGTATTGGGTCAGATGAAACCCTTTGCCTACAACTCCTCCAACTGCCTCTTGAGCTCTTATAACTCTGGTGTAGCCATCCTATAAGGAAAAACGGACACTGGAGCTACTCCTGGCATAAGATCAATAGAGAAATCCACCTCTCGCTCTAGAGGTAGACCTGAGAAGTTGTCAAGGAAGACATCCCTGAAACGATCAACCACTGGAGGGAAATAATTCTGACAAGTTCCCTGGTCATCCAGATACAAACTCGTAATCTGGGCCGTCAGTCCACAATGCCCACGATGCTCGAGTCCTGCTCGGCTCACCTGGACATCCCATTCACCATTGTATAGAAACTCTCCACCCTCTGGTGACATGAAACTCACCCTGCGACGATAGCAATCTACAAAGGCTCTAAAGGGTACCAACCAGTCCATTCTGAGAATGAAATCATAGATCTTCATCTCTAAGACATAGAGGTACCATAGAAAGTGACACCCACAAACCTTCTAGGGAGAATTAACTGCACTGACGCACACTTTCTATTCTAATCCCCAACAAATTTTCTAGCGTCATGACATTAGATGAAGAAGAAACATAGAGCCTGAGGCTCTCCACAATGACCACAGATTCAAAGATATGTGTAGCACCAGTAAAAAAAAGTACTAAAGACAAAACATAAGCAACTAGAATATTACCTATGATAGTGGAAGGTCTAGGATCCTGCTCTTATTGGGTCTGTTGCATTGCATATGCCTTCCCAGTGCCACAACCCTATGACATAGCCTGGATACCCTATACTGACCCACCCTACTGTCTCTGTGATCCTGGTGTCAGGCTACCACGGCCACGACCACCACCTCAGCCAGAACGTACCGATGTATCCTAATTCCCTGACTGGTAATAAGCTGCTGGCCCTGCTCCTGTACATGGAGTCTGTATAGAACCCCTCTCACTAGCCACTAGTGGAAAAAACCTGCAAAAGTGCTGTAGATGACCTATCTTGCCACAAGCTCGGCACTCCACTGGCTCACATGGGCACTGCGGTCTCTTGTGACCCTCTTTGCCGCACTGGTAGCATATCACTGGGCCACCTAAAGAATTCCTCTGGCTAGTACTGCCACCGTGAGAGAAATCCATCTACCTATTCCTCTTACTGGTAGAAATAGTACCAGAAACTGGTGCCGAACCTCCCTGGCCTGCACCACTAGCTTCCCGCAGGTTCTGCTTAGTAATAAATGCTTGGTTCACAATAGCATGTACTATAGGAAACCTGAAAACATTCACCAGTTCTTAGATGTCATATCGAAGACCATCCTCAAAACGTCGAGCCCTCAACGTCTCATCACCCACCAGAACAGGTGAAAAGCGCTGTAGCTTGATGAAGAGGGCAGAATAATCCATCACTAACATGGCGCCGTGCTGCAGATTCATGAACTCTTGAGCCCGATCCACCCTCAACATCTTCGGAAAGAAAAAGTCATAGAGTACTACCTAAAAATCTTCCCACACCATGTCTCTATGATGCTCAGACTGGGTGGTAACATCCCACCATCTCTTGGTGACATAACGCAGCATGTATGTAGCGAGCTTGACCCTTCGCCCTGGAGGCATATCTAGATACTCGAAGATAGTATTCATAGAACCCAACCAAGACTCCGTAGCCTATGGTCTACCATCCCCTGAAAACGTAGGGGGATGATGCTACTAGAATATCCATGTCAGCTCTACCATAGATGTGGTAGCCGGCGATGCTCCCTGATATGTCTGCATAAACTGCATGAAACCTTCACGGAACTACGCATCCACACCTGTATCCAGTATAACGGTTGGCCCTGCATCAGGATTTTCTGGAGGATCCATCGGTAGTCTATAGCGTACCGTCTTTAGAGTATACTCGTTGCTGCTCTCCTGGTGAACAACTCAAGGTCATCTCAGCGGCATGACTCTCTAAGGTCAAACACACGCATTAGATCAAGATTATCAAGACTAAGAACCGAAAGTGTAAGGAGAGAACAAGGAAAATAAAACATCAAGTTTTACTAAACAAGAATACGCGGCGTGTATAAAAACCACATGACATGTTTCCTCAAGTCTTTCACCTGGGTTTGTACTCTACCAGAACTGGTCGTGTAACACCACAAACACACATCATGTTTTCCACACACATGGAGTGTACATGAATTTTATTCCCCTTCCCGAGTCCTTATACACGGCTTAGCTACACGACTCTCCTTTAAACGAGACTACATGTCATGTATAAGATCTATACTGCATGTATGGCTTAAATTCCAACTTCCCGTGTTGTTAGTGACATGGCTGGATACTCAACTGACACTACACAGCGTGTTACACCCGTACACAGTGTGTACACCACCCCATTTCCTCAGCCACACGGCCAAGTACACATAGTCTCTCACCGGTCAAGACTACACGGTGTGTCCCACAGGTACACGGCAAGTCCAGGAAGAGGTAACACCGACCCGTGTTTGTTAGTTACACGACCAGATCACCAGGTTACACTACACGTCATGTTTGTCATTGACATGCCGTGTATAAGCTCATATTTCTCCGTCTGTGTTGTTAGTTACATGACAGACACAGGTTCTACACAACATGGTGTGTACAATCGGTACACGGCATGTGCCCTCTAGAACTTCCCCATCCCGTGTCTCTGCCCACATGGCCTATGACAGGGTTAGAGACTACAAAACATATACTTAGGGTACACGACATGTACTTAATTTTTTTCTTTTCTTATTGAACAGTAGAGTACATGGCGTGTAGTCAAACTGCACGGCGTGTATTCTGGGTTTTCTGGAGAGTAAGCCTTAGAAACTCTTCCAGAGCCCAGAAAAATACTAAAACCAACACCTAAGTGCCAAATTTCGATCCGTGAGGGCCCATACTCCCTGCGAATCAAAGCATGGAATCTTATACAAGTTATAACAAGGTAAATAGGTCGACGATCCACAAAAGTTTGGTTGATGAGGGCCCATACTCCTCAAAAACCAAAGTTTGGCGTTCATTCTCAGAACATTACATAAAAATAACCTATTCAATAGCAGGTATTTTATCAAGGCATCTATCACAACAACATGAATTTTCTAGCACAACATCTTTCATAAAAACATGCAATTTCTAATGCACCTATATGGAATAGAAACTATGCATGGCATGTGATTCTAACATGTTCCTAAATGATGCGTGAGATGGAATACCCTCATCCCATTGGGTTGATACTAAATAGAACACAACTATAAAAATATAAACAGCACACCACATGTGCGTCACCCAACGGTGAAAATTATATCAGTTGTAATAATCATAAACAGAAAATAAAAATTTAATTTGAGGCAATCCGGCCTTTACCTGTACACGTGGTAGCTACTCCTGGGCATAGTTATTACCGAATACCTTAACAATCTATCTTTCTTTCATCACCAAATAATAAAGTAACTCAGTGAAAAGAAAACTACTTTGATACCACATTGTAACGTCCCGAACCCAGGTGCCACACAATGGGTGCCCCGAACCCGGTTGGTCACATGGCCTCAAGCACATTTCCCCAAACGCTAGAGGCTGCCGACTAGCAGTGAGGGCCTAGGTCTGATAGTGGGGAAGCTATTCCCTCATTTGTCAAAGTGTAATGCAGCAGAACAAATACAAGCATACAATAGCGGAAGCAGTAAACAATACCAATGCTGAAATAGACAGAGTACTGAAGTAATGAAAATACCAACAATCATATATAATGATGCAATATGTCTCTAAGTCTGAGAAAGAATCCAAAAAAGGATATACTGCAATAATAACAATACAATACAAGGAAAAAATACAACAAAACAAAATAAAACAGTGCAGTAGGAACTCAACAGCATTACAAGCCTAAGCTCGATCCCATGCTCTCCTACTCCTCTGCAACAATCAAGTTCCTATACAAGGACCCTTTCCCTTATCCACACCTGCAAAAATATAATATGTTTGGGCCCAAGACATGACCAAAATTGGGTGTGAGAAATAAATCCTAGTAGGAAACCACCAAAGTCATGTTCCCAACTATCAGTGAAAATGTGCAACAACAGTGCACAATAATAAAATGTAGTAAACTGGGCAGTATACCAAAAACATTGCCATTTTATTAATTATTTATCAATTCAATATAATTGAATTATATGTTCCTGAGACTCAGCCTCAACCAAAAATCTCCTATACAGTGCCACAACAAAAACTACAACAGTGAATATTTAAATGTACCTTTCCCTTAGTCTAAACAGTACCTTGACCTCAGTCTAATCTGAACCTTTCCCTCAGGAAAAACTAAAACAAAAGCTTTAGATATCTACCCTCAAGAATAATGAGTATTTTTCTTAGGCGTATGAGATATTTCCCTTAGGCATAGAAGATACTACCCTCAGGCATAATAACATTTCCCTCAGGTGAATCAATACCTTTCCCTCAGGTGAATCCATACCTTTCCCTCGGGCTAAACAAACCACTACCCTCAGGCTAAGAATAACACAAACCTCAGGCATAACAAGTAACTGGGCTAAGCCCAATGCATAACAGAAAATTCATATAATTTCCTCTCAAGAAAACTTAAAACATGTTATAGATATGGCATACCCTCGGGTATCCTGGCCAAACGGATAACAGGGGGAACACACACACAGGGTAGCCCTAGATCCAAGTAATGATCCCACAAAATAGTTATACATATTTAGAAACTTACTTATGAAATTATAGACATTTAATTAATCATGGCCTCAGCCATACGACACTCCAACATGGGCGCATATCACAATGGTACACAAAAACACTAAACAGTTGGAATTAAACATCAGACCACCTACCTTGATCTCCTAGGATCAATATACATGAACGAAGCCTCCTGAAACATCTAAGAACAACGTAGATATAGGAAAAACAATAACCCATTCAACCCAAAATAACATCCCCTTATGAAAGAATTTGGAACAATGGCTCAAGGAGAAGGAAGGTCTTACCCGCACAATTCAAACAAGATCGACGACGGAAAAAATAGATTCTCGGCGTGCAATCGGGAGCTCCTCCAACCTCCAGCCTCTTCTCCCGAGATCCAAACGCGTCCACTACCTCCTCTACCGAATGAGGAGGCTACTACCCATTTTAAGTGAAAAAAAACTACATGGCGTGTACTTGAGAGTACACAATGGGTAATTTTCATCATTTAACTGTTCCTCTGGAGACTACTTTTCACCGCCAAACTGTTTATCTGTCGACATGAGTACACGGTGTGTATTTCTGAATACACAGCATGTAATGTCGCTCAGTTGGCGGCTACTTCCACCTCCTTACTGTTCACTGGCCGACTGATTACACGATGTGTTAATACTAAGTACACGGTGTGTAGGTAGTTTTTACACCCTTCATTGCTGACAGGCCTACACGCCCTGTATACTCATCCCACACGACCAAAGTACATGATGTGTGGAAATGTACACGGCGTGTACTCCCAAAATTTGGGATTTTCCCCATGTTCTTTATTTTCTCAAAAACACCTAAGGAAAAAGGAATACAAGAAACTCGTACCATCAAAATAAGAACCGGGTTCTTACAATAGTGACATCAAGGGTTAGTGAAATGATTGAAAAATTATGATATGGGTTCTGAACATTCTCTGAAACACCATTATTAATGTGGAGGGAATGAGAAGGTGGTGCTTTAGTACTCTATTCTAATAGTTTGGAGTTATAGTGTCTCAAATCCAAGATTTTATGAATGTGATTGATGGTGATAGTTGTGGAACACCTGTGTGTGATTGGACCTAAAAATTCCCACTAAATGAGACAACATAGAGTGAAAAACATGGGGGTTTCAAGGATGGTTAGTTATATGAATCATAGGATAGAAGGTATGGAGTCAGAAATAACTAGTTGGATCATGGGATTACTGGGAATGACTAGGGAAAATTTAACAATAAGATGGAAGATTTGACTCTCATACTACATACACCTCAAATGAAACCCTTTCATGAATTAGGGATGGGAAATTTCAATATTAACCCCAATACTAGTAACAGAATAGTATGATTTTAGGTTTATAGGTGCAATGTTCCAGTAGTTATATACACCCTTTATCAGTTTACACTATTAAAAAATAAATGAAAATCAATGTCAATGAATAGAAAATAAAAACACATATGTTAATTACATTTTAATGGTATTAAATGATTATTTTTTATCTTATGGGCCTGAGATAGTGTAACGACCTGAACTTTTTAATTATATTTTTTTACTAATTTTGTGGGTATAATTAAAATTTTACCGTTGTGTTTTGACTGTTATATGACCGTTGGTCAATATGACTGTTGGAAACTATAATCTTAAAATTGTGTTTTTATAAATACAGTTATATTGGTTAATTAATACATAAAGAAGATTGAATGTCTTTATCCAGTAGACTCGAGCCATATGAAGCCCATTTTTTGGAGCTTGGGAAGGAGGAAGAATCACTGGGCTTTGCTCTGGACCAAGCCAAAGCTGAACTTCAACGTATGAAGCTTGAACAAAATCACCTAAGGGAGAATTTCAAGTTGATAAAAATCACTACTCAGACAATGTTGTCCGAGCCACGCCAAGATTCTCTCACCATAGCACACCTAACACTTAGGCTCTATGCTGGTCTTAGATGGGGATATGTAACAAGACCTTATCTTCTTTCTGTAATCCTTTTATATAAATAAAATTGTTATTTATTCTTATGGTAATGTTTGTGAATTTCAAATATCCAGATAAATATAGGATGTGTATTATTTATGAATTTAGGAAAAAAGGGGTATTTTAAAATGTTTTTGTATTCATTAAATAATTAATAACGTGAAATGATTTTCAAAAAATGGTCTTCTACAGTTGTGAGCAGTGAGAAATTTCTAGTCTAATAAGATCAACTTAGTTTTTAGTGAATAGTAAAGTAGGAATAGTAACATACCCATATGAATAGTAATTAATAGTAAATTGACCAAAAAAATAGAAACTTCACCCATGAATGTATAAATACATTTTAGACATCTTAAAAGTGAAAAAACGATCGTAGTTTAAGTTTTGGTATTTTTGTATGTCATAAATATTTTATTTACAATTTTATAATTAATTTAATAATTTAAAATGGAAATTTATCTTCATAAAATTTAATCATAAATTGTTACTTAATTTTCTTATGGTTATACGATAATTTTATGGGACCTTGATTACTTTTTTAAGGTGTTAGAAAATGAGTTATGGTTTTAAAGTTGTATTTTTGGAATAAATAATGATTTTAGTTAAAAAATAAATTAAAAATATTTAGAATTATTTTTTTCATAATATTTTATCATTTTTTATTTCAGAGCATCGATATTAGGTTAGAGTAAATTTTTGGGTTTTTTTCAAACAGTTGATTTTTCGGTGAATAGTAAAAATGCAGTTTTGAGCTTCGGGTGTTTAATGACATCATTAATGATGTAACAATGATATAATATTTCTGGTCAACTTATGAATAGTGATATATGCTATGAGGTGTCCCAAGTGGCCAATACCATGGGCAAATACCATGGGAAAATACCATGGGAAAGACCATGGTTTTGCGAATACCACCGATGAGGTGTCCCTTGAAAATTAATAATTTATGCACTCACTTTCTCTATAAATACCAAGCCATTTACCACATTAATTTCATTCCAAAATCATCTTCAACGATGTTCTGGTCTCCTTAACTCCCAAGGAGTCCTCCCATGGTGCCATCAATCCTTCCAAAGTCCCGACCTTCAAGCTTTCGAAGTTACTCTTCAAGGTAAGGGATCTTTTCACCCTCCTCTTTTGAGTCATGAATTCCTTTATGTTGTGTCTTCTAGTTTCCATCTCTTTATGTTGAGGGTATGTTATTATAAGTTTTCATTACTGTCCATTTCATGTCTAATTGTTTATAGACTCTTTACTCTCTCATCAATTTGTTTTATGAATTTTTAAGTGACGCTGTTAGGCTGCCGAATTTCTCGTAAAAGAAATCGTATCTTCTCTTTCCTTTCAAGTTTTATTTTCTTGTGGGATGTCCTTAAAATATCCATACCATGTTCTAATATCCATGTTATTATGTATTTATATTTTAATGTGAGTTATTTATGAGTGGGTTACCCTTGTACCCTCTCTTTTTATTATTTTCTAAAACCATGTTATATAGACATTATGCTGTAGAAATTTCGTCTCAAAATTTCTATCTCTTTTTCTCAAGAAATTACCTTGTTTATTTATGTGAATACCCAGATCTATTTCATTTCTATGGGTGTTCATAAATATATAAAAGGATATATTTTATTCTAGAATGGACATACATATAACCCTCATTCACATTCCAGGAGTTAAAAATGAATTAATCATCTTATTTTTAAGAACTTTTAAAATGTTACAATTTTGAAATGAAACACATTTCTTTTATTCTCTATGGGTTATTTATGAAATGTTTGATTATGATCTATGTGGATCACATGAAATTAAAGGCATATTAATGGTGCACCCTGATATCACTCCAACGCATTGGGAAAAGAATTAATCTCTAGAGATGATAAGTTTCACGATACCTTGGTGGATAACCTTGTTAATTTTTATGACACCTCGGGGATAAACCTTGGTGATATGTTCATGAATGTCTAAATGAAATATTGTAGCAACATATTCAAGTTATGATTCAAGTTATTTTCATTATTATATGCCTATAAATCCATTTCTCATGTCTTTATGTTGTTTTTCATGTTCTTATTTTTAACACATGTAATCTAATTCCCTTGTTTACCCTTACTGGGCCTTCTGCTCACCCTTTCTTTTAAATGCATGTCTCTAGGTTATGAGATGCAGTAATTGTACATAGGATGAACCTATGATGAAGCCTTACGAGTGATTTAGTAGAATGTTTTATGTTGTTTTCATGTATTATGTTCCTGATTTCCAAGACACTAGACTTTAAATATCCTCTATTTGTAAAATGTAATAAAAATTTATGTAATAAAAAGGCAGGATGCCATAGATAGTGGATTTTAATTTTGAACATCCATTCTCATCATTTGTGCACTTCATGCCTAATGTACACCAATGTAGGCCCAATTATTCATCTAATTTTAAAAAATGTAATTATCCATATTTTAATTTTATATTTTGGTAAATGGATCTACACGTCAATATGAACATATTTCATTCAGGGATCAATGGAAGATTCATAAAGTATGATGGGGATATTTAATGATGAAAGAAAACAATTCTAGAGAAGACAGATTGGACACCAGCCCACTGATGTGAATTTGGGGCCCACAATACAAACCCACTAAAGCCCAAATTTCATAGGATAATATAATATATATAGAGGAACAGATAATTCTTTTAAATACAGATTTAATTAGGCCTCCATTGGGGTTATTCAAGTGGCCCAATTTAGAGATAAAATTCTAGGCAAGATTCTGTGGCCCAGAAAAACAACCCACCAATATAATCATATATCGGCAACCATAAATTTATTTGGGATGAAATTTTACATAGATCTAGGAGAAATTTGGAGCTTCAATTTTGGATTTTATATCCCACTCCAATTCATCCATATAGAAGGAAATCTAGGCGCTTCTGTTTGGTGGATGCAAGCTGGATTCCACCTCGGGTCATGAGTGGAAAAGTCCAAGTTCCACTAGGTTTCCACCACCATAATCCTACCATAATTAAGTAGGATGAATTTTAATATTGGAGGCTCGACCCAAGGCTCCCAAAATTATAATTTAAGGCAGTGGTGTTGGAGGATTTAATGATCTTTGGTTCTTGGTTTCATTGTAGTGTTATGCAGCCGCTTTGTGTTTGTAATTGCATTCTTTCTCATTTAAGTTGTTCAATTCACCTAAGTTAGTAATAAAATTTATTCCTTTACTTTTATTATGTTTTTATACATATCAAATTGATATCTTTTCCTAAAAGTGTGAATTTATTCACACCATACATTGTGAAATTTATCACACAACAGTGGAGTGATCGATATTTTGTTGTTTTTACTTCTTCAATTCCACCCTTGTAAGTCTACTTCCTACTTCCGTTGAGGACATGTCATCAATAGAGGGATAAATCTTTTATGGGATGATCCAAGGGAGTATAAAGATGCTGGATTGAATGTTATTTCACACTCTCTAAATGTTTATTAATTTCTATTATTTGAGTTTCTTTTATTCAATGATTTTCTCTCTTCCTATTCCATATTGAATTTAATCACCCCATTTTTATGTGCTAATAAGATCCTTTAACTTGGAGTGCTCATGAAAATGATTCTAAAAGTGTATAGGTGATTAGAAAGTGTTTTTTAAGGTGTTCAACAAATATTTTATCAGGATAGTTTTAATTCATTGAATGAATCCATCTTGAGTTAGTGAAATTAAAATCATTAAAAATGTAATTCATCCGATCCACCCCGAGAAATAACCTAGGATAAACTCATTATCTTAATCTGAATTAACATAAATCTGTAAGTAATAATTTAAACCCGTATAAAATAATCCCAATGTTTTCAACTTCATATCCAAAAATCCATCTCATAGGTTGTGTATCTTTGGTATCTTTTTAGGTCTCAATGGATTTGACGACCCAAGCTAGACTACAAGGACCATTATACCTTCATCTCTTGGGTAAATTTGAGCGTGAATCAAATTTCGGAACCATTACTGGGGACCAAGTAAGTAACTTAGACCAAAACCTTCTTTCCTCACCACTATTCTTCTATTCTCACCCCAATATCTCTTATCTCGTTCCTTTCTCATTTTTTTTGTTTAGCGCATATCCACCTACACCCACGATAATTCAAACAGACTAGTTAGGGTGGAAAGTACTAGGATATGGGAGTCAAGTGAACCTAGGGGGTTGTTTCCATTAGATCCTAATCTTATTTATACTCCGGAATCAAAAATTGAATCAATTATAATGGAGGGTCTTCCAATAAATCAAATTGTAAATCCTGGGGGAAATCAAATGGGAAACCAAATTCAAGAAGTTCCAAACATAGGGAAATGTAGTCGATCAAACCATGAAGGACTACCTCACTCTATCTTGGACCAATGTCCCCTCATGAATTAGATACAATTCCATAGGAGATTATAAATACATATTTAAACCTCATTCCCTAATCCACCTTCCCACATTCCATTTAATGGAGTCCGAGATTCCCTACCTTCACGTCAAGGAGTTCAATGACATTGTAGAAACCATGTGTCCCTCACATCAACTAGAATCATCTAATATGTGGTTATTTCCTTTTTCTTTAAATGATCGAGCTAAAAATTGGCTAAAAAATTCAATACCATCATCCATCAACTCTTGGGACCAATTACAATGAAAATTATACAAACAATACTTTCCCCACCAAAAAACAATTCCACTTAAAAAGGGAATCCAATTTTTTTTTGAAAAAGAGGGAGAGACATTTTATGAAACATGTGAAAGGTTCAAAGACACGCTCAACATGGTACCTCACCATGAATTTTCAATCCCATAACAAGTTATAATTTTCTATGAAGGGTTGAGTCTGGGGAACAAACAATTCATTGACATGATGTATAATGGAACTTTTAAAAAACAAAGCCCCAAATGATGCTTACGAGTATCTGGAAAGCCTTGATGAAAGAAAACAAACATGGGGAACATAACCTTATAATAAAAAGCCACAAAGAACTACTTAAATTCATACAATTAGAGAATATGAAAGACTTAGGTCTAATCTCGCAGCACTCTGTAGGAAGTTTGAAGACATAGACCTTAAGAAAGTCCATGAAATCCAAACTGTAGACCTTGTTTGCAAAATTTGTGATAAACATGACCATAAGATAGAAAAATTCCAAACCATTCCATACATAAAGGATGTTATTTTAGGAGGACCCCCAGTGGAAGTAAATTACTTGAACTTTCAAAATCCTCAATACCAAAACACCTTCAACCCAATGTATAATGACCACCCAGGCTTCCACTGGAAAGATAACCAACAACCTAGCCAACCAAAGGGAAAAAATACATACCCCCATAAGAACTAAAAAACCCATCACCAGTTCCAAACCCAACCTATCGAATACCAACAACTATCAATACATTTTAAATAAACCATCCCACCTACAAAATATCCCCTTGGGATAAACCAATCTTCTCAAGCACCAACCCAAACTGTTCCACAAAGCCTACTAAAAAAAACTGTGCAATCAAATGGAAAGGATGAACTCAGAAGTCTCTTATCTAAAACAAGAACATAAAACCATCAATACTAGAAAGGAACCCATGCCTACTCATGAGGTACCATCTTCAACATCAAGGGGTGAGTCAAGTTTCACTCAAATAACTCATGAATAACTAAAGGCTATGATAGTTTTAAGAAGTGGGAAATAAATTGAGAAACCTGAACAAATAAGTTAGAAACCATGTGAAGCTTCAAACTCTAATGAAAATTCAAATGAACCATAAGATAAAACTGAGGAAACTAATAAAAATGTGAAAGAAACAACACTTCAACAAACAAACCCACATCCTACACCATTTCCTCAATGCATGAGGGGAAAACCCAAGCCTGAATTGAGTAAAACATTGAGGGAAATCTTCTCACAAGTCATGTTGAACATTCTTCTTATTGAAGAAATCCAAACCATACCTGCCAAATCATAGTAAATTAAGGACTTTTGCACTTTTAAAAGAAACTTTTCACATAAAAACCGAGTCCTTTTGGATGATAATGTGAGTACTTACATTCAAGGGACCATTCCTCCTAAGTTGAAAGACCCAGGTTTCCCTTACATCAATGTTGAACTAGGTGAGAGAAAAGTTAGCAAGGCCTTGTGTGACCTAGGTGCTAGTGTCAATCTCATCCCCTATGATGTGTACTGCTAGTTAGGCCTAGAAGAGATTCAACCCACATCTTCCACACTTCAACTTGCAAATCGTAGCATTAGGGTTCCAAAAGGGATTTTAAAGGACGTTTTGGTAAAGGTTGAAAACATCATGTACCCTACTTACTTCATTATCCTTGACAACCATCCAAACTTAGGAAACAAGGAATAGAGCCCAATCATCCTTGGTCATCCTTTCCTTGCAACAATCAAATCTATTATCCGAGTTCGAAATGGGAACATGACTGTCACCTTTGGAAACATGAGTCTAGACTTGAACACCTATAACGTAGGCTCAAAAATAGGGGATAATGGGGACATTCATGAAGTAAACATGATAAGAAGAATTGATAACAAATCCATAGAACATCAAGGAATATTTAATGGATGTTTAAGTTAGTATGAGATTTATTTCCTTTATTCACATGAAGGATGTTTATCTCCTTGGATTGAATCATTTTCATATTGCTCTTATGATGAAGTCTTAGGTCCAACAATAAGTGAAACCTTTCATGAAACCACTTTCATGGAGACCAATAAAACTTCCTTCCCCAAATCTGATCAAACCAAAATTGTAGCTGAATCATCTATACATGGGGATTCGATTCTATCTAAAACTCTTGAAAAAAAATCGATCTTTATCCAATGTCCCAATCTTCTACTGAAATTCGGAACCAACTTGATCTTGAATTGAAAGAAATTCCTTCTGCACTAAATTAAGCCTTCCTAGGAGAAAATGTAACACATCCTATTGTCATTCATTCTTCTCTTCAAAATGATCATGAGAGGATGCTTCTAGATTTCTTTGGAAACACAAGAAAGCCATTGGATGGACCCTGTCTAATATTCCTTGGATTTCCCCACTTATCGAGACTCAGAGGATTGTTTTGGAATCTGATTCAAAGCCATGTCATCAACCTCAATGGAAACTCTATCCTAATATCATGAAAGTATTGAGAAAATAACTTCTAAATTTGTTAAAAGTAGGTATCATATATCCCATAGCTGAGAGTGAGTGGGTCAGCCTAATCCAAGTGGTTCCAAAAATGACTGGAATCATAGTGATAACCAATAAGGATGGAGAGATTCTTTTTATAAGGGTGAGTAGTGGCTGGAGAGTCAGCATCAACTATAGGAAGCTAAACTCATTTACCAAGATAGACCATTTCCCCTTACCATTCACTGACCAAGTCTTTGAGAGAGTGGCAGGTTATGACTTCTACTGTTTCTTAAATGGGTACATCGGGTATAATAAAATTGCGGTCTCCATAGAGGATCAAGGGAAGACTACATTCACTTGTCCATTTGACACCTTTTCTTTCAAATGCATGCCCTTCGGGTTATGAAATTCCCATGGAACCATCCAGTGGTGCATGATAGTAATATTCTCAGACATGGTAGGTGATTTTATAGAGGTCTTCATTAATGAATTATCTGTGTTTTGGGATAGAATTGAGGGATGTCTAAGGAATGTGGAGAGAGTCTTGTAAGGATGTAAAGAAAATAATCTGGTCCTAAACTGGTAAAAAATCCATTTCATGGTTAAAGAGGGACTAGTTTAAGGCCATCTAGTCTCAGGTAGGGGGATTAATGTTGATAAATCCAAGTTTGACATCATTATTCACCTTCCATAACCAAAAACTGTCATGTAAGTGAGGTCTTTCTTAGGACATGCTGAATTCTATATAAGGTTCATTAGGAATTTCATCCCTATTTCTCAACCACTTTGTGCTCTATTGGTGAAAGATGCTACATTTTTATGAACATGAAGCTGTGAGGAATCATTCTCTACAGTCAAGTAATCTCTTATCTCTCCACCTATCAAGAAATCTCCAAATTGGAACCTCCCTTTCGAACTTATGTGTGATGACAAGAGACTTTGTGATAGGAGTTGTGTTAGGACAACATTGTGATAAAACACCTTATGTCATTGATTATGAAAGAAAATCCTTAAATGATGCCCAAATCAACTACACCACCACTAAAAAGGAGTTAATTGATATTTTGTTTTCCTTATATTTGTTTAGGTCCTACCTCTTAGGATCCCCCATCATTGTGTTCACTGACCATTCTGCACTAAGATACCTCTTCCAAAAACAATATTATAAGGCTATAATGATTAGGTGGGTCCTTATATTACAATAATTTGACCTCACAATCAAGGATAAAATTGGTATTGAAAATGTTATAGTTGATCACTTCTCTAATATAGAATTCAAATATAGCTCAAATCACCTTTCTATGTCTGATTCATTCCTTGAAGAACACCTATACTCTGTGAGTGACTGCCCTTGGTATGGAAAAATAGCCAAATTATTAGTTACAAGAGTCATTCCAAAATTCTTAGGGACTAAATATTGAAATAAATTACTTTAAGATGTTAGGAACTATGTGTTTGACGATCCATACTTCTATAAGTCCTTCCTTGACCAAGTCATTAACAGGTGTTTCCCAAAATCTAAACAGGAGTTCATCCTTAAATTCTGTCATAGTGAGGCATGTGGAAGTCACTTTTCCTTTAAGAAAACTTCTTCTAAGGTTAATTAGTGTGGCCTCTGATGGCCCACCCTCTCAAGGGACTCCTACAAATTTTTTCAAAGTTGCCCTCAGTGTCAGAAAGTAGCGTTCATCACAAAAATGAATCAAATTCCACTCACTCCCATCTTAGTGGTTGAAACATTTCAATGTTAGGGAATTCATTTCATGGGTCCCTTACCAAACTCTAGGGGGTATCTTTACCTTCTTTTAGATATTTATTATGTCTCAAAATGGGTTGTGTCCATTCACACAAAATCCAATGATCATCAAACTGTGATTAGATTCCTAAAAGAAAACATCTTCTCTAGATTTGGAATTCCTAGGGCTATCATTAGTGATCGTGGAACTCATTTTTGCAATCGTCCATTATCATCAATCATGGAAAATTATGGAATTTATCAAAAAGTATCCACAACCTACCACCCAAAAAAAAATGGTCAAGCTAAGTTAGCCAATCTATAAATCAATTTTTTTTGAGAAAACTGTTAATCCATCTAGGAATGATTGGTCAAGAAAACTCTTAGATGCTCTTTGGGCCTATCGAACCACATTTAAAACCATTTTTGGAATGTCCCCATATAGGTTAGTTTATGGAAAAGCATGAAATTTTCTAGTGGAAATTGAACATAAGGCTTTTTGGGAAATTAAGAAAATGAATTATGACCTATCATTTGCTGGAACAAAAAGGAAATTAGATCTCCATGAACTTGAGGAACTTAGGAAGGAGGCTTATGAAAATTCAAGGATCAATAAAGCTAAAGTACAAGCCTACAAATCTCAAAATATTTAAACCAAACATAATGTACCAGTTAAACCTATTCTTTTGTATAGATCTAAACTTCATTTACACCTAGGAAAATTGAGGTCTAGATGGTCAGGTCCATATATAGTGCATAAGGTGTACCCCCATGGGGCTGTTGAAATTAAAGATCCCACCAATGGTCAAACATTTAAATTTAATGGTCATATGTTCAAACCATTCATTAAACCATTAAAAAAATTAATTTGATGAAAACTTGTGTGACCCAACATTAGATGAGGAAAACACTTAAATAATTAAGAGACTATGTCGATCTAATGACATTAAACAAAAACGCTTCATAGGAGGAAACCCATGGTTTCAATGTTTCAAATATTTTTTAATCATCTTTATTTTTCAAATAATATTAATGAATCATTTTGATATTTAAAAAAAATTGAATGTTGAACTATTATTCTATTATGAGTATGGATGGGTATGAAAGGGGAGCGCCATATTCATCTGTGTCATGTGGTGTGATCCTTGAGTAATACCTTACCCAAAAAATTAAAAAGAAGACAATGTATCATTAGATCATTTTATTTTTATGTGTTTAAAACAAAAAATAAAAAAAATTAAAAGGACACATCATAGGTCATGTGGAAAAACCTATAACAAATGGCAAAGATGCAGGGACTCGAACCCAGGACCGAAGGGAGATAAGGGTGCGTGATTATCACTAACCTACGACTTATAGTTCTTCCTTATTCTATAATTTTTTATATATACTTATATTTTACTTTTAATATTATATTAATAAATATATATATATATATATGTATATGTATATATTTTTTTTGTTTTGCTTTTTTGTTTGTTTTTTCTTTTTTCCACTAGGGAACTCTATAAGTGAAATGGATATCAAAGGACTAAATTAGAGTAGCAATAACTTAAACTTCAACCACCAAGTGTCTTCATTCCATGATCCTAATATTTTAATTTACTTTTTGAGCCCCCCTTCTCTACCTCTACCCCCTTCTAAATTCTCTTTTCTTCAAACAGTGGGGATAATGTTATTTTATGTTGGGGGGGAGATGATTTTTTTTTGATTTTGGGTAAAAAAAATTTCTTTTGTGTAAAAAAATGATTAAAAATATGTGTCTAAATGGAAGGAAAAATTAATTTAACTTTGAACACGATAATACACATTTCACAATTTGAAAGTAAATATCAAATAATTTAGCACGCCCTGATTCTAATTTTAATCCTTGTATAATTTCTTGAGCATATATTTTAGAAAGTGTGGTTGTCTAATGTGAAATTTCATCATTTATATTTTCATCCAAATAGAAAAAAAGAGATCACAATGCACATCCATTGGATAGTGGGGTATTAGTTTGAGTTTATGGGGTCCCCCAAATAAATATCATAGGTTTGGTGACCATTTTAGTTTTAATTTGAGTATTCAAAAAAATAAAAAATAAACAATAAATTTGTGTGTAGAGCAATGAAATGACCAAATGTGTGGCTTTTGGCACTTAGGGATCATGAATCCACTGTTGTATGGCCCATATTTAGTAATATTATCTCTACTTGTGGTAATATGACTTTGTTTTTGACTGAGTTAACTCGAGATGATGCTTGGGTATGTGGGATTCACTTTATTCTCTATGGTCTTTGAGCTCGGGAGTCATCGACAAAGTCTCGCTATATGGGTTAACTCTATTGAGTGCAATTTCAATTACCATGGAAAAATTTCAAAAAAATAACAATATATATATATATATAAATTTAATACTCATTTAAATATTGAAATCTGATTCCACCTAGCGCTTCCATTATTTCCCCCTTGAATAAAAATGAACCCCCATGTCTTTTGTGACATACAACACATCATCATACTTTATTGAAATTGGATGAAATGTGGCGATGAATTTGAACAAAGGAACGAGATTGGGATTGTGATATGATTATGAAACTATCTTGTATTAAAATATTTTTATGGGTTTCGTGATATTTTGGTATAGGGGTTTTTTGTGATCATTGTGTATTAAAATGTTTTTGGAAAAGGGAATTCAAATTTCTTATTGTTGATATACATTTTGCACAGGACTAGAAAATCTCATGTGGGGGGGGGGTGATTAGACAATAAAAACACATATGTTCTTTAAATTTTAATGGTATTAAATGTTCATTCTTGATCTTATGGGCTTGAGTTAGTGGATTTTAATTTTGAACATCCATTCTCCTCATTTGTGCACTTCATGCCCAATGTACACCAATTTGGACCCAATGATTCATCTGATTTTAAGGAATATAATTATCAATATTTTAATTTTATATTTTGGTAAATGGATATACACTTTAATATGAACATTTTTCATTTATGGATCAATGGAGGATTCATAAACTATGATGGGGATATTTAGCGATGAAAGGAAACAATTCTGGAGAAGGTAGATTGGAGACTAGACCACTAATGAGAATGTGGGGCCCACATTAAAGACCCAATGAATCCCAAGCCCAAATTTCATGGGATGATAGAAGAAATATATATAAACATATAATGTTATAGGATCTAGTGCTAATTCATCCTCCATTGTGGTTATTCAGGGGGACCAAATTAGAGATAAAGTTCTACACCATATTCTGAGGCCTAGAAAAATAACCCCCCAATTTAATCATATCTCGACAACCATACATTCATTCGGGCTGAAATTTTACAGAGATCTAGGAGACATCCGTATATTCACTTTTTCTTATATTTCCCACTCCAATTAGTCCATATAGAGGTCCATATAGGCGCTTCTGTTCAGTGGATGGAAGCTGGCAGCCACCTCGGGTCAAGAGTGGAAAAGTCCAAGTTCCACTAGGTTTCCACCACCATAAGACAACCATAATTAAGTGGGGTGACTTTAACTATTGGAGGCTCGACCCAAGGATTCAAAAATTCTAATTTAAGCCACTGGTTTTGGAGGATTTAATGATCTTTTGTGCTTGGTTTCATTGTAGTGTTATGAAGCCGCTTTGTGTTTGTAATTGCATTTCATTCTCATTTAAGTTGTTAAATTCACCTAAGTTATTAATAAAATTTATTACTTTACTCTTATTATGTTCTTATACATTTCAAATTGATGTCTTTGCCTAAAAGTGTGAATTTATTCACACCACACATTGTGAAATTTATCACACAATGGTGGAGTGATCGATATTTTGTTGTTTTTACTTCTTCAATTCCACCCACGTAAGTCTACTTACCACTTCCATTGAGGACATGTCAGCAATAGATGGATAAATCTTTAATGGGTTAATCCAAGGGAGTAGAAAGGGTCAGGATTGAATGTTATTTATCACTCTCTAAATGTTTATTAATTTCTTTTATTTTATTTTCTTTTATTCAATGATTTTCTCTCTTCCTCTTCCATATTGAAATTAATCAACCCACTTTTATGTGATAATAAGATCCTTTAACTTGGAGTTCTCATGAAAAAGATTATACATGTTTATAGGTGATTATAATGTGTTTTTTAAGGTGTTTAACTAGTAGGTGATTAGGTTAGTTTGAATTCATTGAATGAATCCTTCTCGAGTTAATGAAATTAAAATCATTAAAAAGGGAATTCATCCAATCCACCCCGAGCGATAACCTTTGATCAACTGATTATATTAATTTGGATTAACTTAAATCCATTAGTGATACTTTAAAACCTTCTAAAATCAACCCAAAGTTGGAAACTTCATTTCCAAAAATCCATCTCATAGGTTGTGTATGTTCGGTATATTCTTAGGTCTCAGTGGATTCGACAACCAAAGCTAGACTACAAGGACCGTTATACCTTTATATCTTGGGTAAATTTGAGTGTGAATCAGTCACCAAACAAGATAATATTTATGATGCTACTCCTCCATGAAAATTAGGATCCCAATAGTGGGGAAAATTGATCATGCGGGGGATCATTGAGTTTCAAAACAATATCTATAAATTCATATTTATGATATTAGGGTTCGTTTCATGGATTTTGGTTTGAGTGTTATGGTTGTTACCCTTTCCCCGGGGACTACCAAACAAATGGATTATTCATGGAACTAATTTCAAGTTACATCAAACCATATTGACTAGTATCATACCAATGTTCATTTCCATCCCTTTCTTGGCTCTGCTATACTCATTGGACGAGATAGTTGATCGGATCCAGATGATCAAAGAGATTGGACATCAATGATATTGGAGGTAACCTCTTACCTGTGGAACTGATGGTGGTTTCTCTAGCAGCGCACTCAGGATGTGAACCCCCGTCTAGTGTATACTATTATAGTAGAGTACTGAGATGTTTCTGAACCATTGACTGCTTTGATTGGGTGACTGGAATGAACAATTAGGTCGACTTTTATACTATATCAATGAAGAATAAAATGGGTCTATGAGTGATGATTTTTCCCATATGAGATACTTCCATTTCAATAGATACTAGACTATGGGGAAGCTGCAGTATGGGTGACGTGGCTGGGATAGAGTCCAATCAATTGGCTCGAGCCCACACAATTGAAAAAATGACAATGAGACCTAGGTCCGGTGAGCTACATCTAGGGTAATGGGGATCCAGATCATCACACCATGTAGATATCATTGAAGAATGGGGGGGGGGTGCAATGGATCAAGGTGGTTCAGAAACAATATTATTAAGCTACTTAAAAAGTAAACTACATTTGAAGGGACCATGGCTTCTATATGAGAATACTGAATCGTAAGTAAAATGGTTATGTTTTTTTAGTATTGATAAAAAATGATAGATATGAGTGATCAATAAAATAAGAGTATTTAAACTAGAAATGGTCTTTGTGGTGAGAATGTAACATGAGGACATCCCATATATTCCACTACACTCCAAAGGGTTTATATAAGAATGGTTTTTATGGAATTCTTTAGTATAATATATGTAGTAGACCTAATCCATCTTACTTATACACGTAGTTCCCTAAGGTGGGGTGGGTGTATAAATCCTTTGGTAGAGCATTGGGATTTTATCCTGATTTTCATATGTTCAAATATTTCTATAACTAACCCCCATTCGATGATTATGTTGTGAAGATAGGGGTGATTACCTCCTTTTGGTGTACTAGCAAGCTCGAGTGGTGATGTTATGCCTTCAGCTTGATCATGCACATAAGAGTATTGTGGATGGAAGGAAAACTCATATATGACACCAATCCATGGATCCTCTGGGGGAATGATTAAATTTGAGTATTTGAGATAGACACCATCTTTTTGTTTTCCTTTGACAAGTTTTTAGGCTAGTAGGTAGGCTCCCAAAAAATTCCCTAAACACAATTCAAGTTAATGGGGGATAAAACAGAAATTCTATGATATTTATTGGTTTCTCATTTCACCAATTTACCATCTTTTACTTCTCTATGGTCACCTAGTCACTATAGAGTCATAGATTGACCAAATCGGTTTGAAAAAGGGGACCAACACCACCATGGAATCAAAAAAGTTCAATAAGGACCATAGTGGCTCAAGACCAACGAGTGTTAGCAGCACTTGAAAAAACCAATGGTGCAAACATGCACCACCACATTCCTAATATATGTGATTCCAATATATATCTAGTGTGGAACCATTCATTAAAACTGTATTCATATGAATTGAGGTAGGATCCTAAGGATCTAGAAAATATGATTTCATGGTAGAGCACACATGACTTTAACCAACATGGTAGAAAAGAGGGATTCATGATCGACTATTGGAGTATAATATTGATCAACTGCAAAAAGTTACAAGTTTCATGACTAAACCCAATGCCTAAAACCAAAATATCATTATTCTCCCATAAACCCACTGAATTTCATGAGGTATGATATCAAAGGTGGGTCACTATTAGAGTAGAGTACTAATCAACTAGAGCAAGTAGCAGGTCATTCCATGGGTAGCTGGTATGCACCAACTATGACTACTGTGACATCATGCATGAATAATGTGTGATTGGGGGTATTACATTCCCATATAATAGAATTAT
The DNA here is from genome assembly GCA_963277665.1 of Viscum album. Taxonomy (NCBI): domain Eukaryota; kingdom Viridiplantae; phylum Streptophyta; class Magnoliopsida; order Santalales; family Viscaceae; genus Viscum; species Viscum album. The sequence continues at coordinate 1,454,122,769 of OY728157.1, read as the reverse complement.
AATATGTTTGGGAGATGAACCGATCCAATTTCCCCTTTAGCATAATAAATTTTCATTGGCTGATAGGTACCGATAGATGTGCTTAAAAGGTCCATTTTATGCTAGTTTCCACCTTGCGCTAAGGGAAAGTCATGTATGGATACTCTAGAATATGGTTATTCCATAATGTAATTATTCTAATAGAAATAATTCCTTTGTAATGGAATTTCCACCAAGTCATCAACAAGACCAGGTTCCACTCGGATGACTTTTTTGCAAACGGTACTATAGGAGAGAGATAAACGACACCACATCGAGTCAGGGGAACAAACAAGACCACCATGAAAATTTCAACTCCAATAAGGAAATTTTATAATGAATTTAATGATATCAGGAAGAACTCATATAATACTATAACACAAGAAGTGGAAAACAAAACTAAACTTGATGTGGTATAGTTATGATTGAAATGGTGGTCAAAGACATGGACACATATTTTCTATCACATGGGTGGTGGTAATTCCAGTATTCATGCATCAGTGGTGTTCCAAATGTCATGCCAAAGAGATAAATAATATATTGGGTGTTGTGGTAGATGTATGAAAACTTTTTCGATCAGAGGAACTAGGGTGGACTATGTCATATATGATATATAGTTGATATACTATAGTCTCAACTTATCCACATGAAATGGGAATAGGTGTTTCTATCCATTGTATACCAAATGTTTCAACACTGATAAAGATGATTCCAAGATAGAATGGAAGTGAAAACATGATAACTACTGGACAATGGGGAAATTATTTATCCAATGCACTACACCATCTTAATACCTATACTTCTCTTGATATAGAAAACTTGTGGCCATCTCTTTATTCCATCCACCCAGTCACTACTCTACTCTAATAGATGTAGTGTGCTCAGAAACACTCCAATAAATTGAAAAGGTGGTTGAAATAGAACTAAAATCACAAAAAAGAAAATTGAGAGGTTCACTATGAGATTTTAGGATCATATATAGACAACTATGCTACTCGTACATGATGAGGTGGTTCCGAAAGAGGTCTGGAAGACAATTTGGCTTTGTTCACTTGAGCACAACTACATTGATGTTCAATAATAAAATCTAACAGTGCGGAAAGAAATGGGGTTTCCATTTAGAGGAATTAGGATAGGTGTATAACATCTATTAATTAGATTGGAAACCCAGTTCCAAGTGATAGTCATAGATTGGATCTATTGTATGGAATCCTTCTTTTTATTACACAACTTTTCTTAACATTTTAGAAATAGAGTATCTTCAAAGTTTTGTGTCTTGGAAATCAAGAACCTAATACATGAAAAACAATTATTATAATACACTTGTAAGGATTAATCATAGATTCATCCTATGTTCAATTACTACATCTCAAAACCCGAGTACATACATCAAAGGAAAGGGTGAGAAGAAGGCATAATAATGGAAAACAAAGGAAACAATTTACTTGTGATATCAACAAGAACTTGATGAAATATATAAAGACATGAGAAATATAAAAATAGAAATATCATAATAAAAAAAACATGAATCATAACTTGAATATGTGGCTACATAATTAATTTTATACATTCATAAGCATATCACCATGGTCCATCCCCAAGGAGTCATAAAAATAACCAAGGTTATTCACCAAGGTATCGTAAAACATGTTATCTAAAGAGATTAATTTATTTACCCAATGCATTGGATCTCTATCAAGGTGCACAATTAATATGTTTTTATTTTCATGTTATTCAAATATATAATAATCTAACATTTCATAAATATCCTAAAGATAATAAAAGAAATGAGTTTCATATCAAAATCGTAACTTTTTAAAAAGTTCTTTAAAAACATGATAATTATGTTATTTATAACCCATGGAAAGGGAATGATGGTTTTTTGTTTTTCAATTATGGAATAAATTATATCATTTTTATGTATTCATTAATTCCCATAAAAATTAAATAGTTTTGGGTATTCACATAAATAAAATAATAGAGTTTCTTGTGAAAAAGGAGAGATATTTTGAGACAAAAATTCTGCAGCATAACAACTGTGCAACATGGTTTTAGAAAATATTAAAAAAGAGGGGAAAAGGGTATCCCATACATAAATGACTCATAATTAAGTATAGGGATAGAATAAAATATTAACAAGAACATGGTATTGAAACTTGAAAGGCATACCACATAAAAGAGAACTTTTATGGAAAAAAGATAAGTTGAGAATTCCCTAACAAAAATTTAGAAGCCTAACGATGTCACTTAAAAATTATGAAAATGAGTTGATGAGAGAGAAAATGGTCTCTTATAACGTGGACATAATATGGAAAGATATAAGGATGTTGAAGAACATAACCTAATATAAGAAAATTGAAATTAAGATACATAACATAAAATAAGTCTTTGACTAAAAGAGGATGGTAAAAGGTACCCTTACCTTGAAGAGTATCTTCTAAAACTGTAAGACCAAGACCTTGGGGGACAGAGGACTCCTTGGGAGGAATCCTAGGGAGGTAGAACTAGAATAAATTTTTGTTTTTTTAAAAGGTTGGGTCTGAAGCCTCATTTTATTACTAATGGGTTGGTATTTATAGAAAGAGTACGAGAATATTTTATTAGTTTCAAAGGGCACCTCATTAATGGTATTTGCAGAACCATGGGCTTTACAAAGGCATTAGACACTTGGGAAACCTCATATTATATTTTAATCCATAAGAGTCAACTAGAATTTTATCTTACTCATTATATCCTTATGACATAGTTATGAGTAACTAAACATACCAAAAACTCAAAACTGTATTTTTACTATTCACATAAAATTCAACTGTCTCAAAAAAATCCCAAAAATTCACCCTAACCATTTTTCGACGTGTAGATATCAAAAGTGAACTCTATTTTATAAAAACTAATTTCAATTTAGATTATTTTAAAAAAATTAAATACTAAAACTTAACTAATATTTTCTAAAATATTTATTTACTTATACTATGATATAATTATATCACATTACCACTTAAGATGATTGAAACATATTTATTCTTGCTTAGGTGGGGTTACTATTCCATTGGTCCAATTACCATTCATAAGGGTAAAATTAATATTCTGAAGGGTAAAGTTACTATTCACCAAAAAGTTATTTTGATCTTATTGAACCACATTTTTCACCCTAATTACAACCATGTATGTTAGATTTTCGAAAATCATTTCCCAGAAAAAGTTATTTAATAATTAAATAATTTTTACTATTCATCAAAAAATATTCATCAATACTATTCATCAAAAACACACTATTCATAAAATACTATTAATCAAATACTAAAAAAATTGAAAATTGTTAGAAAACTTCAAAAAATTCATCTGAGGATAATTTTGACATTTGAAATTCAAAAATGATGTTTATTTTTCTATAATAATTTCCTATGAATGAGGAATCTTTGAAAAGTACAATTTTTAAATCTTAAACATATTTATCAAATTTATCTTAATTAAATTTATATCTTATTAAGAAATTTTATTCTTAAAATAGAAATGACGAAATAAAAATTTTATTTATACCATGGGATTACCAAAAGTAACTAAGGCCTTGTTACATACCCCCTTATAATGACCGTATAAGACCTAAGTGTATGGTGTGTAATTGTTATAGAATATTGGGGTGGCTCAGACAATATTTCACAAGTGGTGATTTCTATCAACTTGAAGTTATCCTGTAATAGATTCTATTCAAGATTAATGGTTTGAAGTTCGTATTGGGATTGGTCTAGTGCAAAGCCCAGTGACGCCACCTCCTTCCCAAGCTCTGAAAAATGGGCTTTGTATGGACTGAGTCTACTAGATGAGGCCATCATCTCTTCTTTATGCCAAAATAAGTATTATCATTTCTATTTATAATCACTGATCATAATGTTAGGAGTATAGTTTCCAATGTTCATATTGGAAAATAGTCGTATAACAATAGAAATCGAACACTCTCATTTCAATTATACTAACTTTATTAATAAAGGGATATATTTTCTGAGTATAAAAAAGTTTAACATAAATTTTCAAGAAATAATTATTATTCAAAAAGTTTGGGTCGTTACATTACCCCCCCTCAAGAAATTTCATCCCTGAAATATCAACTCTTACCCTAAGAAGAGAAAAGGAATAGGTACATCTACCTCAAAGCCTCCTCTGGTTCCCACATATATTCTTCATATTTTTTGTTCCTCTGCAACACTTTAACAAGGTGGGTAGTCTTGTTGTGTAGAACATTGTATCTATGATCCAAGATCTCCAACGACTACTCCTCATAAGAGAGTTCATGTTCCAATTGCACCACCTCAGAATTAATTAAATGTGAAGGGTCATGTATGTACTTCCCCAAAAGGGATACATAGAAGACATCATGAACTTGATCTAGATTTGGAGAAAGTGCAAGCTGATAGGCCACAACTCCTATGCGTTCAAGGATTTTATAGGGTCCAATGTAATTGGGGCTGAGATTCCCATTCTTTCCAAACTGCATGACTCTCTACCATAGAGAAATTCAATGGATGAATTTTTCACCATCATCAAACTCCAAGCCCCTTTGACAGTTGTCAATATAGCTCTTCTGCTGACTCTGAGAAGCCTTAATGTGTTGATGGACTTCATGAACCTTTTCTATCATCTCTAGCACAAGATTAGGCCTAGGAAGCTTTCTTTCACCACCTTAATCCCAACAAGTAGGTGTTCTACATCTATTTACATAAAGAGATTCATAGGGTTACATTTGAATGATCGAGTGGAAGTTATTGTTGTATGAGAACTCAACTAATGAGAGATGTTGATCCCATCCACCTTTAAATTCCATTGGGCATGTTCTCCATATTTTATCGAGTTTATGAATAGTCCTTTCAGATTTTCCATCAATTTGGAGATGATAGGACATACTAAAATTCAATTTGGTAACCAAATCATGATTATGAAGTCTCCAAAATTATGATGTGAACCATGGGTCACTATCAGATACGATGGAGAGTGGTACCCTAGGCAGCCTTACAACTTCCCTCACCTAAATCATGTAAATTTGATCAAGAGATAAATCTTTCCAAATAGAGAAAAAATGTTCAATATTGGTGAGATGGTCTACTATAACCATATTGCATTGTTTCCTTTGGAATTTCTTCAGAGACCAGTAAAAAATTTCAAAGGGATATTTTCCCACTTCCATGCTAGTATGGGTAGTGGTTGTAATAGCCCTTCAGGAAGTTGTTTCTATGCCTTTACATACAGACACACCAGACACCTTGTATTGTAGTCAACCGTCTCCATTTTCATGTTATCGCACCAATAATGACCACAAAGGTCCATATACATTTTCATTCTTATAGGATGTGTAGATAATGTAGAGCTATAAACTTCATCCATCAACTCCATCTTTATTTCCAGAATATATGAAACACACAGTCTAGTATGAAATTTTAGTACACTTTCTTGATCAATATTGAACTCAGGATACTTCCCATTCTTCACAGGCTCAATATTCTTTTGTATAAAAGGATATTAGTATTGAGATTTCTTGATGTTCTATCGTAATGATGGCTGAGAAATCAATTGGGATAGGGTTGATGATGTAAATTCCCTTAGGATTCCCAAATCCAATTTCACTAGGTCACTAATCAAAGGATCTCTTTGATTCCTCATCATTTGTAGCACAACAGGGTCTTTTCTACTTTATGCATCAGTGACTTTGTTTGCTCTTCCGAGATGACAATGAATTGAAAAATATAGTATTTTAGAAGTTCAAACCATCCCATGTGCCTCATGTTCAATTATGTTTCTATGAAAATATGTGTATATATCACTCATATCCCCATCATGATTGTGCCTCCATATCTTCAGAGCAAAAAAAAAAACCGCAACTAGCTCCAGATCATGCGTAGGATAGTTCTTCTCATGGGTCTTTTGCTGTCGAGATGCATAAGTAATCACCTTGTTATTTTTCATGATAACTCACCCAATCCCTTATAGGGATGAAATGCTAAAAAGAACGAATCCTTCTACAATTGAGGGCAGAGTTAACACAGGTGTAGTAACTAATCTATTCTTCACCTCTAGGAAGTATTCCCCACACTTATTTTTTCAGATGAACTTAACCCCTATTCGAGTTAACTTCTTAAGTGGATTGGAATGTCGTGAATTTTTTTTTCAGAAACCTCTTATAATATCCTGCTAAACTAAGGAAACTGTGAATCTCAATTATTATGGTAGGATGAGGCCACTCCCCTACAACATTTTTCTTTTCAAGTTCAACTATGATTACTTCGTTGGTTGAAATGTGCACCAAGAAAGAAACTTGTTGAAACAAAAATACACATTTTTTGAAATTTCCAAAAATCTTCTCCTTCTGTAGAGTTTTCAAAACAACCCTTAGATGATACTCATTTTCCTCACAACTTTTGGAATATATTAGAATATCATCAACAAAAACTTCCATATATTTATAAAGGTAGTCCAAAAAGACAATATTCATCAAATCTATAAATATATCTGGAGCATTAATCAAACCGAAGGGCATAATAAAAAACTAATAATGACCATATCTTGATCAGAAGGATGTTTTTGGAATAAATTATTTATTCACACTTAATTGGTGATAAATAGATCAAAGATAACTCTTAGAGAAGAAATGATCCCCATGAAGATGGTCAAATAAGCCATCAATCATTAGAAGAGAGTACTTGTTATTTATTGTGATCCCATTTAGTTCTCTATAATAAATTTATAACTGCATCGATCCATCCTTATTCATAAAAAAGATAGGAGGTGATCCCTAAGGAGACACACTTGGATGAATGGAACCATTCTCCAAAAGATATTTGAGTTACTTCTTTAATTCCTCTGGAACCATATTCTCCATTCTATATGTGGTTTTTGAAATCGTCTTGGAACAAGGTATGAGTTCAATAGACAACTATACCTCCCTTTCAGGGGGTGGTCCAGGTAACTCCTTAGGAAATATGATAATGTATTCTGGAACTATAAGAACATTATCTATCCTTAGACTCTTATTTCCTCCTTCTTCTTCACTGACCAACTCCATAAATAAGTCCATAAGATGTTTTTTTTAACAAAGATCAGATTGAGATATCTCTCCTTGGGAGATGATTGTAGGTTTTCCATTAAATACTACCGAGATTTCCTTACTCCTTAATTTGATCTTAGTATTATACTGTGAGATCCATTACATCCCTAGTATAATATCAAATTCAAACATGCGAATGAATACTAGATTTGTGATAAGATCGTGCTTTCTAAAGTAAATACTAGAGTTTCTAAACACTATTGATTCATAGATAATCCCACCATGATTTTTGATTGATAACTCTAATTTTATCAGTTCAGGAATTGAATCTATGTTTTTAGAAAACAAGGAGGAGATAAATTAATGCATATAACCATTATCAAATAATGTATTTCCTATCTTTGAGAGAGAAACAAGATTACCTACCACCACATAATTTGGAGCTTCAACTTCAATTCTAGGGATAGGAAAATCAAGACCATGATTCCTTGGCCTATTCTAAGGATAATGGTGATTCCCCTCCACTACCCTCATATTCAGACAGTGACTGAAAAAGTGACCAAGTTGTCCACACTTGAAGCATTTGGACTTCTAGTAGGACATACACTATCCTCCCTTTTTTGTTAGTGTTGTGAAGTTGAGGCTTCACTTCACTACAAGAATTCTGAGTGATATATCAATCTCTTCCACACTTGTAACACTTCCTTCCCTTGAGTAGGAAGTTCCCTAAAATTTTATTCCCACATTTATTACATGTGGGAAGTTGCACTTTCTTTCCTCCTCTTCCCTGATCAAAGATCCTTCCCAAATTTGGCTCCATTTTCTTCTTCTTTTCATTAGATTTTTGAGACCACTACATCTCACTGAACTCCAATTCAACTTTCATAGTACTCCGCACAATCTCCTCATAACTATCATAGTCTTGATTGGAAAGATTATTCCATATATGAGGTCTTATACCACTGAATAATCTATCAACCTTCCCATTAGGATCTCTAAAAAATCTAGTGGTGTAATATGAATACCTTGTGAAGTTTATCTCTTAGCTTCAAATAGATTCATTCTCTTTTTGCTTCAGCTTGAGAAATTCCTTCTCAATTTTTCCCTCATTGAACGTCAGAAATACTTATTAAAGAATATCCCCCTGAACTCTTCCCACTCCATAACTTCAATCTACAGTATTGGAATCGTGTTTTTAATCAGTTCCCACCAAAGATCAGCTTCTCCCTCTAACCAAGGTGACTTTCTCTGGATCAGAACTATAAAGTACAAAAAATATATTCTCTATAGAGCTTATCCACTACTCGGTAGTCAATGGGTCGATAGATACACTGAATGTTGGTGGTTGTTGACATATAAAGGACTCAATGGAATGTTGTTCCATTCTAGGGAAAATTGGTCTCTCAGCTTAATTCAAGTTATTTCCCATAATATGAGTTATTTAATTAATCATTCTCATGAAATCTTTCATTCCAACTTCCATCGGAGGTCCATCAGTGTATGGTCTATTGTGGTCACAATTTCCATGGTTCCACCAATTTCCCATCATTTTCTAAAATTAGAAAACCATAGTGAGAAAATTTCTTCATTTAAGAATATTATAACTGTAAAATATTTTTAAATCTTAAAACTTTATTTTGAAACACGTTATTCAATATCAACCCACTACATTTCCTATAAATTCTTCATAATGATTCATAAAAATCTAGTGATTAACCAAACATACCCCCCATAGTGTCAAACTAAGAGTGTAGTAAGGCTGATTGTGGTTCCCTCGTTCCTATTCGAGTTTATCTCAAAGTGGTGTTTTTAGGTTTTACCCCCATATACATCTATGCCAGAGCCACATCCACATGTTCATATCCAGATAGGGATTTATTTGTCTGGATACCACTTACTTAATATTTCACAAAAATTATATGAATATTTCCTATATTTATACTTTTCTATTGGTTTCTTCGTAAATTTTTCATATCCTAATTTCCAAAAATAAATAAACTATCCTCTGATATCAACTACGACATCTCACCTTTTTATTACATAACTTTTCATAACATTTCACAAACAGAGGATCTTTAAAGTTTAGTGTCTTGGAAATCAGGAACATAATACATGGAAACATAAAATATTCTTCTAATATACTTTTAAGGATTCAAAAAATGTTCATACTATATTGAATTACTGCATCTCATAACTTGGGTACATACATCAAGGTAAAGGGTGAGCAGAAGGCCCATTAAGGGAAAACAATTGAAACAATTTACTTGTGATGTCAATAAGAAATTGATAAAATACATAATGACATGAGAAATAGAAAAAGAGGAATATCATAATAAAAAGTGCATGAATCATAACTTGAATATGTTTATAAATTTTTTTTTATAAATTCATAATCATATCACCAAGGTCCATACCTAAGGTGTCATAAAAATTACCAAGTTTATTCGCTAAGGTATCGTAAAACATGTCATCTCTAGAGATTAATTCAATTACCCAATGCATTAGAGATCTATCAAGGCACACCATTAATATGTATTTATTTTCTTGTGAAACACATATATCATAATCAATCATTTCATAAATTACCCAAAGAGAATAAAATAATTGGGTTTTATTTCAAAACTGTAACTTTTTAAAAAGTTCTTTAAAAACAAGATCACTATGTTATTTATAACCCATGAAAAGGGAATGAGGGTTTTATTTTTGTCAATTTCATAATAAAATAAATAATTTTATGTCTTTATGTATACCCATATAAATGAAATAGTATTGGGTATTCACATAAATAAAATAAAATAATTTCTTTAGAAAAAGGAGAGTGATTTTGAGATGAAAATTCTGCAATATAACGGCTGTGCAACATGGTTTTAGAAAACACTAAAAAGAGAGGTGAAAAGGCTATAGAATCTATAAATGACTCATAATATATTATAGGGGCCGAATAAAATGGAAATATGAAAATGGTATGGAATATTTAAAGGAATACCACATAAAAGAAAACTTGAATGGAAAAAAGAGAAGTTGAGAATTCCCTTATCAAAATTCGACAGCCTAACGACATCACTAAAAAATTCAGAAATAAGATGATGAGAGAGAAAAGTGTATCTCACCACTTCTATATAAAATGGATATAAATAAGTATATAAAAGAACATACCCCAGCATAAGAAAATGGAAATTAAGAGACATAACATAAAATAAGTCTTTGACTAAAAGTGGAGGGTGAAAGTTTCCTTTACCTTGAAGAGTAACTTCTAAAACTCTATGATCGGGACCATGGGGGCTTTAAGACACCATGGGAAGACTCATTGAGAGGTTTAACAAGAATAAATTAATGGATAATGATTTTTTAATGAATGGAAATGAAGTAATGAGTCGGTATTTATAGAAAAAGTGAGGGAATATTTTATTAATTTCAATGGACACCTCATTAGTGGTATTTGAAAAACCATGGGTTACCCAAGGTATTTTCACATGGTATTGGCCACTTGGGAAACCTAATATAATATTATAATCCATAATATTTGACCAGAATCTTATATTATTCATTACATAATTATGACATAGTCATGATGTCATTAAACTTAACAAAAACATAAAACGGTATTTTTACTATTCACTAAAAATTCAACTGTCTTGAAAAAATCAGAAAAACTCACCCTAACCATTTCCCAATGTGTAGTTTTTAAAAGCGATCTTCATTTTATAAAAATTAATTTCATTTTAAAATATATTAAATAAATAAAATACTAATACTTAACTATTATTTTCTAAAATATTTATTTACTTATACTATGATATAATTATATCAAATTATCACTTAACATGATTAAAACATATTCATACTTACATTGGTGAGATTAATATTCCATTTTTCACATTATCATTCATAAGGGTAAAATAACTATTCCAAAGGGTAATGTTATTATTCACAAAAATATTATTTTGATCTTATTGAACCATATTTTTCACTTGGATTGCAACCATGTACGTCAAATTTTTGAAAATCATTTCCCAGAAAATGTTATTTAATACTAGAATATTTTTTCACTATTCAATAAAATACCTATTCATAAAATAATATTCATCAAAAACCACTATTCACCAAATACTATTCATTAAATAATAAAAAAATTAAACTTTCTAGAAAACTTCTAAAAATTCCCTCTAGGTTAATTTTTGCATTTGAAATTAAAAAATGTTGTTTATTTTACCATAATAATTCTCTATTTTTGAGAAATATCTATAAAGTACAATTTTACTTCTAAAATCAATTAACCAAATTTTTATTAATTAAATATATATTATATTATGCAATGCTATTCTTACAATAGAAATGATGAAATAAAAATTTTATTTATACAAAGTGATAATACAAATTAACTAAGGCCTCGTTACATAACCCATTATAATGCCCGCATAGGACCTAAGAGTTAGGTGTGCAATGGTGATAAAATCTTGGGGTGGCTCAGACAACATTTCTTGAGTGCTGATTTCTATCAACTTGAACTTCTCCCGTAAGCGATTTCGTTCAAGCATAATGTTTTGATGTTCGGCTTGGGCGTGGTCTAGAGAAAATCTTTGTGACACCACATCCTTCCCAAGCTCCGAAAAATGGGATTCATAGTGACCAATTCTACTAAACAGGTTTTTTGACTCTTCTTTATAAAAAAATAACCATTATCATTTCTATTTATAATAAATAATATTAACATTAAGAGTATAGTTTACAACTATCATATTGACCAACAGTCAAAACCGAACAGTCTAATTTCAATTATACTCACTTCATTAATAAAGAGATATAGTTTTGTTGAGTACAAAATAATTTAACACACATTTTTAGGAAATAATTATTATTTGAAAGGTTTGGGTCGTTACATATTGGTTTTACTCGAGTATCAGGCATCATAGTTGAACATAGGTATAGGCTATTGCTAGTCTAATTTGATACAAAACACTAGCTATTTAGGAACGTGGAAAAATGAGAAACCCCATTGACACCAATAACTTCAACCCATTGCACAAATATCAGACACAAGGCACCATTGGCCCAATATATCAATATCGACTTCTTTCCTTGTGATGCCTACCCGAGCTCTCCATTTCCACTCAAGTACAACCCTCTGTATAATATATGTAGACTACTACCTAGATTATACATTGGGATACATTAATCATGAAACCTTGTTATAATATAGGTAGACTACTATATAATAAGAATATACTAACGTAAAATCTAGATAGTAGCGTGCGTTAGTCTTCCTAGGTCTTCACTGGGATATCTTATTCATGTATCCCTAGATAGGATACTATCTAGATTATACAGAGGGTAGACTGGTGAAGAACTAGGATACCTGAATTAGGTTTCCAAGTGAAGAGCTGGGATACCTGAATAAGGTATCCCAGTGAAGACCTAGGATACTACATGTATCATAGTGGGGGCATAGTGAGTGAGAACAGTGTGAAATGGAGTACTTGGACTAGGTCAACAACCACCTCCGAACATGGTGAGTGAACACACTGCGAAAAAGATTACATGGACCCTGCGGTGTTTCCAAAACTAAAAAAAACATTCCTAGAATTTCCCCATGGGTATTAAAGTAACAGTCTAGGTGGTTGAAAATAGTCTACGAATCGAAAACATCATGAACTCATAAGTGATCCAATGGAATGAAAGGAAGAAACTCAACCACCACTCCCAATGAAAAACCAAACCACATGCTAACGGGAATCAACCCCAAATAAACTATTATTCTAAAAGGATAGGGTGGGAAAGATTGGTTGAATCCAATTTCAAGGTTCAATATGGATATGTGAGTAAACGTTTTCAAGGAATGAGATGGTGGACGGTGAAAAAATCCATGGGTGCTGGTGTTGTAACTTTTACATTAACTAGATTGGTCGAGAGAATTGGAAATGTGTACAATGAATTGAGTCAATTTGTATCACACAATCCATTAATGGAAAAATAATCATTTGGGTATGTGATTTTTTAGTTTTCTCTAACCGAAGTTATAGCCTCATTTTCCACAATGATAGTGTTTTTCTCATATGTGTTTCAACATGGTTCACCCTCTTTCCCCTGGTAATTATCAAGGATACTTCACGTATTCTAGGGACTCACTGGGATACATGAATCATGTATCCTTGATACAATATAGGTATCCTACTCTATTACTAGATTATACCAACATAAAATCTAGATAGTAGAATGTCCTTATCCTCCGAGGTGATCCCTGGGATACATGAATGAGGTATCCCAATGAAGATCTGGGAAACTCCTTCACCAAGCATACTCAATAGATGGTACATTCAAGATGGAATTTCTCAATTTCTCGATTTTATGTCTAATAACCATTTTCTAGGCCCTCTATAATTCCCATTCACCTACACTATTCCATAAACTCTCATAATGTAGTGGCTAGATGGAGTGGACCCATTGTAAAATCATAGTGAAGCAGCTTGACCAACCAGGCAAGATAGTTCACCGGTACAATTACAAATAATGGTGTAGCTAGTGAGAGAGGTTCCATAACAAATCATTTGTGTGGAATGAACTCAACTGGTATGGGAATTGGAGAATTACACCAATGATGCACCAACCTATGTTTCTATCATTGGTGTAATCACAGTCTTGATATTGTTCCCCTTTCTCATGTATATATGATGTACAATACAATAGTGCTAGTAGTGTATTTTTAGTTCCCCTTATTTTATTTTCATAGAGATATGTCAACTTTTGTTTCCATTTCTAAAAAACATGATACCATTTTTTTATAGAGTGGTTATCCTAATATGTGA